>CM041049.1:4392975-5063169 GCA_023078785.2 Hyles euphorbiae
CGGTAAACGGACCAGTCGCGGCTGCCAATATGTTCATGGTGGTCGCGGGTTCGAATCGCAGGGTACACCTCTTACTTTTCGGAGTCATGTGTGTATAACAATGCATAGTGCGTGCGTTAAAATAGAACGGTGAAGGAAAACATCGTAAAGAAACCTGCATATCATAGCGATTTGTAGGAATTTCTATAGTGTGTAAAGTCTGCCAACCCGCACTAGGCCAGCGTGGCCTAACCACTCTCAATCGTATTCTGGATTGCTGAGGAAGCCCGTGCCCTGCAGTGGAACGTACATACATATATGGGCTGATACCGTATAGTCACTCCATCATGAAAAATATACCAAACTTTGGATCCAACTTTGGGGCCAACATAAAGAGCCAATATTACTGTTATTACGTGCGAACGGACTGTCGAAGACCGACGGCGTCGAGCGCCGGCAAGTTTTAAAGTAGTCTTCAAGTAAGACAAGTGAAAACTTCATACACGCGCTCCAGTTAAATTGAATAACATTCAATATTCGCCGAGCTGAACACGTGTATTCAAAACTGTACACGGGAGAAACAATTTTATGCTGTTTATGCAATGTTTGAATACTCCGGTTGTTATGCACAATGCCCTTGTAAAATAAACTTGCGAAGTTCACACTATTTCATATCTTAGAAAAACTCTTATAATTTGTAATCTTGCTAATCTTGCTAGAAGAAGAAGAAAAAAAAACGTGGTTGCGAAATATCCGGTAGTGGATCGGTATCAGCATTTTTGAACAACTGTTTTCCTGGCTAATGATAAATAATACAAGAAGCTGACAGCCAGCTTCCAACACTGAAGAGGCAATTATAGAAGAAGAAGCATGTAGCTAATATGATAACCGCCTTAAATTTATATGATTGTAATTAGGAAATAACTCAACACGACGAATACGATGTCAGCAGAAAAGCTTATGAATTTATTTTCAACTATGCATAGTAAACAAATACCTAATATTGTGTCGAGACACAAAACAATGTTAGTAAATCACTGCGCAATCCATATTCCAGTGGCGATAGTAAACAAATAAAAAAAGAAACAACCCTTCAGCTGAAATCTCGAACATGCTCATAAATAATCCGTACGACGCGGCCCACCGCTCATTATTATGGAGCACGGAATGATTCCGTGCCCACGACTTGTACAAACGCGCTGAATATGTATGTATGTCCACGCAAATCTAATCCCGGACATTTCTAGAGGCCAGATTGACTCGATCGTTCCACGGAACGCCTGTGCGGATCGGAATTGTGTCGTGGACTTATTAACATTCTGTATGCAATGTTGATATCAGAGGCTATTGTTTAGCTTAGCCAGATGTGGAAAATGTAACATATTTCTCCAATTAATTGTAAATATAGGACATAGATTAGTATTATATATAGAGATAATTTGATATAGGGTATATCAAGATTACTGCCGAAAACAAAGCCAGGTGGTAGTTTTAGTGACTTCCGACAATTTTTTATTTTATTTCGGAGGTAAATAAATAGTTTTTTTCTTTTCGGTAGCAGTCTTGAGAGCCTATATTTGGGTCAGATATTGATTTCATATTGATTGACTTAATACAACTTCATTTTATACAATATGGTTCTAAAACGATTGTGTACGATAGTGAAAACTCGTAATAATAAAATACTTACTGCCGGCGACCAGCGATAAATAGACTCTCAACATTGATCTCAACGGTAGATCTATTCTATTTGGAAACGACTTCAATTACCATTAGAAGTACTACCATGACTTTGCCAAGCCAGCATATAAAAATAAAACCATCACACCTCCATAAAACTTCAGCAATATTATTTCATTCATATACAAATTATATTTTGTGAATTGAAACGAAGCAAATTCCTTTTATGCCATAAACTTAAATGCATAAACAGCGATCTTAATCCATTGTGTTCTAAGGCAGAGATCAACTCGATAGCGATACAAGAGGGGTCTTGTGACGCGCCGCGCCGGTGCATTGGATTGAACAAACTAAGTACCGAATGCATAACCTTGGAGCCTACTATATTCATCCGAAACGAAGTTCGATACTTCGGACGAACGAAGTTTGTGACGATACGAATGCACCTACTCTGTAAATGTTCGGATTGCCGATAATAATATTCGAATCATTTATTCTTCGATCCGAAGATTCGAATTACGTGTTACAGAGTAGGTTTCGAAACGGAAAACGTCACGAAGATTCGGATTTCGGATTTATATAGTAGGGCCCCTTATATGTGCCTGCATAATGTATAGTTAAAATGCAACGAGTGCGCGGAATGGTTAGTCGATGCGTGATTAAACGATCGGACAGATTTGCTCAATGTTCAATATTGGCTTAAAGAAATCGATGGCCTCATTTAAACATTTTATTTTATTTGTTGGTATAGCTTATGCCATTTAAATTGAGAAATAATTTGTATAAATTAACAAAAGATATTCTCCATCCGAATAGTAGGCACCCAAAAGTGACTATTATTGCTATACTTTTTACTGCCATTGCAAATAATAACTGCAATTAGTTAAATAATTAATAAAATCTTGAGGAAACCTGCATACGATAGCGATTTATTAGAATTCTGAATTTCTATGGTATGTAAAGTCAGCCAACCCGCATTAATCCAGTGTGGTGGATATATTACCTAACCACTCTCAATCGTACTCTCGATTGTCGAGGCGGCCCGTGCCCTTCAGTGTGACGTATATGGACTGATACAGTACAATACAGTTACTAAGATACGTCATGGTAACTAGTCAAAATTAAAAAGTAATACTGGCTAAAAATTATCATATTTCGCTGGTCAACATAATTATTGTGACCTGCTGACTAGTCCAAATGACCAATGAACACGCATATCCCAAAATTCTCAATACATTATCAATAGCCAGCACAAAATTGATGGCTTTCCAGTTCATTAATCACAGAATAAGGTTACACAAACCCCGATGACAAGGGGTCATCTTTGCCCTTATCGGACGGTGAGTAATCAGATTTCCCGGCCAAACTAATAACATAACGAGATTAAGATCGCGGTCACGTGTGTCAACAATAAACCGGCCTCGTGATACATCGTAAAAAATATTATGTGTGCACAGTTCATGTGTAATGGCCGAGGTCGGTCATGTTATATAGTATGTCGGTTTTGCAATGACAATGTTCATGACATCGTTTTAGAAACATTGTTTTTCGTGTGTTAATAGAACAACTTGCAGTTTTATAGTGTTAATTGTGCCTTTTTGAGTACTGAGGAAAGTGAAAAGTAGCCATGTTTTAGAGTTAAAAACGCAACACTGAAATGTCATTTTTTTATGAAACTGTCAATTCATATCCTCATTTACATCAACAGAAGAATATTATACAAATGCCTTTAAAAGAGAAAAAATAGCCCAAAACGAGCTTAAATCCTCACACATTTAACATCCCTAAAGGCTCAATCTAACACTGTAGGCAACAAATACCCAAAGCGTCTAAGGTGCACGCTTATTTACCTCCCAAAGGTAACCGAACGCTTCACACCTTCGACCGCAACCGACCGACACTTCCTAAAACCGAAAGCCACAATCACAGCCGAAGCTATAGCACAGTTCACAACACAATTTATCCAACGACACAGCAGCCACAATCTAAAACCTCAATCACGTGCGTAATTGATTACCGCTTCGAGCATAGTCTCTGTAACCATTCACGTTGGACTTGGAATTATCGCTTCGGAAAACAACTAGAGCAGGTACTGTTTGACAAACATTTGACAGATATATTTCAAAAGTTTTAAGGAAACCTACACAAATGTAGCGGTTTCCTAACCTCAGATTTTTTTTATTGCATTGAAAGGCGAGACTAACATGACGTTCGCCTGATGGTAAGCGATACGACAGTAGCAAAACAAAAACGACCTTGAATTACAAAGCAATGCTTGGCATTCCACTGCGCTCGCCATCCTGAGACATAAAATGTTAAGTCTCTGGCTACAATATCCTTCACACCGAAACACAATAGCGCATTTACACTACTGTTTAGCGGTAGAAATTGACATTGTTGAGTTACCTATCCAGGCAGCCCCTCACATATGAGAGACCTATGATCAGTAAACATAACTTATTGTCAATGGCACTTTCATCCTCGGGCGAATATTTCGGCACGATTATTCTATTATTAAATATATAGCCCCATGAATAGAACCTAACAATTCAGTACCAAAACCACAGAGGTAGGACATAATGACATACCGCATTACAATAAACAATGAGCCGGGTCGCGACCTCCTCTGTGCCAACAAGCAATTTTAATCGTAATTGCCGAGTGACGTGACTGCATCGGGCGCACCGCGCGGAATATTCAACAGTAGCATTGAAAAGCAATAATGTAATTAAGAGAGATGCTAATTAACGTCGACTGGTTGGGTTATAAAATTAGAATAGTGTCATGCGTCGGGGGAATTGTGCGCGGGGATTCTGTGTGACTTTTGACTGGATGTTGAGTTTGCGCTGTAGCTTGTCGTGTCCCAAGCGGGTTTAGTAATGTAGCAGAATATAGCTCTTTCCAAGGCAGCCAGGTACCCGTAAGCTACAGCGAATAAAGCTGAATATGCTAAAAATGTTGTTTATTTTAAAGTAGCAATTTTTTGCTCGACGCCAGCTGAAGACTTCAGATCTCAAAAGAGACGGAGCAACATTTTTCTGAATTGCACGACAATACATACTTAGGGACAAATGAAAGAAGTGGATGTTTTTCTTCTGAAGAAGTAACAACCCACAAAAAGCTATTAACAATATCGATAAAACTTCTAATAATTCACCTGTTATGAAGTAAAATCTTCAGAGGATTTTTTAAATTAGAAACAACTTAATAACCTAGATTATAATTATTTCTTGTGAAGGAAATAATGTTATGGTTTCGGGACTATGTATATGATTGTTGGTTGTATTTATTTAAATGGCTATCGATAAAGAATTACACAACGCGAAATCCGCTTATAGATATAATGGATAACAAATTATTTATTTATGCAAAACATAATTAATTATTCAAATAAAATTAGATTGTAAACGGATCGCGGGTCGAGGATGTCATTGAAACACAATGAACAATATGCAATTATTACTTTGAATCAACAACTAACAATACTTGAACACGAGTATAAAAGAATTGAGCATTATTTTTGCATACAATTACTTATTAAATTAAGAAAGGATTACTCAATGTTATATTTGGCACAGTTACGAGCAATATTTTCAAGTACAAAATATTTGTGAGGACAACAAGTGCTTGTGTCGGTTCTGGGCGTTTGAGACCAAAAATGACACTAGATTGTGTGTGGTCAGGACTATGTATGTGGCTGTAGGGTGTGTTCTACACAATAAATAAATAAATAACACCCATCAGTCACATACATAGTCCTGACCCCACACTAATATCGAGTCTTGTATCGTGGGTATCAGAAACTTCGATAGAATTTCCCATTTCACAAATACCCAGGCCCGAAACAAATACCTGTGGATCACACAAACATTTCTCGGTAGATCGAACCCGCGGCCTCTCGTTTCACAGCCGGTGTCTAACCAACTTTGCCACAGAGGCTGTGTATATTTTAATTACATCTCATATTTTAATTTCAATTGTTTATCAAAGATTTATTGAAAGTAAAATACAAGGTTTTCAAACAACTTTTGATTGGAGCCTTCAACACAAAAACGGAAGTTTCATAACCTAATTACACGTACACAAACACACAAGACTAAGGGTCGGGTCAGCGAGTCTGTCAGAACGATTTGACTAAACGTCTGTCGCTGATGACTGAAGACGATTACACAAATTGTCAGGCAATTGTACAAATAATTGTTTAACGACATAACTACAGGATAACAAATAACAGGTTTTTAAGTACGACATTCCGCCCGGACTTTTAATGAACTACAACAAAAGAAAAATTAGAAATTAAACAACGATGTTTGTTTGATTATTGTTTAACTATCCCTAGAAAACCTTGAATATTCTAATCAAAGCATTTAAAGCTACTGATAAGATCAAAAGCCAAACTAATTATGTGGCATCAAAAGCTCTGGGATTCTGTGAACGAAGAAAAAGACACGTGATAGTATTCTATGTATTTATATTAGTAATCTTATTAAAACTACTGACAAAAAGCTTTGAATAAACTTCAAACTAACTTGTTGAAAAATACTTAAGAAGAATTTGTAATTTCTTGCAATCTCGCAGTACATTCATATACATCATTACTTGTATCATAAGAATTTTAAAAATATTGTTTGTAAATTATATTACCGTTTGCATATAAAATTTTAATTGACTTAAATTATCGTTTCAGTTTTAATGTTTGACTTGGTTTAATTATTTGTATTTATGATTTTATGTATAACTGTATTTCATAATATAAATTAACAGTTAAATAACAGTCAACGGGAATTTGTATAATCCGTCATTCCATAAAATGTCTGAGTATTAAGGCAATGTATAAAATATAATTTATTGCATATTTTACCTAGGTATGAAGCAGTAGGCGCAGTGGAATATCAAGCATTGCTTTGTAATTCAAGGTGTTGTTTGGTTCTGCTACTGTTCGTGAGCGGTCGTATCGCTTACCATCAGGCGAAAGGCATGTTCGTCTTACCACTCATTGCAATAAAATAAAAACAGAATAAAAATATCTACCGTGAATTTACATTATAAAGAAACAATATGTATTAACTAGAGCTTTGTATGGAGTATACTAACTGTCTAATCTACTTGAGACTGTTTTTTTACACTTTGCCTACAACAAACATGACTGCAACACAAACGAGACCTATTAGCAAATTAAGGGAACAATAATTCCAAAAAGAAATTTGAAGCCCAATTAGCATTCAAATGGTAATCTGCAATAACGTGCATGTTAAACAATGAATATTCACGAGCACCAATAATAAAATATGCAAATCGCATCCGCACTCACAGCGAAATATATCTAATTTCAAAGATAATTTAAGATCCGCAAGTAAATTAACTTGATGTTCCTGCTCTATTTGAATATGGTAATGGTGAGTGAGGATGCCTGCGCCGAACATTACACTTCCACCCGCATGCTGTTATTGCTTTTTATTTTTTTAAGTCACTTGCATATTTATTATCATTGTCATCCTTAGCCATAGGAATGAATAAAGACCAGTGTTGAAATGCCTCCTCAAAGGTTTTGCACGGTAACGTGTTGAACACTGACTACATTCTGTGGCTCACTGTAAGCTTCATTTCCGTTCACCTATGTGGAAGATAATTATTTTAGCATAAGATACTAAACACATAATGTTGAATCACATACTGGGTATCTCAAGACTGCTACCGAAAACGAAGCCGGGTGGTAGTTTTAGTGACTACAAACACAATGCAACTAAAAATTTCGGAAAGAAACGCGACAATTATTTTTTATGATTTTTAAAAAAATGCATTTTTGGGTGGTAAATCCATAGTTCTTGCTAAAATAATAATTTAAACTCTTTTATACCTTGGAGTATTTAAAAATAAAAGGGTATACAGTATTATTTTGGGAAAAAAAATGTATTTACCACCCAAATATGAGCAAAGGAAAAAAATTACAAAAAAAAAATTGTCGCTTTTTTTTGCAACTTTTTCTGTTGCATTATGTCCAAAGTCGCTTAAACTACCACCCGGCTTCGTTTTCGGTAGCAGTCTTGATATACCCTGTATAATGACTCAATTTATTTTCTCTACCTTGATAGCAACCACTTTAGATTGCTGTCTGTGTAAGGGAAACGTTTTCCAAGATTTGATCTTTCACAAATATCTGATACAATTGCGAAAGCTAACATTTTTTCTTGCTTTTTTCAGCTTATTTTGTACAGTTGTTAATTTTCAACCCATATGTGGTGGCCTGTTGGTAACGGACCAGCCGCAGCGGCAAACATGTTCACTGTAGCCGCGGGTTCACTTCTGACATTTCAGTTTTACGTGTGTATTGATAGTCTACTACTACAAACTATAAAAGTTCCCGAAAATATCGTGAGGAAACCTGCACACCATGCATGCAATTAGTAAAAAAATGTAGTATGTAAACTACGACAATCCGCACTAGGCCAGCGTGATGGACTATACAGGGTATATCAAGAGTGCTACCGAAAACGAAGCTGGGTGGTAGTTTTAGTGACTTCAAACACAATGCAACTAAATTTTGTGCAAAAAATTGTGACGATTTTTTTGTTATTTTTTTCTATCGTCGTATTAGGGTGGTAAATACATCGTTTTTTTCTTGAATAATAGTGTACACCTTACTATTTTTAAAGATGCTTTGGTACGCAGGGCTTTAAATTATTATTTTAGCAAAAATTATGGATTTACCACCCAAACTCGACGATATTTAAAAAAAAAAATAAAAAAAATTGTCGCATTTCTTTGCGAAATTTTTAGTTAAATTGTGTTTGTAGTCACTAAAACTACCACCCGGATTCGTTTTCGGTAGCACTCTTGATATATCCGGTATAGAATCACCTCTCTTAATCGTACTCGATTTTATAAGCTGTTACAGTCGATACGTACCTCTTATTCTTAACCCTACATCGACGACAAGTGACAACCAAATAAACTACGGGCCCTTTGTACCCTTAACCCTTCCTCACAACATGTTTGAAATCCATTCGGCCATACATCATTGTCACTGTACTTTGTAATAAGTCATGCGGATAAATGCGAGTTGGTATCGAGTTGGAATTTAGCTATTAATGAAAGTTTCGCGCTAAAACACAAACTACAGATATGCCAAGGAATGTGTGAACACAATTCAGACGACATAGTTACCAGTGTTTCGTTTGTAACTTATTAAATTATACATTCTAGTTGAGCTCCAACTATGTGTGGCGATAAAACGGACATGTACGCTAAATGATATAAAACATACGTAGTGTTACTATGTATTGTCGTTTATGAGTTTAGTATGTGTTTATACCATACTAAAATGTTCGGCGAATTTAATTCACAAATTTAAATAGTATGAATTCTATTATTTAGTATGACATTCGACCTTATCTTAAATATTTCATGCCAATTCTGTTCATATTGTTCAACGTTAGTTTATGCTTTTGCTAACAGTATCCGTCCATAAGCGCTATTGAAACATAATCTAATACCGGCCAATCCATTATGGAACCATAGTTCATATACGGCTACTAGTACAATAACGCGATACACCAATTTATGTCAACCGCAAATAAAAATTCCAAAATGGTACATGAAATGTGAGCACCACGCCCATAATTCTCTTTAAATTTGCATATATACTCCAAACGGTACGAAATAAATATTCATTTTAATACATAAATATTTACATCGATAGTGAACTTTGTAGCGCGGCGTGCATTCGTGCATTCTTCCCTGACTCATGTACACTATATATTTTCACTAACATTTGACCACTAGCCCATATACAAAAGCAAATATACTTGAATTCCATGCACACATGCATAGTTTTTATTCCCGAAATAGTGGAAAGAGGTGCTCTTTAATGACACAAGTAGTCCGCCAAGCTTATTTCCGCTCTAAAATGTAATGCTGCTGTTGGGCGCAAATTCCAGTGACGAACAATTCATATGAAATTTTCCGAATTTCTTTATTATTTTCATTGTTTTTACATCTGTATTTGTAAGTCGTTTTCAATGTTTGTGACTAATAAAACTATTTTTCTTTCTTTCAAATTGAGACGTAATGAAAATTAACATCTTATGTCTCAGAATTTGCTTTGCAATTCCTGGTGTTATTTGCTAGTGTCCATGAGCGGTTGTATCGCCTATCATCAGGGGCCCTACCTACTCTATAAAAGTTAGAATTTGTATAACGTTCATCGTAACCATAAGTCTATGGTTATGACCATTAGTCAATAACGACCATAAGTATATGTCGGTACATTCGTATCGTATATATACTTTGATCGTCCGAAGTTTCGAACTTCGTTTCGGATTTACAGAGTAGGGCCCCTGATGAACGGACTGCTAGTCTCGGCATTCATTACAAATAAAAAATGTACGAGTGAAGTCCCGAACGTAGGAATAAAAAACCAGGATGTGAAAACGTACAATCTTACACATTATCAGATCAATAAGACGACTACCATAATGGTTTCTTAGATTTACGCGAATGTTACACATTGAAATAAAACTATTATTTACGGATTTTATCGCGAGTTTAGTTTATTTTTTTACATTTTTGACTTCCCGACGTTTCGATTACTTTACAGCTTTCGTGGTCACGGGGCGGGTCAGTCCGCCAACCACTCTAACCAACTGCGCTACGGAGGCTGCAGTGATTACCAACTTAATTAAAAACGCAACTAAAAAGTCTTCATAATTCTTATAACCAACAATACATAAGTGACCATTTATACGAGTAAACAAAAGCAACGGACACAATATAAGCAGGAATTTCGATAAGACGTCCAAGAGAATGTGCCTTATACAGCTAATGTCTACGTGAAGCGTCCCCGGGGAGTGACAGTGGAAAAATTCACCCTGGCGGGCAGTAATCAGTCAAGTTTTAGCTCGCATTACCGTAATGGGTCGGCTGGAGAATGCCGTTTTGTCTTCCTACATCTTACGTAACGTCGGAATCTTAGTAAGGACTGATTTACTGGCATTAAATGAGTAATTCAAGTGAGCTATGGTTCAGTAGTTGACAAGAATGCGAGAGAATATGAAGAATGTGACACTCGCCTTTCGGTGTTAAGATGTAAAATAAGTAAATAAATAAACATTCATGTTTTAAAATTAAATTAACTAATTAATCTTATCAACCAGGTTACAACCAAATTAGTTACTTTTGTTTGTAATTCCTTAACTTTTAAGACACACAGTAAATACGAAGCGGTTCATATAAGTCAACACTTTTAAAGATATTCATCATAGTATTCAAACTAGTTATTTATAAAAAAGTTTACTCCTAATTCCTATCACACAACAATACAACACTACCATATATTTCCACAATCACATAATCTACTCTATTTCGCGATACTTTCTCGTCTATCCATGATCAGGGGACACGTTTCGCCGCAGATTCGATGCGTATGTACCATTACGGACGGCCTTTAAAAATTACACTCCGACAAATCATGACCTTATCACATGAGGCATAGAGTCCAATTTTTAGCGCACATAACTGGGTTAGTATAATTGGAAACGCACCTATAGGGCTTACTCACAGCCAGTGGATATGAAATAAGCCTGGATGGAATTTGACGAACACGTAAGCCCGGCTCGATGTAATTTCGTGTGTAATGCAAGGTAATTGGAAGAATTCGGAACGTAATAGAAGAAGCCTTATTTGTTCGGTTATGTAGGAATATAGAAAGCATGATAATAATAGATTTATTTGTTGTTGACTTACTGGTATTGATAAGCGACAAATCTTCGAATTAAAAATGCTGCACTTACCTGAAACAAGAAAACAAATAAATTTTAAATTAAAAATGCATTAATACACTAAATATGCAACCGATTAATATCAAAAAAGTATAATCAAAAAGATTTTTAAATATAGAAGCGAAAAAGTTCCTTAACGATTAACGATTTTAAACATCACCTAGATCAACACGAATTGACACGACCAATGGCACCATAAAGTATAAACTAATGACTTAAAAATAATATCTAAATTTAAACCATCATGGTTAACGGTTGAATAGTTACTACATATAACAATCAGTATTACCTAATTAGTAATTCCACTTCATGAATTCCGCATTGACAATAAGCACTTAGCACATAAGCAATTTAATATAATTAAATTACATCAACAAGTTTTCAATCACACAAAACATCAAACGATTTATAAATTTAATTTGCAACAATCAAAACTCACAGACCGCACTTACATTGCGTTTTGATGCACAATTTATCAATATTGAACACCACTTCGGCAATTTATAAACGTAATGCAGAGTAAAGTTGAGCATATATTCATTGGCAGCTCTTTGTGTACTTATAACAGGTACGAATTAATATGTAATGGCAGTCGGTCAAGCAGACGCGTAATCAGCGGAAAGCAAAATGACACTCAAGTATGCACAAATATCGGACACACGTCATAGGAACGTGTTATTAGTTTTTTTTTTGCTGTGAATGGAGAACCGCTCGTATCATTCGCCTAGTGTGGGATACGACCGGTCATGAACAGTGACAAAATCAGACATCACCATGCAATGCTTGACATAAAATGGGTAAGTCTCAGTATGCCCACTAGTTACTCTGGCTACATCTTTTTATAAACCGAAACGCAACAGTGCATATACACTGCTGTTTGGCAGGAGAAATGGATATGCGGTACCACCGCCCTCTAATCTATTAGTGAACTAAAATTACTCTTGTACTTTAAATCCAGTACTTGTCATTTAACTCCTGGTTAAAGCTACAAAATCAAACATTTTACTGAGTCCGTGACATTTGTATGGGATAAAGACAGGCCCGGACTCACGGACTGAGCACTGACAATGACGTTATTACGATGGACAGACGTCAACCCTCGTCGGCGACGCGGCTCGCAAGTCGCAACCTCTAACTCGCGACTATAATTACCTTTACATGAATTATCTGGAGTGTACAGGTCACTATTTGGTATAGGTTATATAAAGGAAACACAGTTTGATTTCCGACAGACACACTATTCGTACGGCGCACCAGCAGCAACTGTCCGGTGAGTGCACCGCACCCCCACCACTACCGCTCGCCCCACCAGTAGATGTGTCATCATTTACTTATACATTACATGGAGTTTGGTAAATAATTCCGATGAATGAAATATATTTAGATTTTGTTTTTACATTACATACATGTTTACTCACTTCTATTTTCCAGAAGGACCAGGCAGAGTTGTAAACAGGACACGTTTTGCCTTGCCTTTTCCGTCCCATGATGTGATAGGGCACAAATTCCATACAACCTTTTCACGTTTCCCTTTGGGGAACTACTCCCTTTTAAAAGTAATTTTCATTGTTAACATGTGTGTCATATCATCGGAATTTAATAATGTTAAATATACTAGCGGCAACTATAATTAAAATAATGCCCAATTTTTTTCCTCTATACAATTTGCTCAATCCAAAAGAGATTACTACCCGCCGTATCTACGTAGGTAGGCAGCCTTGTCCGGCGGGAGTTAGTGTCGTCTGGTGTCACAATTTTAAGCCTCTCATACAACTTTTGACACGGCTTATCTGTTAACGTGGCCACGTGCACTCCAATTTAGGACTAGACATTTTCGACATCGCCGCAAATCTTCCTTAATTCATCTTGAGTTTGTGAATACCATTATGTTCGCTTAAAGGTTTCGGAATAAGTTTTGAATAAATGCGCTCGTGGTAACATTTTGAATAAATGCGCTCATGGTAACATCATAAAGAAATAAATAAACACACCCACAAACAGCCACATACATGGTCCTGACCCCACAATATAATCGAGTATTGTGTCGGGAGTATAAGAAACTACGGGAGACATTTCGGTCTCACAAACTACTTTCAATATCTATCTGGTTTGGGCATAAAGCCTCGTTTGTTCTACACGGCGCGGCAGCGCCGGATCTAGGTTTTTTTCGAGGCGGGGCAAAAACTGAAAAATGCCGCCCCCCCTTGCCTATATTTTTATCTTAATCATCATCATCATTTTAGCAACCAGACGCCCACTCAACACAGGACATCGGGAAAGAACGTCATTTTACCACCATGTTAAGCATTTTTACACGCTTTATATTAGCGTCACTTTTGAGGGTTAACGTCACACACGTCTGTAAGCTTTGACTCTAGTTTTCCTACACGTAACCCCTGGGTAGTGCCAAATGAATGACACAGTTCGTGGTGGTAGGACTTAAGTGTCCGTCTGGGTAACGATCACCGTCCACGGGACGTAAAGACTTTCATAGTGATTTTGTACGTATTTTTGGTCGCTCTCAAAGGGAGGAGTATTGACCCGCCGGCCAAAGAGACAGTACAGTACAAGAGCCCAATCGTGGCTAACCACCACGAGGGGCTACCTCACCATGTCACACATAATCTTGGGCGGGTACGTCGTGCCGATTGGTCACCGGATGTGGCCGACATTTAGCGACATGCCGACCCTTTCATGCCGGTGCCCATTCGGCCTACTTAATGCCCGGACTTTGGCTTCTCGATGCCTCTTCATCAAACCCATCCCTTCAACTTCATGACAGCGCAATTAAACAAAGCAGGTCTTTCAGCGGTGCATAACCCCACCATCGCGTTCACTATGGAGTTCACCAACATCCGCGAACTCCAAACGACTTTAATGCCGTCCACCACCATTTCGAGACGGCCTAGTCTGCTTTGCTCTTCTTGATGGAGACGCGGATTCGTTGTCCGGCCGAATATTCCTACCTGCTGTACCCCGGTTATTCGCTTGAAGAAAGCTTCAAGCCTAAAGTCGGGGTATGCATGGAGGGCCCCTCCTTCTCCGCTTTGTGTTTGCACGTGAATCTTGGTTGCCTGAGCCGCATCGACGTGTGCCTTTACAGGTCTCACAACGGGGAAGATGAGACGACGCGGCTGTTCAGGTATCTCAGCCATATGGCTGATGACGGGCGGACGCAGTTCCTGTCGGCTGAAATAGTCTTGGGGGATTTCAATGCACATCACAAACTGTCGCTGGGCTCCTCCAAGATTGGTTCAGTTGTACATTTATCCTGAGTTGTTTAAAAATAACAATGGTGGTTGTATCATTGAGATAAAACGATGTATGGCGATGGCTAGAGGGGCAATGGAGAAACTCAGGAAAATATGGAGGAATCGTACTACTACAAAAGCTACTAAAGATCAGGCTTGTCCGAGCACTTTCTCGTATTTCTGTATGCCGCTGAAACATGGACGTTACGGGAGAAGAAAAATGTAGCTTCCCTAGAGATGAGGTGTTGGAATACTTGGAATATCAGGTCCGAATTCCACACAAACGTTTCAAGAACTCGGCATCAAGTAGCGTCTTTCCGAGATAATACGGCCCCATATACTTCGAATATTCGGTAATTTCTCACGACGAATTAACGACTCCATAGAACGTCTTATGGTTAATAGGGCAGAGTAGACTGAAATAGACCTCGTGGTAGGACACCATACACATACATTTATATACATTATACATACGTACAGCGGCACAGATATTATGGCGGATATTATAAGGATAGCCTTGTCAGGCCTCAAAACTTCCAGGTCTGATTCAAACTCAATTTCCTAAAAACGGAGTGAATACAATACCTTTTTTTTTAATCGATATCTACGGGGAGATCATAAGGTGCATGTCGAGGTCTCCAGCCTTCCAATCTGACGCACGGGGACAATTAATGTCCGTACCGCATAGATTTTGCAGCCAGGTTGGATGTATCACGGACAATAGGCGATGCGGATGAGCGAGTAACACCTAATTGACCCGCCGTGCCACCCGGCGCACTTCCTAATATGGCTCCTCACAACTTAAGTAGGCGTAGATTTTCTCTGCAACGGACGCCCTAACCGTGGGCGTCCGCTATGAAGCCACGAGTTCTGCCGCACATCTTAGAGTTTGCTAACGACCTCAATGACCCCTATTAATCGCCTCTTACGCCAGGCAAGGGAAACCGTGAAGGAATTTTGCCGCCCCTTGACCACGGGGTGCGTGAAAACAATAAATAACCAATTTGAAAAAAAAACTATATTTTTAACAAGGAACTCTAAAGACTATAATCAATGTTAATAGGTGTTTTTTCACATTTAAGCAAGATTTTTTTATAATGTATCACTATTGGAATATTTTATAATATCCAAGTATAGATATTTACTTGGGAGTTTCCTACCCCGAATTGCCCCCGAACCAAGGTCTTGTTGCACCTGTTTCACCTGAAGAAGTTCTCTATAGTCTTCGTCGCATGAAGAACCAGAAAGCAGTAGGGCCTGACTATATTCCGATAGAGGCGTGGAAGTCGTTGGGGCTTCATGGTGTGGAGCTTCTTGCTGCGTTATTTAACCGCATCCTAAATACCAAAAACATGCCTGACTCATGGCGGTTGAGTGTGATAGCTCACGTGTACAAGGGTAAAGGCTGTGTTCAGGAATGCGGTGATTATCGTGGCATTAAGCACTGGTGGAGGAGGACCGGCGACTTTTGGAGCGCAAGGTCAACCGGTGGAAGGAACGCTTGGGAGCGGTAGTCTGAAGTTAAATGTGGCGAAGACCGAGTACATGGCTTGCGGGAGTACGGACCCCCAAAGCATCGTGATTGCCGTAAAGACGGACAAGTTCAAGTAACCTTGGGTCCGTACTGCATGAGTCTGGTGACATCGCCCTTGACATCAAAGTCCGTATAAGCGCTGCTTGGGCTAAGTGGAGGGAGATAGATCTCGGGCATACTCTGCGACCGCAGGATGCCGATGAGGCTCAAGGGTCTCACCTATAAAAGCATCGTGCGGCCGGTGCTCCTGTATGGGTCTGAGACGTGGCCTGACGTGGAGGTCCACGTCGCGGAGATGAAGATGCTGCGGTGGATGTGCAACGTTACGCGTTTGGACAAAATCCGTAACGAGCATATCCGTGGCAGTCTTGGTGTCCGCGATGTGGCTGATAAACTCCAGGAATCCCGCTTGAGATGGTATGGTCACGTCCTAAGGAAACCGCAGGAGTGCGTCGGTAATGTGTGCCTGAGCCTCAATATTCCCGGACCTCGATCGCGGGGTAGACCAAAGAAGCGCTGGCTCGATGTCGTCAAGGAAGATATGAGGGTCAATGGCCTTACTATTGAGGATGCCGAAGATCGGGCGAAATGGAGGAGAATTTGCCGGAAGGCGGACCCTGGCACCGGCCGGGATAACGCCAGGTAGAAGAAAAAGAAGAAGATCCAAGTATAGATATTTAATAAAGTGTTTATTATTAAACGTGGAAACGTGGGAACATACATATGAAATATTTTAACTATTCTTAATTTTCAAACCCCATTTTTTCAGTGTGTAAAATATTGCCTTTTATTATTTCAGTAAATCAAAACAAAAAAAATTGGTCCTGATTTGCCGCCCCTTTAAATTTGCCGCCCTAGGCTCCAGCCTACTCAGCTTACTAGTAAATTCGCCACTGCCTGTACCACATAAAAGACGTTCGATGGTTAATCAACTAAAACTAACTACTAAACACAAATTGGATATTTGAAACTAAACGTAATTATTGAGATGGATAAATTATTATACATTCCAAATATTAAGTTTTCATCTCTTTTTCACGCGCCTCTATCGCATAATCACTAATTCGCGCACGGCGAAAAAAAAAGTATAAGTGGTGTTACGTTATTAATGAGTTTTGTAGTTGTCTCCCAAGATTCAATATGCCGCCCCCTGAACTTGCCGCCCGGGGCACGCACCCCGACTTGCCCCCCCCTAGATCCGGCCCTGCGGCGCGGACCGCTTCCAGGTAATCTTGGTCATTTGTCTGATGCCATCACTTCCCGGAACCCGCTGTTTCCTAGGGGTAAGCTTCCACTAATCTGCATCGTATGGATCTCACGAATCTATCAATTCCTTTATACAGAATATTATGCGATGCGTCCGATACTTACAATGGGAATGTGTGGACGCCTACCTTAACAGTCCGTCTATCAGATCTATGATATTATATAATATGGGTGTCAAGTGTCAACTGGCGTTTATAATTTCAACATATATTTAGGCATTCATATAATTATTCAGCCCAACGTCTCCAACCGCTACCAACCATCTTTCGGATGCCATCACTCCACCTCGTTGGAGGGCGTCCTACACTACGCTTGAGACGTTGGGCTGAAGATCGAGCCCAGTGGCGGGCCATAGGAAAGGCCTATGTCCAGCAGTGGACAGGGACAGGCTGATGATGATGATGATGATAATTATTCGCCAAAACTATGTTAATGCTCAAAAATATCTCGCTAGTTCAATAGAATAATTAAAACCAGGCAGTCACTATTCATACATTTACATACACGTCGTGCTTAATTACAAACCACTTGACTACAAGGAGTGGAGCATTCCAGATAATGAATAACCAAAGAGGTGGGCGCAATAAACGTGTTAAATTAAGCCCACCGGCCCGCGAGCACGTTCCCTTTCATGTAATTATATCATCTCAATTAATACACACACTTCAAAAGGCACTTGAGTGATATAAGGCGTCTTAACGAAGCTGCTTTCAATCGGGAACGCTCGGCGAGAGTTACACGCATGGAAATGATGGTCTGTATCATACTCATTTTACTTCGGGTGTAATTCGGTTTCATTAAGACTAAATATTAATTTATTTGCATGTACTGTACTTGAAAGCATTTGAAAGCGTTCGTGGGGTAAGATTTTTTATGAGACAAAAATTGAAAACAAGAATCTATAACTTAGATTGCTAGTAAGACATACGAACATATAAACTCGCGCCTTTTTCCTAGAAGGGATAGGTAGCAACTGTGCAACCAACACCCACATTTCGCCATGTATGTTCCGTCCTACTATACAATACCCCTAATGCATAACGAGCATAATTTTTTGACTCCGGGCTAATAATGAATTGTAAAATCCAACACCACCGAACCTGAGGCCTCAGCTTTGTAACCGCACTGCACAACTATACCACTAGGGCAGTCTAGTAACACGCAATGCTTAATTAATTTTTTAAAACATCGTAAAACAAACTAAATGGAATAACATGCCTAAGATTCACTAACTTCACCATCGTGGATTACATCATTCATAACTTTAACAAAAATATAAAAACCTTCATGAAAAGAAAATTCATAATTTAATGCGCAACTATTATCAGGCGCTGCATAAAAACGACGTCATAAAACCCAGATTGAAAGGCAAATATTCAGAGTTTGCACAAACCGTGGCGCGGTTGTGAGAAATGAGAAAGATAATGCGCGCCCGGTAAGCACCTATAATCTTCTCTTTTCGCCTGAGTTCATCTGATGCGATAGCATTCATTACTGTAATGGAACATATGCACAGCCAAAGCCAGTATTTACCCACCATAAAACCGCACATGCGCTCGATTGGAAACCGATTCTTAGCACGCAATAACGTTTTCCCTGTATTATCGTGTGTTAAATTAATATCATACGGTATAATTATTAATACAATGGCATCTCATTTATAACGAATACAAACTAGCTTATATAATATCACTACTGCATTTGATAAACATCATCTACGGTAATCTTTCTATAATAATCTTCATCTTATTAATATTATTACAAAGCTTAAAATCCACTTCCATACTATTTCTTTTCTTGGCGATCATTAATGCCACTAAACCTAATAATATCTCTCTAAAGACATATTCCCACGATAGTATTGTTATGGCGTCTAATGGCATTTGAACGAAATGCCATGATTCGCCACGTCTAATACCATCAAAATCAGCCACGAATATCGTGATATAAGCAACATTGAACAATCTCTCATAACGCTTTTAGTACTAGACCAGCACCTGTGCAACAACAATAAAATTCTATGTGAATACGCAAGATAAAATGCGAAATCGTCGCGAACAGTAGGGGACGAAATAACGAACTTATGGTGAACGCAATCCAAGCTTGAAATGAAATAACCTAACACCTCAAACATGTCGGAATGCTACGCTTTCAGCTGAGAACACACAGAACAAATAAATCCGTCGGTACTAACGTGACATTCCGTTGTTTCCGTCCCGTTTTGTTTCTCCCCACAAAAGCGTCCTCACAATAATAAGTTTGTTCCACTCTTTCATACCATGACATACATTTTTATAATGTCTTTCATATTTCGTGACCTTAAAATACTTGAGAACAGAACTAGATAGATAGATAGATAGATAGATAACACTTTATTGTTCACCACATATTACATACAAGTAAACAGTTTACATTTTTTGAAATAGTGTAACAACTGGCGGTCTTATCGCTATTAGCGATCTCTTCCAGACAACCAAACGTACGATGGATCATCCGTTATAAGATTATATGTAATGTGGGGGGGGGTTTGAAAACCTAACAAATAAGAATATATATACCTACATTATAAATACAAGGGTAACAAATATTATATATACCTAATCCTAATCAATAAAGTTTTAATGAACAAAAGAAATACATATATATATATATATATATATATATATATATATATATATATATATATATATACATATATATATAAGTAATAATAATAATATAATTTAACCAAACTACAATTAAACATTAACATTGACTATCACGATAGGGTAGAAAGATAGAATTTTTTAACTTTGTCTTTAAAAACATTAAGTGATGGCGCTTGTCGGATTGTTGACGGTAATGCGTTCCAAAGGCGAACAGCATTAACAGTAAAAGAACTACCATAAAAAGTAGTGTCATGGCAAGGAGTTTTAAGTTGCAGATACCTAGAGGATCTCAACGAGTGGGAGTTAGAACTATGGAGGTATTGAAAACATTCCTTTAGATAGATTGGACATTTGGGACTGGATAAAACATTGTAAAGCATACAGAGAATATGAGTATTCCGGCGAAGGCGAATAGGGAGCCACTTGAGCTTAAAGCGAAATTCAGAAATGTGATCATATTTGCGCAAGCCAAATATGAATCGTATGCAAAAATTTTGAAGCCGCTCAAGTTTATCAAGTTGAACTTGGGTTAAGTCAAGATAGCAGACGTCGGCATAGTCTAACACGGGCAGAAGAAGAGATTGTGCGAGCGCAATTTTAGTGGCCATGGGCAGGAAATTACGAAGCCTCTTTAAAGTTGCAGCTGATGCAAACAGCTAACTGCAACTAGTGCCTTCTCAAAGCGACAATGGTACACGAAATGCACTTGTGACGCACTAAAGACAGGAAAGACTCTTTGAACCGGGCCGAGGAGTGGAATGGAAGGCGTCGTGACGTGAAGCCAACAACTACAACTCGCCGTGTTGGAATAAAGATAAACACGGCAAAACGGCACGACCAACTTTATAGAAGTGCAATCAGAAAATTTCATTAGTCACTGCGAGTTGAAGTACAACTCGAGGCAACTTCGCGACATTTAATAGAACAATTTTTCATACTATTAACTGCGAAAGTTGTGTGTTAAATTAAATACAAGCGTTGTACGGATTTAAAGTTATAGCATTAACTATGCACGCTTACAAATAATCTACATTTTTACCGTTTTTAATCCCATAAATGAATAGTAAATCTAGCATAATAAAGTTTTTAAAAGAATGGCTATGCTGAAATTGCAAAACAGAAAAATGGGTGAGGTTTATTTATTTACGCTTCGGCGAGTCTCAACTTTACGAGCAAATAATGGAAACAAATTGATCCTTAACACAGGCTAGTGCCCTTAGTCTGTGAATGATTATAATAAACTATACAAATAAGTGTACAATAGTCTAGTTGAGTACAGACCGGGTTAAAAATACCGGAGATTATATTTCGAATTTAGCTCACGCGCTTTTGTCTTTTAGAATGTATCACTGACTTGATCAGTGAAAGAATACAACTTGACAAAGGTTGCAAATTTGAATTCTGAACAAAAAATAATATTATATATGAAGCCCTTACCTTACCTTAATATACTCTAAACTCCTTTCAATCCTATAGAAGGGTCATGTCCAATAGTAGGTCGTAAATAGTCTGACATGAATACATTGGACGCGGACTACCTGCGATACAGTATGCAATATGCACTACAGATCCAACTAATTAGGTACAAGAGCATGGTTAATAGCGCTCATGTAGCATTGAGTGATAGCGCCCGCGAGACGAGTGTACTGGTGCTATCCAGTGTATTACATATTGTAAATAAAATTCAATTGATTTGTTCATATTACAGGCAATAAAACTATCTATGACAATAAAATACAGGGGATAAATTAATTACGTGCATGTGATACCTATAACAATAGTTAGAGACTGCCGATATATTTCAAAGCGAAATATTTAATAATGTGTTATTATTTATTTACATTGTAGGATTTTAAATTTAATAATAGAACTGGCTGAATCGCCACAAATCATGATTTTTTAGGGTACAAAACAAAAATTAGAATGCAAAGACAAGTAAAATTGGTGCCCTTTTCACACTATGGGCAAAATACTTTTCATTACTGTGCCGGTAGCACCTTTTACAACAACATCGATTATTCATTTATTAAATAAATACCCAATTACCTCTTATTACGGCACACAATTCTAATTAAATTACCCAACATTTTACCTTGAACGTGATGACATTATTGAGGAAAATAAAGGGCGGTATTAGATAACAAACATAATAAAAAGATAAAATATCCAACGGTTTTTTCCACATATTATAAGCACCAAACAAGCTTCATTACTTCGAACCTGACGTATAAATATAATGTATAATAACCGTTTATATAGTTCTAACCTAAACTAACAATTCTTATTTCATAGATATAAAGCGGGTTACTTTATAGTACGACACTACGACAAATATTCGAACATCTTACGTAAAACAAAGAATATGCCTAAATACTTTACAAAATGTGCGAATCTTTATCGTGCTTGGTAACCTTAGACTTAGTTCGGAGTAAATAATAAGTTTCACAGAGAATAGT
Source organism: Hyles euphorbiae (assembly GCA_023078785.2). Classification (NCBI taxonomy): domain Eukaryota; kingdom Metazoa; phylum Arthropoda; class Insecta; order Lepidoptera; family Sphingidae; genus Hyles; species Hyles euphorbiae. Next base: position 4,415,566 of record CM041049.1, read on the forward strand.
ATTAACTTTCAGAAGTGGAAAACTTTTATCTCATACGTGGACGTCTAACATTCTAACTTCGTGTCGAACCATAGTGTAACCCTCCTGAATATACGAGACTGTTCGGTCTCAAACAGCCAAGCAAGAAACTAATACTTATGGACACAAACATTAATCTCGGTGCGAGAATCGAAACTGCATCCACTCGTTTCACAGCCGACTTCTTATCTTTTTTTTTTTTTATTGCAGTGAATGGCGAGACGAGCATGCCGTTCGCCTGATGGTAAGCGATGCGACCGCTCATGAACAGTAGCAAAACCAAACAACACCTTGAATTACAAAGCGATGCTTGGCATTCCACTGCGCCCGCCATCCTGAGATATAAGATATTAGGTCTCAATATGTCCAGTAATTACTCTGGCTACAATGTCCTTCAATCCGAAACACAACAGTGCATTTAAACTGCTATTTGACGGGAGAAATAGACATTGCGGTGGTACCCACCCAGGCAGCCTCTCACATATGAGAGACCTACCACCAGTATATACCTACTGCTCTATAGAGGCTATCAAATACAATAAAGACGACCGAGCGCCTTTTTCACGATTCCCATAAGCTCCGAACAGTGCTAATTGAAAACGTGACACTGGCCATATGATTCTATATAAATAAAACGAAAGAGGTCCTCCGTTCGCGATTCACGATAAAACTATTGGATGGATTTATGTCTTCTTTTTCTTCGTGTTCTTGGAAATTTCATCTGTGATAAAATTAATGCAAAATCTTTGGATAGAGAAACTTCACTGAGAAGGAGAAAAATATTCACTATCTAGTTAGATAGTGAATAACTACTAATAGGTACCGTTTGACGTTTCATACTTTTCAAGTCGAAACAAATCTGTACATGCGTAACTCACACAATTTCAATTATATTTTCCATAAAACCACAATTCCATAGTCTTACGGAAGATATTATTGAAATTTCGACTTGAAAAGTAGAAAAGTCAAACAGAACCTATTAGTTTTGTTATACATATGTAGTAAACTGGGAACTAATGCACAAACTTAATCTAACTGTCGATCTCATTTTGAATAGCGTTAATTGGTACAATTTACTGAATATTTTTTTCAGTTACATATCTCACTCAACACCCAACATTAAATGAAGTAGTTACAGGGATTATAAGGATAATGGATCACCGATGTAATTAACACCATGACCTATTTACCTTAATTTAAATATTGTAATGTAGTCATCCTGTAGGTATGTACTGAGATCTCAGTTAGGGCTTAGTGCATACGTAAATGATCTGTTAATGCTAATTGGTAGTTCAACGTCCAAACGCAATTACCTCAGGCTGAGAACTAAATTACTGTTACAGGTATGTTTAAATTAGATAAATGTACATAACTGTGATATCACATTGTGTATCATACATGGTATTAATAATAGAATAGTCCTATCGTTATCGGGCTTTAATTACTATTATCCTAGACTATAGCTATAATGTTTTTTTTTATTGCTATGAATGGCGAAACGTTCTCATTCGCCTGATGGTAAGCTATACGACATAATAGGTCCCATTTAAATGTAATAATGATTTGATCCGTGGTGCTTCACAGCTGGCTTCTCCGGCTGTAAGTCTTTTTGCGAGGTTATTTACCTCTTCAGTTCAATGTTTTGTCACCCGCTTTGCACGGAGGGAAGTGGACAATAATTTATTTCCAACTCCTCCTATTAATTTAACTTTCTGATTAATTTCGTTGCGGGTTAAAGACAAGTTAGACATTCCCGGAGACTCGCCGAGCTTCAATGCTCGGTGTCATTACATTGCGTGCCACTGTTGATCCTGGCTCACAGGAGTTACAGTGGTGGGTGTGAGGGCGGGACAGTCTCCAAAAAGCTATACGACCGCTCATGGACGGTAGCCAAACAAAACAAATTATATAACAAGTATTGTCATAATCAATTGCTAATTGCGTTTTAGGTGACTAACTAAAAACCTCAAAATTACAACCGAATTTCACAAATCGTCCTTGGCTACAATAAAAGTAACACGGTTTCTCATGTCGTGACTTCACGTTGTTAACTCAACGTTGACAACACAAAAGGGACTGCTAAATATTGCAATTACAACTCCATTAAGTTTAAAAACATGCCTATTGCGACGACTAAACCGTTGAGGATTCTGTACGAACATACATATATATTTGACAATAGGGAATATGCATGCCACTTTTTTTATATTTTTAATCAATTCTGTATGTTATTACATTATCAGAAAAAAATATAAGTCTTTGAAAATATCAATAAAAAAAGTACAAAAAAATAATCAAAACTGCTATCAGTTTCGAAGCATTTAAACGCCATGTTGGCGCGAACTCGCTGTGACGTCAGAGGGCACGATATGAACAACGTAGTATTTGGATTAAGTTTCATTCATAAATTGCTACAGAACTGTATTTCGTGACAAAATAATCCATTTTATTTAATAGTATTAAGAAAGCACAAAATAACTCATAAACAAACGTAAAACAACAAGCTAAAACTTCATAAGAACGTGCCCTCTGACGTCACTTTCCTTTTCAAGCAATAGATCGCGTTTCGGAAAAAATGAGCGGCAAATTTGAAATGTCATTTTTTAAATATTTATTTTACCGATTTAGAGTTCATAAATTTAAAAAATATCTTTAAGGTATATTTCTATATTAATAAAGATTACAAAAAAAATTTTTTGACTCATTTTGAAGTCTAATGCATATTCCCTATTATAATGAGCGGCCTGGTGTACTTAAATAAGGTACCTAATCCTAATTTGTAACAAACTGCGCCACGGAGGCTGTCAGAATCTGGATGACGTTTAGTAGTAAAGATTTTAGTAACCATGGCTGATTATTGCAATCGCGTCAAATATCCGTTAAATCATAAATGGCGTAATAATTTGGATAGAACAAAATCCGTAAATAATAGTTTTATTTCAATATACCGCTATATTGACAGTTTCTACAATGTTCATTTCACGTTTTCTACACAGTCGCGGAACCCTATACCGTCCAGATCAATATGAGCCAGTGTGTTTCCGATAGCGGAGTGTAATTGAGATCGTTAGCAGTGTAATTTACTCGTACAATTTTTCTATAGAGAATAATTGAACCTTTAGAACGGTCCCTCGAATTAATTACATGTTCCCGCGAACTCTCCCCTTTGGCTTTTATGGGTAATTTAATTTCGTACGCACGTGATGAAAAACCTGATAAAGTATATTTAGGCAAAGCCCTTTCTTGGAAAAGTTGTCGAATATGTATTTTAATTCTCACCATTAGCAATATGTAATTCCTTATTTTATAAACACTTGTAATAAAATATATCTAACTACAGTCTCCGGCAATCTGGCTTACTGAACGAGAAGCAACTACAAATTACTGTTAGTTTATGTCGATTTTGAGTTGTAATATGTTGTTTGTTTCACTGCATTTTTTTTCCACTTTAAAGTAATTTGGATAACCACAGGGTCATTGTTTAAGACTTTAGATTATCTGGTTACTAAAAATCGGTCCTCAATCCCATATCTATAGCAAAATAAAAACCAATAATATGTGACACCAAGAGCACAATCGGAGCAATCACGACATTCTCAACCAAATTGGACACTCATCGTGAATCCCACAATACATTTTATTACAATGCAAAATTAATTCGACTTTAACCAACACCATTCATCATTAAAACGCAACAATTGCATTAAAACCACCCAGTGAACATACAAACAGAATGAAAATTAACCTCACTACACCGGGCGACTTGAATCAACCCGTACTTCGCAGTTCATTAATCAAAAACGTAATTAATATCACTTGGCAACATCGAACAAATTAGTGATATCGCCGACGACAGTTTCGGTGCACTTTACATTTTACACAAAACTTTATATATTGAATAGCAATACGATAATTAAACTCCAATTTGGACGATCGGCCGTTTAACTAAACACCGTTGATCACTTTAATTTAAATTTGAATTTTTTTAGTTTTGATTCGTTTTAATTGGACGATTTGATTTAAAATTAATTGAGATACGTCAACTTTATTCGATAGCATTTGAGAATTTATATTAACTAATTAGTTTGAATTGTTTGAGCAAGCAATAGCAAAACATTTGTAAAACTGCATCATATCTATTTCAATCTTCTTCATGTAGTGACCGATGTCTATATATTTTTATACTGGCTTGACAAAGTGATCACAATGTATACTGACGGGTAAGTCCAGTATAATTCGGATATTGTCATCACAAAAGTAAGATAATTATCTGGCCCCGATCGCCACAATCATACATAAAATCACACCTTTTTTCCAGAAGGAGTAGGCAGAGGTTCTGGTAGCACCCACGTTTCGCCTTGTATGTTCCATCCCACATTGTGATAGTGATATTGATATATCGCGCACTTTTCGCGCAATTTTTGACCCCAGGTTAATAATGAAATAAAAATTCCACCATCATTTTTCCCGGCCCAGTATTTGAACCCGAGACCTCAGCTTTGTAATCTTTCCGTAGTATAACTGCGCCACCCAGGCAGTAGCAGTAGCAGGCAGTCAACATCATACCGGCCTAATTGTATCCACTCGTATGATACATTATCAAAAGCCTAATTAATGCCAGTCTCGATAAAGGCCAATCACTTGAAACAGCTTGATATAATCTAAGCGAGGCATCACGGCGAGTTAGAAAATATCTCGTGAGTGATGCGGAGGGAAATCCGCGCGCGCAATCTATCACGTCGCGTCAGCACAAACAAAACGTAGCGTCGACATGTGTCAGTCCGCGCGCCCGGACACCCGGCCGGACGTGCTCGAAGAGCTCGAGACGGGGAAATAAAAACTATTGGCATCGATCATATTTACTCTCGATGATACGATTTTAAAATTCTCAGTCACAATATACAATTTCACACAAGTAGTGATTCTTTTAATTAAGTATAGATATTTTATTCATAATTTAATGGTAACATACATAGGTCTTTGCCCTATACTGGGAGACATTTGACTTACAATGAATTTATAACCCAGACTATATCGAATCTTTAGCTCTCTATAAAGCTCGAATTCTCGCAATAATCAAATAATGAATCACCAATTACAATTGCACTGACTGTAATCGCATTCATTCAATCTCAACAGATTAGCCACACATCAGACAATAAGGTGTAAATATTGAGGGCTCTGGGCGCAAAGCACGTGGATGCCGGTCAGCGTGCGAACAAAAACCGAACGAGGCGACGCGACGCGACGAACGCGATTAAATATGATGAACGACCGATGGTAAATAACGAAACGAGCTAACTGTTCCACTAACGATGCCGATACGAGCGCGGCGCATGTTTCATTCCGCCACTTTATTGGATTCAGATAAGTGTAAAAAGTTATGTTTCAACGTTTATACACGCGCCGGTATAGTGCGCTAACTTTAAACGTTCACTCTCGCGGTGCTGCCAGACTTAATTTTAACACGATTAGTATTGGATCTACTAGATAAAGGCATCTTTGGTGTGTACTATACTCATCAGTATAACATTAAATCAGGCTACTAAAAAATGTAAAAATTTACGTAGATCTTTCAATAAATTAACCTACAAACTTTCTACAATTCCAGAAAATTAATTTAGTAAAAATACTGAAACAAAAGACGTAACAATGCTAGAAAAATAGTTAATAACGCTTATAACTCCAGATACTCAAGACAAAGATCTTCTTATATCCTCGAAGCGAACAATAGACGTGAATATATGTCTACACCATTACGGAATAGAATAGAAAGGCTCACAAGTACTATCATCGAAGGAAGTGGTCCGATTATCGCCTCGCCAAAACTCCTCAAAGGAAACCTGCCGACCCTATCAATCACTTTAAGTAAAAGCATCAATCGAATAAAAACAATCATTCCGAACGCTGTGGGTAAACAACATAAAGGTGAGGAAGCTGTTGAGACAACACAATTGCGAGACGTTACCGACAAAATAAACGGCGGACACGCGGCGGAAGCTTGGCGCGGTGTATTCTTCTTGTCAGAATTAAACTCCTTAATGAGGTTGGCAAAATAATTGCTGTAACACTAGAACGGTAGCGCGAATGGGCGCCATTAATTAAAAACAGTGCCGCCAGTGGGAGACTGCGGTCAAGCGAAAATGTAACATAAATAATAACGCGAGCGCAGATGGAGAGCAAAACGTAAAAGGCCGCACACTGCTAAACTTTCGGATATCCCTTTCATAACTTTTTCTACGCGTGAAACCTTTTTGCCTGCCATTATTTTATTATGCCTCATTTGACTAACATAAGTCTGGTCGGTCGCCTCTGTCCTTTTATTTAAATGTGTGTATCTTCACACTTCAGATATACGCATACGTTTATAGAGCACCCTTTTGATATCATTTCAAATATAGAATTACACTAACCTAAATTACTTTAGCAAGCAACGACCGCACATAAATAACACCTTTAAAATTTCCTCTCAAAATTATCCACTATTATGTTGAAATATTTCGCCGCTCCGCGACTCCTGTCCCGCTTAATCTCAATCATTCGTTTATCGCGGCAAATAACCTCAGCGAGTCGTCAGCTTTTTAGTTGAGATAAAAGTGAGCGTCGCTTTAAAGTGGTAAGAATGTATCCGTCAGGTTTAGACTCACATTACTGTAACGACTGGTGGTGCTGGGCGAGGGGGGGATGAGGCGAGGTGCGGGCGGGTGCGGTAGCTTCACCTAGTCGTTTTCCTGCTATCAGTCACTGCGACACTGTGTTTGACAGGCGATCCATAAAAACGTCGCACGTTTCGCAATGGCTCTACGGAATCCGGCGGTCCTTTTGTTTTCCCTGGAGATTTACTTGGAATGTCATTTATTTGGTTATATTTCTTTGGTTTGTCGAACTACACAATAGTTGACGTTGGCGGGTTTTGCAAATGTTTGTGACGTGAACGTTTGGTATAAAATTATTTAAGGTTCTAATTTTGAAAATCTCAACTGTGTTTAATAAATCACCAGAAGCATACATACCGTTAAATTGTCATATTATGATACAAATAATTGAAGTCATAATTATTATTGTTTTGGTGATTTGAAAGAGGGCATTTGGTTATTCATTATGAATGTTACAATAAGGAAAGCAAAGCGCAAGACTTTTACTATCGGGAAGAATATTTTTGGTATAAATGGAATATTGCAGGAAGGGTTGAATCCGGCATGCGACCGGTCATAAAATAATAAGCCGCATCCTTTTTGCAACATATGTTATAGAAATATCCTACGCTGATCCCAAAAACTATTTTATAAGGGCAAGTAAAGCAACAAAACCAATAATAATAAAAAAAAATTTACAAATATTGAAAGAAACGACAGCAAGAAAAATATTAGCATCAACTACCTACATAATTGGAGAAATAACATTTATTTTATTTATTTATTAAATTATTACCGGATAATAAATTTACAACATACGCCTACATAAAAATAAGAATCATTATCATTTTTTTCCCAAAACAGTAAAAACGAATACAGGCGAGCAAAACATTACAGCGGGCGGGTGCAAAACAAGCTGTTTGATACTTAATGTGTCTTGGGGGAAACGTCATCCCTTGCCACTTAAAAACTCGTAAACCAGCCGGAAATAGGGCGGCGCGTGGAACGTAACAGTTGTTTGCTGATACTAATTAAGAATTTAGAACAGAACTTAGCTTAGATATCAACATTTTCAAATGCTAGAATGACTCAGGTTCAAATAACTGGACTTCTATGATTCGTAAGAAGATAGCTTTGGATAGGATTGGGTTTGTATAGTATATAGACGATATACTGGGAGGTGTTTAAGCCATCTTGCAACTGATCTAGTACGCATGATTGACTTTATTTATCTTTGGAGATATCACAAGTACATGACCATATATAGTTTTCATTGTTCATTAGGTCGACTGGGAGATAATGCCACTGGCATTAAGTCCGCCTTGTATATTTATGTATATTAAGTTTAATATATAAATAATTAACAAATAAAAACACACATTTCAGTTTGAAAAGTCAATAGTTTTTGTCTTGGACTTCCTCCAACTCCAACTTTGTCATCCTTCTATCGTGCTGGAGGTCTATGCACACCAATCATGTATGGGCTGTTACATTAGTTTTTACTTCAAATTTTTACAGAACTTAATTAATACATACATAACTCAACAATCTCATCCAGTTAATAAAGGCACGTAAATTAAGTCATAGATAAATGGCTAAAGAAGGAAGTAATCGAAAAACGTCAAGTCCTGCAGTAACCTAATAGTGGTCAATTTATAAACCATCCACAAGTAGACTCGACTAATGGCTTGCGCTTGGATCTGGATTAGAGCACGGCCCAAACTATAAAACACGGCGATAATTCGATAATTATATAAACGAGCAGTCGCTCATAACCAGCTTTGTACAACGAGTGCACATAATGCGTACGGAGAAAGTACAGCTACACACATAGTTCCCCCACGTATTAATAATTTGCCTACCAACTTAGTTAATGATATCACACCGTCGAATATAAAATTTAAGTTGAGAATTTCTATTTAAGCAATCAATAATGTAAAATTTTCCAATATTGCTGTATTATGTTAATTGTAAGATCGATTATATTAATGACATTAAGTTAATATTATTAAGCATAATAGTTTGTACTGTTATACAACATCTTTCTGAGAAAGAAATCTAAATGGAAAAATAAAATTTCAAACCGCTGTAAGTCTACATTTGTACCAAAATAAACAAACCTTATTCGGGACGGGTTAACATCATTATCTGACAGCAGTTTTACTCCGCCACCTGGCTCTCTATTGCATTATGACTGCCACTACACTTTCTATAAAAACATAATAAATTCTTTCAAACTAGATAATTCGATAGATCTGTTTTGGACAGAGATTTACTTTGAAAACTGTAAAAGTTTTTTGCGTCTGAATACATTGTTGATAGACAAAATAATGATTGAATATTTGTTTCTATTTATATTCACGCATTTTTATTTAAATTGGATAGGCGTCTTGATATTATGCACTAACCACGAAGTAACCATTATTTTTTAATATTTTTTTTTCTTACCTAGTTTTATGTAAGGATAATACAGAGAGCACTTTTAATATCATTATACCCCAGCCCTAAACAAAAACTACATTGATGACTTTTATTCTAACTTATGATCGCACTTTATACATGTAATCTATGTGCCAATAAAACCAATGGCAGTACTTTTATTTTTTATTATTATTATCTATCAATCCGTATGTATCCCATTTCAGAGGCATAGAATCTTTAAAAATATTTCCAAAATTCTTTCACACTTGCATCTTTTACACTACGCAAAAAACGTTCGCGAAAAATCAATCGCCGACACAATTCCCCTTTTAAAAAACCACAGCGGCAACAACGCGAACAGATTCCGGCGCCGCGCAATTATTGTTCGCGATGAAAAAAGAAAAAAAAGAAACAAACACTTGTACATGTGAACGAGATCAATATATTAAAAAAGTGAATGAATGCTGCGGTTGAAAAATGTAGTCTGCTGAATGTACGGACAAAATTGCTTTAGCCAGATCAGGTAGAACGGGTAAATGGGTGAAGTAAAGGTGATTCACGGGCGATGCCGACGTAAGGGATCCTTTACACTGCACCCGAATAACGCGCGATCGGGCCGGTAGCTCTCTATTGAACACATTATACCATTGCAGAAGAGGAGTATTTTAAAATGGCAGGTTATGTGAATTATATTGTTTGCGTATTTTTTTCATCATCCATTTAATATTGGAAGTTAGCTTAGACTCTGAAACTTATTCGATCTAGTACGGACACCCCTTAATTTTGCATATAATTTTAAATAGTTATTTGAATCGTATCTAAAAAATACATATTCAGATCGTAAAATTATAACGTTGTCGAATTGATACAAGTTGTATCGCTGCGGGAATACGTGTTGTATTATTAGACACTATCTAATAATACAACACGTATTCCCGCAGCGATAAGTGGTATCGTATTTCAACAACATGTTTTCTAAAAGAGCCTGCTCTAGTTACATACACTTAAGATAACATGCTCTATCTATTTACGAACACATGTTCCAAGTCTGCAATTCCTTTTATAGACCGAAATTTTTGTATGTATTACGTTCACTGGACGTACCAATGTTTTTTTTTTATTACGATGAATGGCGAGCGCGTGCCATTCACCTGATGGTAAGCGATAAGACCGCTCATGGACAGTAGCAAAATCAAACAACACCATGAATTACAAAGCTATGCTTGGGATTTCACAGCGCTCGCCATCCTGAGACATAAAATATTAAATCTCACTATGTCCAGTAGTTAGTGTGTCAAAATTTCACTGTCTAATATGAACGATTTCAAAATATAAAAATCCTAATATTAATTCAAATAAAATGTAACAATGAAATCGCAAGAAAGATAACAATGGTGTATATGAGCCTTAAGGACGTACTCTCGCGGACCTATTCTGTAAACCGTTCTTCCTCTCAGTCGGATACCCTTGAATAGACGTGGACGCTCAGCGCTACTCAGCGAGCCATTGTCATGAAATATGGCTCGTATGTAGGGCACCTCATATCAAAATTATATTCAGAATACGACCGTCTAATATGCTCATTGCGGACAAATGGACTGTGGAGAATAGAAAGATTAACATTTATGACAATACTCAAATGTACATACAGACGACTCTATCAGTTTATACAATCGAAAGCGAAAACTCAAGTAGAAAACAGCAACGTGAACAATGAAATAAAACATTTAATACACGATTGAATTTTGAATATACAAACGAATCAGTGCACACAAAATATACATATACGGTATGCATACAAAAATAGAGCGTAAAAAGCGAGTGACGAAATTCCCCGGTGAAAATAAAAGAGCTCCGACTGCAAAATAATTGCTTTGTTATTTAAAAACCGATCACGGCAACTTTTTGTTCGGTGACCGGACAAATCCGGCGGATCGGAGGCGTTCCGCTCAAGTTTCGTCGGTGCGATTGCAAATGGAAATCAATGCTTTGGGTTCGCGGCGTCGCGTCGCGTCGTCCGCGTCGACCTTTCACTTCAAACGGCATTCCTTTAATGATGCTCTGAGAAACACGAGCATTCAAATCTTAATGCGTCGACGCTAAAAACGTTATAATTTCAAGACATCCCGGAAACTACTCGAGCGCGAACAGCGTTTATGTTGATTTCGTGTTAATTCCCACAGTACTTTGAAGGTTTGTTTTCTGAGGAGTAATTTAATTAGTAAAGACATTAAGTAGTTTCTACTTTGCTGACTTGCGAGGATCTAATGGCGCGTTTACACAATCGTCGATGTTCGCCGATGATAGGCGATGACACGTTTGCGCATCATTGCCACAAATTTTGCGCACCTCGCCACGTATTCGAGCGAGTTGTCAATAGATAAGTCGTCAAAAATGGACGTCGATCGACGTCGATGCATTAGCGGTTGCCACGACATTTATTTAAAAAGCGCGTATAGATACGAGTTTTATGAATATATATAAAAACCAAATAATACCGAGTAAACAGATAAGTAGAAGATGGTGGATGTTAAGAATTTACCGCAACATAACTAGGTATTTGTAATCGTAAAAACAGCGTTTTTTCTAGGGATATATTTTACACTACATAAGAAAACAATATGTTCTTATTATCGCCCTTGAGTTGTTGTTGTTTTCAATCATCATTAACATTTCTGATTCCTTCCCGTTACATCCCGTCTTATCAAGTTTCATTCGATGCCATACCTCAATCCTGTCCTATTTTATTCGCCTCATACTTTCTAGCATACCATCCACTTACATGCAAATAGAGCGTCGTAGATAGCCAGAATAACCCTTAAAGTAACTTATTATTTGTATTACGATTAATATCATGGTTATAAACACAAAATAGAAAATAATACTTTATTTAAATAATTATTGAAACGATTATATTGAATAACAAGAAGATAGACTTATATAAATTACGACGGATATATTTTTTGAAATTTATTAGGATTAAAAATTTTGCCTTATAAACGTAATAGATAACGTAACTTTACCCGTTTACACAGCTCACACAAGGCAATTGGTTCAGAGGTGTAGGCGTAAAAGTTTAACAGGCACTAGACTGTCAAACAAACAGAAGTGTTAGAGCCACGCTGTTGTCAGTTATTGCTCAGCATGAATGATCAACGTGAAGTAACAGCTTTTCCATTGCATTCGGTAAGTGAGATTGCTGGATGCCCAATGCTCCTTTCTTCTTCCCATCCTTTCTCCTTTCCACTCCTCTGCCATTTCATGGACACGCAATACATCTTTGATCCGAACGTTATGGATGTTCATGGGCGGTAGTGATTACTTACCATCAGGTGATTTGTTTTCTCATTTTCCATTAATAAAAACAGACAGACGACAGACAAAGAGTTTCGTTTGAATTTATAATATTAAGTAGACATAATAAGATGAACAGAATCAGAGCAGCACGAGCAGAGACATAGAATTAATTGGATTGATAGAATTGGCTAGTCGTAAAATTATAAACCAAATAACTCTGGTGGATGAACCCTTATTCATCACAATTATCAATAACAAGTACCACTAATACCTGGTTCAAATCAATGGGTGAATTGGCTATGGTAGAATGCTGGTTTTGAAATGAGATGTCATAAATATAATGAAAATAATAAATAACACCCAACAGTCACGTACATAGTCCTGACCCCACACTAAGATCGAGTCTTGTGTCGTGGGTCTTTTCAGTCTCACAATACCCAGACCCGAAAGGAGTATTTGTGGGTAGAACAAACATTTCTAGCGGGGCGGGGATCGAACCCGCGACCTCTCAGTTCACAGCCGACGTCTAACCAACTTCGCCACGTAGGCTGGCATATGATTCAACGATATTTATTTTTCATTTTGGAAGTCAATCATTTAACTAATCGCAAAGCCCGCAATGCCTAGTGTTTTTTAAAGCAGGTACTCATAAAACTCGTAGTAGAATTTCATAAAAAAACGAAGTTATTAATAACAGACATATTAATTGGATTAAAAACTTGAATTGGTAATGGACGATGAAGGTTTTTGGTCGTATATATCCACAGACGTCCACAGATGTCAATTGTGTCATCTTTGTCAAAAATATAAAAATATACGAAAATTATGACTATTTTATTTAGTATGGGGTGTAATTAAATAATAATGTACAAACAGTTTATTTAGAATTATTTCAATTAGTAATTGTGCTTTTTACGTACACTTTATTGCATGTAGTGAGAATTGAACAATGGTGTGGAATTTTATAATAAGAAAATGAAACCGAAGAAATTGCAGCAGGCAACTAGGTGCAGATACAGCTGAAACGCACGCGTGCCCTGTCCTATAATTCGACTTATTTATTTTATAGTATTTTTTGTATATTCTTGTTTGAAATAAACATTTTCTGTACATCTATAATTTTATTTATTTTCTTTTAGTATATATTGTAGAAATATCAACCCGCAATAGCAAGCTAAAGTGGAAGTAGGCGGACCTTATAACAATAAATGAACAAATATTTTGAGAACACCGGGTTTCTGTAAACGCAATGCACGTCATCGGCATAAGCGGAGTGATATTCATACAGATATAAATCATAATATTCAAATATATAGTTTAAATCATGTACAAACACTTATAAACTATGATACTTATTTCTGAATAGATTTCGTATTGTGATCAAACTGAACCAATTATTATACGGAAGTAACTGATAGCTCCGGAAAATGCTAGGTGTTGTTACTGAAACTTGTATTTCGATATTTTTTTAATGAAAAATTAAATTTCTATAGCAATACACTGTCACAAACCCGCGGAGCATGTGGCTAGAAATCCATAACTAGCGGATCGTCGACGATGACAGGCAAACATGGGTATTCTCACTTTACTCTCACTCTGATTACCGACAGTTGGCGAAAAACCCCGAACACGAATGTTGTAAAATTTTACCAGGGTTATAAGTTTTGGAACAAATCCCTAAATTGTGGGTGTATATCTTAATAATTTAATTGGTTCATTTTATGATAACGAGTTAAATTATCAGAGTCATTACACTGTAATGTGAGTTATTTAGTATTATAATAATATAAGATTAACAATAAAAATGCATTACAAAAAAAACACTACACGAGTCAACATTATAAATAATTTGTTACTTATTTTAACATAAGCATAATTTTATTTACTATACTTCGCGGAACCGCTACATTCTCCAGATTTGGGAATGAAAAATATTTCGTTAGCAACACTGCTTGATGTACACGAATATCGGCAATGAAAGGCAATAAGCCGTACACATTACCGTCATCGCCTATAGTTGCCGATGTTGGGCGATTATGTGAACGGGGCATTAAATAAAGACTGCAATCTTGACTGACAACTGACATACAAAGTTGTAATTGTATGTCAGTTGTCATTCATATTTTAATACTAACAAAATTCATCAACGAAATATAACACACATACTTAAACCCACACCTTGTTCCCATAAGGGGTAGGCAGAGGTGCCAGGACACCCACATTTCGCCTTGTATGTTCCGTCCCACGATGTGATAGAGGGCGAACCTATCGCTATCGGGCACAAATTCCTGAATCCGGGATGAAAATGAATAAAAATATAATACAATATAATACAAAAATCCTATATCACTTTGTCCGACCCGGTATCCGAACCCGAGACCTCAGCTTTGTAATCGTGTAATACAACTTCTCCATCAAGACAATCATTTCATATCTACAGCACTAATTGTATAATTGGATCGAAAACTCCACGTTAAACAGTGTTTCCTTCGCAGTACATGTACGTAAAGTGGTCGCGTGCGGATTACATAATGTGCTTAGAAGCCTAACCAATACCGCGAAGCTATCTAATGGTCGCCAAGTGGAGCGTGTAATGGAACAAGGACGCCGACTGCGAGTAACAACAGCGGTATGCAACTCATCAAACGGAGTGACGTTCAAAAACCAGTATCCGTTACTATCTATTTTTGGAACGCGCTTGTGCGAAATGTTAGTGATCATAAACGGAATTTAAGTCATGTGGGCTTTAATAACATTGCTTGGTTTTGAATTGAAAATTTATTTGGAGTAATATTTAAAACGCGACTTCGGAATTATCGGATTTTTTTATGCAATTGTAAACTATGAACTTAGATGGTGAACGAAAACATTGCGAAGAAACGTTCATAGCGAATACCATAGCGCTCTTTATCATAACAGTAATTACAGTTGATATTTGAGTTTTAAAGACGCCTACACATGATTTGGTACAGTCCAAAGTTCAGCAACGTGACCTGGCAATTGGCATATTTGAGACAAACGGAGATCTTCTAAAGGTCAACTGTGAGTATGAAACAAACCAAAAGGTCAAAGTTCGGAGAATTTGATAATTCAATATTATTGCATACTTAAATATTATAAACTTCTTGAATCGCACGGGCAACCGGTGCTATTCATGATATGAATCAGGAAAGGCTTGCAACTATAACTGGAAGGCGAAACGTGGATGTCTCCGTAAAACCTCTGCCTACCTCTTCCGGGAAAAGGGCGTGAGTTTAAGCATGTATTAACAATTATATAGAGCCACGGACTTATTGGGTTGGTATAGATTATATCATGAAAGTCTAATATTCGTCCTTCCGGCTTATGATATGACCAATCGACTAATATCGACTAAGGAAACCTTTACTGTTTTTCCTTTTTTACGTGTTGTGTTGAAATCGTGCAAATAAAAACACTCTCTTTTCACGCTACACTACAACGCGTCCACACGCGCCTAGTGGACGCCCAGCATAACTTACATCTACATTCAATGTCAAGATGAAACACCATCTGTGGCAATACTGCGATTACGTGCCACGTAACATATCGCCAGACACACCCGCCGATTAGTTTTCATGTTTCTCTTTCAATACAGACGGTGACAATTTCATTTCACACAATTTATTTTTATTGTGCAACGTAACAGTTTACATAAACGTTGGGTTTCGCTACAAAGAAAGTTTTGAATTTTCAGTGTTGTGTTTATATTACTCTTTTATTACTTTCTTTTATGTTTCACACGTTTGTCTACCCTTCATTACGACAGACAAAACAACACACAGACAGAGTTAAAGACAAGTTAGACATTCCCGGAGACTCGCCGAGCTTCAATGCTCAGTGTCGTAACAATGCGTGCCACTGTTGGTCCTGGGGGGTTACTCTATAAAAACTTCGAATGTTCGTCGTCCCGAGTGAGATATAAGATGTCCACTTCTAGAAATCAGTACTATTCTCTATTATGCTTATCATTTTCTCCGAACTTAGTCTATGGTTGCGACATACGATATAGGAATCCAACATTTTGTGGAGTGTCTAGGCACATTAGTGAAGTTTTATGTACGGAGTCCGAACATTCGAAGTTCATATCGTTTTTATAGAGTAGCCCCCTTGGATTACAGGAGTTACAGCGGTGGGTGTGTGGACGGGACAGTTTCCAGTACCCTACATTACGAGATTATTAAATCACGTAAAAGCTTAAAATTACTTGTAATTGATATGAATCTGGATTAGACTTAATCGCATGTGAATTTTTATACCACCCATAATCTCTTAGAATTGAAGGATATCTACTAACTCAGAATAGGGATCAGAAACGATTTCGCAACTCATTATTTTTTTCAACTAAACATATTCCTAACCGTCAATTCAGGGAACTGCTATAATCAAAACTTATTTGAAACTTTATTCCACAAAATCCAACCATAATTCACTACGATCAACTATCATTATTTCAAACGAGTGTTTTGACCTTCTCAAGTTGAACTTCCAGTCATTATAACTCAACTTCACTTAATAGTTCGCAATTTATTCCAGGCTTATAAACATTATATCGTTTAGTACAGCTATTTGATCTAAAGTGAAAATATAATGTTCACATAAATTGTACACATATCATTAGAGTTTCACTCAGAATGGAAATACCTCAGTAATGTTCAGCGCATCATTAATACAAGCTTCAAGAACTCGTTCCATTGAAAAGTTAATACCCACCTCTTATGCAAATGCACGTACGTCAGGCTGAGTCATATGATCGACAATAGTCCATTATAATAGCCAGATTCACTGAATTCGTGTACAGGGGCGGGCCCAGGACTTCACCAGGTGGGCGGCGGCGCGGCGGCGTTGTTCGTAAATTCGTAGTTTCAAGTTATAATCAATCAAAACGGGAAAACAATGCAAACCGAATTAAGTATGAAGTATCAACTCCGTGTCACATTAATTTATAGCTCGCAAATGATCAACAATATAGCAAAGCTAATATATTACAGGTCAAATATTATTATCAAGAGAATCAGTCGCTAAAATTATAGTACTGTTTTGTATCTGATAATAAAAATCGTCCACTGCAGAGAATATAATCCTCAGCAATCAAGTTTCTTTTTTTTATTTATGTATACAAAATAATTCCGAAACATTTAAAAAGTTTTGCTTTATGTCCTTGTAAGTATGAGAAGTAAGGAAATAATATCATTTATTTTCATGTAATTTTACATTATCAGCCCAGAGTCAGGAATTTGTGGGACGGAACATACAAGGCGAAATGTGGGTGCCCTGGCACCTCTGCCTACCCCTTCTGGGAAAATGGCGTGAGTTTATGTATGTATGTATTTAATATCATTTTGACCCCTCCATCAAGCACTGGATACGTCCAGCCAGGTGCGATAGTGTCGGAAGCTTGTACAGGACGGTCCATTACTCCGCGAGTCTCGTGAACTAATTAGAGCCACGTGTAGAACAATGCGAGCGCAGATTCTACGCCCGATTCGCACCACACCACGCCTTTGTACTTATTTGACAACTATTGAGTGATTACCGATTGTCTGATGATACCGAGGATTAATTTTGACGGTTTAATTACGAAGTCGATATTAGTTATTTTATTCAGGAAATATCTACTATAAATCCGCCATGTTGTACAAGCCCTATGAATTCATACATCAATATAATCATTTAAAAAATGAAGTGTAAGCCATCGATTTGTTCTCACGTCTATTATTACCTAAAAAGTAATACAAATAATGTTTACATACATACATAAACTCACGCCTTGTTCCCAGAAGGGGTAGGCAGAGGTGCCAGGGCACCCACATTTCGCCTTGTATGTTCCGTCCCACAATGTGATAGGTGGCGAGCCTATCGCCATATCGGGCACAAATTCCTGACTGGGCTGATACTGAATAGAAAAATCCAATATCACTTTGCCCAACCCGGGATTCGAACCCGAGACCTCAGCTTTGTAACCGTACCGTAGTACAACTACGCCACCGAGGCAGTCAGTACAAATAATATTTATTTTCATTATTCATAAGTTTCAATTCAAGTGCGTGGTGGCCTGTTGGTAAACGGACCAGACGCGGCTGCCAACATGTTCACGATGGTCATGGGTTCAAATCCCAGGGCACACCTCTGACTTTTCGGAGTCATGTGTGTATTGATAGTCAATCACCACGCACTAAAACGGTGAAGGAAAACATCGTGAGGAAACCTGCATAGCATAGTGATTCATATGAATTTATATGGTATGTAAGTCCGCCAACCCGCACTAGGCCAGCGTGGTGGACTATATGGCCTAACCACTCTCAATCGTACTCTCGATTGTAGAGTAGGCCCGTGCCCTGCAGTGGGACGTATATGGGCTGATCCAGATTATTCATAACATCGTAAGCTAATTTCAGAGACATTCAGTCAACAGAAAATTTTTCGCGTAGTAAATTCAATATGCCTACAGCGATGACTAACTTTTTATCAATTCGTAAGTTGGTATCAAACTTCAAATGGACAGTTGACATCGAAACTTTGTTTGGTTTGTGCAGTTGAATCACTTCAAAGACACAATAACCTTATTACAATGCGAAATCACGTCTCGACAAAATTCTGCGTATTCCTGCCAATTATACGAACACATCAAAGATTGACATTATAATGTGAGAATAAATTATTAATTTACAGCGCGTAAATTCTCTTCTATGTTGCCCATTTATGTTATTAACTTACCTGTAATATTCTATATCAAGTTAAATTAAATTAATTAGACCAACGCAGTTAATTATAATGATTTTAATAGAAAACCTTCAACACAAAGTAATTACAAAAACTCCAACAAATAATACATGCAAAGAAAGTAATAGCCTAATTTGAAAATTGAACAAAATATATTCTTAAATACAATTTAAAACATTTGCTTTTAACAATTTTACAAAATCTAGCATTCACAAATGTGATGGATCGATAGGAGCACTATTCCAGGCGTTAAATCAATTGGAGCGGACATTCATTCGTTTCAGATGTCGCCTACGGACAGAACCTGCGTCTGATAATTCTGAGCACGGGATTGCATTATCTTTCGTCAAGTATTCCTTAACTTTACGTATTGAAGCTATCTTTATCAGCAAATGTGTCCTGCTGCCGAACACCTTCCAACCTATTATCTCTAACCGCACCAGGTAACCTTGCTACTCATTATTTCTTTTTTGCCTGGACTTTTGCATCCCTAGTTGTTGTATTGAGTATCCTGGCTCTACACATTGCTGCTGTTGCTATATACAATTAAGATATTGCTTTATTATAGATTAATTTACGACTAATGAAGCGTGGATTAAACATTTCATGTAAGTGTGAAATAATTAAGGAAATTTTTTAGTTCTC
Organism: Hyles euphorbiae; assembly: GCA_023078785.2. Taxonomy (NCBI): domain Eukaryota; kingdom Metazoa; phylum Arthropoda; class Insecta; order Lepidoptera; family Sphingidae; genus Hyles; species Hyles euphorbiae. Next base: position 4,435,323 of record CM041049.1, read on the forward strand.
CTACAATGTGTTCCTTCACCGTTAAAGTGAGCCATACTTAACTAAAATCACTTCAAAAACCCCGAAATGTGTGTCCTGACTACGTGCTAAATGGCTACAAAAAGTTTATGACTCCATTTGACGTTGTTTTGTTGCTAAAAAACATCTGGTAGCATTTATCGTCCGCGGCCTTGATGGAGGTCGTCACGAAAGCAAGTTTCTTATAATAACACCATTAAAGATTCGACTTGGTTTAAAATAGATTAATTACTTTAAAAAATATAAAGTTGGTATTATTCTAACTTGAATGTATTTAAGTCAAATGCAAAGCTTATTACAGTACCAACAACTTGAATTATGAATCTTCTTCAGCGTTCCATCTGAATTTAGATAGATGGACAACCTAATTACAGATAAGTCACAGCACAACACAGGTGATTGACTACCTTTCCGATGGTTCGTCGTGGAATACCAGCATAGTCCTTTGGCTTTCCAATAACCAGAGACCAATCCCACTTTATATAAATAATTATTATGCAACAATTCAACTTTTCAACATACTACGCTACTGACAATTTAGAAGAAAGAAGAAAGAAAGAAATATGCTTTATTATCGCGCAAATTAGCCGCATACAACACAGTACATAATTATAAAAATGTAACAATACAATAAATTAAACAAAAAGAGAGTAGATATAAAAAACAAGGTGAAAAAATTAACAGGTAAGTATGTTGCGCAGCTCACTCGCGATAACAGTTCAACATCTCAGCATGGTGCTGTGTGATAACAGAATTTCGTGCAATTATCACGAGGTCCAGTTCTGTTGTTGAGACATATTAAAGCCGTCATAACATTACAGCAATGATTAGTGCAAACATTTAATTTCGACAAAACGTCTGTGGCATCAGGTACTTTCCTGCTGCGTAACCTTGAACTTTTATTGGTTTATTACAAGATTGAAGGCATGTCATTGTGGTGATAAAACTAATGTCTAACACAATCATTCTAAAAATATATTGTCCAAACTACTGCTGCGTTTATCGCATTTATTGCCTCTGGTGGCAGCGTGCTTCGTTTGTGAACCGTGTGGTCATGAAGTAGATGCTTAGTCACCCATTTTATACAGTACTTTTACTTTTTGATATTTTAGGTAACACTTCCAAAAGAGTAAATGAGCATTCAAATATTTTTGCATTAATACAAAAATCCGCAGTGTTAAGCATGAGGAAAAAGTGGTTACAAAATATACGGTTTCCCAAAAAAACCTAGACTTGAATAGTATGCTATTCAAGTCTAGGTGATCAAACTTAAAAATATCTTCTTGTCATCAACAAAATCATCTAGACTTACATTAAAATCTTTTAATACCAAACCAAAAAACTCGTCTGCCCTTCATTAGGTCGACATGTCATTCATTACATGCATTAAACTATCCAGACCGTGACTTTTCAATTTCGTACCTTGAAAAGGTGTCTTTTAGTCCATATACGTGGTACCGAAGGAGGGAGGTGCGGGGTGGGGGGGTGTTTTACCCCTCCCGCGCGAGATCATCAATCAAGTTTAGTCTCACATTAACGTAATGACCGTCGGCCCGAGCGGATGTCGCCTTATTTTTCCTTTTTTTTGCCCAAAGGCAATTTCGTACACGACACTTTCGCACATTTCCGACTTGATGGAAATCTATACAGGAAAAACCGCTCGGGGTCCTTTTAAATGCATGTAATCAGTGTCGTCCTGAGTGCTCGGTATCTCGATACATTTACTTTAAATGTACGGGAGATTTATTGTTTCAACTGTTTTAACCCACATTGTAGGACCGGAGTAACGTCACTGTTCTGTTGTAGCGAGATTGGATTTTTGACAACATCGGTATGAATGAAAATTTGGAATTGATTAAACAAGAATTGAACTCAGGTATTTTCGATCAAGGTAGCTTGTTAGCGATAGAGAATAATGAGCAAACACTCCAACTCAAACTATAATGAAAAGTTCCGTTAGAATTAACATCACAATACAATCCATTGAAGCATAAAGGAGCCGAACTATTCATAACGTAATGAACATTATTCAGTATTAATAATAGAATTACGACTGGAGTAAAGTCCCGTACACTGTCCTAAACCATTATTCTAAAGCCCGGAATATCCGCACACGTATCCAAACGGCCGCCATTAAATTTATAAAGGACATCAATTTCCACCCTTTTACATTTTATTTAGCAAAAGCGTTTATTACCGAGGCTTAACTCGATTAAGACAGGTAAGCCTCGGTAAGGAAGATTAGCTTGAGAAACAATCGTTTAATACCCGGATAAGTCTTGGACAATGAATTCTAATGGAAACTGAGATGCAATGTTTACTGAACGATACTTGTACTTACTCCATCGCATTTCGAAGTGAATTGAATGATTTTATTGTTTCTGCTCTTTCAGACCTTCTACTGTAGAACATAAGTTTTTGAGCCGTAATAAACGTCAAAAGTGCAGATAATATAATAACCAAATTGATTTCTGATGATGATGAAAGAGCTAGCACAATTATTATTATAATAAAGATGGTGTGTGATCCGAAACACAACAGTGCTTAAATGCACTGTTGTGTTTCGGATTGAAGGACGTTGTAGCCAGAGCAACTACTGGACATATTGAGACTCAACATCTTATGTCTCAGGATGGCGAGCGCAGTGGAATGTTGCTACTGTTTATGAGCGGTCGTATCGCTTACCATCAGGCGAACGGCTTGCTCGTCTCGCCATTCACTGCAATAAAAAAAAAAAAAAAAAAAAAGATGGTCGTAGTTTTGGCGATAGACTTTTAACCGCTTTTTGATAGAGTGCATGTCTCTTTGCATATTATACGTCATTAACAGTTGCTCTTGAATCAAAGTAATTTTGTGCTTCTGAGTAACATTTTCTGATTAATTTATAGATAAGCAACATGTTATATTAGTCATGTATATGTGCACCACATTTCTGTAAATTCCCCTTTTTGTCTTTAGCCTGTACAGGCAATTCGAATACAGGTATTATTGGGAGATCACCAGTTAGGTAAAGATACTCCAGGTAGTGAAAAAAATAGAGAATCTGTGTTGTATTGCATTAGGACCTAAAAATGAGTATAACATACTTAGGAATTACGATACCACTAAATTCCTTCTCACTCTCAATCGTACTGTCGATTGTAGAGGAGGCCCGTGCCCTGCAGTGGGACGTATATGGGCTGATACAGAAAATTCCTTCTCGTCATATGAATATCGCATGAGACCGTGTCAAGTTTTGAGCATACAGCGAAGAACATGTTAGAAACTTGAAGGAATTGTTCCAATATAAAATTAGAAATTAATATGATGTAGTAAAATACTACAAATTACGAAGACTTTATTAAAAGTTACCATTAAATATTTTCTTTACGTTCATCTGAATGACTCAGACATCATTGTTGCACAATCAAATAGCCGAATCGCTCGCACGCTTACTTCTCAGAAACCATTGTAAACAGTATTCAGACTCCTATTATTGATATTCTTCTCCTTCACATCCTTTACAACCTCGAATTATCACCTTCAAAGATATACAAGGATCCTACAAATCCCCAAAAAAATATTCACAGGCGAAAAAAATTGCTCTCCATCAGACAAACTATTTTTGCCACTCATACCTTAAAAATTATACTGAAAATGTAAACAACTTTAATTGCACCATTATTTAGCCCCTATTGTTAGTAGTTCGCATGCGTGATGCAATTTATTCCTAGAACCTCTAATATTCTTTTAATTATCCTCAGAACCATCACACTAACGACGGGCAATTAGTTGCAATTGCAGAGTTGCAAATTGACAAAAAAAGCTAGTTAGACTGTAATAATAGGTATAATACCATATCGGTTCATATACATAACTTATAAAACCGTTGCCCTACTTTAAGGCAACTTGATTTAAAGTCGTATAATTTAGATTGGATTTTGTTTAAAAGCGGCGAGTATTTTGTTGAAACTTTTAATCCTTTTGAAGAAAGACTGGCGTTGCAAAAACTTTGACCCTATCTGAAGCACTATGAGGATTGAAATATCTAGCTAAACGTAGCTAATACCTACTTGCCATTTTAGATCTAGATTTTTCCATCGCGATCTTGCCATGCCGGTTTTACCTTCTCTCACCAAACCAAACTCGAATTCGTTTCGCATGAATATTCTATGCAAACAGTATAATAAAGTACGTCAATGGTTGGCATAATATTGGATAAACAATTGCTTCCTCGGTGTTCCGGGAGACACCGCTCTCGCGCTCTCAGCCAGGTGAACTTTATCTACGCCCGGGCCACCGACCATTTTCACTTGCCACGAGAAAATTTCAACCGGGAATTCATTGCATAATTTACTGCTATATTATAAATTAGGTTTACCCCGCACCCGGGGCGTATTTTAAACTGTTAGCTCGGGGAGCAGTGTTTGTTAAAGACCAATTTGTAATTTTAACTTAACGGCCATGAGGAAAGGCGATTAGTTATGCGCCATTGTTTTGTCTATTACTTTTGTTTTTAGAGTAAATTTTACAGCGACGCCTAATTATGTAGTACTGCGACGGGTAGCCTATGATGAAGCAGCTTGATTGCGTTTCGCGTAATGAATGTTGATGTTGGCAGTGCGAGTTTGGTAAAGAGTATATGTACAGAAGTCGGCGGGGTATCCGACCATCGACGCTGTTCAAACAGACAGTATCGCTCGCCCGACCACAATTTGTAATTACGGTAGTCACGCGCTCGTAAACAAATAAGCGACGCCGCGGTCGCAATACATTACGCCGATAATTATGGATTAGCCCACTGAAACAACTCTAATGTATTTTGGTCGTATTAATGTCGCCATTAAATCAAAACCGTAGCAGATCGGATTACGTGGAGAGATTGTGTTTGTGTATGTTTTGAAAGATAACATTTGCCGCGAGTACGGATAGTGCGCGTGCTCGGTGCGCGCCGCTTGCAGTTCACTGCGCCGTTGTTCACACGGCACACAATGTCCACTAACACGATAACCGGAACGCGATTTATCCAATAAAAAAATGATAAAAGATCGTTTACGCTGGCGACGCGACGTGCGCTCCGGTGCAAACAGCAAGCGCGCAACTTTATCCCTCGTCAAAACACGCGCGTATTGAAAAAAGCCGGCGTATCGCATTATTTATTCGCAATCCGCCATATGTCATATCGCAGATATGAGAAAAACTGACACATACAAACGCGAGCGGCTCGATATTTTTGGCCTCGGTGACATATTTGTGGAAAATAGAAGCGTGACCGCGCGATAACAATTACGCACCGGGCACGGGGAACACGATATGCAAAACAGGCGCTGTATCGGCACGTTTAAAAAATGTTCTAACTGCGTAGATTACAAAACCAGGGTCGATACGTAGTTCATATTTCACTCAAACCTTTTTAGCCGTAGTTGCACAAGTCCAATCCTGTAGTCCCGAAGAGGTCAGCACAAGTGACAATAATTCCGAGTTTATTTTTGATACAAAATGTGATACAAATCTAACCCCAAATCATGCACGCATTCCAATCCCGGTCCAATGATATTTTTTCAATTTTGCGGTATCGGTTTTTCCAACCGAAACACTCACAGTGACCTATGATATGAATTAAACCACACCCATGAAGCAAATTTTAAATTTTATAATATTATATCAAATAAACATAAACATACACATCCTGCTAACACAACAGATCCACATGATCACGCAACAAGCCGTATTATTACTTTCTTACAATTTATCCCCGGGCGCAAACGCACGGAATACTCATTCGGAACTGCAATATCGGCGTTTATTGTCGCAGAGTAGGCACTAGCAAGTAGCAACGCAGTGCGGCTAACACACTGCGCCTGATTTACAACGAACGACGTAATGTTCTCGCATTGTCGACGCTCTAATTCGGATGGATTTATACGGATCGCAGCCGAGTGCGACGGACCGATTGTGTCTTGCACTAAAGACTCGTGATCGTGTTTGCGACTGTCAAACTGAGTGTGAATATATTTTACGTCTATAGATACTAACTAATCTGTGAAATTATATGTACATTATAAATATTTGCGTTTGAAGTGCCTGAAAACCTTCTAGTGACAGACTAGATGTGTGGTCGCAGGGACGATGATTCTTGGATACACAACCATCTTGTTAACTATAAGAAAAACAAAAGAAGACAATATTATCCAGCCAGAATTTACATACAGATTCAAGCACGTCTCGATTGACAACATATTGAACGAACTCCTAAACTAAACAAAGCAATATAATTGTTCATCCCGATACATTCATGGCGTTTAGATCAAATGGCCCGAATGTTGATGAATGTGCCGTGAAAAAAAAAGCGAAGCGCGTTCGACAGCGCAAAATGGAATTTATACTCCCACGTCATATAATTCATTGTTTTGTGATGGATGTCGTCGGGAATTTAAATGAAACATAGAGAGCGATATATTTTACCAATACATTAACCCACATCGTAAATCCACATACGGTTTAAGCCTTTTAGAGATCCTCCGTGCTGGATATTTATTCTTTCGCTTCACACAAACGCTATTCTTTTTACGTAATGGGATATTGGGATCACAGAAACTTTAGTTTGTTAGAAATTTGCTGCGAATAGATCAATTACAATATTACCTCTCTAATTCTACGCTCGAGGACATAATCAATGTATTGAATATTATTCTAGCTATATTACATTATAGCGTTCAAACCACTTACATGCTGTAACGGAAAAAAGGCCCTGGTTTAACAGAACAATCGGCATGAACATATTTGGTCGCAAGAAGAAAATAGGCCTCTCCCAAAGCCTTCTTATAGCAACCTTGGGAACTGTCTACGTCCTGTAACATCCGACAATCTTATTACTTCAAACTGGTGCGTGTACATCCGATTATTTGCTTGCTTGCTGACATATAGCCTTCACTCGAAAATTCGGCGGCTATCAGTTTTACAAGTGCCCTGCCCACCGCCACTTCAATATGCAAAACACGTACGTCAATAACAGGACTACGCATATAGATATTTTTATCACGTATCAGTGAAAGTTATTACAAAAAGCAATATCACGCGCGTCCAAACATATTACTTAATAATGCAAAACATACATACATACACACACATATACACAGTGTTATCTGGTACAACGCGAACGCCATAATTCAACCGTAATCGGGACTAACTAACGCCAGTCTTAAATCTTCCGCACTCCCGTGGGATACGCGTTGTCGTATTGCTTACTATCCTAGCTTCATTATATCGGGAGAACATTCAAATGACGAATGTTTGTAAACCAATTCCGTCCTATTTCAGGCAGAGTATAATATTATAGTTCTTTCCGCAATAATTTATGTCTCATAAAAGATGGTGTTGAAAAAAATTTGAAGTATACACATCATTTTGCGGCCAACCCGCACTAGGCCAGCGTGGTGGACTATATGGCCTAATCACTCTCAATCGTATTCTCGATTGTAGAGTAGGCCCGTGCCCTGCAGTGTAACTGATATACTGCAACTATAACAATTTAATTGATTCAATAATTAATCCTTTCAAGGTCTAAAAACACTCATTGTAAGTACGGTATTATGGATAAGTGATTAAAGTCTGATGTAAGCATTCATGGCAGCACCTCATTCAGCTATTGTTAGCTTTATCACGAGCCAGCGATTAAAAGCCACGTGATAATAAATAAAACACTGATATTTTTATGCTACATTGTTATTATAAAGAAGCTACGGTTGGGGGTACTTTAATTTCTAATTATATACAAGAGGGAAACTTTATTACAAATGCACTTTTTTTGTTATACTTTTGCTCTCTGTGAGTTCCCAGAAATGATCAATATTACCTGCCGTAAAGTCGAAAAGCTTGAGGAAACCAGAACAACAATATTTTGATAGTAGAGTAGATATCTGCATTTTATATTCCTCTCGTGCGCCGTATTGTTATGCTGAACATTTGCTACAAAGTTAACAACCAAAAACGTTATGAATAAAATTTAATAAAACGCCCACAGAGACCTTCGAATACCTGACGTACACAAATCCCCGTTAGCAGATCCCTCTGCGATCCACACGCGACCTTCCGCAAGCGCGTGGTATTAAGTTAAATTAAAAAACGATAGGTAACGCTCGAAATTGGAACGCACAACATGTACGTACGCTTCAATAAAGCGTTTGCATTATTCAAAAGGCCGGATGAATTTCGCAAGCTACGGGCCGAGTTTAATTTCACCAGTAATTCACCCGCGAGTCGCGAGATACGGCCAATGGAAAAATAAATTCATTACTTAATATTTGCTACAAACAATACGTGCGGACGCGGGCGCCGACGGATAATTATCAATTCTGATTTATGAAATTGTAACCGAACCGCGTACCGATATGCGCGATTTACTAATTAATGTAAATAGGCATTAAACGGCCCGGCCGACGCTTATCTCACTTCTGTGGCGATGAATGACCACGATTGATGACCGAGCAAAGAAGGAAGTGAACAATACCGCAATGAGAAAAAAAATGGTATGTTTTTGTTCAATAATAATTTTATCCAAATCTAAAAGGGCACTAAGTTAAACGATCGTGAAAAATTTTAGTTCCAAGTATCTCATATTTGTTACATTTTTCTCATTGAAAAAGGTCACAAAATTCGCCGAATCGCTCAAACAACATTATTTCCTGTAGCGCTACACTGCAATGTATTTATCAGTAAAGGTTCGTATAGGTACTGCAGGAGTCGAAAGTTACGGTAACTGTAGTTTGTAAGGACACAGAGAGCTTGCGTAAGTCGCTAACCGTGTTGGCGCTTGCTTGCCAAATGGTCTCCTACGGCCGTCTGATTAACGCGTTGGAACACTTTGATCCCTCTCGCTTGTTGCGTCAACGCTCCACAATACTCAACACCAACAAATAACTTGGAAAACATAATAAAATTTAAACGCGCCCCTTAATTGCTTCGGAAAGTTTCATCACGAGTAATAAATGGCCCGTTTTCTATATGGAGAAATGTTTGTTGATGAATGACAACAGTCGTTAGTCCGAGGTAGACGTACGCTTGTACTGACACTTGATTGGCAAACATACAACGAGGACTGCTGACTGTGATCGAGAGATCGACAGGTTTGTGATATAAAATGTCTTGGTCTACGATTACTTCAATCAATGTCCTTATATTACCAGCACATTGCCGACTTAAAGTGAGCAACCTATGCGATACATGTAATTTTCCACAAAATAAAAAAAACAAAACCGACCAGCACTACAATTAAAAATCCAACAGCGTTGTCCGATGTTGCACAATACAAGAGAAATGCGTTCGTTCTAATTGCATTTCTCGAAGATAAATAGCATGCATTTCTTTGTGGAGGCGCCATTGAGAGTGCAAGATCGCGGCAGTGCTCGATTTGACATTGACGCCGCCGTCGCCGCCGCCCGCCGCCATACCGACCGTGAAATATACACTAACAAGTGGCGTGTTCCCGACAGCTACACACATAAACAACGAAAACCAAATTCACACTGAGCTTATTACTGACGGCAAAGGCAAACTTGTTACAGCAATTTCTGACAAAGGAAAAATCGGCCCGGACAACGTCACAAAATATCTTTTGTCACACGATATTGCGACACCTTCTTTTGGTCCCAGTCGACTCTTTTGATCATAATCTTCATTGCGATAAAAAATAGTAGCGAATTCATCGACAGCCGACTATACATGATTTCAATTAAGTAGGTGTCTTATTTGTCGAATGGAACGAGGTATGTTTGAAACAGAATAGCGGACCCATTTCAACACAATGAAGGTAAGATTCAAAAGGGGACGACCTCTCTAACAAGGTGTCAGCTACCTGACACTATTGTGTGACATCCTGCATTGAAGGACGAATATTCACGTCCCAATAAACGTAGGCATTATAAGGTTGCCCATTCAAAGGGCCCCGTATCTAATAGGATCTATTTATTCAGCGCGACTATTGTGCGCTATTATCACTGGCAAATATAACTTTAAATCGAATTTATTGATCACGTATAGTGTCATTTCCGTTATGGAAATTAACCCGGATAGTGGCGAGAGGCATTTCTAATCTCAGTTTACTTTACGACGCGACGTGTCCCTGGCGAGACAGAGAAGTCAAATAAAAGTCCTCACTTCCAGTTCGTGATTCTAAATCACAATTCTAAAACAAAAGTTCACGAACATCACGAGCGTTGTAAAGAGACCTTTAAGCGAGCCAGCTTCAGAGAAATATAATGGTGACCTCAAATTTAATAATGGAATGCTTGAAGAGTCAACGGTATTTGAATAAGAGAAGTGTTTGTTTAAATTAGCGCATAGGCACAAATGAATTCGTGACCCGTCGCAAATGCCAACACACCATTGCACACACTAAAACGAGATTCTCCCTCGGCGTGGAACTTACATGTTTATTACAAAGTATTTGCCAACATTTTGCCAAAAACATTATTGACAGTCGGTTACACAAAGCTGTCAGTCGTAATAATCGCTGAAATGGTAACATTGTTTCAGAAATAATATTAAACAATGGATGCTACGACAAAACACGCAACAGCTTAAATTGTATAAACGCCAAATTCACGAACGATGTCATAAAATTTGAAGAGGCTATAAATTATTTATAGCTTTGATTATTTGATAGAGAGTTTCGTAATAACGAAAAAGTGGAGTTTAAAAATACATTATTTATAAACGCTCTTGGCAATTATGGAGGTGAAATTTCTGACACGGATTGTAGTCAATCAATCACGATAAATGCGTAATATGGTTATAATAATAATACGTGATTGAATATGAATAATACATAGCTGCAAAGTTGCGTTGCGAATTTTAGCTACGGCGCAACAGAAATCAATTAGGCAAGTAATAGTATACGTCACTCACCAATGCGACAAGAAAGCGGCCGGTAATGACCACATACAAACGAAACACAACACATGAAACGGCCAAAACATAAGTTGGACGCGAGCCGCGTTTCGTACTTATAAGATAATGCTAAGTTTCAACCTGTGTAGGTAGTGAAAGTGAACGGTACAAGCGTTTGGCCGGACTCTCGATTTCGCACGCCTTGAGACTGCGCCCGGCGCACTGCACGTGGCCGGTGTTCCGGTAATGACGCGTGACCAACCGAAAATACCCAACAATACGCAAATATGCGCCCAACCGGATCATCTAGCTGCCTTATGGCTGATGGCACGCATTATCGAAAGTCATGTTTATAGATGCATTCGATATAAGTGGTAACGTGGAACTGCAAGGCTCGATTGTAATGGACTGAACAAATGTATAAACCTATACTATACAATGCACTTTGAAGTTTGCCACAGTCTGAATGCGCCTGCAACCTCGACACCATAATGCAGTGATGTCTATAACACAGTTCCAATACACAATGACACAAAGCTGACCTCGTGCGGAAATTATTATGAGGTTTAAAACACGAGAACTGATCGAACACAATAGTTTAACAATGAACTCCATCAGCATCCGAACGTAATTTCAAATCCCATGGCACAATTGAAGTTATGCGAGTAATAACAAAGTATCTTTCAAATTGTTCTGGTTAAATGTAGTTGGGATTATCTCGGTGCTCATAAAAGGCAGCGACATGTTAATTGCACACTAGAGGACGCTGGAGGATTACACGGTATTAGCGGCGGAAGAATAAAGCCCGGCGGCGTCGGCGACGAGGAACCGGCTTAGCTAACGGTCACGGGCTGCTGCGACTCACATCAAATACTCTCCAGCGTTTGATCAAATTATGCAGACATTGTGTTAACACGTTCACGTAAGCGGTCATGTTTTCGATTATGCAAAATTTTCGTAAGGAACAACGCACCAAATCTTATGCATGTCCTCAGCATTTATGGAACATACAATGTCCAATTGCTGCATTAAGCTGGTCCCCAAGAATGAACACAACTGAATGGTGGGAACAATTTATACTTCACACGTACCTTTAAACAATTTGTTTGTGTGCTACTCTGTAGGATAAAGACAGAATTTCAATACATTCATTATTTAGTATGTGTGCATTGCTATAAGCACACTGTATCAAAGATCAATAAATATAATGTCACTAAATATGTGCTTCCTAAATCACTTACCCTTTCAATAGAAGTCTTAGCTACAGCTGTTGACCAGACCTATAGTTTAATAGTTATGCAGTGAATCTCGACCGTAATGTCAATGTAAACCCAGCTGCAATACAATGTGAGACAATTGCTCTTTGATAAGTATCAATATAAAATAGGTCAGTCAATTGGTACGTTGCGATAGTTAATATACAATGAACAGTCTACAATGTAGTTTGCGACTAGTCATTCTTCAAAGTTTTAATAACATCCTATAAAACGCTCGCGATGAATAAACTAAGTAGTTACAACTTGTTATTACACCCACTTCTCTGCTCATAACATGAAAGTTACAATCGCGAGTGAAGAAGTAATAAGTGAGGAATGAATGTCGAACATTCCCGACATTTCGCACGAGGTGGCCCGAGGTGATCGCCGCCTTTTCCACCAAACGAATCAACTTTCTATTTTATTGTATTGCCGCTAACGCGACATTGATGCTGGCACTTATTGCACTTGGTGACTTTTTATTCGTGTTCGGTGTCCGACGAAATTGTTCTCAACCTCGCTCGGCAAAATTGAACCGCTACTCGCAGTGACAGCTTCAATCGAAACGCCACTTATAAGAATATCAGAATTACTCCGCTTTGTTGAAATACGTACCTGAAACAAAATATAGTTAACATTAGATACAACTCATAAGTAATTACCAATTGTACATACTAAGAGGAAAAAACTGTTAAAACTCGTATTCACAAAACGAAAATAATGGTAGAACAAAATACAAAAGCGATTGGCTATAATTAAATCTCTAAGAACATCCAAATGAAATAAGAATCGCTCGCAATCTTAATTGTGTTAAAAAAAAGTTTCCACCGGCAACCTGGCAACTATCTTAATAAGTAAAAGTAAAATTTGCACGAATACGTCAGAGAAAGAGAAACATTATAGCGGCTTGCGCAATCCACCTATATACATTTGAGCGACGTCCTTTCACTTCCTGCTCGAACGGTTCATTTTAATTTGTCGATAACCAAACAAAAAAACGATGTGTATTTAAACGCTGATGCGAAATATTAAGGCTATATATCTCTTTATTGCCGGCCAATGAAACGGAATCCGCTCGGCGCAGCAAATATCGAACGCAAACAAATTGAACGCGTCGGACGTGCTTTCCAGGTGTGGGACGAGGTTGTTTTTCGACATCCCAAAATAGTACTGCTGTCCCGAACACGATGTGTTAAGTAAATACAGACCTTTTGTTTGTTTCAATCTAACAATCTTATAGACGACATCCAATAAGGAACTCAAAAATTTATCCCGCTAATAGCAAAACAAAATTGCAATTTACCGCAATCGTCTAAAAGAGGATGAAAACAAAAATCTCACACCATTTGTTTGTTGTTTCACAACAAATGTAATTGTTTTCATAGCATTAATGTGGGTAAATAATATCCACACAGAAATTACTTAAATAGAAATCATTAACACGCGTAGACACGTGAAATGGTTTAAATACAAGTGTAAATAGGTCCAGCGGTGTAGCGACACGGGCTCGATGTTTAGTCGCAAAACAAATAGACCGCTTGGAATCTTGGAGGCCGCCTGGCGCCTGTCCACTCTTCCCAAAGCCAATAAGTGTAGAGGTGTTTTTACACTTCTAGGACGTGCTTGATTTTTTTTAACCTTTGTTCAATGTGAGCTTTAACGTCACAGGTCTCAGTTCCAGCCCAAATCTCTCTCTTTCTGTCATCAACCACAGAAAATCCGCTGAATATAGGCCTCCCCTAAGGATCTCTACATAGTCCAAATATTACTTTTGTAATTTGGTATGGAATCGTAGCTAATGGCGGATTAGTTAAGGAAAAGAACCAAATTCATTGATATTGATCGCAAGATTTACACACTGAAGTGGACCGGTCATGTCTACCAAAGGACAGATGATTATGGAGCAGAAAAGAGTTGTAGTAGAGACAGAGCCATAGGCACGAAATAAATACATACTGCTAAGCGTTGGATTGTTGGAAAATCTCAAGAGTTACTCCAATACCTAAAACTGGCTCTTCTAGAGAAATATCAAATTTTAGACCAATTGCAGTACTTTCCGTTTTCGCCAAAATTTTTGAATCAATTATCAACCGCTCCATTGTCAGGCAAATAGGCTACCGTTTACATGACTCTCAACATGGATTTAGACCAGCACGATCCACATTAACGAATCATATTGCCTATGTTGATTATATAGGCACACACATAACTGGCGGGCGACAAATAGACGTTGCATACATCGACTTTAAAAAAGCATTCGATCTAGTAGACAATGACATACTGCTTCAGAAATTCGCAACCATGGGATTCTCTTCAAAATTGCTCAAGTTTTTTTCTAACTACCTTAAAGACAGGAAACAATATGTTCAACTGATGAACTATCAATCTCCTGATTATTATACGCGGTCTGGAGTGAGCCAAGGTAGTACACTAGGTCCCACTCAATTTTTGATCATGGTCAATGATCTCCCAAAAAATCTCAAAACAGCTAAGTGTCTCTTGTATGCCGATGACCTTAAGATATTCTTGCCAATCGCAAACCATGAAGACTGCAGAGCATTACAGGAGGATATAAATGCAGTATCTAAATGGAGTCAAACCAACAAACTACCTCTAAATAATGCCAAGTGTCAAATTATTAGTTTCACTCGTGCCCAAAGGCCCATCATAAATGAATACCAAGTGGGAGGAGTGGTGTTAGAAAGGGTTACTTTGATTCGAGATTTAGGTATAACTCTGGATTACGAACTTAATTTTCATGCACATGTGACTTCTGTCTGCTGTAAAGCAAATAAAGCACTTGGCTTTATAATACGCATGTCAGCAGAGTTGCGTGATACGAATGTAATTAATTTATTATATAACGCCTATGTTCTGAGTATTCTAGAGTACAACGCAGTGGTATGGGATCCACAAGAAATAAAATACTCAGTCATGTTGGAAAGGGTGCAGCGTAAATATGCTCGGCACTTATATAAAAGGAGGTATGGATACTACCCGTATCTCTATCCTTCATTGTTTGTGTCAGGCATGATAGGACGAAACACTTTATCCTTAAGACGGAAATTAGCAGTCATTATGCATTATTGTTTGCTACTGAGGAACAAGATAGATAACCCTGTTGTACTGGCGCAGATTCATCTATACGTGCCTCAACAATATTTAAGGACTGGTAGTCGGCGACGACATCACCTGTTCGCCTGTCCAGCTCCTGGGTATGTTAATAGAACTCCGACGAGCAGAGCAATTAGCCTATTAAATACATTCACAAGCCAAATCCATAATGTCGACATTTTTAATGACAATCTTCATCTAATATTTAAATATGCCACGTGGGTATTTAGTGTTCAGGTGTGATTGTTGTGTTTTGTATTGTATTTTTTCTCTTTTTTATTTTTTTTGAATGATTTATAACTGTGTTGTTTATTGATCCATGTTAGTAATTTTTTATTTTATAATTGTTTGTGTTCAATTTTTTTTTAGCTTTAGTTTTTTGTGTAGATGATTATTAGCGTAAAATTGTTTAATTTCATGTAAACGTTTTGGCACACGCTGTATGTTTATCATGTAAAAGATTTTATAAATAAATAAATAAATAAATAAATAAATGACGTTTAATTGAAGAGGCTTATATCTAGCTATAGGCGGTTATAGACTGGTTTATTTATAGATGAAGTTTGAAGTTCATGGAATATCACGAGTTTTCCGACACGATTTCTACATTATAACTACAGCTACATTTATAACTTGTTATTCTCACATCAAAAACACATTATCTGGAATGAAATGACTATTCTAACCAAGGCCGGTAAATTGTGACAAAAACTCCTTTATATTTGCCCACTCTCAAGAATCTCAAGATTAAGGAAATCACTTATTTTTTGTGTCGTTAAATTGGCGTGACGTATTTTAATTGCTTACCGCTATATCAAAAAAAAAAGAAAATATTTTTAAAATAGGCGTAGAATTGCAAGAATTAGAGGTAATTGCAACACGAACGCACTATAATTTTACTAATTTATCCATACTTGTTTATCAAAATCCATTTACAAAAGCTACCTCATTAAGAGTAACTGAAAAAAATACAATTCCAAATGCCAAAAATATTACATGTAAGATTGCAATATTACCTTGAAGCAAAATAATACAGCAATGTCTTTGTCACAAGTATAATATTACAGAAATAGTACCTAGTTATTATTTCAACATTAATTACAAGAATAATTGGTATATAATTCCATACGATATCGTATAACCATGAGCCTTCGCGTGACCTCGACAACTCGAAACAATATATCTAGCGCTTTCATTTATCAACGGTATTTGGTAACACAACTGACATTTGGGGAAATTATGACAACTGTACGATATTAACACATTTGCGACTATTACAAATCATCATATTAGAATTTGCAAAAGAAAATATCAGTCCAATTTTAATGCAACATTGAATATTATATTTAAGCTAATCCTGTTGTAAATGTACAATGCAATTTCCTAATGGTGATGACATTGAAGATTAGTTATTTCTAAATTGATTACACAACAATACGCAAACATCAACAGCCAAAATCATAAATAGTTATAAGCTTATTTTAGTTGTGTTTTTTGTCTTCCTCGCTCATACTGAATTCAAAAGTCGTTTGAAAGGGACAAAACAATAGATAACTGAAATATTAGTATAAATATCTAAGAATAAAACCGTAAGATATTTTATTACCAAGGAGATTGTTAATTATTTTTCCCAAGCACACCTATTCACCATACCATCGATTCCTCTTATTTACATCAGAATATATGCAAACAAGCACTGCAATACATCAACGCCTATAGTGATTTATACCACACAGAGCATCACAAAACAAACGGCATAAATCCAAAGGCAGCGATAAATTTTCATTTCTACTCGAGACCCTCGGCGTATATCAACAGTAGTTCATGAACATCAAATTGGATTAAAGCCGCAATCTAACTAGTCTGAACTGTGATCGCAAGTTAGCAAGCCCTCGGGCCATGGGTTCGGGCCGAGTTCTCGACGGCACATGTGCGCTTCAAGAACCCACTGGTATAATTGTATAAATCAAACCAAATGTACGCATCGGACTATCGCACCACATGTTGCATGTTCACTTTAAATTAAACGTATTTCCAAATATTGATCTTGGTTGTTTCGCAGAACGTTTTGCCAAAGCAAATTGGAGTAACGTCGTCCTTTGAAATTGTTATTCTGAATCAAGTTTCTTTAACTAAAGCAACACCCTATCCATTCCTTGCCTGAAACTTTTAATTAGGCGAAGGCATTGCATATGTACGTACAAAAATATCTCTTAAAGCGTCATCTTGCCGTTGGACGAGCAAAACAAGAAGAAACCATACCAAGGTTTATACCAAAGAAAACAAAACTTATATTC
Organism: Hyles euphorbiae; assembly: GCA_023078785.2. NCBI lineage: Eukaryota > Metazoa > Arthropoda > Insecta > Lepidoptera > Sphingidae > Hyles > Hyles euphorbiae. The sequence continues at coordinate 4,452,874 of CM041049.1, forward strand.
CTAATGTTCTTTTTAAAAAGATCATAATCGTATGACAGTCATTGCAATATGTTCTTATTTAACTTATGATACAAGTAATTCAATGCCATACATTTTTAACAAGAAATTATTAAACGCATCGCATTCAAAACCAATCGAAACATCCATCAAAACCACACTAAACGCGTTAATATCTCGTTTTATCAAATTACGCACAGAACCGATACATCACATTGGCAGCAAATTACACGTTTGTGTTCCGATACACGTATTAGTGCGGTGATAGTGCAGCCAGGGCGCCAGTAGGAACAGAAACCGGGCGCGCGTCCAGACTTTCGTGCCAATACACCGACCAAATTCTTACTAACTGTTATGTTGAGAGATTAATGGAACTGAGAATTTCACGCGTAAGGGGACTCTTCGTTAGGGTAAAACGTATTGTGCGGCCAGTGCCAGCTCTGAGGCCGAGACGATGTTACTTAGGATATAGGAGCTACAATACAATATGTTGGTAATGTGATACTAGACACATAAACAAAGCAGAATTAATCTGTTTTGTCATATTATAACATATTTAACAATTTAAACACGAGCCTACATACATACATAAAGAAGGGATAAGGTGAGTTGCTACGAGGAAACCCATGTTTCGCCTTGTGTGTACCGTCCGACGATGTGATAGGGAGCGAGCCTATCGCCATATCGGCCACAAATTCCTGACTCCGAAAAAATATAATATCACTTTTCCCTATCCAGAATTTGAAACGTAGACCTCAACGTTGTAATCGTACCGTAATACAACATTATCGAGGAAGTAGGAAAAGGAGTTTTGTTGGATAAAATGTACTATGTAACAAAAGTATGTATTATACATTCTTGTGTAATTGAGGAACAAAAACTTGAAGAATTTGTACTAATGCCTAGTTACTTAAATATTGAATATAAGTATCTACGCCTGAGTACGTAATACGAAGCGACCAAATTCTTGACATACACAACAAACATTACAAAAAAAATTACATAGTAATATCAAAATATACCGGGTATCTCAAGACTGCTACCGAAAACGAAGCCGAGTGGTAGTTTTAGTGACTACAAATACAATGCAACTAAAAATTTCGCTAAGAAACGCGACAATTATTTTTTATGATTTTTTAAATATCGTCATTTTTGGATGGTAAATCCATAGTTTTTGCTAAAATAATAATTTAAACTCTTTTAAACCTTAGATTATGTATAAATAAAAGGGTATACACTATTATTTTAGGAAAAAATGTATTTACCACCCAAATATGGTCATAGGAAAAAAATATCAAAAAAAAAATTGTCGCTTGTTTTTGCAACTTTTTCTGTTGCATTGTGTCTGAAGTCGCTTAAACTACCACCCGACTTCGTTTTCGGGAGCAGTCTTGATATACCCTGTAGATAGTAAAGGTGAAGTTAATCTAAACGTAGCCGAGCACGTGTAACACGTCCGCAGCCACAGAGGTGGTGAAGCAAACACTAATGCAATTTACCAAGTTATTAACATACGTAATAACTTTTGCCGCCAATTCGTAACTTCCCTTCCGGGGAATTATTTCAATAGTGTCTCTGAAATCGTCTCGGAAATTATTCATCAGGGCAGAAAACGGAATAGAAAACAAGAGACAATCGGAGACTATGAATATTTTAAACAGCGAAACAAATCAGCCAATTTCCATTGTTCGCGTTAGTTAATTGAATTAAGCGAATTTGCAATGGAATTTTCAAATCGTTCGCGACTTTATTAATGAAATACAGAATGATTAAAACTTTACTTATCCTTCTATTAGTTAGTCTCACGTCGAAGTTTATTCTCAAGATTCACTGCCTGCTCTAATCTCTTACATACATACATATATTATATAATTTTATAACTTTTAGTCATGTCACAAAATGTTTAAGTAAGTATACATTTTCAGTCTGCCTAACGAGTCATTCTAATTATGAAGTAATAACAATTACTTACAAAATTGCGATAAAATAATTAAGAAATGGTATAGAATTGTAATCACTTTGGTTGTATAAATTATATGTATTAGAAAGTAAAACTTATCTGTTTTTGTAATATTTACGGGCGCCACCATATCAGAAGCTTATTAATAATAACAGTGATTATTTCTTCATTCGTTAACCATTAAAAAGATAGAAAAGGCAATACATATAAATGTAGGTATATAAATTTGTTTCTATTATTTCACAAATAGCTTTGGACAAGGTTATAATCTTTGACATTACTACAATAAAGTTCAAAATACTAACAACACATGTCATGACGGGGTACGTTAATTACTATTCAGTATGTCCGTTAATAATAAAATTCGTCCTAATTTTATACCTTATCAACTAATATGATTGATTGATCGATAACCCTAACAATCCGACCGCATTATATATCATTAATGTCCAATTTAGCAAAGTGAAAGAGGTTGTGATAGGGTTGCACGCGATACAAAGTTTAGCCCAATTTGTATTTTAACAGATTAGTTATGAAGGTAGAATGAGGAAAGTCGGGAAGCCAGGGGAACTAGTCCAATATTGTAAACACACGCAAAGCCAACGGAAGGCAGTAGGGCGCGAGGAAATCGGTTTAAGTGATATTCCTATCGATTGAAAGGCGCACTCGTTAAATAAGACGGATGTAGGTCGCTCGAACAACTTTACGGTTAATTACTTAGGCCTGACGCGTTGTGCTCGAGTCTATAGTAGATTTATTGCATGTACGGGATTTGTTCCACTTTTTCCGGGTAGGAATGGTAAAATACTTGGATTTTAGGGAAAATTTAGGTAGTTACGTAGCGAATTAATGCCTAATAAATGAATCTTAATTATGTGAGCACCAGTGTAACCCTTCTTTATTTTTCTCTCCTTCTAAATTATAGATCACAAATAAGTAAAAAAATGGAATTAGAAAGCTATTGTCCAAACTTCTGATAATCACTAAATAATAGACTAAAATGGCAGTGAAATCTATTCCGGCGGTCGGACGATAAATCATGAGACCATAACTTTCTGTGTCAAAACAAAAATGCGAATAATCCGTAATTGTGGAGGCGGGACAACAGAAAAAAATGAGTCACTTGGCAAATTCCAAATCGAGATACAACTCCCAGGAAACAACGCCTACACAACAAACGTCCAGAACCAATATAAATGGAACATATAATGGCAAACAGCGTAAAGCTGAACGGTGGAATTATCATTGGCTCGTGCTTCCACGAAGATAGTTTAATGATCAGGCCGAGTGACGCGCCACTCAATCAGAGAGTGTAATTGGGACTTGGCACACACCGCCTTTTACGATCAAATTGCGCACGGAGCGAGCATCCGTCCAAATAGCTCCCAACTACCCTTTGATAAGGCCTCGTTAGCCTTCACTTGATTGGATAATAATAAATTAATTCTAGATTACTGGCACTATCTGGCAGAATGCTCGTTGTTCGGCTAAGTCTACGCTTACTTACCCTTATAATTCCAATGACGTGTTAATAACAAACCAACAGGATGGGACGAGTTGGTACATGGCATTGATTATCCCTATCGGTGCGTTGATTTGTGATTGATTAATACGTTAAAGGGGCCTTGTGTCTTAATCGAGCTTGCACGCTTAGTTAGGCAATGGTTGGCACGACGCGACGTTTATTTGGCCGCATAGCATCTACACTAATATATTTACCACGCTGTATTAGCACATTAAAACCTTATTAGTGTTTGGTCAACAGGTGGATAACATAGCATATTAGGTTGAACGTGTGCCTAATGAAAATTTGTAACCCAAAGCAACAGACGCTTTAAATAAATTTAAAATTTTCATGTAGGCTTACTTACATTTACTGGTGGTAGGTCTTTCGTACGTGAGAGGCAGCTTGGGTAGGTACCACCGCAATGTCTATTTCTCTCACCAAACAGCAGTGTAAATGCACTGTTGTATTCTGGTTTAAAGGACATTGTATCCAAATGAACTACTGTACATATTATGGCTTTAGAATAAAATAATAAGTAGAAGTGTTTGTTTTATTGTATGATTATAAATTAAGCGATTATGAAAATCAAGTCAGAAAACTTCGCAAGTTTAACATTAACACAATACGCTTTGACGTCACACATAAGCAAATCGTAATACAAGCATAGTAAACATGAATGGCAGAAATTAACATTTAAAATATGCAAGGCAGCATGACCGAATATTAATATTATTTCACTGTATGCCATATCATTAAGTTTATAATAAGTCACGTACTCTAACAATTGCATGAATCAGTGGTCCATTGGTACGCAAAATGAAAACCCAATAAATAATATCTATTTAATTAGGTATATTCTGATGCATTTTAAATAAATACGTGTGAGTGTAATTGAGAATACCTGAATATTTTAACTCAAAGTCTATCTAGACTGATAATCAGGTGATCAAATAACGTTTTGCAAATCATCTTCAGAACTGATTGCTGTTCGCAATCGTAATTAATTATTAAAATTCTAGACTAACGTGGGTGAGCTGGGCGCATCTTTCTTACATCTTCGATAACACATAACACTACTAAAAATATAAAAATACCACTACAACATTTTATTATACCTTACTCATCATTATACGTACCTATTATAATTTATATTTTATGGTTGCAGTAGAAGCTTTTGCCAGATATGTTATTCATTATTTATTTATTATCTAGTCTTAACACAAAAAAAAAACAACTAAACTAAATTTAACTAAAGAACAACACTTTAGAAAAATCGACACAAATACGAGAATTCCACAGAAAACATTCTCCACAATACAATAAAGGCTGCAAATAGTAAAGTTAATAAAAGGATGTATAAAGGTGAGCAAGGCAAAGTGAAAATCCGTGTTGCGATCGAATTAGGGTTCAAAGTTATAGATTTCTACGTGACCTGTACTTGGTACAGTGTTGCCAACCCATTCACACCGAGCACAAATTTCACACGTACCTAGGGACGCGCACTTACGTCACAAAGCTCTCCTTTAGATTGAACCGCATTATTATTAACATTGTGTGCCGATGGGTCTTTTATATTTTAGTAGAAGGAATTTATATGAATATTTTGGAGTCGACCAAAATTACTCAGACATTTGTTCACTTTATTTATAAAAAAATATGTTTATCAGATCATGAGCTAACAGCCTCCATCTAGCCTAAATATATTAAGGTGCGTTGGGGTAAGTTCGGAAGTGGGGTAAGATCGGTTAATTCAAATTTCTACTAAATTCGAACGTTAATCTGAGTATTGGCAGCACAGAGCGCGTCGGCAGTATTTTGGTAACCGTCTTGTCAGTTCGCGCCAGCCGCCTGTTGAGTGAGTCGTGTTTTATGCGCATCCGCGCAAAATTTCAGACAGTAACGACTTTTAAAATATCCGGTATTTACCCAGGGAAAGTTTAGCAATTTTTTGGTAAGTAAATACTTATTATTACTATTTGTTAATTTGATAAAAGCATTGCTGACTTATTATTAAGAGATTTAAAATATAAAAATTAAGTATTAACTGCTCTAAGTTGAGATCCGGTCTTTCCCCAGAAAAAAATTACTGGTTAAACATCGGACTATTTATGTCCGATCTTACCCAGTAATGATTTGGCCAGGGCTTGTCAACTTTTAAATTTTATGTCGTCAATAGAATTCCACACTTAGACAAAGCGTATATTGTAGTTACTCTAAATTGCTGTTTTCACAGTAATGTTTAGACAGTACACACAAATTATGCCATAAATAGTTTCATCAATACATAAGGCTCAATAACGTCCTTTCATACATAGAAAATATATTTAAAATTGGACGTTGTTGTATAGATAACTTATTAAATACATTGAGTGTACGGTATAAAAGTCGATGTGAGAACGGACCATAAGATTATTCAATACAATATACAACGTACATTTAGAGGATGTTATTAATATTCTATATTAACACCCTAGATTGTCATTTATTTCTTCTTTGCTTTTGTTTAGCTGTCTGCAAATTTCTTAGCCGTTTCCAACAGGCCTATATTATGGCGATCTATGCGCCTATATTCAGCAGTAGATTTCTTGTGGCTGAAGAGGGAGAGAGAGAGAGAATAAATAGGATAATAAATAAATAAATGAAAATGAAATATTTTCTTATCTTATATATTCTTGCATAAAAATATTTACAGGTCTACCATGCCTCGAAGGTACGAAAGAAAAACTTCGCGAGCAGCAACTTACACCCAACAAGATTTAAATATAGCGATACAAAAAGTAAGTAACGGTGAATTGACTAATTATGCAGCATCTATTATATACAACATTCCAAAATCAACTCTCAATGATAGAGTTCTGAAAAAAACCGGCTTAATAAGTCGCACTATGGGGAGACCAACAGCGATACCTGCCGACATGGAGTTTACATTAGCGCAGTGTCTTCGTGTACTAGAAAAATGGGGCTTCGGTTTATCAAGGAATGAAGTATTAAATATAACTACAGAATTTATAAGAAAAAATAAAATAAAAACGCCATTCAAACATGATAGACCTGGTGCAGATTGGTTCATCGCGTTCAGAAAAAGGAATAATTTATCGATTAAAAAGCCACAACCCGTAGAGTACTTAAGAAAAAGAATGACAGACCCATTTGTGATTCACGAATATTTCTCACTACTAAAACAAACTCTTGATGAGTTAAATTTACACGACCCAAACCGAATATGGAATCTAGATGAAACATCGGTAGCACTAGACCCAACAAAAACAAAAGTTGTGGGTGGCCTTGGCTCGCCGTGCACTCGGACTACTGCAGGTACCGGGAAAGAAAATATAACAGTGTTAACAACTGTTAACGCGGCTGGCAGTAAATTAGATCCTCTGATCATTTACAAAGGTAAACATGTTTATGAACAATGGCTCGCAGAAGAAAAAGAGGAATATTCGTTTCAAATTGCTTATGCCGCAAGTAAACGTGGTTGGATAGATTCAGATATTTTTTTTAATTATATGAAAAAAGTTGTCATACCCGGTTTAGGAGAAAAACGACCCATGTTAATTGTTTACGATGGTCATAGTACACATGTAAATCCAGAAGTAGTATCACTTGCAGTAGAAAACCAGATTACAATCCTAAAATTGCCTGCACATACATCACATCTCCTTCAACCACTAGATTTAGCAGTGTTTAAGTCTTTTAAAAGTATTTGGGATCGAAGACTTACAGAATGGCAACGTCAAAACGTTGGCACAAGACTACGTAAACAAATCTTTGCAGAATTGTTTGCCGAAACATGGCATCTTACTAGCCCAAAAGTCATACGAAATGGGTTTAAAAAAGGAGGCATTTACCCATTTAATAACGCTGTTGTGCCCGTAGAAAAATATGATCCTATGGCTTACAGAAGATGGTTGGCAAGTCAAAACATAAATTTTAAAGTAAAATCTTTGAAACAGCTTTGCTTAGACAAATATAATAACACTATTATAAAAGATAAAAATATTAAAGATTCAACTTGTACCACATTTGAAGAACTACTTTTGTCACAACTTGCTCAACAGTCCTATAATAGCAATGGTAAAACGAAGAAATTAAAACGGGTTGCCAAAGGAGGAGAAGTTATAACGCGTAAAATGTTAGAAAGAAATAAAGAGAATCCGCTTAAAAATACGCCAGAAAAAGAACTTGACCAGACTAACTCACAAATAAAAAATAAGGGCATAGGAAGAAAAACAACAGCAACGCCTATGAATATACAAACAAATAGAGATATCGAACCTAAAAAGGAATCCAGTAAATCAAAATTAATAAATAAACGTATTAGCTACAAATCAAAATATAAGAAAGTTAATACAATATGTACCGCCTTCGAAAATTTGGAAGCTGTAAAAAAGACTAACAAAAAAAGCAAGCGGGATCAGAGCCTTGCTACTAGTACAACTTCTGAAAGCCTAGATATGAGTTTACACAGTGACAGTGATATAATCGATTCACAAAGTGACTTTTTATCGTATATGGATAGTATTTACGAAACAAATGTTATAACACAAAAATCTGAGCAAAACGAGACTTGTAAAGATATAATGGTTAATGAACAGTATACGAGTTTTCCATGTGATACAGTAAACGAAGTACTAAGAGAGGATCATAATAATTGTGTAATTACAACAAATGAATTATTCGAAAATACACCATCAACCTCATCAGGTAACACAAATAGAAATAAGGTTACTATTTTATCATCTGTTAGATTCAAACCTGAAAACAAACGATTCGTTGGACTGAAAATGTATGAATCCTTACATCTAAATAAAATCGACAAAAGCTATGACGTGTCTAATACCAGAAAGCGTAAATATATGGAACAAGAAAAAGAAAATTTGTTGACAATACGAAGAAATTCCAAAGAAAAAGAGGTTTTTGAGGAAGTGAAGAAAGATAAAAATTATTCTACTTAGTCTGGCCATAAATACTGTTACACTTAATTATAAAAAAATATTACATTTGAATTTCGAATCTGTCATTTTTATACGATTGTTCATTGTGTTTTCTCATTTTGGCGCCAATACATTGTAAAATATTTTGCGATATTAAAATGGTGTGGGGTGATAAAGAGAACCGAATCGCTGTGATAGCATTACACAAAGTAGGTATGGAGCCAAATGCAATTTTTAAAACTCTCCATACACTTGGTATTAGTAAAATGTTTGTGTACCGGGCTATTAATAGGTACAATGAGACCTCCTCTGTTTGTGACAGAAAAAGATCTGGCCGTCCACGTAGTGTTCGTACGAAAAAGGTGGTCAAAGCAGTAAGGGAAAGAATTCGAAGAAATCCTGTCCGAAAGCAAAAGATTTTATCTCGGGAAATGAAGATAGCACCTAGAACCATGTCGCGTATTTTAAAAGATGACTTAGGACTTGCAGCCTATAAGAGACGCACTGGCCATTTCTTAACTGATAATTTAAAGAAGAATAGGGTGGTAAAATCGAAACAACTACTGAAGCGGTACGCAAAGGGAGGTCACAGAAAAATTTTGTTTACGGATGAGAAAATTTTTACAATTGAGCAACATTTTAACAAACAAAATGACCGTATTTATGCTCAAAGCTCTAAGGAAGCTTCCCAATTAGTCGACAGAGTGCAACGTGGACATTATCCGACTTCAGTGATGGTTTGGTGGGGTGTTAGCTATGAAGGAGTGACTGAGCCATATTTTTGTGAAAAAGGTATCAAAACATCGGCACAAGTGTATCAAGATACCATTCTTGAGAAGGTAGTTAAGCCCCTTAACATCACCATGTTCAATAACCAAGTATGGTCCTTCCAGCAAGACTCGGCGCCGGGTCATAAAGCTCGGTCCACGCAGTCTTGGTTGGAATCGAACGTTTCGGACTTCATCAGAGCTGAAGACTGGCCGTCGTCTAGTCCCGATCTTAATCCGCTGGATTATGATTTGTGGTCAGTTTTAGAGAGTACAGCTTGCTCTAAACGCCATGATAATTTGGAGTCCCTAAAACAATCTATACGATTGGCAGTGAAGAATTTTCCCATGGAAAGAGTGCGTGCTTCTATTGATAACTGGCCTCATCGTTTAAAGGACTGTATTGCAGCCAATGGAGACCACTTCGAATAAGCTTTTTATATTTTTAATTGTTTTATATTTATGTATTAAACTGACACACTGTAAAAGTAATAAATGTTATTTGCAGTTAACAATTTTCTTTTTTCTTTATTACAATATTTATGGCAAGACTAGTTATAGGCGACACAGTTTTAGTCCGATACTATACAAAATGTTGGAAATACTATGTTGGAGTGATTGAAAACATTGATTTAAAAAATATTATGTACACAATTCATTATTATAAAACAATTGGAAAAAAAGAAGATGTCAAATTTGTTGTACCCAGACGCAAAGATTATGATAGCGTACCCGAAAATTCTATTGTTAAAAAAACAGAATTGTTACAAATAGGCGAAAAGGAATATGCTCTGATGAATGATGAAGATGTTGTTTACTTTTAATAGTATTACATGTACCAAAACGTGTTGATAATATTCTGAAACGAAAATTATTCTGTTTTAATTTTTTTCAAGTTAAGAAATCCTTTTGTGCATAAATTTTGTTACGTAATAGTTATGGTTTAATAATATGTCGACCAAGATTAATTTGAGCTTTTTTGATAAAATTGTGTTACTTACCTCGAAAAATTAGAGATGTTGTTTTATTTTATTTAATAATGAATCCAGACTATTACCGAAAACGAAGCCACCACGGGGTAGTTTTAGTAACTTCAAACTTGCAACTAAAAATTTGCAAAAAAAAAGCGTCATTTTTTTTGTAATTTTTTACTAACGTCGTGTTTAGGTGGTAAATATGTAAAATGCTAAAATAATAATGTAAAGTATTATTAAAGACACAATGAGACGCAAGGTTTTTAATTAATATTTAGCAAAAACAATGTATAAAAAAATTGACGCATTTTTAAAGAAACTTTTAGTTGCACAAATCTACCATCTGGCTTCGCTTTCGGTCCCAGTCTGGATAAACCCTGTATACAATTAGAATGAGATCTGTGTTATATTGTGTTTGTTTGTTATTTTTTTTAAAATGTGGTTTGTGTAACCTACGCAAGGTTTCAGAATTTATGTGTATGTTTACTCAAAATGTTATGTTCCTATTACATATATGACTGAAATAATAATCAAAATTGTTAATTATAGCACTGGCTATTCTATTATTTAAGCTAATCCGCTTAATACCAATTTGGGCTTACCGATCTCTGTAATGTCATTAATAAATAATTATATAATGACAATGATTATCGTTTAATTTTGATCTTCTTACTCTTGCTTCTCCTTCCCAATACTAGGACTATGTATTTAGGTACATATTTTCATGAGGTGAGGTTTATGTGATATATGAGGACAGTGTATAGGGCTATAGAAAAAATAAACGCGTATAGGGTAAAGCGGATACGCGTGCTTGCATGGTTTTTAAATATACCTACTTATTTTTACTTTATTTTGCTGTTTCCATCTATCTTATGACATAGGGCCAAATGTTTAGGACCTCATAAACTATAGTAATTCCTTGACGGGGTAAGTTCGGAATAAAAATGTACTTAAAAACTAAAACTAACGTGAAATTTATTATATTGTAGCTATTCTAAAAGTTGTTATTTATTAATAAATTTCAATAAACACTTTTTACACTAGAGTCACAAATGTTAAAATCTGAGACATAATGGTTGATTTATAAGATATTCCGTTCTTTCCCCGCCTAGGTCCGTTCTTTCCCTGATGGTTTCATTTATATACTCTAATTTTAATTAGGTACAAAATAATTACTATAATTTTTAGGAAAATATAAAAATAAGTAACACGTAGATTGTCTATTTTCAAACACTACCAGAATAGATGTTAGTAGATCCATACCATAATTTTCGCCAAAAAAATTATATTCAAAGGTCATTGCAATTAATCGAAAAATAGTCCGGTCTTACCCCAACGCACCTTACAATATTTCACAAAGATACTGCCACATAATTTAGTCGAGTTTATCACTCTACGAGTCCAATAATAAAAGAATAGTTTCCGAAGACGACCCTACTCAGCCATACCTAATTTACTCACCAAGGTCGCATTTTTCACCGAGTAACAGTATTAAGCTACCCAAATTCGTCAAGTATAGAGAGCCAACGACACGGACGGAATCAATCTTCATACATTTCACCGTCGATTGGACGATAAAGGCGACAAGAGCCAGCAATATCTCCTTACAATGGCGCCCGCTGGGTAATTGCTCGATGCTAGACTGCATTCCCATAATGAAATTGTCATAGGCTGCGGGCGCGCCTATCGCTCTACTTATACATGAAATCGACTATTATGAAAGTATTTTCTGAATAGATGTATTGAATAAGACATAAAATATACGTGCAAAACACTAATTTTATGTAAGCAATACGACGCGATAGGGTATTTATTCTGAATTATTTATGTATGGTCATAAAAACAGGAGCTATTTGAACGATGTTTTTTTTTTTTTTTCAAAGTAACCAGCTAAATTAACAATTAATAATAATTAGCTGTGTTAAAACACGGGTAATTTAGAATGGAGCCTACGCATTTTTAATCTAGATTTTACAATCTTTTTTTGGTAAAAAAATGCGTCTATTCAACAGTAAGTACCTATATATTTAAATAAGGACATCGAATGTAAATACCCAATTCAGTCGAATACAGTCTTAAAACTACCAAGTAGTAACACGAACGAATGAAATGTGCACAAAATAATCCAACACGGCCGCAATGTAATTCATATTGCAAAAGAACTGGCGTACAAAGCGCAGCCGGCAACATAAAGGTATATCAAGGAGCTGAAAGAGCCTCTATAAAATTAAAACAGTATAGTTGTGAAGCGGTTGAAAGAAACGACGCGTGCATACCAAAGTGCATTCATTGTGATTCAACACAGCACAATAAACTTGCTGCAATACCGAGTGAATAACGCTGAAGCACCCAACTGCCATTGACACTAAACAAGTTCCGTCCTAACTTACAACACTACTTCGCTCAACACTTGGCGAGTTATTCGAGCCGGCACGAACAACTTAAATGAGACAATAAGTAACTAATTGTTGCAAACTTCTGACTTAGGCGTGTGCGAAACCCACCGCCAAGCGCATCGCCTAAAACTGTTTAAACATCACTACAAAATCCGTATCGGGATTCCGTCTTGAACGTTTCGACAATTTTAATACGAATTAACCCTACACAATACATAAAAAATATTGAAGGTTAGCTGCTCAACACGACGATAAGTTTTTACATGTCATAAAAGGTGTAAAGTGGTTGTAAATCCATTTTGAAAATCATACAAGACTGGTGGGCGTATTTGCAGAGCGTTATACCACAAATTATGATCGGTGAGAACGAGAACGCACAACAAAGGATGACCACACAATCCAATTTCATACTCAAACCGTTACACGGAGCAGCCTTGCAAAATGGCTCGTCTGCCTTGGGTTACGACATCCTTGCCGCCGCGTTATTGTGCATCGAGCCTTTATACCACAACACCTGGACATATATGATCATTTATTACGATCGACCAACTAAAAGCATTATTATGTAAAATATCACTCAAAATAATGTCAACTGCACAAGCATTTTATATCATACTTGTGCATGTTGCGACTGTGACAAATAAATTGTTTCTTTCTTACATAAGTACTAATGTCAAAGACACATATGGGTGAAGTTTCGTATTATTATTGCTCAAATTGACGTCAGGTTTACAACTAAAGATAAAACAAATAATATAATACGGAACCTAAACTAACATCAAAATCCTCAAGACAGCGTGAAAGACAGGTAAATAGAAGAAGACAAGAATGGATTATAGAAGGCAAGCATCTACAATCAATCATCCAACTAACTTAAGATAAAATTAGCAAGACTAATGGTAGTGGTCGATAATACCGCGAACAATACCTCTATGAATCTATTAAGCCTTTCCGCCGCGCTTCGATTCTAGGAAGCATCCTTTTTCGAGGGTTAAAAATAGAGGATGACTGGACGGGCGGACAATGGGCGCCTTCCGAGCATTCTCCGTCTCAGACATGACGTTGATAAACGATGGCCGAGCTCTTAAGACACTTGGACAGGTGATCCGACGCGAAATATCCATTCATTGTGTCCCGGTAGATATTTGGTTTTAAGGAAAATTGGCTGGGCGGGACCGGTGGACTAATCTTTTGTAGTTGTTATATTGATGAGTTCAGGATGTGTTTCGCTGTACGCATCAGCTATTTATTTATGTACATTTATTTGGGTTTCATTATGGAACTACTTTGTTTAGATCGCTTTTCTGTTTGTGGTAATCATGTTATTAGTTTCCTTACTTCAATAACGGATATTGGTAAATTATTTTTAGAGCATAATTTTAAAAGGCTCTTTTTCATTTCTATGTCAATAAGGCACTTCACTTAGTCGTATTTAAATTTCAAAAAATAATGACTTTTACACTATTTTCATGTTTTTTAATCTAGCTCGGTGTAAACACCATCCATTTTAGTTTACATCCACAGTCTTGTATATAGAGCACTTTCTGTGAATTTAATTAACTTTGTTTGAAAAAATAAAAGTCCCCACAGTTCTAGTTGAACTCGCACACGGAGGATTCAGGAACAATACGAAATAGCAGCAAATTTAGCAAAGCAATTTTGCAGACCAAATCACTATACTGTTTTACTTTCAAGTTCATAATTTATACAATAATCATACCCATTACCCAGTTTAAAACCTTTAGTTCAAAATTATATTTCCTGGAAACAACAAACTTCTTTTTCGCCTTAGATATTTACAACATTATCTTATTATTATGCTTTTTTCTTACAACATATATCATAGATTTTAGGAATGATTAAAATATCCTATGAACACCTTTCACCAGCAGTACAGACAGACTATCGTGATGATGTTATAAATCAATTGATCCTTTCAACATAGAACACACATTTATTGCAACTTTACGAATACATTTTCCATTGCCTTCTCATTAATTATCTAGAAACATTTCCGTAACAGATAAATCAACAGATTCAACATCAATTGTAAATACTGCGGACTTTGTATTGTCTCGTGTATATTCATTTATTATTTAAACCGTCTCCTTGGAAGTTAGACTGAAATGGTGTTTACCATCACTCACGTTTAACTAACTGTAATCAGTAGTATCCAAAATTAAACAGCTGATGTTGTCTCGGGACGTCGGAGCGTCATTAATAATAAAGTACCGAAACAATCGTGATTAAAGGAGCAATCAGGATGAGTGGCCGTGGTTGTAATTATTAACTCTTCTAATACACTCCAAGATTGGCATCGTGTCTTGTTGATGTTTGTTGTATTAGAACTTAAATTATTTTTGAAACTGCTACTTCTGGGTTGGTTGAACTTTACGCAAATATTGATATCAATTTTAAATTATAAATATGCGTATTCAATATCACCAGTCACAATCTTACCACCGGTTATAAAATAGGTCCGTACCCTGCAGTATGTATATGGGCTGATACAATACAGTACAGTATTAATTATTGTTATATTGGGGTTTATTAGTAGTGTGTGTTGTGCACACAAAAAAAAACATATATTTCGGAGTATTTTCTTAAAAATAGTATGGATACCATGTGAAATACTTACAACCCACCTGTAACAAGAGTGATGAAACACAATTGTATGTTGCAAAAATAACCTACAACAAAAGGTAAACATTACAAATGACCCTAAAGGAGATGCAAGAGATATGGTGCATGTAAATGAATTTAGTCACCAATAACGCTTGAGTTTCGCCACCGAGCTGGATCGGCGAGCAATCAATTTCGTCAGTGTTTACATAACAAGCACACGCGGGAGAAAGCGAATTTGTCGATCAGGCTGCTACTCGAGATCACATCTTCAGGTTAAACACCTCCAGCTATCGATGGTTAGTGAAAGGGATAATCGTAATTTTCTAAAGTACTTGTATATAATCATAGGTAACTATAGTGCTGGTGCGGAGATCGCAGACGGCACAAGCCTTTGAAATTAGAAGAAATATATCCGTAGCACAGAATACTAACAGAAGTCAAGCTTGTGTATGTACTTCACTTTTATTGCCACACTCACACTACGCTCGGCGTATGGAGCTTGACTTCTGTTAGTTTAGTATTCTGTGTCCGTAGTTCATTAAGTCTTATTGTAATGGTAAAGGAAAACAACTTGAGCAAATACGCAAAACTAAAAGTTAATTACATTTTACAATACCTGAGGTCCTTCAACTCGCACAAAATCCACGCGTAATCAAGTTTAACCCTTACTTTACCGAAGAGAAGACCCGTGTAAACAGTAGGACGTCCGAGGACTGATAAAAATAAACTGTATTTCACCTTTTCACTTTTAAGAGTCAAATATATTTTTCTCAATAATCTTCGCCTGCTAACAGATGGTGCTAATCAACGGCACGCACAAAAACAGACGTAACATCTCAGCACAAGGTTTTCATAATGGACGCATTCAATAGAATGTTAAAAAAGTCGTATACAAGCATACAGTCCATAGAAGCGAGTTCAAGTCGTCACATCAAAAGAAAAATACTCCGACGGATATATTTTAGTCCGCTATTTTTAGAGTTTTGAAGGCACAGCGGATGGAACCCAAAAAGAGGGCAAAGAGGAAAATGATACCGTGCAAAACCTTAACCCTATACTGCGAAATATTTTTTAACCCTGCGCGAGTCGAAAGGCTGCGCTGTCACGTGAAATACTTTCTATTCCAAACGCATCTATATTCTCGTACGCAATTTTTGAACATTTATATAAGCGATATATTTCTATAAACATTCTCTTTAAATATCTTGAATAAACATGGGCAAAGTTTCACATTTGTCTAAAAATAAACTTATTAATTTTTAGAAAATAGAAATTTATTATTAAATCTGCTATGGAAATCCTTCGAAGGTTTATGATAAGCAGACTCTCTATGGCTGACAATGATGATGATAGTAATATCACAATCATCTCTCCAATCATAACACAAGGTATAATTTCTTGGATATCTAGTAGTCATCAACTTGAGTGGCCCTTGAAGCGATCAGTATCATATTAAAAATTCATCCTCGGCCTAAACGCGTGTAGTTTATCGAGTGAGGTATCGGATAATTCGCATTCCAGCCGCCACGGCTCGATCCCAAACATTTCTTATCAGTAGTAGTTTGGGAACAAATCGAGTGCTGAAGTATTCGCGGCTGGCTCGGCCAACTTCGCCACGTTACTCTATAATTGATAAAGTTTAACATATAGAGCGGTTCGGGGTACAAATATTGGTAAAACTGCTACCAGACGCCGCGCCGCGCCGTGGCGTTTGACTTTCGACGAAGTTTAAACGCGTTTAATGGGTCGCGGGACGGATTGCTGATCACACATCGAAATTGCAAATTGTACGATGTTGTGTGAGTCGTGTGACTGGCGATCGCAGATGTAGTAGCGAATCGATAACCGTCTGAGACGCATTGATGGTAAGGTAATGTGTGTTGCACGATGTATAGCGAACAAGAAATTGATCGTTATAAATTACTGAATTTGTGAAATCTAATTGTACAATAGTATTATTTTATCATTAATGTTGAGTAGATATAGTAGCTACGGTTAAGAAACTCCTGCCTTTCAGAGTTTCCCCGATTTGTGTAATGTGTTACATCTGCAAGCGCGCATAGCCATTAAGCTAGTGTTAGCAGCAAACCCCTTTCAGCCTCCATCCAGGTACAAACTGTCTTCTTCTTTATAAATTGCGACGCGTGTATTACCGGTCTGTGAAATAAATGAAATACATACAACAGTCACATAAAGAGTCTTGATCGTCCACTTAGATCAAGTCTTGTCAAGGGTATCCGAAACTACGAGAGAATTTTCGGTCTCACAAGACCCAGACCCGAAATAAATCCGAAATCATACAAATCCCGAAAAAAGTCTGTGGATCATACAAACATTCATCTCGTTGCAGGTATGGAACCCACGGCCCTTCATTTCACAGTTATCGTCTAACCAACTGCACCACGAGGGCCATCAAACAAGAAACAACTGGCTATATCAATTCTTGGTAAAATATACACTAATTTATTTGCCTTTCCCAGAGCAAAAATAAATTTTTTTTCATTATTTTTCTATGTTTAATATTCATACCTGTTCTCGTAACGAGTACATAAATAGGCACTGGCAAAAATGTGGTCGACTTTGAGTCGACAGGCGCGGCTTCCGTTACCACGTTCAGTCAATATTTATACGTCCTATAATAACTTGTTGCTACCAGGCTTGTTTTAATGAGTACATAAATCATGTCGGCAAGTAATTATATAAACGAAATATCAAATAGGACAAAAATATTTTAATTTTTGGGATGATAAAAAGCACGGGACGATACGAACCTGAAGTTTTGATACGCCTGCCTTTAAATAGCAGCGACACTTATTTGAACTTATCCAAGGCTACAAGATTCTGAATAACAATCATCATCACATAATATTACGGACGGAGATAAATGGCATAATATGAGAGAGGTCTAATCCTAGCAATGGGACCTTTCATGAAATGACCCCTGATGGGCTATGAATGATAATGATGATGATGAAAACAATTCTGGTAAAAAAATACTACTATTCATAAAATCATCAAAGTATTACAAAGCGAAATTCAATCTCAGTATGATTAATACAAATTCCTACATCATGTTGAATAATTCATATCTCGTCTAAGTACAGTAAATAGGTGAACGTTTGACAAACCCGCGCAAACAGGTCTCGGTTGGGCAGGACGTCTGCAATTTCCTTCGGCGTGATGAGTCGACAACCAGCGGATAAATCGAGAATTTCATTTGCACAATCACACTTACAAATGGGTTTAAATGCGACGAGTTTAACAATTGCTGGGATTTTGCTCTGAGTACTGAATAAGCGCGTCAACGCGCCAGTTTTTCTTTTGGTATTAATGATTTATTGTTGAACTTTAGGTACTTGTGTGTTCCTGGAAGCCCGAATTTCTATGATGATAAAAATATCGTTCGGATTCAGCCTGTGTATTATGGTTATAATACCACCTGTTTTGTGGTCGCAGGTTCGTTCCCGGACCGAAACAAATTTGTGTGAACCACAAGTATTTGTGTCTGGCCTGGGTGACTGTGAGACCGAAAATATTCTCGTAATTTATGTTATCTACTTCACAAGACTCCTTCTTAATGTAAGGATAGGACTATGTATGCTACTGTTGGGTGTAGGTATATATTCCCAAGCAATCCTCAATTGCTCCCTACATTTTTCCCACGTGTTTTCAAATTCTGGAAAGACGTTTCCGATCCCTAAGTGGTTAGGATAATTATTAGCATACATTGCCACTTATAAATATTCATAACCATGTATAATTTCCCTGAAATTTAAATAAACGTAAAGATCCCGTGATATCCACATTCAATTACCTGTATTGATAAAATTAATACCAAGTTTTTGTAGGCATTGGTTAAGCTTAAAATAACATGCAGTAACGAGAGTCCATTTAATTCAAAAGTAATTATATACTCTGCAATTGCTAATAATATTTTCATTGCGGTCATTTACATAGGAGTGGATTACAACCACGTAATAACGGCCGCATTTCAATATATTTATTTTCATGGGGAATGAAATGTTATCTGATATATCATCGGCGCGAGGACTCGCGGGAAGCGCATTTAGCGTGGTTAGCAAAATACTTAGTAGGTATATGAACGACTCCATTGGAACGACGTTGATTTGCATGTCGGTTGTAATTGATTACGAATGACAAGAAAAATCGGAATATAATATTGTATGTTCCAGACCATACTCCTACTAATTGTTTTATAACTCAGGAAACCGCGTTATAAGTCGTATGTAAAAAAAACACACCCAACAGTAAGTAAAAAAATTCACTGTTCAGTCATTGCTTGAGGATCTATGAGTAAATGAGTTACGGCCATAAATATTTGCCTAGGTGCTGAGTTCGAACACACAATCTTTCGTTTTCCATCCAACATATCACCTGCTAAACCACGCGTTCTGACATAAATTAATACATTTGCATAAATTAATATTACTGAAAACCAACACGCAAGCAAGCATAAATCAAACGTTGCAAATTACTGCAGCGATTCGACCTTGAAACGGTTGCATGCGGTCCAGCGCAGCACGCGAGAGAGCGTCACGTCGTGTCGTCACCGCCAGCGTCACGTCACCGTCACGTCACGATCACGTCACGTGACACGCTCGCGTGCACCTACGTGACGAGAGGCTGTAAATCTGCCTGCGTGCCCGCGTCGGCGACAACTTCCTCAACGTGTGGACGCGACATAAATTGCATTTGCCATGCACACCGCACTTGTGGGTGCGCCAAGTTTTCAATGTAAATATGTAAAGGGGACTTTGTTGGTGTTTCATAGTGCTGGAAGGGTTTTATGGGGCGTCGGCAAACACTATTGTGTGTAAAGTGTTTGTTGCACACGCCCCTATCTTATGCTTTTCTTTTTCAATTTTGCAACATGATTTCAGCCTTGAAAAAAAAACCATACGTTTTGAATACATTATAATAAGCAGAATCCACCATATATATCCAATCTAAATCCTCACTCCAAATGGATTAACCTGCCGAGGGCTTAAATCAGGACTCTCTGTTTACAGTTCATACAAACTGCCAATAAACCAATAAAACAACAAATAAAACCCTACAAATAGACACGAAAATTGTAACGTTTCGAACACAATGCGCAACTGTCACGTACATACAACAAAATCTGCGGTTTAGGCGCAAAAATTACGCAATCACAAAAAACATACAAATCGCACGGTTTACCTGAATAAAAAAACGTTATCGTCGAACAAATAAAGGCGGTACGTGGCGTTCGCGGGCAAACAGACTGTCGCTGCCGACCGAGCCAATTGTAATGCTATGGGTGTCAAGAGCGCCGCGCAGCCTTGAAATCTTCGATTTCATCAGCCTGTGTACACAATTACTTTTTAATGTTTTTAATCGACGCTCAAATTGAATCGAACAAAGCCCGCGAACGCGAATTAGCAGTCTCTGTAACAAATAACAAATGTCCGGAAATCCTTGAGCGAGACAATGTTTTTGTCGATTTTTATCGCCAGTTCTGACGGAAAGGAAAACATGAAAACAATTTGCATTTCTGGGGGTTTTCTACAAAAAAAATCACAGACTGGACCAGCGTAGTAAAAACTATATATGAATACTGAACAGATAAATCACGGACAAGAAGGATTGGCAAAAATATAAGGTAGGAACACATTCTGCAATATGTATAGAAATCATGCTGGGTCTACTCAAGTGTGTAATAACGAAAGGATTAAGAAGATATTCATAAATGACAATAATGAAAAGATTTCCACCAATTTTACACTAAGGTCTCTTTAACTAGAAATGGCGGAAATCAGAGATATTTGGCCGTATATGTCATATATGTCAGTCACGCGTAAAAGTTGACTCACTGCTACCACAGACATCAATCTACATACAGCCACTGCCAATAAACAATCCCAATCCAAAATTTGCCGTTTGAGATTGACAGCTCAATCTTTTTTCTGATACTATATTGCCAATAATCAATCTCAGTAGTGAAAACTGTGGCAACATGGTAAATGACAAATCGAAAAGTAGAAAATAATCCAGATTGACTTCAATCTAATTTTTTCGATTGATTATTGGCATCGGCCGATAGACGCCACAGGTATGTATATGCTATGTAATACGATTATTTCAAAGCTTATTTTTTTTCTTTCGACGATGTTTCAGTCACACTAAGCCGTTTTTTATATTATATCAATTCAATGAAATTTTGTCAACATTTTGTCTTGATGCAAACTTACGTCATTTATTTAGATTATAGTCTGGGTTGCTTGCTAATGTATTAAGATGCGTAAGTGCGATTGTAAACATTACAAGTGCAGCTTGCACCTTACCTGTCTCTATTGTCTAACTGTAAACTAACACGAAATCATAACTGTATAAAAATGTAGGCGCTGTTTTAGTCCATGTTATTGTGTAGAATACGGATCATTTATCGTTGAACACTGACCAGCACTGCACTGACAGAGATTCAGAGTGGTAATTTCCCGATATAGGTTAAAAAAATGCTTTTATCTCAGGTCTGGTCCAAATCTAGGTGTTTGTGAAAAACCGAAATGAAGACTCGATCTTTGTGTGCGGTGAGGACTATGTATGTGACTGTTGGGTGTTATTTATTGTATTGTTTTTTATTTATCTCCTGCAGGGACATCAACAAAATCCTAAACATCTGATCTCTTTATGGATATAAAATGTAACCGCCATTTATTTCAGTTCAGCAAATATTTTTCAAATTCCGTATGTTTGGCAGCACTTATTTTCCCTGTGATATATTTACACAAAGGGTTTTATCAATATGAATTATTCTCTGTTTTTGGCGTCTAACTTCATCGTCGTTCGTGAATATTTTTTCATACTTTTTTGGCAATAACTCAGTAACCATTCAGCCTGAAATATGAACAATCGTTCTAGAATATATTATGTTCAACTCACATATGTTCTAGTGTTTAATAAATATGTATAACATTTTATTGAGGACATATACGTACCTACCTACTGTTAGTCGAATACTATTATATACAATAGTCATATTAAAACTAGAAATAGAATTATATTTAAACGCTTGAAAAAATTGAGATGTAAAGTATTACAAAAGATCTATCAAAGCTACACTGTATCACTACCAAAACCTTGATCTTAAAGAAATGTTAAGATGTTAATCATTATTTTAGTGTGGGTAACTATTACGTCTCCAACGTGATACTTCATGTATCAATTAGTCAATTTAATAAACACGATTTATCTGGGATTTTATTTTGCATGATGCATAACGTCACGCAGGCGGACATTAAACAAGACAAATCCTTCCTGCAGCTTACGTAATTAAACTGGTTGCGATACGCACGTGTGAGGTAAACACACGGAGTAAGATTCCATAAGATTTCTCCACTGAGTGACAAACATAACGGAAGACTCTAAATTTCCATCATCCACCACTGCCCGCAATTATAAGCCATCAGGGGAATTCCTCAATCAAACGATACGAACATCGAATGTTTGGATCTTCGACGTCCGGAGTAATATATAAGTTATAGGATTATAGGATTCCAACATTTCGTGGAGTATCTAGGCACATTAGTGAAGTTTTACGCACGGCATCGTAGTAGTTATTTAAAACGGCTTATTTTTCTCGAGTAGTTAGACAAAATGAACGAAGGTGCATATGAAACTATCGCAGTAAAAACAAACTGATAAATCAGTGACATAACACCATCCAACGTTTGAAGGGTTAACGTTAAAGCATAAAGGGTGCAACGGTTATCACAACCCGTCCGTGCAGAGTGCATCTCTATTGGCGATATTAATTTACTAACATGCCGATCTGACAATGCACCGGCCACTGGCAAAATTCCAATCTCGCCGGGCCGGCCCGAATACCGCTGGAATATATTTAATGTTTGATAAGAAACTGGCGAGCCTACCCACCGGGTCAGCCTTTGATCTGAAAAGAATTCAGCGAGATTCGGCGGTATGCTATCAAACGGGTTAAAGATATTTTATCGAGGCCACTCAAAAAACGACATGCCAGGACAGACCTCTCTATTAATTCGCTACATCAAGTCTCGTGGAGTAAAATTCCAGATGATAGACTATGTGATGCTCTTCATGTACATATAACAAAATAGGTTTTGGATGAAAATACCTACTTTAAACCAATAAGCCGATGAGGAATTTGAACAAAAGATTACGTTAATTGGCATATGTGCTACGTCAAGCTTAATTTTCAGTTTTTGCGGTCATTACAGGCGACTAATATAGTTTACCGTAAGACGGATCGCTTGTTCATTCACCACTTCAGTCTACGCAATAAAAAGTAAAGGAATCCTAGACGCAGAATTACCACACCTGGGGCCCTACTATATAAATCCGAAACGAAGTACGAAACTTCGGACGATCGAAGTTTATATACGATACGAATGTATCGTATATATGTATATGGCCCCTGCTTTGGAAATCTCCGTTGAGAATGCATTTATATATTTACTTCGGTTTTTTATTTACCAAGCCAAGTACGCAATCTCGGTTGCGTATAATATGAAGTTTTTATTGACCACACGTCAGTGCTAAGTGAATTACCGTGACGAACACAATTACCGACACATTATAAAACAAACCGTAAATAAAACGAGATTATTCAACGAATCATGTATGGTTTTCAACATCAAAACGCAATTTTAACACATTACATCATAAGCTTTGGCATGTATCTAAGAAGTAGTAGGCAAAGGTGTAAAGCACATGCCAGCACCAATTATCGATCCAAGACAACTTATAGGTATTATATTGAATATCGAATTAAAAAAAATCTCATCCACTGGAATGCCCGACCCGGAACTCGAACTCAACGCTATACGCACACGGCTCATAAAAACTTCATTATAGTAATATTGCATCCACACCGCTGTTATTTTTATTGAACAACTTTGTGCAATAAACACAACGATAGCAATTAAGTAAGAGACTTTTGCTTGCTACTTTTATTTGTTGAATATTTCTAATCGCGGCCATACCGCCAATAAGAAAAAATAGCAAAATATAACAAAATATAATAATACGAAATATGTTAATGATATCGATTGTTACTACATTTTAGACAACATGTACTAACATTAATTAATATTTTGTTGCCGTACGTGGAATTGGAAATGTGATTTGAACGCACCACAATGAGACCTTTTAAAACTGAACCAAAGTATAATTACGTCTGTAGAAGGAGAACGTATTCTGTTAGTAATAGTCCCAGAGATGACGACCAAAACCATGTATCATAGCAATACGGTCGAAACTGTATAAAATCGTTAGATTATGTGATTCTGAACCCGACTAGGTAGGTAGTAACGGTCAAAAGTGTTGCAATTGCATGTGAGGCTATTTCTGCTGTGTCCAAAAAAAAAGGCAGTCGGTATCATAGCAATACGTCTGATATTGGAAATGTACATAGATTTTATAATTTGATGACGAATAAGTTGGTTTTCAGACATTTTGCGCGTAGTATATAGCTGAAGCGAATTTTTGAAAATGTCAACAAATTTAGCCGACCTGTATCATAGCAATACGAATGAAATTTTTTTCTACCGTTTGTATATAAGGCAAGATTACAAAAAAAATGTTTTCAGACATTTTAGATGTCGCATGCACTCCCAAAAGAGAAAAGAACGTTTTGGAGTCGCTTGGCCGATGCCTGAGCGCTTCTTACGTTTCTGCTGCGGTGGGAATGGTTTTTTGCATATTATACTCCTGCCACTCTCTTACTATACATAGTCACTCACCAGCTGTCCTAACCGTTGAAATAACGCTCACTTAAAGTGGCAACAAACTATAAGTAGCTCAGGCGGACGTGGGTGTGTCGCTGGTTATTCGAGGGCTCGCGGACGTTTTTTTTCTTCTATTCCCAATGATAAGGCATAGTTTGCTCATCTCCCATTGACGAAGTTTTCGAGGATGGAAGAGCAGTATTTTAAGAATTCAAAATTATCAATTATAATAGATGTTTTTATACGATACGTTGATAGATACGTTGTCCGCGCTCTATTTTGGCAAGACAAAAGCAAGGTGATTGCCCAACTTGCAATCAGTCACGCTTCAATACGGTCGATATCGAAAAGTTGTCTGATAAAGGAGGTGCTACACTGAATTCTTCTGATATAATTTTTTTTACATCTGGTTAATTCATTTCATCAATTTCAACAATTTTCAGACAGATTGCTATGATACCGATCGGTAAAATTCCTTAACACATTTAGAATGGTCTCAAAATTTGTTGCATCCGAATTTTCTTCTGAAAATATTTTTTTTCGTATTAACTAATCCTAATTTACCCGTAAAGAACATTTTCAGACGGATTGCTATCATCATATTTTTTTGTCTCATTTTTAATTTTTCTAAATTATTTTTTGGGTTCGCGCTACACTATTAACTTCTGAAAAATATGTTTTCGGTATCTTATAGCTATTATATAACTACAGTCAGAAAATCAGACAGATTGCTATGATACAGTCCGGTAAAATTTGTTGACATTTTTGAAAATTCAGTGCGGTCAAACGCTACGCGAAAAATGTCTGAAATTGGTATTTTCGAGTTCGAAATAATCAAATCTATCAATTTGATGCGGTTGTGGCCGTATTGCTATGAGACAAAAATTTTGGTTGTCATCTCTCGTACTATAAAGACCTTTGACATTTCCACAAAGTTTTATATTTCATTATTTAAGGACCACCTTAATATCTCGTGCCTAAATAGTAATTATACTAAGCAAGCTTAATATTAATAATCTTTCTCAGCTTCATTATAAAAGGAAGCCTAATTAAATATGGACCTTATTTTATTCTAACGTATAATTAATTCCTCCAGAGTTCAGAGTATTAAATGGCGGTGACGCCTGTTTTATAGGCTGATAGATAGTAGTTAAGAGTTGTTAAACATGGGACTAGCCGACTAATGAATTACACAAAAAAATTAAGCAATGATTGAAATTGAATTAAATTGAAATGATGAATTAAATGTGGTATTCTTCTTTTTTTTTCTTTTTTGCATTAAATGGTGAGACGAGCATGCCGTTCGCCTCATGGTAACCGATACGACCGCTCACAAACAGTAGTAAAACCAAACACCTTGAAATACAAAGCAATGCTTGCTTTCCACTGCACTTGCCATCATGAGACATAAAATGTTAAGTCCCAATATGGCCAGTAGTATTCTGACTGCAATGTCCTCCAATCAGAAACACAGCAGTGCATTATGCTGTTTGGCAGCAGAGCTAGTCATTGCGGTTGTACTTACCGCTTCTTACATATAAGAAGCTTACCACCAGTAAATTCATATTATTTTACATTAGATCAGAAAGCAGATACTCTTCTATATAACGAGCTGCCCACGGTACTACAGAAAATACATCAATATTTATTTATTTCACCTAACCTTCGTACCATAAAAAGAACAAACAAGGTCAGCAGTACATACGTACCGGAAGATGTTTTTAACATACCTAAGTAAATCAATAAACATAAGATTTTAAAATAAGTGCAAAAATTTTTCCTCTACATCCATTAGAATTCAAATAATGCACACCCCACAAAAACAAGAAACCAATCAACAGAATATTCAAAATCAATACAAGAACCTTTGAAAACGGGCGACGAATTAAAATTTCACCGACCTTTAAGTACAAAGAGATGGAGAAAGTTGGCTGGCGCTTCGGAAAGGTAAATCCCGACTATTATAGACCTCCGGTGGCTACTTCACGTTTAACTTTCTTTCGATCGCTTTAAAATACGTAACAGGAAGTTACTCGGGAAGTAGAAGCGAAAGACGAGTTTCCACAATCCCGTGTGCGTCCTTTGTGATCGGCTCAACTATGCAAACATATATATTAGCTTCGGTTCAAAGGAAATGTGAATAGCTGGTGTATTTGTAGGTGCCACGAAATTGAGCAACCTAGGTTTTGATTAGTTCCTATTGGCTGTCAATTCCTTATGTTTTTGGAAGACAATGAAACATACAAGAGATCGGAGACAACTACATTTATATTCTCGAAATATTTATCTACGTCTCCTTGCGAAGCAAAGGCAGACCTCGACAGCCTCCGTGGCGTAGATAGTTAAACCACAGTTAGACGACGGGTGTGATACGAGATTCCGCGTTTTGATCCCCACACCGAGACAAATGTTTCTGAACCCCACAAATTTTTGTGTCTCGTAGCTTCTGATACCCACAACACACGAATAAATATATCTGTATGGTGAGGCAAACTATGTTTGTGCCTGTTTGGTGTATTAATTGATTAAAGGGACTACTACATGCAAATAAATACAATGCTAAAATTTAGGCTCATTTATGATAATTAAAATATGTATGTTGACGGCTTCTCATTTGTAAACGTATTACAAGTTTGACTCACCGTCAATCAAACTCGGCATTTAACATGAGCTAAACTACACAGCAATCACACTTAAACTACAGTTAGTTATAACGTCAGATCAAAGAGTATAAAAGCCGGAGCGTTGATAAAAATTAACCAGCAATTTACCCGCTTAATGTTCTTCACTGGCAGTCGGCAAAGACGAGGCGATTACGAACAGCTTATATTATGCCTCTCCTCTACACGTCAACAGATCTGCAGACATCGTCTTCGGATGGGCGTTGCAATCGTCAAGTGGAACGCACGTTTTAAATAAATTAATAATAATAAATAAAATCTATTAAATAACATAAACCGTGCGTTCCACTTGGCGACCGTAACACCCATCTGAAGACTACATCTGCAGATCCATCTGATCACGTGTAGAGGAGGCATTACACGAGTCTTCGACGGACACATACTTATTATTTATGACACAGTCGAGCAAACAGATAAATCTGTTAGATTAAATGAAGTTCCTTTCCGTGACTTAAAGGGCCTCATTAATAAACTCGGATGAGCGAAGGATTAACTTTAGGCATTGGGCTAGAGAATTCAATCTATTATTATGAATAGCTAGATAGTAATGACTATATTTAAAAAAAATCTATATTCTGCAGCCTAACATGATAACCCTGTTATGGTAATCCACTGATTTTAAAAGTAAAAAGAACGGTCAAAATAAATTAGTTAATTTTAAAGTTTTGGGC
Organism: Hyles euphorbiae; assembly: GCA_023078785.2. NCBI lineage: Eukaryota > Metazoa > Arthropoda > Insecta > Lepidoptera > Sphingidae > Hyles > Hyles euphorbiae. The sequence continues at coordinate 4,481,135 of CM041049.1, forward strand.
TAAACTTTAATCCCTCGCTCATCCGAGTTTATTAATAAGGCCCAAAGCGTATAATTAAAGGTGCAGTACGCTTGCAAATCATGTACATCAACAGAGATTTACTAGAAATACGAGTTTCCTTGTATTATTTTCCTTCACGACAACCTTTATGTCTTTAATGGTTTATTGGGCTGTGATTGCTTGTGGATATTTCTTAGTCATTACTGTCAACACCTATTTATAACAATATCCATGACAATATAACATGATAAACAATATTGTGTTCGGTATCCATGACCAATGTATTTTGTTGCATAATTTCAAACAATAAAGTCTTTAACTATATTGAGTGCCAAACTTGCCACAGCAATACTAAGAACTCATTTTATAACTTAAACACCTATTTAATAAGTTATAAAATGACTCAAATCTGCAAGCACGCATTTAATTCGCACTATAATCTCACACAATCTTTCAATTAACTCATAATACGCTGTATTAATTCTGAAACACAGAGTGCCTACATATTAACACGAACATCAGATCATTAACTCCACACGACGTCGTGAACACGACACGGCCGCCTCTGAAATGCGCTCTTTCATAATTGAAGACCCTTCTGTAATCAGTTTCACAAGATGCTGGCCGTCTCGGCCGAGATTAACACGTGAGGTGGTTACGTAACCCGCCGAGATGAGAACCATGACCTTTGCTGCAACGCACGGTCCGACGAACCACGGCTGCTCATTTAATACCACTTACATAACTCGCTCAATGTTAAATGTGGATGCCGGATGGCGAGGCAATTTCTATCTCCTATTAGTATAGGATCCCGCCATACATCGACCTTCACCGAGATGTTTATTTGATGAAACCTATTTTATATGCAATTTAATATGTCAATAAATATATTGTATATGGGTTGCCTTGCAAATTTCAGTCCAGAATACGATTAATTAATTATTAAAAAAAAAAATTTTTTTACACATTTCACCTGTTTGATTATTAAACAAATTCTATACCAATCGAAAGTATGAAGCCCATAGAATATGTAAACGTTAGGTTGCCTATTTTTTTCCGGTCACAACCCTCAGGTTGCCAGGTAACACAGAACACAGCATATACGAGTCTATCGCTGTCCTTTTCATTCTCAAGAATAAATAGCATGCGCACCCTCTTTCTTTATGAGCGGACTTCGAACAGCTGCTATGCTGTGTCACTCGGAGCAATATTTCACTTTTCTAAATTCGACAACCGCAATTCGGGACTGATTTTTCGCAGGCAACCCTATACCACCGTGTTCATAATAAAATGATCTTTATTTTCATTTAATTTCCATTCAATAATCAGACCGGCGCAAAATGCTAGTAGCGATTTACCTGTTTATACCTGGCAACCTGAGGGTTGTGACCGGAAAAAAATAGGCAACCTAACGTTTACATATTCTATGGGTTTCATACTTTCGATTGGTATAGAATTTGTTTAATAATCAAACAGGTGAAATGTGTAAAAAAAATTTTTTTTATTTTAATAATTAATTAATCGTATTCTGGACTGAAATTTGCAAGGCAACCCATATACAATATATTTATTGACATATTAAATTGCATATAAAATAGGTTTCATCAAATAAACATCTCGGTGAAGGTCGATGTATGGCGGGATCTTAGACTATATACGGACACGTAATTAAACCGCGCTGGGGTGAATGCCGTTGTTATTGGCATGATACTCTTGTGGGGAGAGGAAATTCAAATGATATATTATTATTGGAATGTCTTTCTTTTCAAATGTAGATGCTTATTTTTTTACTTTAGATATGATCTAAGCAAAACTTACTTGATTAGAGAGCTATTTGAAGCATGCTTCCGAAAAAATAGGCAAGTAAATAGCTACGCTGTTTATATTATTTAGTTTTCATAAATAAACACGTAATGAACCGGTAACGCGATTTCAAATGAAAAACTTAGAGCAAGGCTAATTTTCAATACACGCGGCTTTTGTTCCGCAAAATTCAATGCGTTGTGAATTAATTTTAAATGCTTATTTGATTTAAATTAAATCTAAATTGAAGTTATGACCCGCACCGCGTGTATTTACAATATGCATCTCTCATTTACATATCGGATGGTATAGAAAAAGTTGTTATGCTCAAACCAAATGCAAGAAAAACTAGTGTGTATTCCACAAGAGTGGGTACTGATGCATGAAAATATTTCTTACAAATCTGAGATTCAAACCCGGGACCTTACGCCATAAGACAAGACATAAGACATAACAAAGATCTTATGGCCTTAACTCTATAAGCTGTCACAGATCCTGTATGGCGACTACAGGCTACTTAGCCTAAATCTGTTAGTATAGATTAGTAATAGTTCTTACACTCACGACATAATTCTTATATGTTAGTGTTAATTTGGACTTATATGTAAAAACAATTCTTACCGAATTAATGCAAGAACGTACGTAAGAAGGACGTTGACGTTCGACGTCCGAAACAAATTGTAATTTTACAACTTCTAAAAATTAATACTTTTCCCTATAATGCTTCTCATTTACTCCGAACCTAGTCTATGGTTACAACTTGCGATAAAGGATTTAAATACTTTTTAGGGGCACATTCATACAGTTTTACTTACAGCGTCCGAAAATTTGGGTTTCAATTCGGATCACAGAGTAACCTTTATGCGAGTGAATTTTATATCAAAACCTCTCCTGAACCCAATTCAGTGGTTGAATGTTAATAAACTCGGGTTGCATTTCAGCGAGCGACAATAATCCTATGAAAAGGAGCCGGCGGGAACGGCGTGACTCGAGGGCGGCCAGTGCCAGTGACGTGACGCGCGTTTACACTCCCAAAATGCAACCCAAACTATTGTAACATTCTTTTGACATTCTGAATATAACAGAACATGAAGTAATCAGTATCAGAATCAGCCCATATACGTACCACTGCAGGGCACGGGCCTACTCTACAATCGACAGTAGGATTGAGAGTGGTTAGGCCATATAGTCCACCACGCTGGCCTAGTGCGGGTTGGCGGACTTACATACCATACATTTTTTTATAAATCGCTATGGTATGCAGAAGTGTGAAGTAATTGAGTAAGTTATATTATTCATTTAATAGGATAACAATTTGTTGCGTACAAATCTGATATGCACGAGTTTTAAAAGTAGGTACACGAGTCATAGATTTTTTTAACGCTATGAATGGCGAGATGAGCATGCAATTCTCCTGACGGTAAGTGATACGACCGCTCATGGACAGTAGCAACACCATGAATTACAAAGCGATGCTTAGCAATTCCAAAAATAATCCAGATCTAGAACTACAACAACGTGCCTAGTGTTGTGAGAGTCAGAGTCAAAAAGGTACCTTTCATATTACCACGAAACATGGACCAGCAATTTATATATTACAGAGCAGACAATATTTGTTTTGGTGTAGGAATGAATCTCGTTACCTTTGGTTAATATTAAATCACATACATGTATATGGGTTAAAAATTATCCTACTCAACGAGGTATCCGTGCCATACCCTCGTCCTCCAACGATGTTAAAATTTAAAACGCCCATAACCGGAGCCAACTTTAAACGCTTATTTAATAAACTTTATGAAATTTCGCCAGCACGTATGAATATGTGGATGTAAGTCATATATTTTTTCCTCCGTCGACGACACGGAGCAATTAAAACGTACGTAAATCAATTTGTACGCGAAGTTTTCGACACTCGACGGTGTTAAGTTGAACCTATTTACGCGGGAGCTATCGTAAAACTTGGTGGAGTTTTAAAAGCACGATCGACGACAGAACATTGTACTAACTGCCAATATCAATTTAACGTGCGAGAGACGTCATCAGGCAACTTTGGACGGGAGCCAAGCGGCGCGGCGCAGCCAAGTCACGACTGCGAGTGGGAAAACAAGCCCCTGCTTACTCCATCCACGGGGTAAATAATTCTTCAGCTATACGTGCTTCTGTTTCTTAAAAACCACATTTCTATATTTTACATGAAAATTTTAAAACAAACGGTGGCGTAACAATCTTACCGGCAGTCGTGGTATAAATAGGTAATAGGAAGTACGCAAAGTTTTTTTGAATTTGTTCGAGGTAAGTTCGAATGTATCATTATCTTTGACAATGGAACGTATTACTTATAAGTTTAAGATCATTGCCATTTCTTATAGGTTGAAATATGTTGCAGCTAATGTGGATACACGATATAATTAGATTTTAAAATAAAATCTGTTATATTTAGTATAAGAGCTATTAGTAGAACAAATAAGCAAGCGCTCAATTAGTAGAATATTATCAATGTGCTTACATTGGACTAGTTATAATACTATAGTATAATCTTAAACTCACATATTTTGAAACCAGGATTAGCAGAGGAAACGAAGTGCAAACAGCGTTTCCAAGTTAATTAACGCGATGAAGTATTTTCCGTTGCCATGCGCGTTACAATCAGATTACAAGCACCGCGATTACGTACCAACTTAACCTGTTTATGCACTCGGAACGCGCCTCGCTCGGATGCGCCCATGCTCAATTTATTTTCTACCACTGTTTATTCATACAAACTATTTTTTATTCTTCGGAAACTGAATATAAAGTTCAGATCTGGGTGACAAGGAAGAAAGTCTGACGTAATTTTGTATTCCTTCAACTTGGGTTCGGTTTGTGTATTTAGTTTTTTCACTTGCATCATAATTGCATATTTGTTTTCCGTTTTTATGTTTCTTTAACCTGAATCTGGCAGCTTTCTAAAACATCTTCCTCAATTCATTTGATTATTCACTTATCGATATTAGAGACAATAATTGACCAATCTTTGATTTTCATGATGTTGATTTTTTTCACTGCGACTATACAATGTTTACATTCAACAACTATATAATTCCATAAAATAAAAGGCAAGAAAAACAAAATTTGTCTGTACAGCTGAATTTGATCACGACCATTTCGTTCACAATAATAGTTGCAACGTGCAATAATACTTTAATTGTATAAATAATTATTCAGTATGTTTAGGTCTGTATTTGAACAGCTACAAGGTCAAAGTAATCGAAACGACACAAGGAAAGTAAGTGCTGGTCGTAAACTTCCCAAATATAAATATGAAGTGGCCTGTAATAAATGGATATACTGCTTTAGTTACGGCCACTCAATTGTTGAGTTGGGTACGAGACATTAAATGAAGTTACGCTAAATTAGGCCTTACATCAAACTACATATTATCATGCCCTAGAATAGTGGTCAAATCATAAAATAATAGAGGGTTTTCTCTAGCTAGATAAGAAATTTCTAGAACAAACATGCTAAATCACCTGTCTCGTCACATCAGACGAAATCTATTTTCAAATGTTGATCAAATTTTAATTATCACGATTTGTAATTTGTTCAATAGTTTGACCTTACTTTTAAAATTTATTTATCATTTATACTGTTCGTACTGAATGTTTTTCTCTCTGCATGGATATCTAGAGGAAACCGCCGCGCCGATCACGATGGCACCGCAATTTTTATACACCTTTCTATCTTTATTGGTGGTAGGTCGCTTATATGTGCGAGGCCGCCCAGGTAGGTACCACCTCAATGTCTTTTCTACCGCCAAACAGTAGTGCAAATGCAATGTTGTGCTTCGGATTGAAAGACATTGTAGCCAGAGTAACTACTGGACATATTGAGACTTAACATCTTATGTCTCAGGATGGCGAGTGCAGTGGAATACCAAGTATTGCTTTGTGATTCAAGGTGTTGTTTGGTGTTGCTATTATTTATGAGCGGTCGTATCGCTTACCATGAGGCGAAAGGGATGCTCGTCTCACCATTCAGTGCAAAAAAAAACATACCCTATGTCTATATAGTCATACCCAAATTAAATTAAATTAACGATTTTCACAGTATTATTATATTTACCTTCGATGACGCCAATACTTTATTATTTCAAAAGCGCTTAATAAAAAACTGAATCATAAAACAACGTCTAGATAGGATAGCAATAATTGTAACAGACAATAAACATAATTTTGCAAATCGTCATGCAATCTGTTCCTAACATTGAACAGAATAAAAACAAAGTGAATAATGGACTAAACTAGGTGAAGGCAATTGGGTTAGTTAGACTAGATCAGTAATATGTTGGTGTGATTCAAATAGAATTTCTTTTTTTTATCAAGTGTAGCAAACTCCGATGTCTGAAGTATTTACGCATGAAACGATACGAAGAAACGGAAACGTTGTAACTTTTAATAAGTACGCCAGCACTCCGGAAGGTGTAAATTTTAATCACAGTAAAGTGCTTCACATAAATATTTTAAACAAAATTTCGCGACACATTTTGTAAGAAGTTAAATTGTGGCGTTACAGCAACGAAGTTCTTCCGAGACAGGGCAACGACTTTATCTCCGCGTGGGGGTACTAATCATGGACATTTTAGGGGCGCACTCCCCGACCAGCTACCCAATAAAAACAAAATGATGTGGTTAACATCCACACTGAATGTCGCTCGATAAGTAGCGCGGTGATAACGCCGAGACCAGCTAATTAAGCGCAAGACACCAAGGATTTTGTGAATATGTCACAACCGACGGAAATGTTGAAATCAATGCTGGCTGCACGCGGAATGTTCTACACTGCCTGTTTGCTTGGAAAAAAGACACATATTGCATTATTAATATACTTAGACAATTTTAGCGGGTAAAGTAATGTTCATATTCAGACATTTTGCAACGTAGCTACGTAAAGTATTTAACGCTCGAATATTTAAAAGAAATTATGATGATGACAATAAGTACCTATCTTATTTAAAAATCATAAACATTTTAGGTTCCATCTGCTTGAACCAGTAAATTTTTACTCAATAAATGGGGTTCATAAAAGAAAAAATGATTAGCAATTTCGCCAGCATCGTGTCCCGAGCGGTAACGAGCCGTCGGAAGGAGAGTTTTTACGGCTGCACCGCCCACACTAAGTAGCTTTAAATTTTACATTCTTTGCCCATTATTCAGATGATCGAACCCGAAGATTATTGGCGTTTGGAGTAAATTGCTTCCGACCGGAGGCACGCAATTTCTGCCACGCGAACCTTATAAATAAGCCAGTCGGACTTGTATATAAATTCATATGCGTAACCTACTTACGGCTCGCGCCAGAGTAAAAACCACTTAGCACAGAATGCAACAGTTGAAATATCAAGTGTGCGTTACGTGAGCGCGGGACCTGCCTGCCGCCTTAGTGCCTTTATATCAACTTTTGTACGTAAACCCTGCGGCACATTTGTGACACTTATTATTAAGATCAGAAAATCAACACAAAAAATAAATTTAATCGTACGCAGCTGCAATATTGTATTTGATGTGACTTAAAATCAACAATTTTTAAACAAACATGAAAGCGCCCTTCAAAAAAACACAATACAATTCCAAACCAATAATACAAATATTGAAGGGAAAATAATATTTATAAAGCAAAAGGTAAGCAAACATTTTCTATGGATAATGACACAAAGCCGATTTGAAGTTCGCGGCGCGTACAAACCCTAATAAACCTGAATTTGACACGCGCTGCCTTTTAGCTGTGGACGAGGGAAAGGCGAGCCCGAGAGACTTGCACAATATATAACAACTGACAGCAAGCTTTTTCTCAGCAACGAGACTTACAAGGAGGCAAAACGACGAGTTATGACGGCCTCTCCGAAACCTAAAATGGTAGAAATGTTTTAAAATATAAAATGTATTTTACACGGCGCTCTATATAGCAAAACAGGCGGGAAGCGAAATGACGATACATTACTTTCTAACATATATTTTTGCTAGTACAATATGTTGCTCGTTAACACCGTGCGGATGAACAATCCATATTGGGAGATGTACAGAATGTAAATGTGTGACAAGTATTTCCTTCATAATTAATCAATGCAAAAAATACATATATTATGTAAATAAAATAAAGGAAACTGTGTCTAGTTTCCTGAAATACTTTGTCGTACTTTAAATGCCGAAATCAATACACAGCCATATCGAGAACACAAATACAAAGAAACTGTGTCAATATCTATATATATAAAAGAAAGTCGTGTTAGTTACACCACTTATAACTCAAGAACGGCCGAACTGACTTGGCTGAAAATTGGTGGGGAGGTAGCTTAGAACCAGGAGAAGGACATAGGATACTTATTATCATGTTCCCGGTTTCCCGAGTTTCTATTAGCTCATTAACATTTTCTCATACAAAATGTTCATGGGTTTGTAAATGTCAAACATTTAATATTCATACTGTCGATACGGTAAACTCTGCCCTCAAATGAAATAACGTATTCAAATAAGGGTTTCGAATCGACAACATATATCCACAATATTCTATTAATGGCGTATTTTAGATTTTAAAGATGTAAATTAATGACAGTAATGAAAAGCGATTGACATTTAAATTGGTTGTCAAATATTAATGCATGCGTTCAGAAATTTATTTTGTGTAAACTAAAGAGAATATATTATAAAGCTACATAAATATAGGACAATAAAATTAATAATATTCACACGCAAGAAGTTTTACTTCTTTTCAAGATAGAATGTCACTTGAAAATGAAAAATCATTATTAAAATAACAATTTTACATAATTATGGAGAATATTGCATGAGTTTTCAAATTAGGCGTTGCCTGTGTCTTCCCGAAAATATAATTATTACTACATGAATGTGTGTGTGTAAAAATGTGCTAATAGTGTATGTTTTGTGTGCGTGTGCGTGCGTGTGTGTGAGTAAAAAGTAATAGCGTACTATTTTTGGAAAAACAGCATAGTGGGGGTGAAATAAGGGATGGAATATTGTATGTATAATCAAAACTGCTAAAGTGTTAAATGTAAAAGATTTATAAGGCACACTACTTGGATATGGATAAATGGGATATAATATAGTGAGAGGCACGGGAGAGGACTGAGATAGCTAACAGATTTGATAGGAAGAAATGTAAATGCACGCTATAAGACGGTATGGATAATGAAGAGAAAGGATGGGACGTATAGGTACGTATCGGTAGGTACCTATAGCTTTGAATTATTTACTCTTTATGTAAATAATCTATAGACTGGACGGAGGGGAGTCAGAACCAAAATTTGTGGCCGCCATTTTGAACTTTTTTGGTATTGATCCGATTGGTCTCGAAATCAATATCTGAGACACCTTTTGTTCGAATAACCTAAATTTGGAGTCAGAATCGAAATTTTGTGGTTTGAACTTTTTTGCTATTGATCTGATTGGTTCCAAAATTGATATCTGAGGAACCCTTCGTTTAAATAATCTGAATTCACAGTTGGAATCGGAAAATTTTGGCAGCCATTTTAAAAGTATTTAGTTATTGGTCGGATTGTTTTTTTTATTGCAATGAGTAGCTAGACGAGCATGCATGACTTCACTTCACGCTTTTTTTGGGTAGGCAGAGGTGCAACCAGGATCTACGTTTTGTCATGTATTCGTCCCAGTTTGTGATAGGAAGCCTATCGCCTTATCGATCACAAATTCCTGTTTTTTTTGCACCGAATTGCACCGTTACCATCGTAACAAAGTTAAGAAATTTAAATTTGGTATTTTACTGAGACATCGGGATAATGCACTATTGGTATAGATGTAATACTAGAAATTTCAGGTGTTGAGTGGAGTGAAAGAAGATCTCCACCCAGGCGAAGCTGGGCCGGGCCGCTAGTTTTAAATAAAACAACAAAATTGTATCACAAATTGATTTCAGCACAACAAGGAACACTTGATACGCGGAAATGTCCACAAACATTAACAGTTTGAATACTAAACACGTTAAATCGAGAAGCGCAACAAATAAAGATATTGTAACCGCAGAATTAGTTACCCAAAGCGCACACGTGGGACGTGACAATGCATACGATCCGCCACTTTACACGACCCCACTCCAGTAAATAACATCAAATTAGCATTACCCCGATCAGTTTCTTTCTGATGTTTATTTTAAACGACGCTTATGACAGAACAAATAAAATTGTTCTGTCGTAAGGTTTTTCATTCAGCACTTTGCGCCGTAACTGGATATTTTCAACCTTTTTATATCGTTGGCGTAAGAAAAATTTAAATAAATGTATCATTCGCTTTAGCATGGGTTAGCAAATACAGAAAAGCGAAATGTTTGCTTCACGATAAGTCGAGCGCCAATTTGCATGCAACATATTTGAACACGACAGAATGTTCCAGAAATCTGTGTATTGCTGATATCGTACGAGATACGAATAGCAATAATTTCGTAGTATCGCCTCGCTGTAATACTTTTATTATGATTCATGTCTTCTATTTCATCATCATTCATTTCTTCTAAAACGATATAAGGCATCTGTATCTGTATTAGCCGCTATATGTACGTCCCACAGCTTCCTGGACTTCTTTACAATCGAGAGCACAACTAAAAGGGGATAATGCATCAATTTTCATAATTAAATTTGAATCACTATCCTGTTCTCCAAATCCTCGTAGTATAACAATTAAGATCTACAACAGTAACATGCTTTACCTCTAAGAGTAGACAAGAAAGAACAGTTTACAACAATAGATCAATAAATATAGGAAAGTTATTTTAAGCCTCAACAAAACAGAAGGATAAGGAAATTTACCAATCAAATATTATGCTGATTAGGTAACAGCCAACTGTTACGAAAATAATACTTCCATTTTGTCAAAGCCGTTAGTACAGCGCTGTTAGATAACAGTACCCTATACACAAACAAACCTTTATTATATCCGTTGTAAGTAACAATAAGTTCAACAGCCCGTTCCAAGTCCGAGTTTCCTACACAAATTTATATTTAAACAACATTCGAGGTGGCTAAGTATACGTGGTCAGCTATAATGACGCTGCTAACAGCCGCTGCAGCACGGAAGATTCGGCCAAGGTCCATTGTTCTGAAAGGATCTCATTCACGGCCACAATATCTAGAGCCCCGCAGGCGCACAGCATCGTCCTCAATTGTTTAATCGACGAAGTTCCTCGATACAGGCCCGCCGACGCGGAAAGTTCAACCACAACTGATAGGGCATGCTCGTTTCGCTTAATGTGCCTGCTCCCATTGCACTCTGCTGGTGTAATAGCACACGTTATGGACTTGAGATAAAGACATTACAAGCGCACTGGATTATGTGAATCTACGGCACAATGCGATCCAAACAAACCATAATAAGTAACGGCTTTGCAACAATATTCTCTGCGATCGCCGCATTGGAACTGTTGAATGCAGCAGTTAATCGATCCTATCACCAGCCATTGCTAAATAGTCACGGAAATAGTGTGGTACGGCAAAATAATCAGATTTCGTATTAAACCTGTCCCGGCCCGTACATTGGCGTTCGTAGGGTGACCTAGATTTCATTACTAGCAATATGGGCCAGGCCCAGCAACGTAGCAGACTTAAACACGTTGCACAACCTTGTGCAGTAATGAACATAAATATACATGCATTTCCCAATGAGTAAGCTAATACACCAGCCGCGCCGATGTGACAACACTTGAATGTTAATATTGGATAATAGCTACAAATCCATAGATAGAGAGTTGGTCACTCCTTTATCTTTGTTTTGATGAGATTGCGCTTCTATAAGGTGGTGAAGTTAAGTGAAAATTATCTCGTGTACTTTCCTCTGTTCTTCACATAATACGTTAAGACATCTGTTCCGGTTGTTGCCATTTTACAATAGCAGCATTTTGCAATTGTTAAACCACTTTAAACACCAGCTTGAAGTCTTAAGTCCTGCCTATTGGACAAATGAATAAAATAAATACTTAAGTGTTGCATCTAAACATCCCTTCACAACGGGGAGAATACCCTTATCCAAAGAGTTAAAACTAGGTATTTAGAAGCGTATAATATGGAACATATGTATAAAAGTTTAGTCTCTTTTTAGCTAGCAATTTTTATGGAGTAAACAAAATGGTCAACAAGAAATTATCGTAAAGGTTATTTCTTTTTATATTCGTTGGCTGATCTTGGACGCAATCCAACGGATGCCTCATAGATTAAGACTCATTTTCCGACAAAACACATTAATCCCAACATGGCGATCGTACTGCATTAAAGCAATTTTATAACAGCCGTATTCTTCCGCAGTCTTAACTAATTAATTATATATTCAAAGGAAATTCTCATAATTGCCAGAAGCAATTTCGTTGTTTAATTCACCTCCACAGTTTTGCCGTAAAGATGGAATAATGTGTACACAAGTTGAACAAAAGCTAAAATGATTTTCAATTCAGAACATAAACATAAACAAAGCGATCAGTTATCGAGCTTAGGGCATAGAGTCCCGGCGTCGACGCCCGTCGTCGTGTCAATGTAAACAAAGGAGTCTAAACAACACGGCGCGTAATCGACACGAGTTACACAGCCAACGTTAATTTGCCACTTAAATTTACTAAAATAACCCCTATTGCTTAAGAATTAAAGATAAGATAAGAGCAAGATGAAACAGTGCAAAATGTGTAGGTCGGTAAATAGAGAGGCGCGAGCGTCCGCCGCACGCTTCCGCTGACGGCCATCACTGCTGGCGAAGACGTTGATATCGGCGACACTTAGCCGGAGGAAATTGTACGCTTATCACTCGTACAACACTGATAGAGCACAATAGCTTACATAATTGGACAGTTATGATGAATTGTTCTTAGTATATCAACAATTGAGCTTAGATGGGTAAATAGAGCTGTCTCGTGGTCATGATACAGAATGAGACGTTTGTTTTCAACATAATAATTTATTCAGAAGGAAAACTGCGTGTGGTTGTTTAAAATACTTGTAATACCAGAATATAACGCATAGTTAATTTATGTATGCACAAACGAAAATCACATCACATCACATCACATCAGTTCATTCTCTCTCTCTCCCTATTCTGCAATCGAAATCTGTTTCTAAGAATTCCGCCCGTATTCTTCGACGCTACGTTAAACATTACAAACAAACGTATTTCCGAAGCTCCCGGCAGATTCAAATTGACGTGTAAAAGTGCCAATTGTGGCCCATTTCCGTAACGAATCCAATTTCAGTTGATTGCTCCTTCAAATTGATGAATCGTAAAGAGCGAAAACAATTTCGTGAAATATCAAATCAGAGTAAAGATCACTGTACATTTTGTAGCTAGAGCGAATTTTATAGCGAGTCGGTAAAACATGGTCATTAAATAAATTTACGATTGATTCACCAACAAAAGCATAACGTTGTAATTTTACATCTTTCCTCATTCAGTTGGTATGTGATATACATATTCCCATATCATGTATGTCATATTATACGCGTAAAATTTACGACTCGCGTTCTACCTTTTGTTTGGAACTTACAATATATATTCTAGTACAGGCGTTCAACAATAGTTAATACTTTAATTGATTTCGAAAACCAATTGGCGCATCTAAGTATTTAACCCCGAGCACTGGGACTTCCGGTTCATGATGTACCGGATTATACTATTGAAATAATTATTTTTCGAGGCTCTTGACTTAGGTGACCTTATGTTATTTACGAAAAACTAGCGAACTTTAACCTAAAGGAACCCGAATCAAAAGTCATCAGCAATGAATTGCTATCAAAAAACTTACGAACATAAACCAGGAAGTTTCCTGCGTTGATAATTCCTCCGAGGATAAAACAGATAATGACACGAAAGACAACAACCTCTATCACTTATAAAAACGAGCGATTATCTAACAAGCTCATATTGATCCATCTATTGTTAGTATTGTTACCGCATTCATGAGAATTGGGTAGAGCATGTCGCTTACTTCGCTAAGTCATGGAATCTTTTTCCCTCTTAATCAACTATAAATATTGCAAACTATTGTTATCGACGGCTTAACACGCAATTACATTATCCCTAGGGAACTTATCGTTTTCCCGAAATAAAAACTGCCGTTTGTTTCATAGTTCACTGACATTAGACGTGCATTACGAGACAAAGTATTTAACCAGACAAAGGCTACTTGAACCAACTAATTCACAATATACATACTGTGTCCAAAAAATAAGGTGACATTGTATTTATTTTAAAAATTCTTTATTTATTCTTCCAAATCAATTTCATCCCCTTTAGAATAATCCCTTCCCGATGCAATGCACTTATGCCAACGGATTTTCCAATCTTCGAAACACTGATTGTAGTCACTTTCCGGGATGGCCTTCAGTTCCATCTTCGCTGCGGCTTGAATCTCCTCTATCGTATCAAAATGGTGTCCCCAGAGCGGTTTTTTGAGCCTGCTGAACAGCCAGAAGTCGCACGGCGCCAGATCAGGTGAATACGGTGGTTGCGGAACGATATGGGTTTAGTTTTTGGCGAAATTATCACGAATTACGAGTGCAGTATGGGACGGTGCATTATCGTGGTTTTCGGTACCAGTCGAGATGTGACGCTCTTGAGGCCCAAAACATTCTTTAAATGGTATTGACCGAGCCTTTCGATATGCCAATCTCATCAGCAAGATCTCTAATCGTTAATCGACAGATTTTCAACACGTTTGGACGTGAGCTTCGTCGGTTGAGGTTGATGGTTGCTCTTCGTCTTCGACAAGTTCACGGCCGGCTTGGAACTCACTATACCACTTGTAAACTTTTTTTTTGGCATAGCCTCATCGCCAAAGGCTTTCTGCACCATCCTCAACGTATCCGCAGCAGAAAATTGATTTAGCAAAAAAAATTTAATGCAATTTCTTTGCTCATCAAAATTTGACATCGCAAAAAAACGAATAACTCACTTTTAGCAGCTCACAAAATGACACGTATCTCAAACAATAATGAATATTTTGACATTTAAATTTGACTTAGATGTCACTGACAGTACTTACAACGTAGAAATAAGCATATTTCTCCAAATCATTCGACGCGCGCAGATAAAATTCAAATGTCACCTTATTTTTTGGACACAGTAGTATGTATATCTTCAGACAGATCTGTTGGTTGGCTTTTTCTATTAATTATATATCAGCCCGGAATCAGGAATTTGTGCCCGATATGGCAATGGGCTCGACCCTTATCACATTATGGGACAGATCATACAAAGCGCAATGTGGGTGTCCTGGTTACACTTCTGCCTACCCCTTCCGGGAAAAAGGCGTCACTTTATGTACTACATGCATATAAAGTCTATTAAAAACATCTGCACACGTCACCGCTCACCGCTCTATAATTTAACAAAGCAGCTTATAGTACAGCAGCATTAGCAGCTAATACATGTTGCCGATCGCAGCCGTCGTGGAGCCGCGGAGCCCAGTAACGTCAGCACGCCGGCTATATCCGGCTCGTGTCAGCCTCAAGCATCCGCCGCGCTCACATTATATCGCTGCATAAATATACTGCCGCTTAGGTGTGCGATTTCACGTCATCTAGGGCGGATTTCATATCAGGGTGGAGTTATGTAACGCGAACGTGCCTTTAAAATGACATTTTATGTTCCTTTTCTCCGGTAATGTATTGGTTAATTGGTATAACGACGTCATTTGGAACGTGAGGTAATTTCTGTGGCATTGATGACATGCCAGGGCATCAGATGAGTTGATCACCTGATAAATTTGCCCATTTAGAAAATGCTTACTTCATCCGTCATATATGGCGACTTGGCTTGAAAGTGGCCCTGAAAGATGCCAAAGTTCTTGGTTTTTATGGGCGTTTTATAAGGCCTGGTAACCAGCTCAGTAACTTCAACTGCTTGGCTATATCTGGTGTGTTTCGCTGAGTAGCCTCCGCCGCGCTCACATTACATAAATATACTGCCGATGAGGTGTGCGACCTCATGTTCGGAGGCATTTTGCAATAGGAATATGACTTTAAAACTTCTTTAAAATGACGTACCAGGTTCCCCTTCTATGATATTTAGGTTAATTCGCAAATGGGAACGGAAAATATTTATGATATCAGGCCAGAAATCAGGTAACCAACTTCACTAATGAAAATTCGTCTAGTAGTAAGGTCTTTAAGCTCAGTTGTTTACCTACTCCATAATTTCTGATGTCCAACAACTCAATAGGAAAACACAAGCAAACAACAACTACTTTCAATGGCGATGAAATCATAATTTAAGCAATAACACTGCGCGCTCACACATCACCTTTCCTGTTAATCACTGCGCTGAATCTGGTTACCATAAAGTCATAAATAAAACAACGCGTCCCGTATGATCGAAACATTCAGCGAATTTTACACCACGTCGACACCGCACGCATATCAAAGTATCGAATACGTTGAATAAATCAATATGTATTAGCTGAAAAAAATCATATTCATTTAAGCGATGCGCGACACAAACCACAGTAAAGGTACGTGGCTGTAAAATGTTCACGTTTTCAGGGTAGATTTATCAATATAATTAATATTTGTGTCTATTAATCAAATTGGTTATGAATAATGAGGTGCTTTGGTTGAATTTATCAAAATTTTAAAGCACTGGAGAAACGAGAACAAGTGAAAATGATCAGTTAACCCTTATTCCAAGGGCCTGTGTAGGCTGTAGATATTGATTGGAATAATAAGTTGATTTACTAATATTGACGAATTATTTTAATTCCCAATAAGGCTATTAACTTTAATTACCGTGAATATTTGTTTATTAAAGAAATATAGAAATTGGTATTGCGATATCAACTCCTTACTCAGGCATTGCAATGGATCAAAGCTAAAGTAGAAACGCCATTTCAGCACGCAAATTCATTATGACATACATAACACCTCCTAAACCAGTTACAATACTGTAAGACCAAACAATGATATCACTACTGTTACGTATTTCAATATTATCGGATCCAAGTACTTCTGATATCCTCCACAAAGAATATTCAAAAGTAAACACAGCCAACATTAAACACATCTAGCCCACAACGGTCCATCGGATTGTTCATTCGAGCGACATTTACTAAAGAACTAAAAGCTCTTCGACATCCATTGTTAGCTCGATTAATTTCCTCCCAGGGGATTGGAGCACTGGATGCGCAATAGAAATGGAAGCGTCGCTCGGAGCGATTTTCTCGCTCCTGCATTCATCTGAACAATTGGCATTAGTGTCAAGTCAGTCATAGACGTTTACCTTGTTCCATCCACTCCGGGATATAGACCGTGCATTGTGAATGATGGAACACCTCGCTATGTGCATTACGGCATTTATCACATTATGGTGTAATCATTTATACATGCAATGAATAATTGCGAATATTTTTCGAATTATACAAAAGGCATCGACCAAAACTATGACATATTTCAGCTACGTACGTGCGGACTGCGCTTCAAAATTCGTGCAAATAACAAAAAGGGAACTCCATTCGGTAATTTGTTAACGCGTTCATAAAGTTAATGTTACTTTTCATAAGCATAAAACTTGAGTGCGGGTAACACGGGAGGCGCATGCAATAGCGGTTCATCTCACTCGCTTGCAAATGAATAGATGCCATCAAACGTTACAACGTGATTGTTTTAAACCGTGTCACGGTTCGCACGGCCCATTTCTCATCTGATAGATATATGTACAAACACGTGTGTAACCCGCGCCCAGAGCACCTCGCCCCGCCGCGCCCCGCACCCCGTACCCCTGCAGACAACCTCGCTCGCATTGATTAACTGTTGACCTCATGTAATGAACTTGTTGCAATTGTTTACCCATAGTTTACGTACCTGAAACAGAAAATGAATACCCGTTACAATCAATCATCAATATTAGATTTCCAAAATTTGATAAAATTATTAACAAGACAAACTAAATATGAATAGGTTGTAAAAGAAAATTGCAAGATAATTCCCACATAAAAGCTGGAATAATGTAGCAAAAGAAAACTGTACAAAGATATTCGCGCTTAATTACTGTTTGTCATTTTTATTACACATAAAATTGTTCGGATTCCGCTCCATTGTGGTGTTTTACAGCGCAGCAGGGGCCCTACTATATTCATCGAACGAACGAACGAACGAACGAAGGACCCTACTATATTCAACGAAACGAAGTTCGAAACTTCGGACAAACGAAGTTTTTTATACGATACGAATGTATATATATAACGTACACCGTAACTATAAGTCTATGGTTACGACCATAAATCAATAACGACCATAAGTTTTATGTAGGTACATTCGTATCGTATATAAACTTTGATCATCCGAAGTTTCGAACTTCGTTTCGTTGAATATAGTAGGGTCCTTCGTTCGTTCGTTCGTTCGTTCGATGAATATAGTAGGGCCCCAGATATCAAACGTTACAGCGGCGCGCCGCGCTCCATACCGCTCCAGCGTGCAGCGGCGCCCAGCGCTCCAGCGGGAAGCGGGTCATTAAGATAAAGCAACATCGCAATAACGAAGCAACAAAACAGTCGCGAGCTGACCGCCTCCCTGCCGTCATGCGCAGATACACGTCATCAGGCACAATTCGACAATTTTATCACATCGTAAAACGACCGAGCGAGGGGAATACGCACACCGTTAATTGCCGTATTTTCCAGCTAAATGCGGGAATTAATTTAATATTCATTCGGTCCCATATCGGCGGCTATCAAAATCAGAGTTCTGTTTCACGGACGCGACCATGTGGAAATCATTAAATCGAGCCACACGTACATACATAATTTATGCTATATGATCTAAATACACGCGTTCGTAACGGTGCGTTGCGCAGATACATCGAAGACCCGAGTACTGGCCACAATTATGTAACTCGGTGCATTATTAGAAAATGTTCACTGTGCGGTTTATAAAACTATACGTAAGCCTCTTTCTACCTGGTACCGGGCTTTCCCGACCGTTGGTTAGTGTTAGGTCTTGTGCGAATTTTTACATTTCACGTTCCATTTTAAGATAATCACATTAGTGCACCTGACTTATACAATCCAATGGACACAGGGTATTTCGTCAGTGTCTTGTTGAAACGCTGCGGGACTTGACTTAGTTACAGATACAACAATCTCTGCAAAGGATTAGAAATGTCGCAACTGAATTTGAGAATAAGGTATCGAAGTTACAACATTTAATCGCGTTGATTTAATGCTTGTGAAAAGGAAAGATACCTAGACTACTGTCCTTTAAATAAGCACGACCGAGATTATCTTGGATTTCATACAATGCTGAATATAACGTTCCTAGTTTGGTTATCTGGGTTAGTAATGAATCAAAATTCCTTAATTATATTCCAAATTTACAAACGTAACTGTACAGGACATTATATTAACATTTGTGTGCTCGTAAACCACTGTTTTTACTTTTTACCGTTTTAAAAAACCAGATCAAGATATTTTGCGTTTTAAATAAGAGCATAGGTGTATCTACAAAAATACTTGCAAAGCCTTTTTTGATGTCTCTGATCCAAGTTTTCGAGATTCCTGCTGTTAACGCACTGATTGATACAACAGCATCATGCAAATTTAGTTATCTTAAATTGTGAATCGAGTGTCGTCACCTGCCTAGCCAGAATTGGAATGATTATCCAAATGAAAAGCATAGCACTGGTATGCCAAATTAGTATGATACAGTCAAACATTAATTGTTATCTGTAGCACATCCTTCCAATCTAACAATCATTCCATATACATGATACCATGCCGTCTTATAACATAATAAATGGTCCACAAGATGGGTGACATACGATTTAAGTGCTATTTATGTAAATATGTCAGAACACACAGAGTGGCGTCGTCACTAGATTAACGACGTCACCGCCTCGGGCGCGTTTGTGATACCCTCTCTTACTTAACTTCATTTGTTTAAAGGACAAATGAACTGCGCTTTAAGATCACTTTACGCTGCACTACTTCCATGCACAAAGTTAATTAAGCTAAACAATCAATTAGAGATAAAGTCGTAGGCTATGGTATTATACAGAGGGTTATTAACATTTAGCTTCAACGTGTATTAAGACATTTATTGGAGAAATTTAAGTACTCTGTAGACTGTACCACTTTCTCTCTTGGTTTCTCTCAAATTTTAAAAATACATCTAATAGTGAAACTACTGAAACAACAAAGAAGGAAGATAACACTGCACCTTTTTTGATTTCATTATCAATACTAAAATGAATTCTAATAACAAAACATCTAAAGCAGATCGAACGAATTTTGAATTCAGTATAACCAAAAAAGGTTTTGAAACTAATTATGAATAATGAATATCAACCATTCTTTATCATCGAACTTAATCTAAAATACACTTGGAAAATAACCGTTTTGCTTATAGTTATCAGAAGTTCCCATTAGACATTTTTTATCCGTCCCCGTTACTCATACTGAGAAATATAATGCGAAAAACAATGAGCAGATGGTTTATAGTCAAACACATCACTAATACAATAGTTAATTAGTGCGAAATACCGCGACGATTCTCACAGAAGGAACTATTGTGACATCTGCTAGAACGCTTTTTTAATCAACACACCGCGGCATTGTATTACAATTATAACATACTACGTTTTATGTTATGAAATGCATTGTTCCAATTGAAGACTGGGATGTGATTGAACTGACTGAAGTGATGTGGATTATGTGTATACATATGTACGTACACCCAACATTCACATAAATAGTCCTGACTCCACGCTAAGATAGAGTCCTAGTGTCATGGGTACCAGAAACTACGAGAGACTTTTCGGTAACGCAAACACCGCGACAGAAATGAATACCCTTCGAAAGACATCAATGTTTTTAGCTTAATCAATACCTTTTTGGCACCACAAGGTAGAGTGATTACTGCCCGAGATACCAACATAGCGACCAAAGTTTTTAATGTCCAAAAATCTGAGCTAAAATAAGCAAATCAGAAGTTAATTTTATTCTAATCGGTATTTGTGCTTCCTACAGCAAGGATGACCATGCAGTTAAAACAACATCTAACAAAGCAGTAACAATTCAAATAGACAAACAATCAGCACGGACCGCAATCTAATGCATTCTTCCCGGGACAAAGCCGTGTAAACCAACAGTTTTGCACACACGTAACTTTGTTCAGCATCCAGTATTCGCATGCAAATACCCCGTTTAATTTCCAATTGAAGCAACTTAATCCATCGCAGCGGTTCTCTAGTAACAATGTTAACGTCGTCATTATTCAACAATGTAAACGTGTCTAATCCGCGGATCAGAAGCCCTATTCTACATCTGTTTAAGTAATTGTTACGTCACATAAGAGCGCTTATAATTTCATTGCCTTTTGTGTCGAGCGTGTAGTTATCAGTCACAGCAACCCGGGGTGGAATTTACTAGCGTTATCTCCAATGTTATGACAGGCATTGTTGATTAACAAATGAACAATTCAAGTAATAAAGTTTATTTTTATGAATGGGAAAATCCCATCTGGATTATTTGAGCAAAAGAATTTTATCGAGCCTAAACCTTATTAGAAATTCCATATTGTCGAAATGTATTTAAAAATGATAACGAATTAGATCATTGCCAAGTAGCACTCGTTAGGTAAAGAAACAATCTTTCCATACAAAAGAAGATACTAAAGCCAAATATATGAAAGACAATACAAGCACTTGCAGCAATACATTAACTTCGGGATGGCTTGCAGAATAAGCAAGTAAAATACACTAAGCTCCTTTGAAACTGCGGCGTCCTATCCACTTTATAGGTCATTTCATTTATTCCATTCACTTATTTCCGTCGAAGGGATCTTCTCTTACGACCGAATGGGTTTCACAAATAAACCTAATTCTATCTGAACAATACAATATTTATGTATTACATATTTTATGCGCCTACCGTGCTCTCTCTCTGCACCACCTAAAGGTTGACTGGCAGAGAATGCCTCAGGCATTAAGTCCGCCTTTATACAGTTTATGTATATGAAGCATTAAATAAATAAATAAATAAATACGATGTTTCTTTTCAATTTAACAAACTAAACGGTTCGTACACAAACCGAGTTGATTAATCCACTAACGAAGCCAGGGCGACAGTCTGCCCGATCTGGTGGGCCAATAAAACGATAACTTAAATCGTCTGCGACATTACTGTAACCGTTATCGCATCTTTTTGTATTTGCATAATCGTCACCCGGCTTATCTGCATTACTCGAAATTTTTCGTCTAGCGTAAAAAGAAAATTTAATTTAGTTTTAGAAATACTTTGCCTTAGGTTACACTACATTACTTGTAAACCACCAGTAACACCCCACTATAATATTAAAAACTTTCTTTCATTTGTTATCTCCATTTTAATATTGCACAGATGAAAACGAAATCTAAAGTGGGTTATGTAAAAAAACTTGTTTGAGTTCATATTGGTTGTTTTGCTGATATTTGCATTTTTTAATATATCGCAAGAAACAAGTTTGAAACTGTATATTTGATTGGCACACTCAAAATTGTTCTGCGCAACTAAACTGGTCCACAAAGGCTATGTTGGTCCAAACGTGACTTATAATCTGTCGGTCAAATGCAGTTATAACTTCATCGAGAGCCGGTCGCCGGTCGGCGGACGAAGTGCGAATTATTAATATATTTAAAATATTCACAGCAATCCGGATCGCGGATAATGTATTTTAATATTCCCTGTGCCGCGCTTAAATTGCGAAATATTCGGTACGTACGCTATTTTCCGGCGCATTTACCGTGCGCGCTATACCATGTTGTTTGAATAAAAGGCCATGATTGCAGCCAACCTTCATTACCGAACCTAACTAACAGATGTCCGATAGTAATTAAATATTATTATATAAATTTAGATACAACCTGTGCACAATACAAACGCTGTGCACGCTTACAACATAAAATAATTATGTATAGAGCAATAAAGCATTATGTCGCTATGTCTGGACTTGGTTGCGTATATTTCGAGGGACATGAATTCATTTGTTTCTTTATTTAGAGCAAGCGGATTATATGAGGCCTGGTGATCATCGTAGCCAATTAATGTCTCCAATATTTGGTACCACAGATAAATTTACCTTTAAACATGGATAAGAAAATATAAAAAATAAGTAGAAAGAGGAAGTGATTATTAAATTTACGGCAATTACACTCAGAATAGAAAATGAGCTCCAGCAAATATTCATATACCTTCCATATTGTTTTAATTTAGGTATACACGCAGTGTTCATTCCACATCGATCTTGTATTCACAATTAATTTCGTAATACAACACTCAATTTCTGTAGTGCAATCTCGACATTTCTACGGCACGTTATAACTCGCTTTGTGTTACCTTAGCGCAAATCTAGAATCATGTGAACGCAGCTCTAACTTTAACTCCTCAAACTTAGTCCTCATTAGAAGCAGACTAATGGCAGAAATTGACATCTGACACATCAAAGCAGATATCTATTGAATAGTGCTGAAACTTTTAAGTCGTACACGAATTGATTTTATTATGTACTAAGCTACACCATATCTTATAAGTTCCACTGCCGACACGCAACTTCGTAAATGGTAGGAATATGGGCCAAAACACTCGTGTGTATGGCGGTGTAACTAAAATATATATTTTTATTCAATTTACTCCCTCGTGGCCAATGTAGAAACAGAACTATGAAGCCAACATTGGACATAGCGACAAAAATAAATAAATGCCAATCATAATGAATATTTCCTACATACAAGCAACCCATCAAACGAAACATGAAATACCTGTTTCGGCTGACATTTACCGACAAAATCGCTTCTATTACATTATGATTGCCACATAATTGAAAATGGCGAATTCAGTTACCCAACAATCCAATAAGGTTACGTTTATTAACATGAAAACGTCTGAATGGAGCGAATAATGAGCGTGATATCCATTCATTACACGTGTTTAACTGTAGCTAGTAATTTCTTAGTCAATTAGTCACATCTCGGGCACAAAGAGGCATAATACATTCATCAGCCGATAGCAGTTCGTATGAGTTCGCGGTTGTAAAACACTTGATCATTGTGTTGTTGTTAATTCATGTTTTTAATTATATGCAATACATAACTATAAATAAAATGTAGTCGCGGAAGTAACACGTAACATCTGTAGCAAACATTACTGCGGTTACAATATCGTCAAGCGAAAGACAATAAAAAATATGAAATATTCATTCGGACATTTGATCGACCTTTATGCTCTCAGTGTCAGATATTGTTCTATTATTCTTCGTTATAACAATTGAAACTATTAAATAACATAAAATAAATACAACCAAAAGCACGTACAGCATGAAAAGTGAGGTAGGCATCCACAAAAAAGTTCTCTATCCATGACGCTAACTAATATTTATCAACGACGCAAGCATTTTTTACAGGAGCGATCAAGATTAAAAGAAATTATTCGAGTAACTGGTATATTTTACTCATGAAATAATAATAAAACAACAAAATAATACGGGCTTATTACACAACAAAAAATAACTTTGTGCAGTAGCTATTTAATTTTAAGTAATGATGACATTATATTTATTGCATCATGTAGCTTTTTATGATTTTCCTCACGGGTAACAAACGTTCTCGTAACTATTAAATAATGTAATCAAAATAACGTAACATACTTGCCTAACCCACACTGAAAAATATAAGGTAAAGAACGAGGAAACTAACTGCATCAGCCTATATACGTCCCACTGCAGGGCACGAGCCCCTCTTTAATCGAGAATATATATAGCCCATATACAGGAAACTAACATAACGTGGTGGGTATACGAAACTGGGTTTAAAACTTTCAGAATATCCTCTAAGACATTAATATAAGTAGTTTCTTATAAGTACATCTTCCTCTTAACAGCAATAGGTATATTACTTATTGTAAAACTTTTATTGTTGACATAAATAATAACTAGAGACGAGACTTGATTAAACTCCCTGATACACGATTTAAATATAAGCGATAATCTTTACGGCTCTAGTGAGAAATGTCAAGTCGTGCCATCGCTCTATGGCGTTTAGAGGTCAAACAATAACACAAATTCACTACCAAACAAAGAGTATTAATTGTACCTAGTTTCCTGAAATGAAGGTAACAAACCAATCGTACCCAAATTATACATTGCACAATCACTGTTATTTGTTTAACATAAGTAAAAGTCGCCGTTTTGGCCTTCAAGTTGGACAAAAAACATTTCGCGCACTAAAAGTATATTACGAGTGCGTGGTGGCCTGTTGGTAAACGGACTAGACGCGGCTGCCAACATGTTCACGGTGGTCGCGGGTTCAAATCCCAGGGCACACCTCTGACTTTTCGGAGTCATGTGTGTATTGACGGTCAATCACCACGCACTAAAACGGTGAAGGAAAACATCGTGAGGAAACCTGCATACCATAGCGATTCATAAGAATTTCTATGGTATGTAAGTCCGCCAACCCGCACTAGGCCAGCGTGGTGGACTATATGGCCTAACCACTCTCAATCGTATTTTCGATTGTAGAGTAGGCCCGTGCCCTGCAGTGGGACGTATATGGGTTGATACGATACAAATTATATTACGGTGCTCGCATTCACAAAGCTTATCTAAAATAATGTTTAACTTTTCATTGAACACAGTAACATTAAAACACGTAATACGGTCTAAGTACGTAGTAAAACGCAAAAGTGTCCGCGTAATTTGTATGCAGAGATCGGGTGCTTGCGTCATAAAGAGAGGACTCTTACTGCATTGTAAATGTTACCTTGTGAGCGAGAAATTGTTTTATTGTACAAGTTTAGGAAACTGGCAGGCACGGAGACGCCGACGCGCCTTCATTAACGAGTTTGCATCGAGTTGGAAATGTTTTTACAACTTACCTATGAAATTACGCACCCGTGTCACAGACGATGCTTTACGACACACACCATGTGCGGTTCGCTACGGAATTACGTCAAAAACTTCCGACTTACACGCGCTCCCATCTAAAGCGTTTCTCAAATCACGGACATCGACGAGTTAAGGAAAGTTTGTAGAGTTACTCACATTTACTTCGGTGCATTCTTTGAAGACGCTCGTAAATCTAATGGAGCCGCTAACATCGCAACTTTGTAGGAAAACTAAAACTTAATTAAATAAGTAGTTACACACACGCCGTATTCCGGAACAGCTAGGTACATGCTACAGCGCAACATGAACGCTCAACTCTTTTTCCGACGCTCAACTAAGTATTAAGTTGCATTGTAACGTGAAGGAGAACTTTCCGAAATATCATTGCGAGAACAAGGGAACTTTTGAATTAACGAAACTGCTGCCAAAAGTGTTGCCGCGGGATCTGGAGTGTAAACTATTTTCTAACAAAATATGTCCGTGCGCTCTGCTTCGGAAATTGGCAAAATGCAACAGCATATTCAACAGAGGGAGGCGAAAATTGAATACAAGTGCGCATCGGTGCCAAACAACACTTACAAGACTGTCATAAAGAGGATGAGTTGAAGCGCAGTTTGTGGATGTAAGTCTCTAGGATAATGTGCAACCGCATGAGAACTTGCGAATGAGCCGCATGTCGGTCATGCAAGAGTTTCCTGACCAGGGAAAAACAGTGCCGGCTCGTGACAGGGCTACGTGAGCAGCTTGTGTAAGGAGCGGTCCGGTGTGTACGAAGGCGGCGGGGGCGGCACATACGGTCGACGACGTCGCAAACTGCCTAACTGACTGGCTTTAATGAAGTTTTGACTACGCGCTCCAGTTTTACAGACATCACAACTACTTGACGCAGATTCGTGAAGGCACTTCGAATCAAAAAATAACTTCCCGTTTCCGTTTACAAGCTCGGCTTTTATTTAACATTACCTTTTCTTTGATTTATGTTTTAGTCATTACTTGGATTTTTATTTCCACTTTTATAACAGTAGCTGCTCAACAATAATTTCCTCAATATGATACGTATATTAAAGTTAATATAATTCATTAAATACCGACCGTTAACATAATATGCACAGTTTAAAGAATACTATTCAATATACAACATTTACGGCACTTAACCGCTATCAACGTATAATAAAGATACCGCATAATATGATAATTCAGTGGCGCATACGACACCGAGTATTAATTTATTGGCCTCTCCACGAATTGAAGCAATTTTTAGCAAGCGGCTCCATGAATATGCAAGGAGGTAAAGATTTGTATGGATTCCAGCAAAGGAGTAGGGTCCCACCACTCGGGGCACCGGCGCCACTGCTACGTTATTACCTTACAATTTACAACCGTTTACCGGCAGACAAAGGGAACCGTATATTTACTCTTAGAAAGAAACGGAGGATGTTGGAGAACTGATGGCCCCGCCTCGCGTTACATACACACTCGAGACTCTTTAACGTGAACACAGAACATCTCGCGCTCACTTTCTTGCTTACAATAGCGGAAAACCGATCACTATCGGTTACACAGTTTGTATTTTCCGAGGCAATAGCCTTCAACTCCATTTGATAAAATTAAATCGTAATGGTTCAGTGTGAGCTTATTTCTTTCCTTGGAAACGACTGAACATAAACATCGAATCGGTCGATTTGTTTTCTTGCAGCATGCACGATACAGCAATCTAATTACAATTCAAAGAAAGGAAATTCCGCCAATGGGATCAAAAGAACGCTAAAAACATTAAATATTCTAGTGTCCCACATTTGGATACTTTTTTTTTCATAATGTCTCATAAATATGCAAGAAGTAGTGGCCTCGGCGAGTCGGCGGCGCGCGCCACGCTCGCCGTCGCCTGCCGCGGGCTAACCGCTGTGCTGTTTTTCTCATACAATTTACAACTGTTAAACTGGCAAACAAAACGCCGCCAGTTTATTTACACACCACCATCAAAAGGAAGTCCGAGCAAGCGGATGGTCTGCTAGTACAGGAAACTAATATAAATCATCAAATTTTACGAGCAGCGTCCAAAATATTTCATTATTGGAACTGGGAAGAGTTGTAGAAATCCTTGCACGACGCCATCAAACGCTCCCTCTAATAAGCAAACCTGCTCACAGTGCGGCAAGCTTTACTTGTGGAGTAAACAAAAGTTTTATTATTGAAACAACAGCGCAACGTTTTCGCTGTAAACAGTAACAGCTGTCGTCTTAAATCATGGCAAGTACGCCAATAAGCAAATTAGGCGTCAAAACACAAAAACCGCGAGTGGAGCTAGAATCTGGGGGATTCCGTCGATGTTGACCGACCAACTTAGGAGTTGTGTAATCCGACAATTTGCCGTTCCTAACTCGCAAACACAACAAAACAAAGCGAGCATATTCCCGAAGCTGAAAGGAAGTTCACTCGAAAAGGCAACTAGCTGCGGGGAAACCTTATATTGTTGAATTTACGATATGTTCCTGCATTGCGTTCCACTTTCTGGGGTCATTCTCGCTCGTATCTCGACGATATTTCGTTGAAAATAATAACTGTACACATAAAGCCGGATTACAATAAAGGTACTCTTGCGCGCTGAAATTTCATATCGTGTTTGCGAATGCATACTCCCGGAGATATGAACTAATTGCTATTGTAGACTCATTTGGTACGTGACGTTCAGCCAAAACGGTCGCATCGCTTCGAATCATTTTACCAAATTACTGCTACTTTGAGCCATTATTGACAAAAAAGAGGTAAAGCTCACAAACCTACATATTTTTATATAATTTGCCAGTTCTTTCAAAATTTGTCCACTGTCCAATGAGTTTTATAGTCGGTAACCTGACATTTGAGGGTCAATTTTCCTTCTAGTTGTTAGAATTTGATTAAGCATATTTTCTAGATTACCAGATATACAATGTATGCAAATATTACTCGCGAGTGCACTATCAGTGGCCTATATATCGCGACCTACATTCGTTTTATTATTGGAATATAATTCATTATTGTCAATTTAGTATCAATTCCAATAAGGCTAATGGTTAACCCGGT
Source organism: Hyles euphorbiae (assembly GCA_023078785.2). Classification (NCBI taxonomy): domain Eukaryota; kingdom Metazoa; phylum Arthropoda; class Insecta; order Lepidoptera; family Sphingidae; genus Hyles; species Hyles euphorbiae. The sequence continues at coordinate 4,509,885 of CM041049.1, forward strand.
GGAGGTCAATTACTATGCGATTACTAATAGACGGCGTATAATTTAAATAAATGTAAACATAGGCAAGCCGCCACACTGTGAAGTGTAAGGCGGTCCTACTTCGCCAAATATGTTTCACTTTCGAAACAACAAAAGAAATGAAAGTGAAAATAAAACTAGCGCTCATCACGCGGAATGCGAATGAGCCGACATCAGCGACAGTCACAATTGAAACGCCATTTTTAACACTCACGCCGTGAGTCCATTATGCCGGATTGCTGGTTCAAAACACAGGCTCGGAGCGACCACATTTGCATCCTAGATATTTGCATTTTTCCGAGCGTGGTAGCCTATTGGACACGAGGTATTCCGCCATTATATCCAAGTGTTCCGCAATCTGCATTTTGCTTTTGCTATAAACAATCTGTTCAATAGTAATAAAGTTTAAAATCAGTAATTCAAAGTACAAAAAGAAGTTTCGTGATAAATTTTAAAGGGAATTAGTGGAGACGTCGCTGCAGATTGCATGGCGTCCTTTCCGCCGCGGTCTGTGATTGCAACTTGTTAACTAGCTAACTTGCTTAGGCTACTTGTGCTGCGTTCAGAATGTTCCACAGCGCTCGACTGTTCGCCTCACTGCCAACTACTTAGTTTTGTATCAAACCTTTTGTTAGGCTATAACCAAGTTAACACAATATAAATCAAGACGTGAACTGAGTTTCTGCTATAAATTAGTGAGTCATAAACAAACAAGACCAGTATTAGAATACTTACCCCCTTATGCAAAAGAAGTTAGCGCAGTGTTTAGTTGCCGTTAATATGAACTGTCACTTAAAATTTATTCATAACCGTCAAAAATCACTAATCAGCTATATTATAGCGCACTAACTTTAAAATGGCCGGGACCCATGTTTAAGCAAAGAACATCGGCGAAAATGGACCATGAACGGGACCAGTTATGAATGGTACATCAAAAATTTTTATAATTTATTAGAGTCAAAATGCATATTTCAATTTATTTTTAAAAACCCGGATAAAAAAGAAATACTAAAAGTGTTCTTAATAATATTGAACGCATACGAGTTATAATATAATAAGGTTTTAACTACAACGTTGAAGGTAGTACTAAATTAAAAATAAAGTGTAGGCATTTTCTATGACACATGACTTTTCTTTGCGCTGTCATTTTGGTTTCTTGTGATTTCCGATTTACGACTACTGTTAATTCTCCGTTTATATTTGTGACTTTAATCACGGCCTCCGATATACCCTTGTATTTCTGACCACTTTGTAAGATTAACCATTGTATAACGAAAACGCTTTGTGATTTGGTTAAATGTGTGAAGTATTACCATATTTCCAACATGAACTCGGAGCAACAGTGTGCTCCTCAACAATTTTTGCATTGTGTTCAATGCAATACTCGTCTTATGATACTCATTTCGATTCGATTCGATAATCGAAGTTTTTATTTAGCCACGAATCTACAATTTACCATTTAGTCAATATGGTTTAGTATCCTGGAGTTCCCACAGGAAGTGTGTGTGTTTTGATGAAAAACAATGATGCAAAACTTCCAAATCAAGCAGAGACGGAAAAATTAAGTATTGTTGTAATTGTGTAGTAGGACGTCGCACAGTAATGTTGCTGTGCCCACGTCATGACTTTGATGTTGCTGCCCCTGCAGTATTCTTAGGTTCTATTGTAATAAGAGAATTTGAGAAATAATACATTTAAAAAATGTTTTTGTGTTTCGTTTTATTTTGTGTTTTATTTTTGTGACCACTGCTTATTATATTCCTATATTAACATATAGGTGTGTGTGGATGGACAAATACGAAACTATGAAGAATAGCGAAAAATACTCAAAACAGTCTCTAATAAATTCTGATAAAATTCTGCCGAAATAATGACAGCAAAATACTACACTTTCTCTCATTACATTAAGGTAACACAGGTATGGTGTACACCATATTCAACAGCTAATTAGTTTTATGACAAGGGAAATTATAGAGCATAGTAATTAATAAGCCATCATTATGATTTAGTACACTTTTCTTCCTAGGTACCTGATAACCATAAGACCACCCTACATTAGGTATATTTGACAATGACAATGACATTATAATGTGCTATTTTTTATTAGTATGATCGTAACCTAAAGAGTTACAAATATATGAAATACTCTAAAATCTCCGGCTTTGCAGAAATCTTTTTGTAACTGGACATCACTCCTCATGCACTATACAACACAATAAACTATATCCCAGCTGTGTACAATATATTTCTTTGTCAGGTCACAAAATGTATGGACGTGACCGATGTTCTTTAAGCAGAAAGATGGCGGATTTTTACTGTCAAATTAGCGTTGTCAATTGTCATCACTGGTTATTTATTTAAAGTTATAAATAATAAATTATTTTAATTATAATGTGTTGTGCAAAAAGTTCTCTAAGTTGGCCGTCGAAATATCCGTCGGCATAAAAATATATAAAGTAGTGAATATTGATGTTGATGTAGTTCGTGTTCGATGTGGCTGCGGAACTATCAGTAAATACACAGGTAAGCCGAACTGATACTATACTATATCAGCCTATATTTGGGTGCCGGATTACTTTACGTAGCATAGAAATGTATACAAATCGCTATGGTGTGCAGGTTTCCTCACGATGTTTTAATGCATGCCATGAGGATTCCCTATCAATAAAAACATGATTCCGAAAAATCAGGTTTGCCCTGGGACTAGAAAGCGCGACCACCGTGTCCATGTTGGCAGCCGCGTCTGGCCCATTTACCAACAGGCCACAGTGCATTCGAAATGGTCTTATTTACGATTAATTAGAGAAACAAAGTTACTGTAATGTTTCAAGTTTCTGCATTAAAACAACCACACAGCTTGTTTGAACTAACCTAATCAAAACCTTTTTACTCATAATTTCAAATTTATCTTATTGAATGGCTACATTCTGATCTCAATGTTAAAATTGTTTCAGGAGTTGAACAACAACACAAATATTTGGAGAGAGGTGCTGTACCATCTATATATCCATGGAACATAACAACAATTTTTGAAGAGGTTAAAGCAAGAAATGAAAGCAAGTAGAAGAAGATAAATAAGAAGACATATTTTTGATCAGTCATCAACATTGAAGTGCATTGAGGACTTAGTACCAATTACCAAAGATATAACGTCCCAACAAGTTTGTTTGTTCATTTTAGCCACAGAAGTCCACTGTTGGTCTCTTAATTATGTTCACATCAACCTTTTGGAACTTGCTCGCATCATGTGGTTAAAAACAAATCATTATTTTGGTCTATAATAATGCAAGCATCAAATTCTTTTTCAATTTGAGTCATGATGTAGATAGATTTAGAGGTTTTGTAAATAAAAATTTTGCACTACATGTACTACATTTTATTTCTTAAGTTTTCATAGTTATATTTATATCAAATATATTTTTCAAATAATGCACCTTTAAAGTAGTTATAGACAATTAAATATTATTTCAAAATTATAATATTTATTACACAATTATTTTTCCTTATATACCTTAGTATCTATAAAAGTATGTTGCAAATAATCATATTGCTGTGTATTTTGCCCGGACAATATCCTTGAATATAGGGTAATAAAATATGGTCAGGTATTTTAGTAACAATATGTATTTATTTATTGAAAAATTACATTTATATATTTGGGTCCCAAAGTAACAAGCCCCTGTCTTGGGCACTCAACCCTGCAACAATGGGTGTGTGTGGAAGGTTAACAATTTATGAAAACAACATTTAAAAAATAAAAAAAAAAACAAACTTAATGTAACTCCAACACTATTTATGTAACATTATTAATAATAATAGGAAATATGTATGTTAGGATGTGTGTGTGTGTGTGTGTATGCATGTGAGAGAAAATGTGTATAATCATTCATTTGTCAATGTAAGACATATACACTACTTGGTTGTTGAAGGATTATTTAATAGCATAATTTTCTTCCTTACAGCAGTTCTTTATATCACATTTTTAATAATTGTAGTAGTATAAATTCGGGATTGGAGGTAATGGGAATGTTGGCAAAAATAGATCTGACAGCACTTATTGGTATTTTTATATTATGCTTATTTTGCCCGGCAGCTAATGCAGTGGGATTATTTTGTATAAAATTCTATATTAGTAAACACATAATTCTATATTATATTAGTAATAAAATATACGTCTCATAAGAAAAATTGGAATATCTTATAACTTAATGTTGTGTGAAGATTATAAGAAAAATATGTGTATTTAGGTATAAATGTCAAATGTTGTTTAGTAGTGAATAATATGAGTTGATGTTCCGAATTCAAATTAAATATAAACACACTCTTCTGATAATCATTACACAACGTTCAACTTGCAAGGTGTTTCAATTTTTCTGATGAGAAGTATAGTAAAGTTTAATATAATATGTAATTGAGTTCTACCAATATTGGTATATTTTCAGGAGTAATTTCTTGAAATCTATTTGCTTAAGTACACTTTGTTTCTTGAATAGTTTCTTAGCCAACTAATATATCGGGTGATCCGGCAAGATATAACCTCTCTTCTTATCCTTGTATCAAAATATTGTTACCGACAACCTTGCTGTCAGTAAATTATGTTTCTAATATAGCCAAATCCATTATTTTCTGAGTGCTGAAAAAGAAACAAATGTTATTACCAATATGTAGCCTTAGGGAAATACAATATGAAGACGTATGTTTAAAATACTTACTACAACAAATAATCATACTTTTGTCCAGTTTGCATTTTAGGCGTAAATATCACAATAACGCCGTCCACAAAGATCACTACATTAGCTCTCAAAAGCACTCCGATTTCAACACTAAGATAAATTTATATGTTCAAAAACAAACAAAACAAACAACATAGACAAATACGTTGTCTTTTTTGGATTCCATAGACAAAATCTGTTTGAAATTACAGATTATAGCACTGAACAGTGAATGATGAGGGAATGAAATCAATTTTTTTCCATATAGTGGCAACATTCACGGCCTAATTTGCCGTATTAGATACTAAACGTCAAAAGGAATCTTATGAATAATTATGCGTGGCTGACCGTAATCAACGTTTTATCTCCTCTTAAAAATATTTAACTAATTTACGTTATCATGGTTGATTAGCGATTTCTTATGAATAAGGGGGTTAATCTATAGTGGTTCTTTAAACAGGAAACAAGGAACTTGTGTTAAACAAACGCAAAAAGGAGTCAGTTCATGTTTCTGAGGAAGTGCATTGCGTTGCTTTTTTTTGAGGCTATGACACATTCCGAAAAGATAGTAGCGTCAATTGGCGACCTAAGAGGAGAACTAGTAAAAGACTATCATAAAGATATTGATTGAGTGATGAATAGAGCTTGTGTAGATTTGTATTATCTAAAACAAGCTCATTGGGAAAAATTACTTTTTATAACAAATATCGAGCTTCATCATTAGGCTATTCAATCCACCTTTAGCGGGTAGTAAAAAACAATAGAGGAGAACCACAAAGACCCCATTGACGCTTATAAAAGAAGACAAAGGCGGGTATGACGCGGCGGCACGTCAATAAGGGTTAATTAGCGCGATCCCGCGGCGGTTGCCCACAAATGCGTTCCATTCGCATTAGCATTAAAGACATTTTCGTGACAATTAACGGTAACCAAAGACTTTTGAATTAGCTCCAAATTGAATACTCCGCTGCACAAAGGAGGGCAACGCGAAACTATCGATTGTAACCCGGTGAACTCTGCCTTCGACCGCGACGAAGCTGTTCAACCGAAATTCTATGCACAAACTGTAATTTAGATGAAGGAAACATGGTACGTACTCGAAGAAATAGACGCTAAGCGACGTATCGCGTGATTGGTGTTCGGTTTACAAATGACTCCAGTGTACACTGAGTCGACGCTAAACACAAGTTGCGACTGGATTCCATCTATAACTAATGCTACGGTAACTTTTCTTATGTGAAGTTCATCGATTTTCGTTTGGAAGCAATAAATTACAGTTTAGCATTGACCGACATTTCAATATCATTACACTTGATCGTACTAAGATATACACCTCAACCTCGTGATCTGATTGGCCACATAATATGTACATTACTGCAGAAATAAAGAGATCTACAAGATCCACGATAGTCAGCTTACTGTTGTCCAAAATAAATAGCCACAACTATGCCTCAAGACAGCCTTTAAACAAAATGAATAACCAAGCCATTGAAGACATATCGGCGAGTTCAAAGCATCACGACGAAGACATACTGATACTCTAACGAAATTACAATGCAGCGATAACTCAACAAGCACGCCGACGTAAGATTTTCATCTTGCATTATTATGCAAGCGAGACTATTGTCAAGCTTTGCAAGTCTGCATTAAACAGCAATCCTTTGTAAGAGAACTACTTATTTACAAATAACTTCGGTTAAGTTTCTTTCACAAAGTCGTTTCATCGCGCTCATGAAAAGTACAAGTTATTATTAATGCTTGCATTATTTGTGTAACTCATTTATAAATAAACTCAACTTACCGTAATTCAGTGGCTAGTAAGAAATTCAATCGAAAACTGTTTCTATAGGGAATTAACTATTAACTACACATTTAGATGTATTTAACGTGTCGTAAGATATTTGTTATACGTCCGGAGACCGAACAACGCGCATGTTGATGGAATACCAGTTGCAGTGAACGTCACAAATGGGTAGCTTTACGCGCTCACGTGTACCGCATTTCTACCAGGCTGGTATCATTGAGTTATTCCCTATTTGGATTACTCTTTACGTAACAGACACGGCATAAACATGGTGCATAGTAGACACTTAAATGTTTATAATAAAATGTATTAAAAACAAAACAACATAAAAGCATCGTCATTAAATAAAACTAGAATAATAAAAAAGTATAAACTAAACCCAATAAGCCTTATCAGTGGCTTTAAATTCAGACTAAACTATCAACTATTCGAACTAAATGCATCGATCGACGAGCCCGCATTGAGCCAGCGCTGTGGACTGCATCATTTAAATAAACTACCGGTTAAACAGTAAAAAGATACAGAACGTGAACGATTAGAATTCAAAGTGGCTATTTATTATGATATTCATGATGCATAGCCCGATCACAATAGGAAAAAATCCAGAGCAGTTTGCAAAAAACAACCTATTAAGGCATTTATGGAGATCTTGTAGGAAGGCAACGTTTTGCATATGCCGACATTCGTGAACCGACTTCAAATGATCGAATTAATAACAGCACGGAACACGTGCCGATATAATCCAGGATTCAGTACATAAATGTATGCAAACAATATTCGTGACAAGTACTTATGGCTTCCGTATACATGACGTACGATCAAATTTCGAGCAAACATTTAATTAAGTACCTGCCTACGAGTATTCAATTCCAACTAATTTGAATAAGTTCACTCACACATTCATTACTTGAACGTAATTTAATGTGACGTCTATAAAATATACATATATATTGGGATCTTACGCTTATTGTATAGACAAACATAAAAGGAATGCTTAGTTAATAGATGCAAACGCAATAATATCGCTTAATACTATAGACTATGGAAGATGTCTAGTTAATGGTTATACTAAAAGGATCTGGCGATAACGTAATTATTAAAGTGTGCGCTGCAAAAATGTCGGACGCACAAATAACTTTTATAGGGCTATTTTGAACGAAGTTACGTCTTCACAGTACGCCATAAATCGACGAGAGAAACGTAAACGAGCAACGATTACAGCCGCGGGCAGTTAGAACTCTTCAGAGACAATAAAACCGAAATATGACAGCTGACAATTTATCACCATTACGGTGTAATACTTACTTCGGCGGCGAATTTATTATCCGCTGAGGAGCCGCACAGATTTTGCGGAACAGGACATCACTCAATGTCAAGGTTTCATCTTGATAACAAAGAACCCCTTGCCCAGCTGTGAACCCATTAATGTAATCGAAATACGTGATGAATATGGGGAAGTAATGACCGCCAATAAACATTCTCACCAAGAATTACTCTCGTTTCTATGGAACGCTTATTGCGTAGATCGGGACTAGTATGTTGTCGGAAACGAGGAAAGGTTATCACATAAATGCCAAATGATATAATTTTGTGTGCTAGTTTCCAATGTAGATAAGGCATTTCTAAATAACCAATCCGATATGGAGCCAATAATACACTCGGGCACTCTAATTAGAATAGTCACAATGATATAACGTAGAGCATCCTACTGCACGATATACCAATGACTTAAAAAAAACTTGAAAAGCATTCAAATTATGATAGAAGACAAGAATTGACCATAAAAATGAACATAAATTTAATGCCAAGTATGTTAAACGCTTCTTATTTATAAAAAATGTTTTTAAAAAGTTCCATTACCATATAAGCTCAATTTGCATTATAATATCCTTTCTCTTACATAGTGTAAGCCTCGCAATACGCTACTACTGGGAACTTACTACGTGTTTTATACAGTGCACTAAAAATACACGGCTTCCTTTGCATTGCGGGGTACTTGGAGGCATAATCCACCAAACCGCTGTACTACTCACTGCTACACATTACATATTCTCTCGAAAATTTTCTCAAGCATGCAAATAGCCTTACAATGTTCTCCGTTGCTGTGGTAAAATAAAAAGTGAAAATCAAGAGATAAATTCTTTGTTAATATTCTCCACGGACTATTTGATTGTGGTAATTATTTGAGTGATTGATCAAATCTTTATACATATTACAAATATATAAGTATATATCTAATAAATAAAGAACTGAAGTTACAAACAGATAAAAATGATTTAGAATACAAGTATTAGCCAGATCAAGCGCACTAACTAAACGATAAAATGAATAAAAATATCATACTTGTAATTCCCCTAAGTAGTATGACGAGAGTGTCTCTTTTCTTATTCCCTACATAAGCAGACGCAGCACAAAATAAAAGCTCGCTTGAAGACCTTAGCAATACCAGAGACGCAGTCAAGCCGAGATTTGTTTAGAAACAAATCTCCGAGTCTTTCCAACATAGATCAAATTGTTACTACGAAAAATATTACTTGTATTAAACAACACAAGCATGCGGTCATTTGTCGTGTTGAGGGCAACCGTCGTGCATTGTCACTGCATTATACCAACAGTTTTGTAACAGTCACGAAGTTCAAATGCTGGCTGGAAGGTAACATGCAATAAGCCATATAAAAAAACACAAATAGCTTGATTGCCACGTTCGACATAACAGGCATTGTGCCTAGCACACAAGGCCATCCGTTCACCGTCTACTGTTAAATTATCAAGTCAGTTTATTTTTTCTACATCCGCCTTATAGAGCTTATCAACCAAAAATCTAGCCACCGATCATATAAATGAAATTAATTATTACTGTGCAAGATCCGGTCACGAAGTATTTTAATTAGTTTTGCCACTGCGCGGCACTTGAATCAACTTTTAGGGCTTTACATGATTCATACAAGTTGCTTTTTTACACAATAAAACATAGTCCCCCAAACGAATATGACAAACTTCGAAATAATTTCCCGTCCCACTAATACTGACCTATTTCCAAAACTAGTTTAACAAAAATACTTGTAATGTAGGTATGAAGTATGTACATTTAAGACAATGCAATATTCGAAGCCGCGGTTTTATCACTTATTTTTATATTTCACCTCCCACGCCACAGAAACAGGCAAATTGTGAAGCTATATTTATTCTTTTATCATCGTGGGATGTACACACAAGGCGAAACATCGGTGTCCTGACAGCACATCTGCCTACCCCTCCTGGGAACAGGGCGTGAATTTATTTACGTAAGTACGTACATTTTCCTTTTACTTAGTAATATTCGAAACATTTTCGAATTAATAGTATTCACGATAAAAATACGTAGCTCTATTGGTGGTGTTTAAGTAATTAATGTTCTTCTGAAAATATAATTAAAATGTTAAAGACTTCGCAACACTAAATTGAAGCTATTCGACAAATTAAGCATCACATAAGTTAAAAATAGTAAGCTTCTTTCTTAATTAAGAAACATTTATCTACGAGAGATCCATTAAATAATTTGGATACTTTACCTTTGTATCACAGAAAAACTTATTTATTGGTAAGAACCAGTGACTAATAGAATCTTCAAGAATTTACTAATAAGTACGAATTGTATTAATTAAATTTGTCCTATAATCTACTAGAATAAGTAGAAATGTCTGATTGAACCATAATATGTATCAGCCCATATACGTCCCACTGCAGTGCATGGGCGCCTCTACAATCGAGCGTATGATTGAGAATGGTTAGGCCATATAAGTAGTCCACCATGCTGGTCTATCGCGAGTTGGTAATGGACCCATAATATTTATCATAAAAAGCATTAAAAACCTCAATAAGATTAGAAATATTTTATGTATACTACCTATAAAACCACGCAACATAATTCGTACTTGAGGTCTCATAACTAGTTGCATGACATTTATGCATATTATACCATAGAATTATACACAGGAAGTTAAACTGGTTCGCTCGTTCGCTCACATGACATTCATTTTAGTAGAAACTTATATTGAACTATCCAAACATTGCGAAATTACATTTGGCTATCACGATATGTAAACTAGTTTCGACAATATCGCTACACATAAATTTGAACTTTCGCAGTCGTAAATCTTATCCTAGGCGCTGCGATCGTGATCTAGGTTTATTACTATGTACATTCAAATCAATTTTAGTTCATAAGTGTAGCTGAAGATCCGATATTCCAACTAGATACTAATATAAATAAATTTTGTGTGTAATCGTTTTAACCTTGATGATTGCAACGTTGCTGGCTTCGAAACTAATTAACGAAGCCACTGACTAATTTATTTTCAAGGAATCGTGTATTAATATAATGTAGACATAACTTAACTTTCTACTGCTTAACTTAATCTTTAGGTATATTAATATAGAGATAATCGACTCAATATAAACTTGTATTACTAAAAATGTTTCGAATTAAGCCAGCGTGGGGGACTATAATATGGTCTAATCAATGACAATCGTACTCTCGATTGTTGAGGAGGCCCGTGTCCTGCAGTAGGACGTATATAGGCTGATACAGATTACTAGAAATGTTACAGCCCAAAAATCTGGATCCCAATAAAGAATGGAATGTTAGCTGTAGTAAGAGCTACAGACAGGGACGCGTACTAAATTGTTAATCGGTTTTATTCCACGTAACATGAGCAGTGACGAGAGCCGCTCGAGCCCCTATTCCACAGCGGACAGCGTCACAGTGACGCCGCTCGGCCAGTTTATCGACAAAGTTGAGCTATACGTGTGCATTCGGCCGAAAACTTCGAGGTTCTTTTACGTAATGCGGCCCACATAACGCATTTTCGCGTCGATTCATTACGCCCAGGGCGACAGTAAAACTGACCTCCTCCAGAATACTGACATTTCCGTCGAATGGGACACTTAGCGAAAAACTTTACTCGGTAAAATCGAATACCTTCAAGAAAGTTTCAATCGTAACCTAACATAGTTACGTGCTGTAATAAATCTTTGGATGTCCACTTTATAGATAATCGTAAAAAATCGTACTCTTTCTATTTTAAGACATATTTCATCTGGCGTACATTAATCTTCTCACACGAGCGTGTCACAGCGGCTTTAATCCAATATGAACACGATTACGACACAACATTAAAATGTATGTTACTTTATACTTAGCAAATCTGACCAAATGAATATTTTAACAGTTTGATCGCATTTCTCTTTTGTAGATTGTTTGGAGCTAATACAAATGGTCATGAAAATCCAGTAAAATACTCGGAAAATTAATAAATATATTCACATACATAGTCTTGAACCAACAGCAAAAAAGAGTCTTGTGTCGCGGGTATCAGACTCTACAAGAGACATTTCGGTCTCACAATCATCCAGGCCCGAAATTAAACTGTACATCACACAAACGTTTGTCTCGGTGCGGGGATCGAACCCGCGGCATTTCGTTTTTCAGCCGGCGCATACCAATTGTACGCACTGCGTTATTGTTATTTTTGGTTACATTGCAATTTTCTTATCAGGATATTCTGCACTGTGTTAGTAAGCCCATAATCGCCCACTAATATCCAGACTCCAGAGTCAGATATGGGAATAGCATTTAGGTCAATCATACTTGTTTATGAGGGTTTAGCGGACTTAACATAGGATAGAAATCCTTGGTAAGATCTCATATCTATGGTAGGTATGCCAGGTTTACTCGCCATATTTTCCTTTATTATTAATGTCATTCCAATTTATTCATAAAGGAAATCATTATCCTTTACTTTGATTTCAAGCTAAACGGGTTTAAAATTTAAACATAACTCGCGGGCCGAATTGCTCTAAATAAATAAATTAGCGTCTGATTTCAGACACAAAAATTAGTGCAAGCGGGCGCATAATCAAAGAACATTAAAATGCACTCCGAGTGAAATATAGGCGGGACATAACGGCAGTCTCGCAATAAAGTTAACCAGTTAATTCTTGATACTTTTGCTCAGCGCGCCGTACCGTGCCAGTGCAACTCGAATATGAATGCGCAAGGGTTGCGTGAGCCGGTTATTTGCTTATATAACTTATATTGCGTGCATAGTTAAACACAACAATGGCACAACAAAACAATTTCGATATTCGTGACAAACGTGATGTATTTTCGTAAATAAATAAAGTGCAAAACGTAATGTTGCCGGTGAAGATGCTGTAGGCGTCACGTATGTCTACAATTCGCACGTATTGTCGACATTCTTACCGCTTACGTAAACCGTGTGCCCCGTCTGTTCAATTTGCACTTTTGCAAATATATTACACAAATATCTCAAAACAGCATTATTTGTAAACAGTTTTGACAACTATTTCATATTTGTCATAAGAAATTAAAACAATAATCGGATGACCTAATATGTATTGTTCTCGGATCGCATTCACAATACGTATTTGATAAACTCTACACATGGCGGTTGTGAAACTCGAGTGCCGAAACCGCCAACAACAGACAATCCCCATTCCCCACTAACACAGGCCTATCGAAAGGGAACAAAAGAGATCTGTTAACACTCCCACGCCCACTTGAGCTGAATAGAATCCCAATTCCGTTTATTAGTTTAATATCATTAGGGAGACTAAAACGTACTAATTAGCGCAATTATCGCGCTGATATTGTCCTAAATAATATTTTCAAAATTGCCGTCACTAAGAAATTTACTAAGTAAATAAACATAAGAGAATGGAACGAATATTACTTGTGTAAGTTACATTACCATTTGCTCATATTTTTTTAAACAAATATGAGAAAGATACAAATCATAACAAAGCTATATCAAATGTAGACGCGCGATGCAAAAATTACAGTTCGTGTTATGCGGGGAATGAAGCCACGGCCTCACGTTTCACAGCTGACGTCTAACCAACTGCGCTACTGAGGCGATTGAATCGCTACAGGCACAAAAACTAATCCAATTTCAGAGCATTCATTATTTAAAGTTGTTAACTGTTAAATTAAATATTTAATTTCCGATTGCGAAAATAAATCAATGCAGCTGCAGGCTAAGAGTTCGAGTCTAGTATTCTACTACATGTTTAGACATTCAATCCAGCCTCCATTGACTCACAGTATAGCCTTATTGCCTATACATTAAGGTTTAAAATCAATGTATCCAAGTGGCAAAAGGTAGTGGATGGCAACAGTGTTTGTTTTTACACACACTGAGCTGTTTTGATTAACATGTGAACAGAATTGAATAGATGTTCCTATTGAGGTAGTATTGAACACATTGTTTCATAGATACCAAGTTCACATTGTCTGCAATGAATGAGATGAGAATTTTTCTCAACCTTTGAACTGTGTTAGCATTACAACTGATAATGATAATGAAAAATATACTGTTCTTTTTGTAGCAAATCAATTACAGTAAATTACTTCGATAACTAATGTGTCATAAATTATCAGTTTTATTAGCAATTTCTTCGAATTAGAAAGTGAATGTAGACCATTAGCTTATTAATTACTATTATGCATAATTGAATTATTTCATTACTAGTTTAATTAATAAACACACATAGTAGATAATAAACATGATATAAATTATTATTAGATGTAGACCAATTACTTAAGAACTTTACACAATTATTTTAACTAATATGTTAAGTCTAAAAAAATACTATCATATTAATATATTAATTGGATAATTCAATATCAATAGAATAAATTCTTTGGACTATGCAGGAAATACACTCCAATAGGAACCCAATCTCCAATAAACTTTTAGTAAAGTAACAATTTTATAGGAATCTTATCAGAAGATTCATGAATTAATTCAATCAAATTAACAATGTAATTACAGTTAGAATACTACCCTGCATTTGATATACTTTGTTATACCTGAGGTAAACAAAATTGGAATAACAAAAACACAAAAAAATATAATGATGAAATAACCTTCATTCAATGATATCCGTTGATGAAGAATGTTAAAATAAATATATGGATTTATTTTTGTCAATGTCACAAAATATTTTCTTCAATGTATTAACTAAGTTAATTGAGTCATTGTCAAAAAGCTGGTCACTTTAACAAAAATGTCACACATATAGGAATGATAAATTAGTAATGTTTTAGTGAACCTTGACCTCTCTATCAGTACAGTTATCCGCAGCAAAAATGAAATATTAGACAATTTAGGCTAATCTTAACATTTTAGAACTCATTTACAATTTTCTCAATCTAAAATTACAAACTAGAAAAGTGCTCATTAAAAGTTATGAGCATTAATTGAAATCCTAAGAAACAATCTTTTAAGACAAACTTGCAAGATCTTATTTATTTTCTTTGCTGTAGGAAGTAATTTATTAGTAAAACGACTTGCACTACTTTAGAATACTTTTATTTATTGAGCTACCCACATTAAAAAATATTTGTGATTGCTCATATTCATGAACCTTATTAACATGAAAAGATATATGAAAAACCGCCAATTATACAAGATGTCGTAACAGCTGTGATCAGTTACTCCGGCATTACTTCCTTGATATCAAGAGCAAACAACTTTCGCTTGCGACTACCGCTGCTGCGCGCACGCACCTCGCGGACCCGACCACGGCGCCTGCGCGAGAGCCTTGTCCAAACATATCAACAGTCTATAAACCCGTATCATGCATCAATACCTCAATTATACCTATTTTAACATTACGCAAGCCCGAAAACACGGCCACAAACAACCGGACCAAGGAAATTACACCTCATCACTGAACCCGCAAAATAACTAGCGTAGTGCACTCCAAGCTACACTTAAAACATTTCTCTGTTTATACAATGTTCATACGTGAATAAAAAAGGAAATACTCACCGATTTGTTTATCGCACCAAATCCCAAACAATATAAAAACTGTCACTAACACAATACACAGCCTATTCACCTCTTGACATCTGACATTGTTTAAAGAAACTCATCGAAATATCACTAATATATGCCACCATTAAGAAGTCGAAGTAAAAGCGTTATCATAAAAACAATACGATATAACAAAAGTTGTGCAAAACGATCGCAAAATAACGATACAAAACGTAAACAGTCTACCTACTTTGACAGAATCATGCGATAAACTGACAGTTTGCATTGCGGTTGCCAATCCCAAGACCACTTTCGCCTTCAAAACATACCAACTGAAGAATAATAATAAAACAAGTCTTATGTCATAATTGAATCTTTAAAACTTCTTCTAAAGTTACAAAGATTAATTAATTCTATTAGAAAACTAAGTCTACATTTTGTTATATTATTAATTAACGTAATATTCTTGCTCAGGTACTTTTTTATGCCGCATATAAGTATTTCTATTTTATTGTATCTTGATTAATATTCTACTTTAATGTTCTCATTCAGGTAAACAAATAGTGTTATTTACTTCAAAATAAATTAATAAATCTGTGAAATACTATTAAAATTATAGAATACTGTTGTTTTAAAAATATGAATTTGACTCTTATACATTGGTTCATTTCTGAACTGATATTCTAATAAGTTAGATTTTTTTGTAGACTGGCAATATTAAACATCTGTCTGTCACTTTTCGTCATCACCACCGATCTGTCATTCGATTGTTATCTCTTTTTATTTCTAAAAATACATAATTGAAGGTGGAGAAAAACTTTCCTTTGTGATTGTGATACACAATAAATCGTAAAGTGGCGTAAATAAATAAAGCACGATGTCAAAGTTCGAAGATAATCCGTTTAGTGACCCGACCATAGACAACCCATTTGCCGTATGTAGCCCTTTAATGATATGAGAAATTATATTTCTTTCACTTTTGTTGCAATATATTACGTTGTTATAGGACCCCTCTGTTCAGCAAGTTGCGCGGAGTACGAACAATGCTACCCGCGGCCTGGACGACTACAACCCCTTCGACAACCAACAAAATGCGAATCAATCGACGGTAAACACTTCATATTAGTCATATGTGTTGCTCGTAGGTGGTGCGGTTTGTAAAACAACGGTATCCACAGTTATGTCGAAACCGCACGATGGTATTAATTAACCATAGTAAACTTTTATTGAACACAGACATTGGTTCACATTTACATTATTCATGTAACATATTTGAAATTAAAATTTAAACTTGTTTTAATCAGATTATAAGTTCCAAGAATTTAAATACATCATTAATAATCTATTTGTTAATGATGGTACTACTATATGGATTACCAAAGAGCATGACATAGTTAACAGTATGCATTGTTTATACCTATTCGTATAATATGAACACTAAACTTATTAATATTTTTGATTATAAAACTATGTGACCTATAACTATAATTGGCCACACAATTTTTTTTATTAATTGTTTAAATCAACCCGCACTAGACCAATGTGGTTCACTATATGGCCTAACCATTCTCAATCATACTCTAGGAGTCTAGATTGTAGACTAGGCTCTTGCCCTGCAGTGGGACATAAATGGCCTGATACAGTACATTACAGTTAAAGATAAAACATAAAGAGACTAATTATTGACTCATACATTTTATTCAAATCTTGAATACTAACATTTACATGCCTATACAAAATTTAAAAAACATACAAAATAATAAACCTGTACACTTATATTACTACTAAAGTTGTTTTATTCGAAACCAACTGTTGATCAATTTGCAAATCTTGTTATTTCCAGCCTCCCCAACAGCCGTCACAGCCAGCGATTATGCAAGCAGTCTCACCGCCAGCCAGCGGCCAGTATACCAGACCCTCCCCACCACAGCAGGCACAAGCCCCACCCCCCAACTTCACAACAGCTGATTTTCAGGTATACACAAGCAATGTCTGTTTTGACGTAGTCAGCCTAAGATGTGTGCATCTAAATGCAAGTATAGCTTGGCAAAAAACTTTATGATGCCGTGACAATTAGTATTTAAGAAAAACAATTATTTTATAATTTTGTTCATTGAATAATATTAGATGTCAAAATTTCAATACATTTTTTTATAGTTTTTGTCTATTTTGAATCCAAATATTTTCCATGTATTATATCGGAGTGCCATGTTATATTAAATATGATCTTAGGATCCTCATTAAAAACACTTTTTTGTTAAGCTATAGAAACATTATTTTATAGCTTTCCATTCAACATTTAAATAGAACATTGTACCTATATCGCACCCCCGGTGCAACAATGTCACTTTTGCAAAAATGCAACTTTTCAGGAAAAGCATTTGAAACTTTGACATCGTATAAAAATATGATATTTCAAGACATAGACAAGTTGAACAGGTTCTATCATAATATCAATTTTTAATTTACCGTTAAAGAAATTATGACCACGTAATATTCTAAAAAATATAAAATATTTCTTTATACCTTCCAACCTTTGCAATTTTTGCATATGTGACATTGTGCACCGGGGGTGCGATATGTTTTTATTTTTGTCCATACAATATAATAAAAAAATACCAATTATTGTAATTGCGAAAACCAATAATCAACATTTTCTATTTTTCTTGAAATATCACACTATCAAACTGATTTTGATGCATGCATAATAGGCAGGCAGCATTGTCTTAAATAGGAGAAGGTAGCTCTACAATGATTAGCTTGTGAACCAAAACACCTGTTATTGATTTATAAATGTAGAGCACAGGCTGTTTTTTTAGTTAAAACACCATAGAGCTAGTTGAAAAAATATGTTTTAGACCACACTTCCTCTATCATGAATATAATATATGATTTATCCTGATTGTTGCTCTGGTATTATCTGTATGTACTAGGTAATTACCTATTATGAATCATTGTATATACTTAAATAACTAGTATTCTCGATTACTACTTACTACTTATTACTAGAATTAAGTATTTTTACAATTAAATAAAGTTTTATAATACTTGTTAGAAAGATGATTATTGATGATGAAATATTTTTAATATGATGCAATCAATGTATTTAAATATTATTAATATATTTTATTAATGTATTAAAAGTAGGAAAACATGTTATAATAAGTTCAGTGTACAGATGGAAATTCAACTATAATTGTTTTTAAATTATTTATAGAGTTGGATTTTTAATTAGACTCCTCAATCAACCAAATTTCAATATTTTATTTCCGATTAGCTACCTCAATGCAGAAACTACTTGTAGTGACCCAGAGTACTCTGTTTATAACCATTGCTGATCTATTTTCAAGATTACTAATATTTTTCAACTGTTCAGTAAATATTCTATACATTTTCAGGACTTTTACTCTCAATATTGCGATGTATACACAACTAAATGTGAATTGGATTGAATCTTCAGTTTTTTTCCTATACATATCCTATATTACCTAGCTTTGCACAAATTTCATGATTCCTAAGTCGAAGAGAAGTATTTTATTGACAAATAGCAGGTAGACACCAAAGTAAATTATAAGGTTGTCATAATAGTTTTTGGCTTAGAATCCTAAATATCAAAAATGCACTCATCTAAGTCTAGACTCTAAGTATTACATTGCATGTAACTAACAAGCACTTTGCTTTTCCCACATCGCACCTAAGGAGCTAAAGGTAAACATACAACACTATGATTCACTTTAAATGTAACTCTATCAGTTGGTTATCAGCTTTCAGCATTATCTTAAATTTATAAAACACCTTTATTGTTTTTGTTGTGATAAAATAATAGGTATAAATATGAAATATGATGTCAAGAAATAATTTGTCAATGATATGTTACAACGCAATGCATGCAATTCTTTAAGTAAAATTAGCAATTAGTGATGCTTTGAAAATTATTGTTTTATGCTCTCTTGCTTGACCAATTTAGTGAAACTAATTTTGTATTTATTTTTATACTAATGAGCATGGTATCTTCTGATGATATGAAGTTCTGCACCAGACTTACTTTTTATTTACAGTTTTATCCAAGTTATTCTATTTTACTGGCAGTTACATTTGTAATATTTTTGATGAATATATTCTCAGATGTATGTCTTGAATGCAGCGTATTTTACTAATTTTATCGAAGCATGTTCCACTATGTCTAGCACTTGAAGTAACAACGAAAAATATTGCATCTCTGTTCACGTATGTAGGTACAATTTAGCTACAGATTTGATGCCCACTCGCATAAAACAAATTGCCGTTGCGTGGGTTTCATTTCCCGCTTGCGATTACGGTGCGCTCCTGTTATTTTTTGTTCACTGACTATACTTGTCTATGCTCTTTTTATATGAATATTAACAGTCAACAATTTTCAACATAAGCCATATTTAATATATTTATGTAAGTATTGTTGTGTAAACCATGTATGGAACTGATATTCAGAGAAGACAAGAGGAGTTAGAACGGAAGGCTGAGGAGTTAGCCCGGCGGGAAGCGGAACTACGCGCGGGCTCGGCTGGGCGGCGGAACAACTGGCCGCCTCTGCCGTCCTTCTGCCCCATCCAGCCATGCTTCTACCAAGACATCAACGTCGACATACCTTTAGAGTTCCAGAGAATCGTCCGCCATTTATATCACTTGTGGATGTGTACGTATTATCATATATTTTTATCTAAAAGTGTTTGATGCTTGTGACGCCCAATTCCATTTAGATAACATTGTTTTTATTTTGTCATTTATAAATGTTCAATAAACTAATTATACAATGGTTTTATCCAGTGATAATCATATCCATTTAGTTTTGATTTCTGAAGTAATAGTATGCTGATGTCAACCATAATGCTTAAAAGTAATCTGTTGAGGAACGTTTTTACATAAGTGCTGTACATTGTTATGCAATTATCCCGATATGTTAAAACTCAGTTAACATGTTTGTTAAGAATTACAGAAAAATAAGGAATCCGATCCAACATTTCCCATTTGTAATATTTTTAGGTCTATTTGACAATGGACTCTCTCGAATTCAGAGAAGACAGGGATAGATTAACATAAAAGATTTTCTCTTTTCAGTCCATGCCCTAGTCCTTTCCCTAAACATCATCGGAGCGATGTCGATGATGTTTGCCGGCGAGGGATTCACGATATTCGGGCTGTCCATCCTTTTCTTCATATTGCTGACGCCATTCAGTTTCATCTGCTGGTACCGGCCGATATACAAGGCGTTCCGAAGTGATTCTTCATTCAACTTTATGGTGTTCTTCTTCATATTCCTGATACAAATCATCATCACAGTGGTACAGTCCATTGGATTCAGTGGTGGAGGCTCATGGTAAGATTTATTTTTAATCGATTCTACCTACATTTATTAATTATGTAAGAAAAATTATACAAGTAGTTGATTAGGAGTTCATTGATTTGTAAAGTGGTCAGAGTAAATATTTTTCTAAAATATCAAATTGTGCAATATATTCATGTGATATTAATTGAGGTCCATAAATAAAATTAATTTAATTTTAAGTTTGTGAGAGTAATAGGATTTTTAAATAAAAGGCCTGCTTTCACCTAAAATGGCATAAAAAGTCACTGATATACGACTAAAAACTAGCACTCTGTCTAGACACAAAGTATGGTAATTTTTTTTATAGGACAGAACATAAATTCCGTATATTTTTTTCATAATCAAGTCTAATAAAGTTATATGAAGACTACCCAGGTATATTGTATGAATAAGTAATGCCAACCATTCACACAAATAACAAGATCAATAATTACAAAGACCATATCAGATATGGATAAATGATTGCATGACTAATACATAGATAAGAAGAAATAATAATTGTTTATATATCAACTAATAATAATAAACCATTATTGTGTATGTTGATTACATCAATCCAATTAATTTGTTTCAGTGGGTTGATTACAAGTATCTCTGCTTTCAAGACTAATGTAGCTGTTGGTATAATCACATTGATGGTCACCATCGGATTCATCACCTGCGTTGTTGCTGACGTTATGCTCATGGCTAAGGTATGCTGAAGTTAATATCATATTACAAAAAGTGATTTCATTGATCGATTGATTGATGAATAATATGTGATAAGTCTATTTCTTCCGCCAGTAGTATAAATCCACTGTTGTGTTCTGTGTAGACAGAGTAACTACTGGACATATTGTGTCAATAAACACTTAACATTGTATGTCTCATGATGATGAGCGCAGTAGATTACCACGCATAGCTTGATTTTGCTACTGTCCCTGAGGAGTCGTATTGTTACCATTAAGAGAATGGTATGCTCGTGTCGTCATTCAATGTAATAAAAAAAATCAATGTTATACCACAAAAAAAATAATTTCTTTTAAGTTGTAAAAAACGATTGTGAAATGTTTTAAAGTGTCGTTACAACTTTTGGTCTTAATTTTTCCGTCTAGCTCCCTTTCGCAACCCGCGATAAAGAACTTCATTCCAAAAATGCCAATGAGATGTATGATTGTATATGTACTATACATATACTGTGGTATGTTTGCAGGTGCACCGCATCTACCGTTCGACGGGCGCGTCGCTGGCCAAGGCGCAGGCGGAGTTCACGACGGAGATCCTGCGCAACCCGCACGTGCAGACCGCCGCCTCCAGCGCCGCCGCCGCCGCCGTCAACGCGCAGATCGCCAACGCGAACAGATACTAAACGGTACTGGTGCACATGTCTACTATTTTTTTTTTTACATATATAAACTCACGCCTTGTTGCCAGAAGAGGTGGGCAGAGGTGCCAGGTACTGTATTGTATGGAACTCTTACTAGCTAGCTAGTGCTATCAAAAATACTCATTTTGTAGTGTTGCATTAGTGCATTATGGAATGTGCTTAACAGACGCATTGCTTGAATTTATATCATTGATGGTTAGGTTTATTACAGTGACCAAACCTCTAATGCTAATATATATAAAAAAAGTACCAGGATGCATTTATCAAGTTGAAATATAAGCAATGATACAATGAAATTGAAATTTGCATATTTTTTTTTGTCTATTTATTGCTGGTTAGTATATAATTTTAAAAATGTATGAACTAACACAGATTGGAATGAAACAATGTCCATTACACAGTATAGTTATTTTAATATTGAAACAGACATATTTGCTGTGTAATATATATATATAGCATATAGAATAGCATAAATATTTGTTGTAATAAACTGACAAATAAATAACAACTGGCTCTTATTTTTACAGGTGGCACAAGATAACGATATTCTACATTATGTTGTGCAAACACGAAAAACATGCAATAATTTTCAAGCGACATTGAAGAGCTTTTTTCCTCACATTCAAAGTATATAAAGTTCTTATTTCATGTATTGTCGTACTTATGTGTTAAAATAGATATGAATTAATTGTTAGTACATTACGAAGTTTCTTTTAAGCTGATAATAATGCTCCTAAATAACTTTGAGATGTATTGATCACATTGACTAAGAATATGGCTATATAAATAAATGATAGTCAACCAGCCACAATTTTATGGCTGTGTGAATGATATTTGTAACAAATCATTTAACCTATTCGTAACTTTTTTAATGTATAGTGCAACATGATAAAATAATGAGGTTAGTCTAGATTTTTTCAAAAAATACTTTTTAAGATATAACTTTTAAAGCTTAATAAAACATTTTTAAAAGAAACAATAAATCTCTATTTTGTCGCACTGTACTTATATCATAGATGTTGATTGCGCATTTTACTATTGCAAATATTTAACATTAAGCAATACCAATAAATTTTAGTTAACTGCTACTAGCTATATAGTATGTTGTTTTACGATGTGAGCTTACAAATGCTTTAAAACCTAATTTCTAATAAAATTACCTGTCAAGGCCGTTAACACTTGAACACGAATTATAAATTGATATGCATATCTTATTTGCATTAAGCTATATCTATAAGATTTATATAACTAGCAGAATTAATATTATTTGAAATATTTATTTTCACCGTTCCTTTTATTTATTTCACGTCTTGTTATTGAACATTCCAAAACTGTAGTTTATATTCCTATTCTTTGGCATGATAATGAATTTAAAATTGTGTATTATCGATTTTGATATCTTAAGAGAAATCTAATTAGTGTATTGGGTTGAGTAGTCTTCGGATTGTCGTATCTTGTGTGACCTCTCTTGCCGTGTGTTGAGACTATTAGATGCACAAGACTTCAATATTAGTGTTTTATTGTATTAAAATAGAATATAACTAGTCAAGTGACTAATAGCTTTGGAAACTGACAAAAGTTTGATATACCCGCTTATGAATGTATTTAAAAACACGAGACTGTCCCGACAGCCGCGCGGACATATTCGTAGATATATTGATATCGTGTAATCTGGGCCTAGTATAATGTAAATTATTTACCAGACCGTCCTTACCCAGATGAAATGGTAAGAGAAGGCATGTACATTTATCTAAATGTTTAACTGTTTTGTAACGATTAAGTCATGTTATAAACTTATGATTAATAATAAATATAGTTTCAGAATGTTTTATCATTTTATTTCGAATACCCAACAAGTTCTATATTTCACTAAACGGTTGATTAAAATTATCGCATTACAAAATACACATTCACTTACAATAGATATAACTCTTGAAAATAGTTTTTTAACAGATACACTGAAAGTTCCTAAGATGTCCACAGGGGTTACACTATGATCTGAAACGAGTTCAAATATTGGAACGTCTTACGTAATACAGTACGAATGTGCCTAGATACTCTATAAAATATTCGAATCGTCTGTCGTACGTCGTAACAAGAGACTAAGTTTGGAATTAATAATAAGTACGATAGATAATAGTATTGATCTTTAGAAGTGGAAAACTTGTCTTATTTTGGACTTCGAAATTTTGAACACTCGAACTTCGTTTTAGATCATAGAGTAACCGCCTCTTCGATCAAATATACACTAGATTATACAGAACGGCCTGAAAAACGACAAGCGAAATAAGAGCTCCAATAAGAGTGTGTTCTTATTTGATTTTAGTATGCTCCAATCATAGCCAACGAACTGATGTGTTAAAATGCTTCAGCATTAAAAACACCACAACAACCACATTTTAGACAGTGTCTTTCTTTCAGTAAGTTCATATCAGTTTCCATTTTTACAGTACTTGTAGTAAACTAAACTCTTGCCAATTTTTGGGCAGTGTTTGTGTGCATTGAATCTAGTAAATTGATCAAAGAACCACCTAGTATCAAAATTATTAGATGTTGTGTTATGGCGGGATTGTATGCATTGAATCTAGTATCATATTTGATCAAAGAACCGCCTAGTATTAAAGTTATTAGAGGTCATGTGATGGCGGGATTGTATGCTTTAAATCTAGTACTATATTTGATCAAAGAACCACCCGTATAGTCAACATTATTTGAGGTCGTGTGATGGTATGGCGGGATGGTATGATGGTATGATGGCGTGATGCTGTTGCGTTACGTCTGCGGCGCGCTGGCGTGCGCGTGTGCGCCGAGGCGCGCGGGGTCCTGGCTGGGGTAGTGCAGGCCGAGCGGCGCGGGGGGCGGCGGCGCGGGAGGGGGGGCGCCGCCCCACGCCCAGCCCGCGCCGCCGTAGTGGTGCAGGTTGAAGAAGTCGTTCGGACGGTTCGGCGGCGGTGGCATCTGGATGTTTAACGCGTTTATTAGAATATAGTTGGAAATGTTACATAACATATGTTATTTATAGATAGCAATGTACAATTTTTTTTAAAATATATTTTTACTGAAATTAACAATATAGTCGGAAATATTACATAAGAGATCTAATTTTATTTATGGTGTAGATAGCAAAGTTCACATTTTGTTAAAATATATTACTGAAATTAATGACCGCCTCGTAACCACGAAAGATGTAAAGTAATCGAAACGTCGGAAAGTTAAAAAATGTAATAACCCAAATCCGCGATAAAATCCGTAAATAACAGTTTAATTTCAATTTGTAACATTCGCATGAATCTAAAAATCATTATAGTATTATTGTTTGTACATTTACTATATCAACTCTTACAGAAGTTTAATTATGCAAAATCTTGATGTCATTATGACAATGATCATAATCTGTGGATTTACCACATTGCAAAATCATAATAGAAATGTATGTATTACCTGAGGTGGGAATGGATGCAAGTAAGCTGGTGGTGGAGGTAAGGCACCAGGCAGTCCAGGCACAGGCTCCAAAACTGGCGCCGATTCGTTCTTCTCGTTTGTATTTTGACGACCTACAAAGTAAAATGGTGAAAATGAAAATAAAATGATTTCATTGGAAATTTTTCTCTCTTGGATTTGATCATTTCTTAGCTGCAAAATTGGAAGTCCAAAGTTATCACAAAAACCTGAGTTTAATTTTGAAATAAAACTGACATATGTAAAGTAGATTTCAATGTGTGTAAAACTCGTGTAAATCATCGAGTTCAAGGTTGTTAAGATTAACTGTATACAGCAATAAAATAAACCAATAACATGACAAATAATATAAATCAGGAAAATTGCTTGGATTATCAATGTAAGAGTTTTTACCTTGTGATTTACCCCATTTGATGGTAAGTCTCTTCCCGGCTATGACTAATCTGTTAAATGTCTTCTCAGCAGCATGTTCAGCCGCAGTACGAGTGGTGTACTGCACAAATGCACATTGTGCTCTTGGTACCAGGGTGAGAGATCTGAAAATGTTTACAAGTTGTAGCAATCAGTCTCTTAATATAATGTGTGGGTATCACATGACTGGTGTGTTTCTACCATACATCTGCATCGGTGCCACTATTCTAAATTCATTGTTTTAAAAAACAAATAAAACATCAACAATATTTCTTAATTATTTTTCTTTGATTATGTGAATTACTTTTGAGACATTGTGAATTCACAATGAGGAAATTTGCATACTAACAAGATTTGTATGAAAATCTATGGTATGTAAAGTCAGCCAAACTGCGCTAACCACACTCTTAATTGTCAGTGATACACAGTTATTGTAAAACATGAAAAGAAACATCATTCAAAACTAAGACAAACATGCATAAATTGGTACAATTATAATCCAAGGTGTATTTCATATACAGCTGTATTCATTACAGAAAACAGAGTTACTCTTACCTTATCTCACCATATTGGTAGAAGTGACCTCTCAACTCATCTTCAGTAATGTTATCTGGCAAGTTGCCAACATAGAGAGTGGTTACGGTCCTGTCTTCAGGTGGAGGTAATGCAGGCATGGCAGCAGCACGGCGCATCAACTTCTCAGCAACAGGATCATTCACACCGTAATATCTGAAAAACAGTTTCAGTGACAATTTTTAAGTTAACAGTTTTTTTATCATTTCGTGCATCAACTCACACAGCAGAATGTTAACCAGGACAAATATTTATATGGAGCCTGTCTATCAAAATTTTATGTACAATGTATTGAGTATTACAGAACAGCTCACAATTTATAGCCAATTGGCTGAAATCTGATTTGCAACAAATTTATAGAAAGACAGTAGCTCTTTTAACTATGCAGGCTGCATTTAGAGTAATCTCTAAAAATTTTACAGATATAAAGTAACATACCTGTCCTTGATATTTTGGTCTGCCAATGGATCATCAGGATCAGTTGGCTTTTCGTGTCTATAAGGACACTCTTCACCTCTCCTACACTCCCCTTTAACCCAAAAGGAACAAACATGGGGCCTGTTCCTCTTGTAATAAGGCGCAGTTCTAGCCAAACGCAGCAACAAGTCTGAGGCACCCTTGGACTTCAATGCTGAGTTGGAAGGCTGAGTTGGATCAGCACTAGACAATTGACTATCCAAATTCTGGATATAATACTCCTTATTAACCTCATTACGAGGCAAATCATCCTGTATTTTCAAAGCCGCATCTCTCACTTGTATTGGCAGTCCATATTCCAAGTCCAACAAACATGTTTGACAAACATTTTTTAACTTGGAGCAAGTTTGACATATCTCAGTCTTCTTGAAACGCATTCTGGCGCCAGGACACCAGCGGAAGACTGTGAACGGACGGGCACATATTTTGCACTCTTTCCCATATTTTTCTTTAGTCTAGAAGAAACATAATATAAATAAATAATAGACCACAATCAAAGGAATTTTGATAAGCAATACAAAAATCACACGTTACCATTCTAATGTAGGGGTTATCTCCAAGACATGTTTGACACAGAATGGGAAAATCCTGAAAAATAATAAGTAGATTATTTAGATTTTTATTCCACACATGATATACACATTCACAATAAAGGATCATTTTAAATATAATTAGTTATGTACATACTGAATCTTCCCAATTCTGACGATTATACGTATTTGTTGATTTAGAAACAGCCATTTTATTTCACCAAGTATTCTAGATAAATTGTTGTAGAAGTATTATAACGTCCACGATATTTTTAAATCACTATTTTATTAGCATTTAAATAATTCAATTGAACAAAGTTTACAACGACAAATACGCAACAGACGCCATATTTATTAAACTTGGCATTTGACAATCATTACCAGAATAAAAATTATAATGCCCGGTTTACACGCTGGCTGTGTTTGCACTTTGCAGGTGGTCTATACATATCAAATATTACTTCATGTGCCTAAAGGACAAATATCTATATTCGTAAAATGTTGAAATAAAAAACCGTGAACGTCAAAAGCAGACATTGCAAATTACAATTTACGCCCATAGAGTATAGTAATACACTGGGTTTTACGCCAGTCAAAACATACGAAAGTATTTACTTCAAGCGTTGCATATTTATTAATTATACTGTCTACTATTTTACAATACATATATAGGTATTTAGCAAATAATAAAGTTTTGTTTCATTAACCGAAAAACATGTCCATTACTACTCTGGTAAGTTTTGTCATAAAATATTGATTTACTCGCCGGCAGCATGGTTCGAATTTATAGGAATCCCCGTTTTTAGTATTACTTGCAGTTAAAAAAAGAGAATGCTCATGAAGATTCAATTTGGTGCTGCGGTTGGAGTCAAATTCAAAAGGAAAAACCAAAGGAAAATGAAAACGAGAACAGCGAAAAAACTGAGTAAGTTAGATACCAATTCTATGATAGCAGGCATACTAATTGTTACTATTTCTATTTGCCTACTTACTTATTATTACTTTTACTCTTTTCTAAAGGTTTGTCTCCCTAAATATGGTTAATACACTAAAATAACAATGATCTTAGCTGAAATTATAGTTGACTTATTCTATTTCATACAGAATAGCATTCAAATTACTATACACATTGTGATTTGTATTAAGCATTACTTCCTTTTGTACTTAGTAGAGTAGAGTGTGAATTGAAGGGTGATTAAGACTTATCTATTCTTAATATCACTATGATTACAGAGAACAAAATCATGTTGATGAAACTCCAGAGAACTACATCATCACAGGAGGATTGGATGACATCATAAAGATATGGCAATTGGAGAATGGAAAATTAGAGGTCAAACACCAGTTGGAAGGACACTCCCTCGGTGTCATCTCTGTTGCTGTAAGCCCTGATGGAAAAAGTAAGATTCTAATAGTATCAACACCAGTGAAATTTGTGTATTCTGAATTGTTATAAACTATACTTTGAAAACATTTATGTCAGTATTTAATAATAATAGTTTAGATCTTAATGGCACATTTTTCCTGACTGTTTTCTTCCTATAAATTCTAATTCCATAACATTTTTACATAATTTGCTGTATGCAAAGTAAACTTTTTGGTCTTGTTTTTAAACAAAACTTGTAGCAAAACAATATCTTTATAATGTTGCCGTTTGTTATTTACTTATTAAGTTTTTACATACATATTATGTTTTATTAATTGCGCATAAATATTTCAGCACTGGCCAGTAGTTCTCAAGATTCTTCACTGATCTTATGGGACATCGCCTCTGGTGAAAAATTAAAGACATTTGAAACTGGTACCACCGATGTTTGGACTCTTGACTTCTCCCCAGATGGCAAACATGTAATATCAGGGAGCAATGCTGGCAAAATATTGATATTCAGTGTCGAGAGTGGTAAACAAGAACAGACATTAGACACAAGAGGAAAATTCACATTGAGTGTTGCTTATGTAAGAGATAAAATTCATTTCTTTCTTTTATTATCTCTCCCAGTAGACTTATCCCTCATATCTTGCCAATAGGATTGATGTATTTTGCTGTTTAAAAAGTAACCTATGTAATTTTTCAGCCTGTAACATAATTATGACTATGTAAATATTTAATTTGATATGTAGCTCTGTTACAATATGAAAAAAGGGTCAAGCAGATTAGTTGTTTTGTGATAACCAAACTTATTATTTGTGTTAATATTTTACTTTTATTATTTCAGAGTCCTGATGGTAAATACATAGCAAGTGGAGCTCTAGATGGTATTATCAACATTTTTGATGTGGCCCAAGGAAAACTGGTACACACTCTCGAAGGACATGCAATGCCAATTCGAAGTCTTTGCTTTTCTCCTGACTCCCAGTTATTACTCACTGCCTCTGATGATGGACATATGAAACTTTATGATGTGTGAGTATTGGTATATTAAAAGTTTTATTATTTTATTCAATTTTAATGGTAGAATACATTTTGTACTTCTATTATGCTGGAAGATTGCTATATAGCATTACCACAAACTGTGACAAAATATATCTTTTATCTTCCTCTAAGATATTATAAGGATTAGTCATGTACTAGTGTTGATTTTTAACTTCAAATCAAATATATTTAACACCAATTACATATTTAAATTTTCAATAATAATGTTTTGTATACTACAAATTATATATTATTATTTGTCAGGGCAACCAGTATTAAACAGTCTAATATTTCAGGGTACATGCAAACTTAGCAGGTACACTGTCAGGACATGCGTCATGGGTGCTCTCTGTGGCATTCTCACCTGACGGCAAGAGGTTTGCATCGGGCAGTGCTGACAGAACCGTACGGGTGTGGGACTTGGACAGTATGCAGTGCCAAAATGTGTTCAAGGAACATAGTGATCAGGTAAATATGGAGATAAATAATTTATTTAATCAGGACATGATTCACAATTCAATTAAACTTATTGAAATTGTGATATATCATTTCAATTTGCTCCTTTTCTACACCATGTGTAAGATTTTGGGTGCTGACAATTATTTTATATAAATTTATACTTGTCATTTTTTGAATAAATATTTAAGTAATTTTTTGTTGCAGGTTTGGGGTGTAAAATTTAATGCAGAAAGCAATAAAATAGTATCAGTTTCAGAAGATAAAGCTGTGAATATTTACGATTGTCCTTTATAGTTCAATATAAAAGACTTGATAGTGAAGAAATAATTATGTTATGTGTTTTATACAGATGCCTGATTCATTTTGTGAAATAAAATTACATTTATTGCAGTGTTTTCTGGTTAATAAAAATATACTATGCATTTGGTGTTATCCATTTATTTCAGCTTTTGATGTTTTTTATGTTATATTAATATTGATTCTGACTCGTTGTGAACTTAGTATCATGTCTTGTTTAATGTATAGGTATGGACTATGGTATTGAATCCCTCTGGATTTTTAGGCAAATGGTTTTTAATTTTAATTTCCTATACTTGGAGGATGATATTGCTAAAATCTTCCTTGACCATTTATTTTGGGTTTGCCAGCGCCAATTTATGTAGTTTATTACAAAGACGAACTTGTACCGATCAAAGTTGTTACGCTCGACACTAAACTCCTCAGGGAACATTATTTATATTGAGAGCTCCAGGATAGTTCGTCTACTGAAGTTTCAATGAAACAACAATTCACAATTGCGAAGCTAAGTATGAATTTTGCGAGATATAAATAGGGAAGATTTTACGAAGTAAGGATAGAAGTAAGGATAGTAGTAAGTAAGGATAGATAGGATATTTCAGGCTTAGTAAACGCTGTGTCTTTACTTCTTAGTCTGTGCCTATGTCTATGTGGAAACATGGTGGAAACACGAAATTAAAGGTTCATAAGATTCCTACAAACTTAGAAATAAAAATGCATTGATATAAAACGTAGAGCTTTCGAGCATGAATTTATCTTTTCTCGGGAGGGGTCTATGTTCTTTAACATGTTATTAATATTTTTTTTGTATAGGTATAAAGATATTTTTATACATACAATTACTTGCGTCTCGTCAAAAGATGACAAAAAATAATAAAATTAATCAAAAGCCCGAGAAGCGATATATTAAATTAATCAAAAAGACTACTATTTGTATTCTGTAGGTATTTCCCCCGCTTTTCTATGTTGCCAGCCTATTAAAGAATGTTTACCGGTCGACATTCTAGCACCAGCTATTCCCCATTACAAAATATCTAAAATATCGTAAGTCGTGACTATTCGTATTTTCAACACCAATATTTTATACCCCTTTTGCGCTCATCTCAAATGTATGAAGCTATCTTGCTCGAAGACTATTGACATGGTGTGAAAACTGAAACTCGAAAAGTCAAACATGAAACATCTGTCATTTGTCAAAGTCATGTCGCAGCAGTGTTTCAAAAAGCGAAAAACTTATTATTATACGACTAATTTTATAAAATAAATATTTTACACGGCCTTTTTTATTGACGAAATGCCGCCCAGTTTAGTAGTAAGTTCATCTTATATTAATTTAATATCATTTGTTTTGTTTACTTACTCTAACATCGGTGTAAGAAATTAAATTAATACATTTTTCAGCATTCTATATTATTAAAAAAGGAAAATGCACATGACGATCCTATTTATGGCTGTGTATGGGTAAAAGCGAATCCCGGCGGAGATTCAAAGTAAGTTTTGATCACCTAATATGTAGAATTTGAACCAGCTGATATTTCTTTCTAGACCTAACCATCTGAGTAGGTATTTCAGCTAATTTCTAGTATGTCACAAATACATTAAATAATTAATATTTAGGTCTTCCAATATCATAAGTCATAATTTAAAAGAATTTATATGAATGTTTGAACTATATTTTCTCATTCAATTTATTATATTTTAAAACACTGATTCCTTCACATAAGGTCTCATTGCTTACTGCTATCTTTTACCACTATTTTATTTCTCTTAAACTACAATACCTGGTAATTTTGCTTACTGGATTATTGAATTGATAACTGCCTGTCAGTATAAATAAAATACTGTTAATATTTAATTTTAGAGATGCTGGCAAAGAATTCATAGTGACTGGAGGCTTGGATGGTCTAGTGAAAGTATGGAATATAGCAAACAATAGACTGGACTTATTCCATACCTTAGAAGGTCATGCAATGGCTGTTGTTTCTGTTGCTGTTAGTCCAGATGGGTGCAGTAAGTTTAAACTTAAC
This sequence comes from Hyles euphorbiae, assembly GCA_023078785.2. NCBI lineage: Eukaryota > Metazoa > Arthropoda > Insecta > Lepidoptera > Sphingidae > Hyles > Hyles euphorbiae. The sequence continues at coordinate 4,542,615 of CM041049.1, forward strand.
TACATATTGTTATCTACTTTTTATTAAGCTCTATCTGAATATTTCAGTAATTATAATGAATCAGGATGTTAAACTAAAAAATAAAAATGGTCTTTATTACATTGAGTGAAGTGCTAAAAGAGCTCTTGAATGCTTGACTGAATTATTTTGCAGAAGAATACATCATAATATGTGGTAACTGAATAAGTAATGCACCTGAAAAACCATGGCATGTATGTCTACTACAGCCAATGCACTATGTTTCAAAACATTTATGATAAACTTATGATACATTGATAGCCTTTGTGGCACAGTTGGCTAGACACTGGCTGCGAAATGAGAAGCTAGGGTTCGATCCCTCACAGAAACAATTATTTGTGTGAACCACAGGTATTTGTTACGGGTCTGGGTGTATGTGAGACTAGAAAGTCTTTCATAGTACCTGATACCCACAACACACAACTCAATCTTAGTGTGTGGTTAGGATTATGTATACTACTATTTGTATATCTATTTATTTACAAATAATGTGATTTTTAACATGCAAATATTGATAGAGTATGACTTCTATTTCATAAATACAAAATATTTTTAGCTATTGCAAGTTCATCACTTGACTCTACCTTGATACTGTGGGATCTGCTCACTGGCAAGAAGAGGCATGAGGTGGAAACCGATGCAACTGATGTGTGGCAAGTAGGGTTCTCTCCGGATGGAGCTGAGGTATTGACGGGAGGCCATACCGGTAAAATATCTGTATACAGTTCTGAAAATGGGCAGTTAGATGGTATCTTTGACACTAGAGGAAAGTTTGTCTCCAGTGTTGTGTGGGTGAGTGGATTCTTTTTATTATTTTAGTGATATATTTTTGCTTGACAATATTTCGCTTTAAGAAAAAAGACTGCCAATTGTCAACTTCATTTAAATGCATTGTCATATTACTGTATGTGGTGTTCAATAAACAATTTATACGTAAATAAATATTTCTTTATTATGGTAATTAAAAATATTGGGCTATCCACCAGTTTGCGTCATCTGGCTTGGCTTATTTTGTCTGGAAATAAAATGCTAAACATGTGTTAGTCGCAATACAGTTGGTATTGCTGTGTTTCGCCCCAAAAGATTAAGGGGTTTGTTCTCAAAGTTTTTCACTTTCTCTAAAATATAACAAAACCAATATATGTTTATTACTCTGTTTAAATTAAGCATTTTAATGAATCCTTTGTGGCTAGTGCCACACTACTTACATTATCTGAATAAACAATATTTGCAGAGCCCAAACGGCAAGCGCGTGGCGGCGGGCTCGATAGATGGCGCTGTGTGTATATTCGACACGTACAACTGCAAGTTGTTACACAACATCGACGCACACTCGCAGGCTGTGAGATCCGTCGCCGTATCCAAGAACAGCCAGTACCTCGCCACAGCCTCCAATGATGGAAATGTTAAACTGTTTAATTTGTACGTATTTATTTTATGTCTTCTATATTTGTATACTAGTATTATTTGTATGTATGTAGGTGATAAAAAAAAATCGCGTTTTTGGTATCGGTTTCCTACTGGCGCAATGCATTAGATACACGACCTATTCTCGGGCATGTCTTATTGTTGAAACAGCAAAGGTTTAAGGATTTTGTCTCATCTGGGATCTGTTTCGATAGTCCGTTATTTACATTTTATAACACTTAAAACCTTACCTCAGCTTAACGTGATATCTAGATGTACGCAATGGCCGTTTCAAAGAACGGCACACAACAGATTGATATATTTTTACTATCTGATGAGATGTACATCATTTTCGTAAGTTTTTTTTTGTATTATTTATTGCAATTAATGGCGAGACGAGCATGCCGTTCGTCAGATGATAAAAATAGTTTATAACTAATAAACTTATTTTTCTTTCTATGGTATGCAGGTTTCCTCACATTTTCTTTCACCGTTACAGTATGATGATGTTTAATTATTTTTCTATCTATATCTGTGACCTAGGGAGACAGCGCGTCATCTAGACACCCTAGACCACAAGTGCTGGGTTGTATCGGTGCAGTTCAGTCCGGATGGTACTCGAGTGGCCACCGCCGCCGCTGATGGTACCATACGAATACTCGACCTGCAGAACTTCAATATATTGCACACCTTCCAAGGACATAACGATGTGGTAAGAATTTATATAAAACTAGCGGCCCGGCCCAGCTTCGCCCGGGTACAAATAGATTTCTGTACAATAATATGTACGTATTATACATATAAACCTTCCTCTTGAATCATTCTATCTATTAAAAAAAACCGCGTCAAAATCCGTAGCGCAGTTAAAGATTTAAGCATACAAAGGGACATACGGACAGAGAAAGCGACTTTGTCGTATATTATGTGTTGTGAATTCATAGAGCAGACATTGTTTCTGTACTTTAAAATATATAATTTTTATTGTAATGAATGGCAAGACGAGTATGCCGATCGCCTGATGGTAAGCGATAGGACCGCTCATGAAGAGTGGTAGTGGTGAATGGTGAAACGATTCTGTAATCTTTGTCTATTTGATAATTTGTTTATAATCATACAGCGTTAAGTAAATGTCAATATGTTAGACTCCAAAATTTACAGATTTCTGGAATGACTAATCCCATCAAAAACATCCTGTAAAAAAATTCCAAGTCTCGCAGCTCAGTTTTTCTACCGCAAAAAGTTGTGAGATCCATGTAATACCAAGTCGATTAATTTATTTAGTCCTTGATTTTTTTAAAACGTAAAGAATTTTTAATATTGATATGATAATAACTTACGTAATAACTTTATACAGAACGTCCCTTAATCAAGGACTAAATAAATTAATCGACTTGGTATTACATGGATCTCACAACTTTTTGCGGTAGAAAAACTGAGCTGCGAGACTTGGAATTTTTTTACAGGATGTTTTTGATGGGATCTCACGTCTTTTTGTAGAGTCCTACTTTATACATTTTCGGTACTTTTTATTTCTAGAATATATATAATGATTTTTCTTAAAGCCTCTATCTTATGGTTTTTTCTTATTTTTGTAGGTATCAATTTATCACAAATATAGCGGATTTGATTATTAGTGTTCTTTCTTTCATGGTGATTGTTTTCGAGCTATTTAGTCTATTTATTTGCAAGGTTATCTTTGTCATGTTTTTCTAGAGGAATGTTGTACAGTTTAATGGGCTGAATACACCCTTTCCCTCTTTATACCCCCCTCCTGTTACGCCTCATATATAATATACATATATAGATACCAATCTACAACTATTATTCCTATATATACGGGTACAACGAATCATTAACTGCAAATGTATCTTTGTAATCCTATACATTTATATGAGGTTACAAAGTTATTAACGCAGTTGGTGTATCTAGAAAACTAGACAGAAATTATGAAATGTTTGAATTTTTCCTTACTTTAGACACTAAACACTAATTATATTCTAAATTTGAAGGTTCTATGTCTGCTAGAAGTGCCTTAGACTTTTGATGATCGGTCAGTCAGTCAGTGAGTGACAAAATTGCGAAAGTTTGACAAGTTATAATTCTTAAACTACTGGTTCAAATTGAATGAAATTTTAAATATACCGTGTTTACACAATGCCTAATTAGTAACTGAAAATTCAGGCTTCTTGCATTAACCACAATGAAGTTATGGGGGGTTGAAAATGGTCTGAATTGCTTCGAGAAAAGATAGTACGGCTGTGCCGCTTTTTAGCTCGACTTGGAGGGGGCACTGCCGTGCCCCCAGATAGTGAGACAGGCTGTGGGTTCGACTCCCCATTGAGACATTTTTTTCAGGTTTGATTTAAGGGGCATTTGAGACTAATGTTTTAACTGTTCATTTTAGTTCAAAATTTATTTGTAATAATGTTTTAATTTTAATACCGAAATAAATCGAGATATGGACTCGGTATCGATGTTCACCGTAACAAGCTACCTCGGTAGCGTGTTTGTATAACAGTATGAATCTTGGGTCGGGCAAAGTGCTATTGGATTTTCTTATTCATTATAAGTCTGGAGTCAGGAATTTGTGCCTGATATGGCGATAGCCTCGCCCCCTATCACACCATAGGACGGAACGCAGGGCCAAACGTGGTTATTCTGGTGGCGCTTCTGCCTACCCCTTCCGGGAAAAAGGGGTGATATTATGGATGTATTAAAACAGATCGCCATTCAAAATTAGTTTTTTCTGCATTAACAATGATTTTTCTCACTCCATATTTGTTTGCAGGTTTGGGGTATCCATTTCAACAAGACAGGTGATAAGTTAGTATCAGTATCAAAAGATAAATGCATCAATATATACGAGTGCCCAATACCGCCGCCACCGCAGCAAAGGAAATAATATGTGAATGTACATAAGTATATTTATATGGTGTTCTATAAGATGATTGAAATTTATGATTAATTGTGTAAAAATAATGCCAACTGCTTTTGTTCATCAAATAGTAAAATGGATATACATGCATACAGAGTATATCAAGACGGCTGCCGAAAACGAAGTTGGGTGGTAGTTTAGTAACTTCAGACACAACGCAGCTAAGTACTTTGCACAAAAACTGCGAAAATATAATTATTTTCATATCGTCGTATTTTTTTGCTTTTTGTTGCAATGAATGACGAGACGAATAAGCTGTTCACCTGATGGTAAGCGATACGACCGCTTATGAACAGTAGCAAAACCTAACAACACTTTAAATTACAAAGCACTGCGCTCGCCATCCTGAGACATATGTAAAGTCTCAATATGTCCAGTAGTTAATCTGGCTACAATGTCCTTCAATCCGAAACACAACAGTGCATTTAAACTGCTGTTGGGCGGGAGAAATGGACATTGCGGTGGTACCCACCCAGACAGCCTCTCACATATGAGAGACACATATGGTCTACCACCAGTGAAATGCACACCATTTTATTTTTAAAGACTCCATGCTACGCTAATGTTTAAATTATTATCTAAGCAACAACTATGGATTTACTACCCAGTACCTAAACACATTAAAAAAACAAACTACCGACGCATTTTTGCGTTTTTTTTATTGCGTTGTAACTGTAGTCACTAAAACTATCACCCGGATTCGTTTTCAGTAGCAGTCTAGATATACCCAGTATAAATAGTGCTTCTGTTTGCATACAAGAAAACATGTTATAACTCTGATATCATAAATAAAATACAGTATATTTCGTATGTGTTTAATCGTCTCTTAAAAGACTAAAATATATTGTTATTTATAATTTTCTAAATAATATATTGCGAACATTATTTGTATAATATGTTTTATTTGGATAACCTCAATTATATTAAGAATTGTTTATTATAAAGATATACACACATGACGCGACTTACATAATACAATTTCGAACTTTTACAGAGTAGATACATTCGTATCGTACATAAATTTCGATCGTCCGAAGTTTCGAACTTCGTTTCGGATTAATGTAGTAGGGCCCAATGTCAGCCCGGGTTCAGCAATTTATGCCTGATATGGTAACAGCCTCTCATCCTTTCACATCATGGGATGAAACACACACGTGAGTGTTCTAGTAGCATGAGGGCAAGGGGTAGGCAGCCCTTGTAGGAAAAAGGCATGAGTATATTTTTGTATGTATGTGTATATCGTAGACACAACTTCATTTACCCTGTGGTTTGGGGGTACAAGAATTCCTCCACGGTATCCTCTGCCCGTCGTAAGAGACATCGGAGTCACTGGGCACACGACGGGGGCCGTGCGCCCTCGCGTATAACGGACTCCGAGACGTGTGATGGAGCCTCGTCTCCGTCATGGACGCCCATAACAGCTTTACGGGCGTCCGAAAAGGGGGTGTAAATGGAGGTAATTTGGGCCTTCATAATGATAACATAAGGCCCAGCATTGGTTTTGCGCGGGGCGGGTCGCGGACGTAAATCGGAGCGCGATTCACCCTGGGATGTCCGGTGCTGCCCACAATGCGTGTGAGGGTTATCGAGAGGTTTTTAGCCAGTATGCTGGCGTAGGTATTGCTAGGGACCCAGCTCGGCCACAATATCCGCGTGTGTACCGGGCTGGAAGGCCAGAGAACCCCTTTCGGCCTCCCCCGGGGTACCGAAAGGGCAGCTTAATAGCTTTTCCTCTTGAAAAAAAAAAGACCTAACTTCATACAGACATTCGCCTGCATTCCTGCATATAACAAAGAGATAATATTTAAATGAGATGAATGAAGAGGCGAGCATGTCATTTGCCTGATGGTAAACGATACGAACGCTCATATGTCTATGAGCGCACGATACAAAGCAATGCTTCGCATTTCACTGCGCTCGGCCACCTGAGACGTAAGATGTTAAGTCTCATCTTAGTACCAATGTCTTTTATTCAGTATATAAAATATGCCTCTATTTTCGTCGATCTAATTACCACTTCGACTTACGGGTTAGGTATACGGCCATAGTACCCATGTATGATGTACTACGATATCGTTACACCGGATATAAATTCCAGGCGATTCCATCCCACACCGAAATACTCGCATGTTGGTTGTCTGGAAGAGATCGCCTCGAGCGATAAGACTGCCATTTGTACTTTTTTTTTCATTTATTATTTCTGTACTATAAAGTTTTAAATAATAGTGCCCGATCTTGGAAAGAGCCCCCGACTTCACGGTTCACAAAATATTAGTTTAGTAAAAGGTTTATCGGGTGTAAAAACAAGAATAAAAAATAAAACTATACGTACTCTCTGCTAAGTACCACTAGGCCAATGGGGCGAAAATAATTTAAAAAACGCAATTTGTACAATAACAGGCGATCATATTTGGTTATAAGTAGTACAGGGTGGTCTCTTGGCAAAAGACTGGACGTGGATTTGGAGATGGGGTCCCGGGTTCGAATCTCAAGTCATGTCCGACTTTTCGGACACTATACCGCCGAAGGAAAACATGGTGATGAAACCTGAGTACCATAAATATCTTACTGTTTTGAAGGTGGGTATCTACTATACATAATAAAACAACAAAATCTAATTGATGATAGGACTAGTCATTAGATCTTTATGCCTTAAAATCTTTGCATTATTTATATTAAAATACAACTTTAGCATATGTAATTTGATCATTTTTTGATAAGAATACACATTCCTAAATAATAGATATTTCAAAATTCAAGATAAAACCGTTTAGTTAGACCCAAATTGATTCAATAATTCAAATATAATAAGGTAACATTTACCCACCTAGCAAGTTTTTCCTGAATTCCGGTAATGTAAGTCGCGCAGGGTTGGAAGTCGTATCGGCGTCGCGTCGTCTGTTGTAAAAGGACAAAAGTGTCCCCTACGGTAAGCCGGATTCTGGTGCCCGAATCTTGATTAATTTTTGGTAAGAGGATCGACCGCACATTACCGACGCCGCCTAACATCACCGATCTACGAGGAACAAAAAGGGGGTATCGATTTTTCGCGATTAATTTCGCACGTTATGAATGAAAAGGTCTTGTAACTAGAACATTAATTAAAGCACGTTTTTAGCATGTAATTGCAATTTATCGTCTGGTTTTGAGTGCGTAATTACTTTAAGAGTTTGAACTTTTAATGTAAATTAATTACGAAATTGGTATATATTGGTATATAACCAGATCATGTAACTAAGGTCGCAGTTAGGTCGTAATGTTAACTTTACATTTTGGAAGAAATGCTGTAGTTCTTCAACGCCTTTTTCCTGTTCAGGATATATCTACAATAATCTAGTAGTTGATGTTAGGTGGTTAGGTTGCTCATAAAATCTTTCATTACTTGAAAACCGTCAACACATTGCAATTCTTTGATAATGGGAAAGGGAAAAAGGAGAAAATAGGGAAGCTAACCCGTGATCTTATAATATCAGTCATCAAACGAAACGCAACTGGAGAACCTTTACTTCATTTAGGTTTTCAACGATAGCAAAGAGTCATTCATATATTCGAAAGCAAAGTTCTTCCGATATTATGATGAAAAAAAATTGTTTCTGCCAATAAACAGACAATCATGATATATTAAGTAGTTTTGAATTTTCAAAAATTCAACTCATTTCCGTTTCACCGAAAGTATACCGCTGAATTACATAAAGCGTGGCATTTATCAAAAATATTTACATCGGTAGCAAGTGAATTGGTATCGGCTTAATTTGCGGGGAATTATGCGGCCGCGAGCCCGCCGGGAAATCAACTTTACATTCAATTTACCACCGCCGTGCACAGATAAAAACCAATCACTTCATTTTTACCTGCCCGTTGTTACTATAGATACAGAATAAAGCTCCCGTATTCCCAATTGCGAATGTTTTGCTTTAAAACTTAATCAGGATTACTTCTGAATTATTTTATGAAAGGTTGAAGTGACTGGATAACGGTCCTTTGGGAATCATTTGCGGATGGATATCAGAAAATGCGCCGAGACTTATTAAAACATTAACTGTTGTTGAACATTAATTATTCTCTCTTTCATTTGTTTCTGTCAGACCAAAAGTCCCAGGCTTTTTAATCACGATGCATTCCTTATTGAAATAATGTGTCAGTAGCAAAATAAATCGGAAATATGTATTCACATAAAACCAGTTCCTATTCTCAAATCTTCTATATGAACTATTTTGTAGTCTATTGTGAATGATTTTTGTCGGGCCAATTTATCGTGTCCATTTTTTTGTCCATTTGTAATATTTGGCAATTCGGTCGTTGTGCCGTTGACAAGCGGTATTGTACATACGGGTGATAGCCATAGCCGGTCGGAGGTATCGGTGTCGTAATCACGGCCGGCGGCAGCGCCATTCAATGAGATGAAATCACTATGCGGCTGTATGAATAATTCAGGCGCGGTCCACCTGCGACTCCCACCTCAACCCTCCCGCCATATACACTGCCCATGTACATATACACTATACAATATGCAACACATCTAACTGGCGATATATTGTTGCAGTTATATGAAGTTATATGCCATTTTTTTTTGTATTAGAGGAAGTAGTTGGTTGGACGACGGCTGAGACAAGAAGCTGCGTGTTCCATCCCCAGCACCGAGAAAAAGAAATTTTGTTTGATCCATAAGTATTTGTTTCGAGTTAGCGTGTTGGTCGGACTGAAAATACTGAGACTGATTTATTACGATGTGTGTGTATGGTGGGATCATTTATTTATTTATTGGCGATACTTTTTTGGTGTAAATTGTTAGAAGGTTTCGGGAAGTATTCAAAACTATAAGTCAAAATAATGTTCAATAAATAATTTATTTGCAACAATCCATAATCAATAAATAATTGTTTAACAATAACTTCTTAGTGGTGGTAGGTGACAGCGGGAGAGGAGAAGGTGACGTGTCCGGGGGCAGCGGCATAGGCGACCTTAGCGACGGGAGCCGCGGCGTAGGTGACGGGGGCAGGCGCGTAGGCTACTGGAGCATGAGCGTAGGCAACCTTGGCGACGGGGGCAGCGTAGGTAACCTTGGCAACGGGGGCAGAGTAGGCGAGCTTGGCAACGGGGGCAGCGTAGGCAACCTTGGCTACGGGGGCGGCGGCGTAGGCGATCTTGGCGGGCTCAGCGATGGGGGTGCCTTCGTAGCGGACGACAGCGTTGAATCCGTTCTCCTTGTCGGCGGTGTATTCAACGATGCGGTGGACGCCATCGGGTTGGACAAGGGAGTAGGAGCCGTGGACGGCGTATCCTTCACGGGTTTCCTTCTGCTGCTTGATGTCTCCGCTGTGGTCATCCTGGACGGAGTACTCGAAGTCGTAGTGGGCGGGGGCTTCGGCTTCAGCGTAGGCCACCTTGGCAAGGGGCACCACGGGGAGGGCGGAGGCGGCAACTGCCAGAGCAAGGACGACGACGAACTGAAATATAGAGATTTTATTAAATATATTTCTTTAAATCGGGTAATACTTATACTAGAAAGGTTGTACAATTATTTATTTAATTTCGAAATGTCTAAATTATACATATTTAGATTGTTTTTAAATTTCCAGTTTCTGAAATATTTTCAGGATAGCTAAGTTCTCACCTTAGCGGCCATTGTAAATGTAATGATTGTCTGGTGTTGACTATGTCGGTACTGGAGTCTGCACCAGTTTTTATACAAAAGCTGTGAGGCTCGGTGACACAGAACTGGCCCGGGGCGCTGATAATTATGCCTAACCGCTGATTGAGAGGTGAAGGTCGCGCGACGCACCGCAGGCTACAAGCTTTCGTATGTCGTGTGCTGCCCTGATACAACTTAGAGATAACATACCAATATGTAGATACGCCTTAAGACATGTCATATTTGTTATTACTATTATGATTTGTCGTTTGTGAAAGACTAATAAAGATTATTGTCATAAATTTAATCTGGAAGCCTTTTATAAATCCCTTAAGACCGTATGTCAAGACATACGGTCTTAAAGATTCGGTCAACAAGATTCTCCGGCTGAATAAACATATGTATTTTATTGCTTTTGCGATAGTAATGTGGATCATCGTATTACAATATCCTTACATGGTCAAACATAAAATAAAGCTCCTTAATGCTGTATTTTTAATATTGATATGTTTATCTTGACCAGGAATTTGTTAATCCTCGTTATGGTAGAGCGTTGCTGTCGGCTATTAAAGTTACCGTACAAAGTGTTCTGTAAAAATAAGTAAATGGGTATGGTTCAATATTTAATGTACGTTAATGTACAATGTTTCCGGGAAAACTATCGTAAAATAACTGATGTTGCGTAGCGTTTGGTGCTTGATAATACCAGAGAGCTATTCCATGAGCCATAGAATATTTGTACATATCGGTCCCAATAACCAACACAGTGACAATAGTGGAAAACCTGACATAATCTCCAAATAAGTCTGCCGCATTTCAGGGTTACCTTTGTACATTCGATTTCCAACAGACCACCATTATTATTAATAATTAATTATTTGTCAACTGCCGAAACATGTAGTGAACACGCAGTATTATAGTGAACTTAACATCAGACTCAGACATCAGATAACTTAACGTGCGTGGTGGCCTGTTTGTTAAACGGACTAAACGCGGCTGCCAACATGTTCACGGTGGTCGCGGGTTCGAATCCCAGGGCAAACCTCTGACTTTTCGGAGTCATGTGTGTATTGATAGTCAATCACCACGCACTAAAACGGTGAAGAAAAACATCGTAAGAAAACCTGCATACCGTAGCGATTTATAAGAATTTCTAAGGTTTTTTTTTTTTTTTTTTTTTTTGCCGTTTAGGCAGACGAGCTAGCGTCCCGCCTGATGGTAAGCGGCTACCACTGCTCATGGACCTCCGCAGTGCCAGAGAACCAGCACAACAAAGTCACTGCCTACCTCGAAGAGAGTACTCTCTTTAAACCTTGTTTAAAGAAAGACAGGTCATACGCTGAGGAAACACCGATGCAGGAAGTTCATTCCAGAGCTTGCACGTACGTGGTAGAAAAGAACGCTGGAAACGTACCGTTCGGGAGCGGTACGCTTCCAGGTGGTGGGAATGAACTCTACTGCGGTGACGTGTGGTGCGTACCATCTCAAACAACTCTTCGGAGCACTCCCCGTGAAACAGACGATAGAACACACAGAGAGATCCGAAGTCTCTCCGCAGTCCTAACGGTTCCAATTTATCCGTGAGATCGTGATCATTGACTATTCGACTAGCTCGTCGCTGCAAGGAGTCAAGTGGGTCGAGCTGGTATTTTGGGGCACCTGCCCAGTGGTGAGAGCAATACTCCACGTGGGCCGGATTTGCGCTTTGTAAAGCGTTAATCTATGACCCGACGTAAAGTACCGCTTGGCTCTGTTCAGGATTCCCAACTTCTAGCTCGCCAGTTTGGCTTTGCCCTGCGATTGATTCCTAATCTCGACCTTGCTTGATATTTCGATGCCAAGGATTCCAATACTCTCGGATCCTTGGAGAGTTACTCCTTGGAATTGCGGCGCCATGAGAAAGGGGTCCTTCTTCGCAGTGAAGACACAAACTTGTGTCTTCGAGGAGTTAAATTGAACTAAGTTCAATTTATTCTATTCGGAGGCCCGCCCCAGAGAGCTCTCGACTTCAGACACAAGTTCAAACCGTCTTTCCATAATGGAATCCCGAGAGTGGCTCCGTTGGCCGATATACCGCGCGTCACTCGTACTATCATCTGCATAACAATGCATGCTATCAATAGACAACATGTCATTGATATGCAGGATAAAGAGTGTCGGCGATAGCACCGAGCCTTGTGGAACACCAGCATTAATGGTCTTGGTCTCGGAGCAACAGCCGTCCACTACGACTTTTATGCTCCGACCATCCAAAAAGCTGGTGATCCATTTGCAGAGTCCCTCAGGAATTCTATACGCAAGTAGCTTTGCCAGCAGCGCGCGATGCCACACTCGGTCGAACGCCTTCGCAATGCCAAGGCCGACCGCAATCGCCTCACCCCCACTCTCCAAAGCCTCCGCCCAACGGTGCGTGAGGTACACAAGATGATCACCAGCCGAGCGACCGTGACGGAAACCGTACTGGCAGTCACTAATCAGCTGGCGATCCTCAAGATACCTCAGGAGCTGAGTGTTTATAACTCGCTCCAAGACCTTGGAGAGTAGGGATGTGACAGCAATCGGCCTGTAACTCGAAGGGTCCGATCGGTCACCCTTTTTGGGGACAGGGTGTACATTGGCGACCTTCCACGAAGCCGGAACCCGGAATTGTTGGCTTTATAGGAAAGACGGCAAAGGCGCGTAAGTACGGGTATCAACCCAGGGGCGAACGTTTTAAGAACCACTGCGGGGATACCGTCTGGCCCACTCAACTTATGGAATTCAAGAAGCCTGAGCTCCCGTCTGACAGCACGCTGGGTGATTTTTATGTCAGATAGGAGACTCTCACAACGCGGGATGTTCGGCAGTGTGACTCCCCCATTATCTAAAGTCGAGTTCGAGGCAAAGAATTGGGCCAAGAGATCAGCTTTGTCCTTTGCACTATGGTTCAAACTGTTATCGGACTTACGTAGTGGTGGGAGACTGGACAGGAAGAAATTACCCTCCACAGCCTTAGTGAGCGACCAAAAACCACGACTCCCAGTGGGATCTCAGATCTGGAGTCGCTCGCCAATTCTCCGGATGTGCTCCGTCTTGGCCTTAGCTAGGGCTCTCTTGCTGGATCTAGAGGCGGCATTGAATTTCCGTTTCTTGCGTCTTGCCACGCCGCGTATGCGGACTGCTTCAGGCGCGCAGCAACAGCACAGGCACGATTGTACCAAGATCGGCTGCGACGCCCTGTGGGTATTTTTGAGCTGGGTATGAAAGTCTCCACACCCAAGCTAATCGTAGCCGCGACGCAGTCCGCACAGGCGTCAGGATCATCGGAGGAGAAACAAAGCCGCCTCCAAGGGTAGGACGCAAAGAATTCTCGCAGTCCATCCCAATCTGCTGACATGTACCTACCGCCAAACTGTGCGAGTTCCAGTCATCGAAGAACGGCTGGGACCCGCCCCAGGAGCCCATGAACGGACCAGGCAGTGGTCAGATGATCCCAAGGGAGCATCAACCACTATCCTGTATCCGTCCGGAATGTTAAGTCCGCTAACCCGCACTAGGCCAGCGTGGTCGGTGGTGGACTATATATGGCTTAACAACTCTCGATTGAAGGCCCGTGCCCTACAGTGGGACGTATATGGGCTGATACAGTAACGTCAGATATGGTAGAGATGGATTGTAGACGCTTCTTTGTTCGAAACATATGTTGGTGTGGTTTGTGCCCTTGTCTCTTGCAAAAGATAACATTCCACCAGGCCAGCTTCCGAATTGCTATTATGAAAGTCATTATCATCGTCTTTACTCTTTAGTCACAACAATAAAAAATAAAATGCTAAATAAAATAATTCGATCTAGTTGTAGAGTAGGTTTCCGCAAGTTATTTATTTATTTATTTAACACTTTATTGTACACCAAATACATAAAAAAGATCAAAACAACATGAAATAAAATATATAATGCACAAGTGGCGGTCTTATTGCTTGTAAGTTAAGTACCTACCTATAGACATTTCTTATAATATATTGAACGTATTTATTATTTACACGCACAAATTATAAACATTTTCAATATTACCTACAGCCTTATACAATAATAGTTTATAAACTATTTTAGCTATCATATATTGTCTTCTTCGCACAAACTGATTTTAAAAGTCGTTCGAAAAGGACAAAACATTTGATAACTAAAATGGGTTTTAAAAATTGTCTATGAATAAGTCCGTACTATTTTTCAACATCTGTATGTGATACGTATTAGATTAGTGATAATTAAATGCAGTTCATTCGCTGAATTATTTAACATTCAATTAATCAAAACATGTCAGGGTACTTTATATTCTTGAGCAAAATACTTCAATGACAACTGTAAATATTATATTGATCAAGTTCATTACGAAATTAATACGGTGTTTGGCCAACCCGCATTAGGCCAGCGTGGTAGACTATATTGCCTAACCACTACCAATCGTACTCTCTATTGTAAAGGAGGCTCGTGCCCTGCTGTGTGACGTATATGGGCTGATACAGAGATTTCGTATTATTCATATATTAATTTTCTAATTGTAAACTGAATAAAATAGCGCCCTGGAGTAATACACACGTAAAAATCTTAATAGCCATTTTTTTTATATCGTGTGTATTAAAAGTTTGCTCCAAGGCGCTTTATGTGTCACTACGGATTCTTACAAGAATCATTACACCTCCTTGTAAAAACCCTGAAACGCAGTTAATTTTAGAGCGTCTACTGTTAAAAGTTGTCTCCTTTATTAGTCATTAATCTAAAGTTTATGCATCTAAGTAGAAAGAAAGAAACAGAAAGGATTAAATATTTAAGGTTTTCTTATGCCCAAATTAAACCTAGTTTGTATCAGCTAATAAAACCTTATTAAAAGAAAACAAAGCGTGGTGGCCTGTTTGACTTGACACCTCTGATTTTTTGGAGTCATGTTTGTATTGACAGCTATCAATCACCACGCAATATACCGGCGAAAAAAAATATCGCAAGGAAACCTGCATACTAATGCGATTAATAAAAAATCTATGGTAGGTATGTAAAGTCTTCCAACACGCACTAGACCAACGTGGTGGACTATAGGCCTAACCCTTCTCAATCGTACTCTCGATTGTAGAGGAGAACCGTGCGCTGCAGTGGGACGTATATATGGGCTGATATAAAAGAAAACAAGAAGGATCGTGTAAATCCAATTTTATTTGAAAATTCACTAAGCAAGCGTGTTTTTGATCTTCAGCTACTACCATAATTTAATCGTTGGTAAAACTATAAACGATACAATACGTAAATAAATTTTTAAAAGTCAATGAATGAGAAATATCACAGCAAAGGAAACATCTCAGAAAAGATTACAGATTATCTCTGAAATGATTGCATAAACGAGACGAATTAAAAACAGGTGCGCTACATTGTAAACAAGTGGCAATGTCAGCGAAGCTATTATTTTAAAAACCAATATCAAAACGTAAAAGATTATACGCATACATAATGTTACTGCAGGTGGAAATTACATCAGCCGACGACTGAGTCTATCAGAGCTTTTGTTGAAATACGCCCGACTGCCCTTGGTGCAAATTGGCAGATAATTATTTTTAACTCATGTATAGTATTCTTGGAATTTACATGCATTTATGTTGGGATACAGCGCGATATTAACCCTGTAAATTCATCTGTAAGATATTAGGTTGTTTATAGGCGTTTTTGCTGTATTTTCAAGGGATAAAACAATATCCAATAATAAAGAATTGAAGTCGTTTATTTTAACGACATAAAATGCTGAATTTATCGTAATTAAAGAATTGGCCAATATTTTAATAACAGTCTTCCATAAGCATTTAATATGCATAGACAAATAAATCAAATCACCGCAAGTGATTTTAATTACTTACATAATTCATACGCGGCGCAATAATAAAGGCAGTTGCATTCATTGAAATCGTTTTAAGGAAACGGGTTCTTTCGCCGCCAGTGTGGTGAGACCTCAAGCTTTCTACCTTGAGCGTCGCATCTGTGAACGTAAAAAGAATACCGCGGGTTCCGTTAAACTGGTCCGTTTATGGGCAAAGAAATCAAAAGTAGTTTTTGATTAAATGTGACCGTGGCCTTGGCCGAAATGCCTTGGGTGTGGTCCGGCGGTAATATGTGTAACATACGCGAAATGTTGATTGATGGCAAATGTGGGCGCATGTGAAATAACCATTACTGTCATACTCGATATGATCAATTGTACTGATACGCTAGATGCTATAACTTTCGAATTGATTATGTAGAGCAAATAGCATGTAGTTAACACTAGTAGGTTTACCTCATCAAATATTCTTTTTAGGATAAATTTTATTCTGTATTCGTTTTTTTTAACCGAATTGATAAGAAATCATGTATGCTGTAAATATAAAAAAATGCATCATAGATTCAACATCTGAGAGAATATGTATAAATGGAGCAATTTATATTTGCTTTGATAGTAGGTGCGTGTCACTGCATAACTCCCATCGATATCAATGTTACACTAGATAAGACGTTCTTTGTAATAAACGTGTCCCACCCGAGTGCGGTGCAATGCACCGCACACGAATCAGTCTGCCGCGTGACGGCCGCGCAATAGTACACCTCTTCGTTTATATTTAAAAGTAATTTATTTTGACTTTTCCCCGTCAAACCGACAGCGAAATTTTCTGAAGTTACAATATAATTAAAGAATACAACGTCATTGATATAATATTGCAGAATAATACCGACAATACAGATATTTTATTTATTAATGGATGAAATATATTTTAGAGCTCGTTAAAATACAAGGTGAGCTCCTTAATCGTATATCTCATTTACGCGCATAAAAATTGCCCGTCGAGTGAGAGAGACGAACTATATAAGATATAGATTATTCAAGGGACATTCATATCAGAGGACCAAATAGGCATTAACTATTCGAATACATTACAAATTCAAATATGTTGGAAGAATGTAGTTGTAAATTGATTTCAGTATTTTATTTTAATCATATGTTCTTAATTAATAACTCAAAATATGTGTGTTGTATATGTGTTTTGAAACAGTGGATAGTATTTAGACCTCATTTCTTAATATGGATTACTTAATGGACTATTCGAACCCATTGTTATTGAAGACTAATATCATTTAAAGTTGTTTTATAAGAATTTACGCGTCGGTTACGAAAAAAAGGAGATCTCTATAATATTTGTCCAGAATTATTGGAATGGATATAAGTGGCTACCATGAGAACATACCTATATTTGTTCAATTCATTTTCGATACGAAGATTTCAGATATTCCAAATGCGGTAGTCATTTTTGTAATTCATAAATGTTATTATGATTTAAACGTCAGACTTATTGTACACTGATTGACTGCTTGACAGACTTGTACACTTGTATTTAATTTCATTTACATCATTTCCATGAATTATTCACGTAAATAAAAAAAAAACATTACAAATATATTATTGCTATGACGGTATTTATAATTAGGCAGTAAGATACGGCAAAGCTATTACTGACATGAACTGTCTTGTCTGTCTAATAATCTTTGATCATAATTTGTAGTTTTCAAGTAAACGTACTATATAGTTGTCGCTACTGAGCTTTTGACAAATACGGGACAAATAAATTCTATGACACGCCTAGTCTATCGGTAGAATCGAATATAAGTCAATGATAACTCCTTATAATGTCACATCGAAGTATAGAGCCACAAAGATACCTGGCCCGGTGGCCAAAAGTGGAAACAAATACGTCATTTAGAATGTCAGTCTATCTGCCAGTCGCTGTCATATCGGCCATTAGTTGTTTACTCAATATATTTATTTTTCCTGCATTATTTAAAACTAGTGAAAATTGCCGAAAACTTTAAAAAGTGATGCTAGGAATGTTAAACTTCAGGTATTAAATTTTACGTAGGAAGAAAATCGGCTTCAGATACCAATAATACCCTTCGAAAAATTGTATCATCGTGTAGCTGTTGCCACAAGTTTGTGTTGTCAGCTTTTCAAAATAAATTCCACGAAAACAGAACTTTGTACGTACTAGTACAATAGATGTTAGTTCATATCCTAAACTAAAATTCATCGTTACGTGCGTGGTGGCCTGTTGGTAAATGGACCACCAATGACCACAACCACATTTCACGGTGGCTGCGGGTTCGAATCTCAGAGTACCCCTCTGACTTTTCGGAGTCATGCGTGTATTGATAGTCAATAAACACACACAAAAACGGTGAAGGAAAACATCGTGAGGAAACCTGCATACCAAAGCGATTTATAAGAATTTCTATGGTACCTGTGTAAGTCCACCAACCCGCATTAGGCCAGCGCGGCGGACTATATAGCCTGTGATATGGCCTAACTACCCTCAATCGTACTCTCGATTACAGAGAAGGCCCGTACCCTCCAGTGGGACGTGTATGGGCTGATACAGATAACTTTTTAAGGGTTTTGACTTCTTTAAGGTGGAGCGATTGGTTAGAAATCTTGTGAAGGAAAAAAACATGCATATGAAACTGGTCCACTCATTTTCCCGACACTATTGATCGGATTGAAAAATCTTACTTTACCCACTTTATTGCTATATCTATTTTTAATGGCAACACCAAATTCGATTACAGCGACTCTCTCACCGGGTCAGATAACTTTGTGCCTCTTTACTATATAATAGCTGACCCGATTTCTTGATATCCAGAAAACAGTAATTAAGTATTGAACGAAAATTCGTGTTATTGTGCCAATTTTTCTCAAAGAACACCAAATTTTTAGAATAAAATTTAGGGTCTATCTTATTATTGATCATTACTAATGAAATTCTTATAAATAATAGCGAAAGTATAGCAATATACTGCATTACAAAGTTCTAAAAAAAAATTAAACTGTGAAGAGTGACGATCGTTGACAAACAAATAAAAGCCAGGAAAAAAAACGAATTAATCAAGACAGAACATTGATTAAACATTTCGATAGGAACGGATATCGCATTTTAAACAAGTCGAAGCCGGAGGCTATTTCTTGTTATTCATACCAATAAAGTAGTTTGAAATAATAATAATTTACTTAATTTGTGTTTATGGTTTAAATCAATGTAATAAGCTGGGTGTTTATTTCTCATGGACTTTACATTTAAGGTCTATGCTGTTTATTGGTTCACATCCTTATTTGGTTGTTGATTGCCCACCTCATTCTAAGTACGGTACTGCTACCAAGTGCTGACAGTTACCATCAAACTTGTCTAACTATCAAATCCCACACAATGAAACACAAAGTTTTATTCATAGGTTTTCACAAGAGCAAGTCGCTTATATAACGCAAAGGTGGAGCAATTTAAAAAAATATTTAGAGCAATAGTTATTAACCGAATTGTAATTATGTGGTACGACCAGTCCGCATAAGTAGATGCAACTTCAATATGCAATAAAACAAATGTATTAACATATGAAGAATATTGATATGTAAAACCAATTGACTAAATGGATTTTGAAGGGTATTTAGAAATTTTGTTGTAAGAATGTTTAATTAAATTCGATAGAAGTTTATTTTAATGTATTTTTTTTCTTCTTTATCAGGTCTCTGCTTCTTTTTTTCAGACTAGGCTCCGGCCTAGTCCGCTGGCCGTTAGTGAAGGTAACTTGGGCCCTGAAAGGTGTCAATTGGAGTCCCTTTCCCTCAGTTTATCAGAGTCTACAGTAAATTTGTACAATTTTGCTACATCCTCACTGCTTTTTAATACTTAAGAGTGGTAGAGCCACGCTGTTCTCAGTCATGCCTCAACATGAATAGGCAAACTCATCTGGTACGGTACCACTGTGTCACATAAAATCGACGTGAAGCGACAGCTTTGCCATCGCATCAAATTCAGTGAGTGTGAATGCCGGATGCGTCATATCGCTTTCCTCTTCCCAATATTCTCTTCCGCTCTCTCCCCGATTTGATCGTCCGGCAACATAACCATAACCAACCAAGTGCTGTGGATTTTAATGGGCGGCAGTGATCACTCACCATCAGGTGATCTCTTTGCTCTTTTGCTGCACCAGTTGTATCATTTTAAAGAAATAGAACCCGCATAGAACAGAATGCCCGTTGACTTCCGGAACAATAGGGTTTGGAAGATTCCGAAAATGTATCGATAAACTAAATTTGAGTAAGCTTTTCGTTTCGTAATCTTCGTTGTCTTTTTTCTCCATTTAAATAATTAAAACTAAAGAAACTGAATTGAAATTGTACGAGTGACTAATAACTATAATATGCAGCTATTTATCGATTCTTAACTATAAGCTCCGATTTAGGGTCCTACCTAGTGGCAAGAGCGTGCGTAAATTAAGTTTTCCTTATTCGTGAATGGCTTTTTGAAAGTACGAAGGAGAATATTTTTCTGCTAATTAGTTCTGAGAATTCGATATCAAAGCACAAATGTTACAAATAAGATGTGTTAATAGTTTTAAACTTTAAACTATATAGAGGTTAAGCTCAGGCAGTACTCTTCTAAATATTGGGTTTTCCCAAGGATCATAGCGACTAGATTTTGAGTCCTATTCGCAATCTAATATCCCTGAAAATATGTATTGAATGATTTTCTTGGTGCGAGGATTACATTCTTGGCTTCTCATTTCTTTTAGCCAGTTCTTGATGGTAGCACTCAACTGTCAATCATCTATATGAATATCATTAATCGATCTGTCGTAAAAGATATGAAAGTATGTATTCCAGTCAAAGATTAATACGTCGATAGTGAAAGCAATTAAATATATTAACAACGATGTAAGAAGTAAAATAAATAAAATAAAAGAAGTGACACGGACCCTACCCAGTAATAGAACCTAATGAAAACAGTTTTGGGTGAAAACAATTAAGTAAACAATTATTTATGAATGTCGTTTAGAAGTTACATCCTGCTTGTACTTATTTTGCATAATCACATCAAGTATTATTAGGTACTGTAAAAGCAGTTTAATTATCCATTAAATTGTTCACAGATACGTTAAGATTCTTCAAGGGAATGAACTTGAGCGGGTTACATAACATCGGTCGAGTTTTGGGCTGCGGTCAACGCGCGGTGCTGTGCGGGCGACGCGCGTCCTGGTATAAAAGCACCGACCTATCGGACATCGGTACATTAACTCACTACTCCTAAACCAATCAACATGGTCGCCAAAGTGAGTATTTCGAAAGATAGTTTCAATAATTTGGTTAAATATATGTTTATTACATTGGCAATAGTAAATGTAGCAACAAAGCTGAGAAAGCACAGTTTTGTCTAAAGTTTAATTGTTATTTAAACGAATCTTCTCTTCTCTTCTAACGAAACTTTAAATTTAAAAAATATTTAAACTGAAATTCTTAATAACATAATCAATTCGTTGAAAAATTGGAAGTCTTATAATGTTATATTACCCGATGTTATTAATTGCATAAATTAGTAATAAATATTTATTATTTCCAGTTCGCAATCTTCTCGTGCCTGGTGGCCGCCGCCGTCGCCGTCCCCCTGGTGCCGGTCGCTAAAGTAGCCTACGCTGAGGCTGAAGCACCCGCCCACTACGACTTCGAGTACTCCGTCCGCGACGAGCACACCGGAGACATCAAGGAGCAGAAGGAATCCCGCGCCGGAGACGCCGTGCACGGTTCTTACTCGCTCGTCCAACCCGACGGCGTGCACCGCATCGTCGACTACACTTCCGACGGCGTCAACGGATTCAACGCTGTCGTCCGCTACGAGGGTACCCCCATTGCTGCTCCCGCCAAGATCACCTACGCTGCTGCTCCCGCCAAGATTGCGTACGCTGCTGCTCCCGTAGCCAACTACGCCTACGCCGCCGCTCCCGTCGCCAAGGTCGCCTACGCCGCACCCGTCGCCAAGCTCGCCTACTCTGCCCCCGTTGCCAAGGTCGCCTACGCTGCTCCCGTAGCCAAGGTCGCCTACGCCGCTCCCGTCGCCAAGGTCACCTACGCTGCTCCAGTCGCCAAGGTTGCCTACGCTCATGCTCCAGTCGCCTACGCGCCTGCCCCCGTCACCTACGCCGCGGCTCCCGTCGCCAAGATCGCCTATGCTGCTGCTCCCGGACACGTGACCTTCTCCTCTCCCGCTGTCACCTACCACCACTAAACTGTTAATGTCTATGTTATTTAAAACTTTATTTATTCTGAATACAACGTAGTCAATTTTATTGAAAGCTTTTATTTTCCTGAGGGTTGATCGAGAATTGCGCAAGGAGGCGTCAAAACGGCGTATCCGATATCAAAACGCTCCAAACGAAGTTAGAAAGAAGCGTGCGGGTAGTGTCGGGGAATCAATTGAATTATGTAGCGTTATGAGGCGGCGAGGCGAGCGGGTCCGGTTACGCGGCACGTCCAAGTCGCCCTCGACGGACCCGTCTGACGCATTGCTCCTGACACCTATTCATTCGCCTAGTTTAGCCGACGCTACTCTAATTATATCTTATACACTCAATGCTCACTCCCCTCGCTCGCCTCACTCTCCAGGAGGTGCGGGGGATGAGGTATGCCAACATTGATTGTTGGCACCCGCTTTGCAAAAAGTGGCATAACGTATCGACACCTACATTAAAAATTGTAAGCAAATATAAAGTGACAGGTCTGATGTTGGAAGTGGTTGTTAGCACTAAACGAGGGGCTTGTGAAGTGTGTGATCTGAATGTTATATTGCTGTGTCCCTGCGTGACTCGTGACGAAACGAAGGGGTTGCGCACTGAAGTGTTTTAGTAACAAATGAAGTTTTATAACTAATTTATGACGGCTTATCATGTGTGGGGTAAACATTTGTAGGATGAAGTGATATTTGCAGATAAATCTAAAAAACGATTAACTAATGTGGACATGCATTTAAATGCATCTACTTATACTAGAAATAGTAATGCAATCAAATTATTTGTTATAACACGTTAAGAGTTTTAGATCAAATTGCCCTCCATTTCTATATTTTTAACAATTATTTGTAAACGAATTAATACACTTGTAATACAGTTTACATAAACCTAGTACAAAGACCCTTAAATATTTGAGGTATGTTTTGTTAATATGAAATTATTAGGTCAATAAGTCATCTATGAAGCTTATATACACCACTTTATAAAGGCAAATTTCTGCGAATTTACAATCGTTTCCCAGTATCTACACAAAATACATATCATATACAGTTTATTCCGTAAACGTAGTAGTGTACGCATAAAATATTCTCTCTGTGAATGCTTGACGTCCGAAATAATAATATAATCAGTGCGAACAAATGTTTTGGTGAAGTTTTACAATCCGCCCACAGAGGTTGCACAAAGGGTTGTTTCGTGTTAATCCGGCTATTATCGGATGATGAACTATTACCCCTCCCCGCGCAGCCCGCGGCAACCCCTCACGTTTGTTTAACCATTACGGGGGGTATTACACCGAATGTCGTCGCTCCTCGGAGATTTGAAGATGAACTGTCATTACATGATGTGGAAGGGTTGTTTTGTCAACGTTGTTATGATTAATACATATATTTATGTTTTTTTTTTTATGAGGATTTCACACCTGTTTTGTTGTAAAATAGTCGTTATACTATCAGGTCTCCTTTCAATTTTTGTATCTTCTATGATGTTGTTGCGATCATTGATTACACTTTTGCATGGATATGAATATCTGCTGTTTCTGATTACCACTGTTCATGATGGTGAACAACCAACACGGTGAAAAAGATAATTATGCCAGATGTTGGTTTAATTTCTTAAATCATCTAATCGTAATCGGTTAAATCGTCTTAATTGTTGACTATAGGAACATAACTATATCTCGTCGGTCCCCATTTGTGTTGTTTTGCACTTGCCATCAGATGCGTTGTCTACAAAAAGGATAATAAGGTAGACGAGGACCTAAAAACAAAACAAGGAGGTGGATTATTGATCTCCAAGTACCTACAGAAGATAGAGAAACTTAGATAGGGTAGAGCCATGTCTTTATGAAAAAATCCATAGCAAATCTGTTGAACTCTGCACTACTCTTTATCTTGTTGAACTAGGCAATTAGAGCCGTTGGCATAAATGGCCACAACGTACCCAGTTGGTAAATTTTTTAATAAGTTATAAAAAGGAGATTATGTGAATTACTGTAAAATATATTGAATTATCTCTTTGGTAAGTACAAGTAGAGCATAGAATACAATTACGATTTACTACCGATGACTAGACTTTTCTAACAGTGGCTTGTCAGTAATTTTGATAATGGTTTCTTAGATTTACGCGAATGTTACACATTGAAATAAAACTATTATTTACGGATTTTATCGCGAATTTGGTTAAATTTTTATATATATTTTCAATTTAAACAAAATAGACTTTTTAATTTACCAATTGTAAAATAAGGGTAGTTCAATTGTAACAGTCACAGAGCGGATGACTAATACCTCAGTCCGCCCCGTGACCACGAAAGCTGTAAAGTAATCGCTTCGATTAGTGTAGGTATATTTGATCGAAGAGTAATCGAAACGTCGCGTCGCGTCGGGAAGTCAAAAATGTGAAAATTAAACCAAATTCGCGATAAAATCCGTAAATAATAGTAATTTTGATGTTGTGACTATTTGTGATAAAAGCGATATAATGAATAGTCATTAAATATAAAATACTATCGCTTTCGGAACGTAAAACGTTGGCTATCAAGATTCAGTCAAGTACAGTTATAATAGCGCTCACTGTGCGGGCAATCTTCATTGTTCCGATTACAAAAAAAACAATCAGGAGTATCGTTTTATTCATATTATATAAAATGGGGCAATCAAGCGGCTGCATCGCTTTACCAACAATACATATGAAGTTGCTTTAGATATTAAAGCGATAGTTAACGAGCGCTGTGATCACTGCACAATAGCGATGCGATGTTCGTCATGCGATCGTCTAAATGCGCACACATCGCCACGTGCCGCTACAATTGGACATTTCATGCATTTTGCCGGCTGCCGTCGCTTCCGGCTAGGGCTGATGTCGGTGAGTCTTAGTTTTAGAAGCATTTTGTGATTTGCATGGATTGGATACATGAGCGACGTGAAGCGACGGCTTCGCTGTCAAGTTTTGTGCAGTGAGTGAAATTTCTGAATGCCTTTATATCTCTTCCTTCTTAATTTTTTCATCTGATTTTCCATAAAGTAATTTGCATGACCATCCAATAGACCATCGCTCGCCAATAACACAATTGAATCCGGATATATCTAGTATCTACACATGCTGAATTTAACACACGACATGCTTTGTCATTTATTTGAAAGTGAAAACTGATGTACAAGTGATATTTGTACATGGTATTTAAATTTTACCCACATGATTCTCATCACATAGATACGAGGATTTTTACTGCTTAGCAGCTAAGCATTATCTGGTTCGGTTCGGAAACTTAGCTGAGCGGTAAAAAAACTCACAACCATACAGGTTGATCAAAAGATTATAAATTAAAAATATAATTTTTGACATAATTAACTGGAAGTTTTTTCAAACGTGATTAAATATTACCGTGGCTGCTTAGGAACGCATTGTTTAATTTGAATTCCATAATAATTTACCGATATCTTTTTTTTCCTCTTTATAAAATTTTGGTCAACCCTATAGTATCGTACCATCTGGCACTGTTGCAATGGGACAGTTATCGTTATTATTCTAAGGTATCTAATACTACATCATCGCTACTGTATTTATTTTCGGCGGTAATGAATTTGTTGATATCTTTGAGGGTCGGAAGCGGACGAAGGTGAACTTCAACCGATATTTCTCAATTTCCTATAGTAAATTTATATTAACAACTAACAAGTATTGCTCTATATTTGAACTGTGATTTTGATGTCATACTTATAATAAAATATATACTTCTTAATTTTTTAGTTGATTTACATTGTTTAAAGTTATATACCTATTAAGACTAACAGACTAGGTTATCTTATGCCTGAGGTCGGGCTCAAGCAAAAGAATTAGTAGATAATCATTGTCCGATATACTTAATTTTAATATTAGTATTAGGTACTCCTTAGGATTTCCGAAGTAAATTCAAAATGATCATATAGAGTGCTTATAATGTCTAAATTCCTTTATCTTCACCACCAGAGTAAATGTTTGTCTAGTATGACTTTCGTAGCCGTGTAATTTGAAAATTAATGCCTTTACATTAGATATTATTCACGTAAAACATTATCAATCCTTAGAGATTGCAAAAATTCAACAACTTCAAAATTCCGGAACGATAAATACCTCACAATCCCACCGAAAGCTACTCTCAAAATATTTACTGCGATAGAACATTGCGCATTCTAATGTTCTGAGTTGCTGTGCAATCGCCCCGAGCGGGCTCCAGGGAGGCTCGACTCGTCGGGAGGCTTCGGGAGTCTGAAGTGGGGTGAGTAGGGACGGGGTGGAGGTGGGTTGGCACTAGTCTATGTCGGAAACAATTAGGCGGTGCGCACGCGCCCCGGCTTCCCGTTCGTCGTCTAATTGGCGTATCTCGGAGCCGCTCATGTATTCGCATTATAATTGACAGTGACGATGCAAGCGTATTATATTGATATCTGTTACAGAGCGTTATGTGGTTTACTGGCGTCGCGCTCATTGTAAACGTTTGTTTGCTTTGGCGCGACATCTGTTTTCCCACGAGTGAGGTATGGTAGCTGTGATAAGTAAAACAATGCTCTATTTTTGAATACACGTTAACAATCTAAGTTAGCTGGTCGCTCTTATACGCCTAATGAGCTTACGTAAGCCCTGGTTTGACCAGCCTAGTCATGATAGTATTAAAATAGTCAGAAAGGAAACAACCAAAAGAACATCGGCGAAAATGGACCATGAACGGGACCAGTTATGAATGGTACATCAAAAATTTTCATAATTTATTAGAGTCAAAATGCATATTTCAATTTATTTTAAAAAACCCGGATAAAAACTTTAAGTGTTTTTAATAATATTGAACGCATATGAGTGCGTTCCATCAGTCATACTTTGTTTTAAAATAAGGTTTTAACTACAACGTTGAAGGTAGTAGTACTAAATAAAAAAAAGTGTAGGTATTCTTCTATGACACATGACTTTTCTTTGCGCTGTCATTTTGCTTTCTTTTGATTTCCGATTTACGACTACTGTTAATTCTCTGTTTATATTTGTGACTTGGCTTTAATCACGGACTCCGATATACCCTTGTATTTCTGACCACTTTGTAAGATTGACCATTGTATAACGATAACGCTTTGTGATTTCGTTTAAAGTGTGAAGTATTACCATATTTCCAACATGAACTCGGAACAACAGTGCGCTCCTCAACAATTTGTGCATTGTGTTCAATGCAATACCCATCTTATTATACTCATTTCTGTAATCAGTGAGTGGGTCTATCAACTAATCGAAGTTTTTTTTAGCCACGAATCTACAAGGTATCCTATTTACCATTTAGTCAATATGGTTTAGTATCCTGGAGTTACCACAGGAAAAGTGTGTGTGTTTTGATGAAAAACAATGATGCCAAACTTCCAAATCAAGGAGAGACGGAATAACTAAGTATTGTATTTGTGTAGTAGGACGTCGCACAGTACTGTTGCTGTGCCCACGTCATGACTTTGATGTTGCTGAGCTTGCAGCTTGCAGAGTTCTTAGATTATATTGTAAAAAGAGAAGAATGAGAACGAGAAATAATACATTTATAAAATATTTTCTGTGTTTTATTTTATTTTGTGTTTTATTTTTGTGACCACTGCTTATTATATTCCTATACATACATATAGGGGGATTTTTCAAGTGTGTGTGGATGGCCAAATACGAAACTATAAAAAATAGCGAAAAATACTCAAAACAGTCTAATAAATTCTGATAAAATTCTGCGAAACAATGACAGCAAAATACTACATTTTCTCTCATTACCTTAAAGTAACACAGGTATGGTGTACACCATATTCAACGGCTAATTAGTTTTATGACAAGGGAAATTATAGAGCATAGTAATTACTAAGCCATCATTATGATTTAGTACACTTTTCTTCCTAGGTACCTGATAACCATAAGACCACCCTACATTAGGTATATTTGACAATGACAATGACATTATAATGTGCTATTTTTTATGAATAATTCTAAAATCTCCGGCTTTGCAGAAATCTTTTTGTAACTGGACATCACTCCTCATGCACTATAAAACACAATAAACTATATCCCGGCTGTGTACAATATATTTCTTTGTCAGGTCGCAAAATGTATGGACGTGACCGATGTTCTTTGAGAGAATTAATAACGATCTGTCGTTTTGGAAACTAAATAAAAATGAACAATAAATATACACAACAGTCATACACATAGTCCTGACCCCACACTAAGATCGAGTCTTGTGTCGTGGGTATCGGGAACTACGAGAGAATTTTCGGTCTCATAAACACCCAGTCTCGAAACGAATGCTTGTGGTTCCTGCGACATCTCGTTTCACAGCCGGAGTCTACAACTAGAATTAATACTTATAATGTAATGGTATTAACATGTCCAATATAATAAAATTTGAAGAGAGAAAAAATACTCCTAATATTTTGACAACAGCCTGACGACAATGCATTCCGGACGCCAAAAGATCGTGGACGATCTATACTTACTAATCTAAAATATGTTATCAATTGTGTAATATTTTCCACTGAGTTCATAGTCGGACATGGAGAGTGTAGTAATTTTATTATAGGCAGCGTTCTGTGACATTTCGCACCTGTTTATTACGATTAATTTATAACACCAATGTGTACACGCAGGTCACGTATTGCTTAATATGTCATACATTGCGTAAAATTGCGTCAAATGTTTCATATCATTTGCATTAACTAATCTTAATTAATTTTTTCATAGCTACTAAGTAATAGATGTTGCATAAGATATTTGTTTGTATTATAATGAGTATACAAATCTTTGTGCCGCAAAACTCATATGGAATTTAGGTATCTACTTTCTTCATTATTTTAATAGGCCTAGATAAAGTTCTTATGTTAAAACGATGTAACTCTGAATAAGTACAAAACAATCCCTATAGTTGATAACCTTGGCATAAATATATTAATATATTATTCGCAGATAATTGTTAAGTAACCGACTAATGGACTCCTTCGCATTCCATCTTAGCAAAGTTACCTATCGACATTCGTAAGGCGTTAATAAAATTTCTTTATCATAAAATCATGCAAAAACAAATAAAACATTCTTCATTGCACATTTGCAATGCCAGTAATATTTGATACAACCCTTCATTAGCAAAACTAATGATTCGCTAAACAGCGCCCGGGGGCGGCCCTACTATTCCCATGACATCTGTTTCGTTCGAGACCAAAATCTATTTATTCATATCGTATTGCTAATTTCGGGATTAGGTGGCGCGTTCCGTCGGTTATTGAATTATCCATTCCGTTTGCGGGGACTGCGCTGTCCCTCGGGATCTTTTACTATGGTGACGGGACGCTACTCGAACTGGCTTCTTTAACTGTTTCAAGATTTATTTTAAAGAAATTTGTTTTTAAATATAAATTATGATAGTATTCATGGTTGTGTAACGTTTTATTAAGATTTTTATGATCACAAAACACCCAACAGTCACATACATAGTCCTGACCCCACACTAAGATCGAGTCTTGTGTCGTGGGTATCAGGAACTACGAGAGACTTTTCGGTCTCACAAACACCCAGACCCGGAAGAAATATTTGTGGCCCGCACAAACATTTCTCTCGGTGCGGGGATCGAACCCGCGGCCTCGCGTTTCACAGGCGGCGTCTAACCAACTGCGCCACGGAGGCTGTCATGTATGACAAAGAAATGTAAGTTAAACGTATTTTGACTTAATTATTTTTATTATGATAATTTTTTATTATGATTCTATAAACTTGAGTAGGTAAGTGTTTTTCCCATTGCACACATAGTACCCTAAAAATATAATTATAAAGTATTAAACAAATGATCAAAGTAGCAAATACTTTCTATACTGTGAATTCAGTTCTTAAGAACTGAGTATTAATATTAACATTCAAGTTTTCAGTACAATGGTAAGGGTTTCGGGCAGAAGTACCGCAAAACGTCGCCAAAACGTTTCGCCCGCTCCGTGAATACATTATTCTGTTTCGCGTTTACGAATAATGTTTAGTAAGCGCGTGCTCAATTAAAACGCCGCGTCGCACCGAGCAGCGCAGAAACATACTACACACTCCACTATTATAAACTTTATCTAACATGCTTTAACTAAATTAATGTAAAATAAAATATTTAAAAAAGTTTCAAATTGAATATTTCCATTTATTGATGTGATAGAGTCACGCAGAGTGAAGTAGAGAATAGTAGAAGCATGTGTAAGAAGCTTGAAGCTTTATCGGGATTTTACTAGTTCAGAAAACCGACTTGATAGGACGGCTTGGCTGTCGTCTTTCGTACCCTTTTCGTCTCTTTCTTCCCACTTTAATGGGCTGGTACCGGTCACGTTAGATACATGGTCATGTTAGGTGCATAGGCAATGAACTGTTCATCACTTATAATCAGGTGATAAGTTTGGTTCTTTTTCGGACCTGTCCAATTAACAATATCCCTTAAAATATGACAAAATACAAATATTTAAAACATTAGAACAAAAAAGGGGATCTTTGAACAAAAAGCAAAAATACTCAAAGGTACAAAAAATATTGATACAATTAAATACCGAGCTACTACATAAAATTCTATTCATATTGTACAGCAGAAACGATTTATTAATAACATCTAAAAATAACTGCAATATCGGAAATAATCCAATGTTGAGGAAACTCATCAGAGCGCGGCGCTATAAGACCTCTTTCAAAGCACCGGCGATAGTTTCCTAATCCGGCGCACAACAGAACGTTATTAATTTCATATCGCTCACAAAAGAGCATGTTGATACAAATATCTGAACAAAAGCCAGCGGAGTAATTAATGTACAGTCGTATTGGTTGAATCCCGTCGTTAGGTCCCGGGGGAGGCGCAAATCGACACAATACCGTAGTTAGGGAGCAAGGGTGCGTATCGGCGGACGTTTAACGAGCAAATTATTTAGTAAATGTTGCCAAATAATAACATTAATGTGGGTGCGTGGGGGCCTCTCCACTGATTCCCTTGTTCTATACAGATAGATTAGTGAGGATTTTACTTTGTAGCGAATATATTCCAGTTTACGTTTTACTGGTGGTAGGTCTCTCATATGAGAGAGTCTGCCTGGCTAGGTACCACCGCAATGTCTATTTCTACAGCTAAACAGCAGTGTAAATGCACTGTTGTGTTTCGGTTTGAAGGACACTGTAGCCAGAATAACTAATGGACATATTGACACTTAACATCTTATGTCTCAGGATGGCGAGCGCAGTGGAAAGTTGCTACTGTTTATGAGTGGTTGTATCGCTTACCATCAGGCGAACGGCTTGCTCGTCTCGCCATTCATTGCAATAAAAAAATCTATCTGCTAGTTCTCTTCACTTGCAGCCGTTTTCCATAAACGATCTCTCTTTAACAAGAGATTTTATTAGATATTTCGATGCATTTTATATTTCAGTTCACAAAGATAGCGAGGTATAGATATGGTGTATATATTTATAAAGCTAGGTAAGATAAATACATATTTCTATCTTTGTTAGTAACGGAAGTATATTTAACCTCTAGTTATAGATAGATAGGATATAGAGAACAGTCGTTAAACTGTTAAAATTACCGTATATTGCATCGCAGGATGTAACAATGTAGTAACTAATGGACATTGCACATCACCTGTCTGTAATAGTTAAACGAGTAAAATAATAGTAAAATAGGAATAATTTCATGGAACACAAATGACTTGTTGGAATGTTCATTTTACAGATAGCGAAATTATTGTGACGATTGTTCAAATAGCCCAACTTCGTTCTTGGAAATTGGAATTGGAAGTTTTAATGTAAATTAGAATTCCACCCACAATATTACACTACCTATCAGCTTCCGGGTTCTAATAAACATGTGTAAAGACCCAATTTCCTCTATTTTCATACACATTTTTACACTAAGAGTGACTCAAGAGTCTTCCATATCTAGAAAACCATGTCCACAACAAAAGTCCACAATTTATATACACAAATATTCTTACAACCCAAAACAAAAACGATGAGAAAATCCCCAGACATATCCACATTATCTCTCGACTCCGGGTTTGGAGTGAGGGTAGGCGCCCTCCTAGGCTGGTTAGCCAATGAGAGCTCTCGCGACGCACTCCGCTGTCTGGCAGAGCAAACAGCGCTTCTGAATGCCACATAATTGAGTGGCCGCTGGTGCGCGGTGCCCAGTGGCTCTAATCCATTTTCCTTGCCATTAAAATAATTATGCGCAAATTAATCACCATTTTATAGATGTTTTACGCGTCATCGCACTGGTTCTTTGGTTTCTTTGATTTGAATTGTATCAACAATAGCGTTTAATACTAAGTGGTTCGTGAATTATGTATTACATGTTATGTATTATGTAAGCATCGGTAGACAAGGATAATTATTGCTATTTTATTAACACTATACAATATACATACGACACTTAAATTAAATATAAAAAACGATAAAAGTAACATAAGTAATTATACAACATACAACAAATACGTGCATATTCTTGGTTGTGTATGCTCTGAAGTCTGAACAAAAAATTTCATATGGTACATGCAAAATGAATGAAATGAAAAGCAGAAACCTGCGTTATTTACTATAAATACAATAATAAGAATAAAACATGTTTAAATTATCCTTTTATGCAAATAAAACAATAATATTGATATCAAAAACATCAGTAAACAGTATATACATCTTTACTGTCAATAATCATTTTATTTCTCTCGCTCCAATATTCGTCAGGCAGACACCACTTCATGCCGCTTAGACCGTTCCACCAAACCCTGAATTTCTTGTTTGCAGGCGTTTTTTTATTCTCATTGTTGTGTAAGGCTTCACACAAACGGCAAAGAGGATGAGTGACTTTCGCCTCAGCAGTATCGATCTTGTAAAGATTGGTCCATTTGAAATATGACTCGTATATCGCTGGTTCCGAGATTGCTTGTTTAATTTTCAGAGCTAGTCTGTAGGGATGGAATTGACGAGCATTTATGTATGAGCCGTCGGGTAAAAACCTGAAAATAAGATATTTAGATCACTCTTCCAATTATTCACTTCGTGGGGTAATAGAAAATGTTCACCACCTTCTATCTGGTTGCACCCGAAATTATGTATGAAAACACATATAACAGAAGAATTTCACGCAAATGACCTAAATACAGTATTTCAGAGTATTTTCACATAATTGATGCGTAACGTGGCAAAATATTTGTATTGAAATTACCGTGTAGCTTGTTTTCTTATTTTTTTGTGTACCTACAATAGGTCTAAAACATTTCCATAACTACTTACATAAAATAAAATAAAGAGAGATAAAAAAGACATTACAAAAAATATGTAATAAATAGTTCGCTTTGCTTGCTTTATAATAATGTCAGTGACATTAATTAATAATTGTAATGATTAATTCTTGCTACCCTATCACTACTTTAAAAGCTTTATTTGTTTTGTTTTTATAAACAGCTTAAAGATTAAAATTATTCAGGAAATATTTGTAGCATGGTTTTTAAAGTGATATTATATTTTTTTACTATCCTAATCAAGTAGCCAATTTGACTTTATCATACTTATGATTTGAAATAGCATATCCCCGTAAATATTCACATCGTCCTGATACTCGTAACATTATTCCAGTTTAACGTACCTACTGTAGTTAGCTCCACCAAACACAATAGGCACAGCATAATTATTAAAGCCATGCAAGACCTTTTCCGACACATAATCCTCGGCAAACGAATTCTCGAACGCCATGTAAAAATAGTAGTCCTTCTTGACCATTTCCTCGCAATCATCAAGCGTGCATTTAGTTCCGGTACACCTGCCGTAAATGTCGATCGTCAGCGAAAAATGGAATAGGTGTTCCTGAAGTCTCGTTACGTATTCATCTCGCAGGCTGTCCGCATTACAATTGCTAACAAGCCAAGCGGCTGCCTTTGTTTTTCCTGCCAAAATACTTTTGATTTCTGGTTTCACGGGGCTCGAGCTATTTTTCCACACAACGCTCCTGCTCGGTGCAACAACATGACCGCTGGAGTTTTTAACCGCAATATAACTCCAAACGATATTGGAATCAGTTCGGTAGGTTAACGTCCAATTGAAGAAATCATCAAGGAACAGTTCGCACGCTGGGTAATTGTGTGAGGATTCTAAGGTGTTAAGAATGTAGATTTGTGACGGAGATCGAATCCTTGGTGTTACATTCCCAAAAGATTTGAATATATTCTCGTTGAAGATGATTGCTCGGAACTTTGACACGCTTGAGAATCTATGTCTGTTGATAGTAAAAGCGCAATCACTGACTGGACACTGCAGGTACTTAAACACAGCATTACCTTCGCCCGAATCTAATAATGCAGTTGCAAACCACGACAGTATGTATATCAGTGGTTTAATGTTCTGTTTAGGTTCTATTTTGTGACTACTGAAGGACAAAACAGACGTTATACTATTTACAAACTTCACTAGATCGTGCATTATCCAAATATGGATTGCTAGACATACTAGTATTGTCAGAATCATATAAGCTATATTTTTCACGGACCATTTCGATTTCAACAATAATTTCAGGTAATAAAACATTGTAAAATAAAATATTACAGAAAAGTACTTAGTGACATGTGTGTATATTTTGACATCCTTTATACGTTGTCTATGATTGTAGAAAGTTTGCACGTGATTTGGCACCGGATGTAAGGAGATAGGAAAAGATATTGTAAATCAGTATTATCCCGCGTGGGAGTAAACTTGCATTAGCAAGCAATTGTGTCTCCGGTGGCACCATAACTACAAAAAAAGGAATTTAGACAACCTGACAAAGGTCTGTAACACCTCACTAATCCGAGATTAAGATCGTATCTGGTACAGAACACGATAAACACTTCACATGTAAATACACTTGGAGATTCATGAACAGTTAGTTTGGAGTGTTGAAAAAATATTGACGGGCAGTCATCGTGTCCGAGGTTTGGGTATTGTGAACGCACCGATTATTGTTGGCAAAATAAATGTATTGTTGTGTTGTAAAGTGTGGAGAGCAAAAACTTGGCGGACAATGGTTTTTTAATTGAATTAAGCGCACTCGGAAGCGAGGTGTGACCGGCCACGTCCGTTCTTAGAATGAGCCATATGTCGCTAGCAGACTCCTTTGCGGACTCTTGCAGA
This sequence comes from Hyles euphorbiae, assembly GCA_023078785.2. Classification (NCBI taxonomy): domain Eukaryota; kingdom Metazoa; phylum Arthropoda; class Insecta; order Lepidoptera; family Sphingidae; genus Hyles; species Hyles euphorbiae. The sequence goes on from CM041049.1 coordinate 4,577,846, forward strand.
TGTCCATTAATAATGGCTAGTCTTATAAAAATATATAAATATGGTTTTTTTTCCATATTTGCATTGTTATTGAAGGTCCATTAATTAACCGATCGCTCAATATTATTCAAATAAATGACGACGCTGCAACAAAAAAATAATTAAAAACTTAAGTAACATCAATACTTCATACTATTTACACTTTTATTACTTCTTCAAGCGATTTCCAGGTATCTACAACACCTAATTAACCTGTAAAAATCATTTATGAATGATATTGCAAAGTTGACTATCACTGAAGTAAGGCAAGAAATTATAGGTGAGGCGACTAGAAATCAATGGGTATATAAAGTGAAAAATTTATTTTACGCCAAAATTTAATTTAGAATGATTAAAAGACTCAAAAAAAGCCAAATTCTAATGTTAAATTTTATAAATATTAACACATTTTCAACAAAATAAACAGGATTCAAAAATGTTGATCTTGAAAGCTGCTTTATCCTTGTAACAAAACTTAAAATTCCAAAGTACAGAAACATTGCTGAAAATGAAACCTTCTTTCCTTTATTAAACATTCACCAAAGATAGGTATAGTTCCCATAGCCAAGGCCGTTGCACCAAATATAAATTAAAAAATCCATTAGTAATGCTGCGGTTGTTTGTGATTGCATTTGCCGAAGCGACGGCGCTCTGTAATAAAAGTTAAAACCAGTAACGCCACAGTAAAAACTAACTGCGATCGGTTCACGCAACAACGGTAAATAAACGCATTGCCTTCCGCCGCACGTGAATTATTTAACAAATAAAATGAAACGAAGCGCCGTTCAATCGTGAATTAACTTCATTTCAATTTATACGATTTTTGTTTGCCTTAAAGTACGTAATGTGTTGTATATTTACAACTCGTTGACATACAAATCATGTGAAATGAGCTTGTGCATCGTGGTAAAAAGAGAATTAAATCTATTACGGAATTAAGTTTGCATAATTTTGCTTGCATCTTTGTTTTATAGATGTTTACATTGTAATTAACCCTTGGCGTATTATTTGTGGAATTATAATGCACGTGTTTTTATTATTAGCACATCTTTTTTATACTGTACTTTTTCAGCCCATATATAGAGAGTACGATTGAGAGTGGTTAGGCCATATAGTACACCGTGCTGGCCTAGTGCATGTTTTTTCTTACATATTAACCAATCGGTTAGATAATGTGGTCTTACCAACAAGTGCAAGAATTTGCAACTCCCGAGCGTTATGTAGTTTTGTTGGTTGATCAATCTTTTGAGATTTGTACCACACAACAATATGAGGTGCAGTCTGTGACTAATTATTGATGGCATATTTTTTGGGATGGAAGGTTATAAAACGTTCAGCCGTTGTCTTAGGACCACATCTAAAGTTGGTGAAAAGATTCCTCTTACACTACGATTACTATTTTTGCTTTAGATCTATCAATAAACCGGCCAACTGATTGGAGAGAAGACCGTGCCCTCCAGTGGGACGTTTATGAGCTGATCCAGTTACTTATTAATAAATATTATAATAAACTTCCAAAGATAATTTAATATCATATGTACTATGTTAATAATGTTAACACCTACTAAACAAATAGTATTATATCATTATACGATGTTAGTAATGTAATCCTCACTTTACACGAAAGTAACTCCCGTTACACAAAGTTTGCTGATTCATTTCTAAAAAAACACGAAGACATTAAAACCTTAAGCTGTTTAAATATTTATGCTCTATTTACGTATTGACAAAACAAAATGTGGCACAATGGCACAATAGTTCCATTTGTTCATATGTTTAGTGTGAAGTGGAGAGAGCACAGTCTATTGACCACTCGAGAGCTTCCGTGCGAGGGACAATAGAAGGGCCGGGAAAGGACAGCTTGTGGCTTTTTACACTACTTAAATGTTATGTACGTAGTTACCTATGTGTAGGTATGTATCATTGAGTGATGGCTCGGTTTCACATTAAGTTATATTTTGTAATTTTGGTTGTGAGTTACTTGTCGAAACTAATATTATACAGGAATGTGATTGTTTTATTCAACGGGTTCTGAAACTATTGGACAGCTTTAAAAAAATCTTTGAAAAATTAAAAGTCATACATTATTTAGATGGATATAGATTATATTATATACTTATATTTATTTTATTATACGAATATGGTTACGTGGTATTCGTAAACCTTGTAATTTTTATACATATTCCATCTCGTATAATAAACCGTTCCATATAAGAATTACGATGTAAATAATAAACAATATTAGATAATATCTTCCTAGTTTATGTTTTATCATTTCATTGTATAATAGATCTGATTAATATATTCTCCATTGATATTTGAACCACAGCTACAATCAAATATTGATATCATTTTTCAGCAGCACGGATCTCAAAGATAGACAATTTCAATGATTATTTTCGCCTAATCCGCAAACAAAATAAATTTTAAATTATTATTTTTATTTATTAATTATGCATTTCGACAATAGTATCAAATTTAACCTACCTAATTCAAGATAATATGTTGTATAACCACTTACAAAATCTTCATAAGTTTTCAATTCCGCACTCCGCTCCCACGCATCAAAATTAGCCCAAACCATTATAAACCAAATCATACGTGTTTCCTCAACAATGCAATCACATTATGGTCTAATAGAGCCATAGTCTGTCCCACAATGGGACGGAAGGGCCGCTCGCCACATGCGCTAATCTACTTAGCTGTTAATCTTAACGCTTACTTACTCGGACAATTGGCAACCACCCAACCGAGTTAATTCAATCAATACATTCACGATCTGTCACAACTTTTGCGAGGACTTTTTTATGTTTGTTGTGAGAATAAGGTATGGTTTTAAAAACAGAGTTGCCTATACTTATATTATAAAGAGGAAATATAAAAGTGTTTGCATGAATAGGCTCTGAAAATACTAAACGGATATGATACATTTCTTCGCCATTAGGATCCATAACATAGGCTCCATAACACATAGATATTGGTGATATAATATTTTCAAAAAAGTGTATCTGAACCCGTGTGGAGTCGGCCCGGGCCGCTAGTAAACTAATAAATAGCATTTTTTTGAAAGAGATTGGTAATTTCAAAAACTTAGTGTGATTTTATTTTGACGAAACCTTTTGTTCAAGAAGTCGATGGTAAGAATTATAAAGATGAAATGTTAATCGTCTCTAGATGGATAGTGCAATGTAGCATCAGCAAGATCTGAAAATAATACTGGGGTTGTAACTTTGTAAATACTGTACATTCCAAGGGTATAGATTACCTCTCATTGGACCTATTGCGATGCAATAGACAATCTTTGGAATAAACATCATCCAAATTTCAGCCTTCGCGTCGCATCACTTCGTATAGCAAAACAATTTTGCCATAAACTTCTTTGCATAACTGTCTAAATATTCTTAAGCAACAGGTAACTTAATATAATATTTTCATAAACAAAATTATTCAATTACTTCAGTGCACGAATAAAACTTTTATTTAATTCATGTTTGTAATTTGAAAATCTAACAAAGTGTTCCCATTAAACAACAATTGCTCCCGTATCTAATCTACGTATGTATCTTAAACTTATAATCTCAAATCTACACTTAAACAGATAAAGGGAGAGGCCAAAAAATATTTATTGTGTTTACACTAAACGTAGGTGGTAATCCGAGCGAAGTCGATGCAAGGGGCTGCATTGTCGCGCAAAAAAAATCACCTTAATAATATTATTGGGCTCTAATTTCATTTGTTATTGTTAATCGTGGTTATAAAAGTGTCAGGGGACTTCAATGGAGGTGCCAATTTGTATAATGTTACAATACTTCAACCGGTTTTGTTACACAATGTTGGAGAAAAAATTGAATAATGTCTTCTCCTAATAAAATATGATTATTCGAGTTGCGTGCTTCGTTTTTGTCGGGTATTTCGGAGAGGTGATTAGATCGAGTGGTTCTTGAGGTCACTATAATGTATCTTTTGAATAGCTGGTTTTGCATCGAATGAGATCTTATGGAAAAGCTATTGTTGTTGATATTCTCAATATAAGATTAGCTGTGCAGTTGTGTAAACAGTACACTCTTCAGTATGATGTGTGAATGACTGTGACCAATTCAGTGAGCTCTCGTTATGAACTGGGTGATATCTGTGATTTTTTTATTTTTATTTCGTCTATAAATCTTGATTTAGCTGTTTTAAAATTTCTCGCTGGTACTTGGATTTATGACCAAGTTGTAAGCACAATCTAGACAGTGCCGCTGGTAACACTAGCTACTAGAGACATGGGTAAGATTGCTTGAACGCTCTGGGTAATAATGCTACTGCATTCCCTTCATTATTTAAAAGCATACAAAATAATAAAAAATGTTCTGCGGCAATCCCTCATTTCTGGCGCCTCCTCCATTCTTTTTAAAGACATATAATTTAACGAGCACAAAATTATCAATATTTTTAAATATATAATGGTTTCTTAGATGTACGCGAATGTTACATATTGAAATGAAACAATTATTTACGGATTTTATCGCGAATTTAGTTTAATTTTTTACATTTTTGACTTCCCGACGTTTCGATTACTTTACAGCTTTCGTGGTCACGGGGCGGACTGAGGTATTAGACGTCCGCTCTGTGACTGTTTCAATTCAACTACCCTTATTTTACAATTATTAAATTAAAAATTAATTTTAAATATCTAGTCTGTGTTTGCGATCCGATTAAACTAAATTAAACTAAATTCGCGATAAAATCCGTAAATAATAGTTTTATTTCAATTTTTAAATATATTTTCAAACCAAAATTAAAACTGTGTACAAGACACCTAAACAACGTTATATCGCGTTGGCAATACGCGTGCGATAGGGCAGACGGGAGGCATCTCCCCGCCCTCCCCTACTCCCTCGTCTCCTCACCGAGTCCTCGTAATTAGCCCAGCCTCCTCTCTTTTGCTTCACTGAAAACACAGACGCAATCCGAGGACAACAACGTTTGTATGTGGTTCTAGATACCTTTTGCTTGTGGTGAGAGTGTCGGATATTTCTTGGAAAAGCCTATGTTTTTAGATGATTCGTGTTTCTCGAGAGAAAGAATTCGGCATATATTTAGTCCTTACTGCATAGAATAATATTAGGTTTGTTACGCAAGACTCCCTTATTTATTTTCTAAAAGCAATCTCTGATTTGTAACAATAGCGAATACGTTTTGTTGACTTTAATTTTGTGCTTACATACGAACAAAACATTTCTACTTCCTACTTCCTACCCTTTCCAAAGTCCATTAAATTAAAATACATACAAGTGCACGCACAGGATCGTCAACTTATTGACTGACAAACCGCCATGCGAGGGGACGAGATTATCTTCAAATAAGAGTATTACAGCGGCTCGCGAACCCGTGCTTTGTGATCCAAATAACTAAGACTGCACTGCGCCAGCCACAGGAAAAAACTACGCCACGTTATTCAATCAGATACTGCAAAAATACACCTTAAAAATGATATTTTCCCCTCTGTGCCGTCCATGTTTCCTTCCAATCCCTCGGGATCGTCTGAGCTCGATAGGGCTTTATTTGCAGATTTAGAACCACTAAGGCTTCGTATATCCACGCTCCTCGTCTTTTCAAATACCAGTAATTTAGGATGAGACGGCCAAATAAGATTTAGGGAAATGGGCTGCGTTTATTTTATGTTTTACGTGTATAAAATTGCTTTGATGATTTTGATTGTTGATTGATTTGATTATTTAGAAACTTAATCAATATAGATTACAGTATTTAGAAACGTACTTAATTGATCATATTCTATTAAAGTAATTAATAAAGTTTTGGAGTTTCGATCCCAACTTTCGTTGTTACAGAATAAATACAAAATTTAGTTCAATTCATATAATGCTATACAATTATGCAGACATTTGACAAAAACAAAGACATTTTATATTTACACATAAGAAATCAAATATGTCGACGACAATATAATGGAAATCCATAAAGTATAATATTTAAAGAGTTTTGTCGCGTCGCGTCGTTTCAATACGAAAACATTAGTCTGTTTGAGTAGTCAAGTAGTTTAGGTATTCTCTAAATACCCACAATCATCCACAACAACTTGTAAACTAAATATAACTCCACAGCCTCCATTTTGTACATACAATTTATTCAAAGGCAAATTGTACATGAGTAAGTTTTTCCTCGAAGGAAGTCAGAATTTGTTTCGCTGGCAGACATAAACAAATTCGGCGAGGTTGAAACTCACCCGTTGGTACGAGGCGGGTCGAGGGGGGGATGCGATTTGCATGAAATTATCGGGAACCCTCGCACTGTGACGCCGTGGGCTCTGAGCTGGTACCATGGCGTTAGTTTTCCGGGAATACATCGGATTTATAGGGCAAAATTAAACTATACAGGGTATATCAAGACTGCTAACGGAAACGAAACTGGGTAGTTTAAATGACTTCAGACACAATGCAATTAAACATTTTACAAAAAAAGCAAGTTTTTTTTTCCTATCGTCGTATTTGGGTGGTACATCCATAGTTTTGTTTCTAAAATAATAGTGTACACCCTTTTATTTTCAGTAGCAGTCTTGATATTATACCCTGTAAAATACTGTCAATAGACGTAAAGTCCTTACAATCTACAATCCAACTAAACTATTAAGTACAGTTTGACGTTTCATACTTTTCAACTTTATACAGTCGTAAGTTCCATAATTTCAATAACATTTTCCATAAAACTAATTGTGGTTTTACGAGAATTATACTGAAATTGTGTGAGTTACGGCTGTGATAAATTGTTCCGACTTAAAAAGTATGAAACGTCAAACGGTATCTAATAATTTAGTTAGATAGTAATTATAATTATACGTTTATACTTCTAACAATCATTAAAGTAGGTATTGTAAGCTGAAAGAAATCAGTGTGCACAGATTTCACATGATCATCAGTCTGTACGTACTCGATAGTATGTAATCTATCGTGGGAAATATGCACTCTGCAATTACGTAGTATTTATTGAACACGATCTTAAGCTTTCCTCATTCATACTCCTCTATTCAGTCAACCTATTTAAACTATCGCAATATGTTATAGCACGGTTATAGCAACCTTGCGGTAAGTACTGGTGGTTGGTCTCTCATATGAGAGAGGTCATCTGGGCAGGTACCACCGCAATGTCTTTTTCTCCCGCCAAACAGCAGTGTAAATGCACTGTTATGGTTCGGTTTGACGGACGTTGTAGCCAGAGTAACTACTGGATATCTTGAGACTTAACATCTTATGTCTCAGGATGGCGTGCGCAGTGGAATGCCAAGCATTGCTTTGAATTCAAGGTGTTTTTTGAGGATGCCACTGGCCATGAGCGGTCATATCGCTTACCATCAGGTGACCGGCACGCTCGTCTAGCCATTCAAAGCAATAAAAAAATATTTAAACCATTATTCTTGAAATATGAAAGCATAGAGTGGCAACCCTGAATTAATACGTCCTTTGTGACGCCAAAATATTTTCCGAACAGTTTTGCCCACAAAGTCTGTAATTGAATATGCGTCCGCGACCAGCCGACATTCTCCAACTTATTATGCATGGAGGGAAAGTTTATTTTTTACTTTCCATACGAACACGTACCTTGCGCTAAATATAAGGGAATTTTTCGCAAACCTTTATGCGAGAATTTTTTATATTTTCTCCTTTTTTGTTCCAGAGTTTGGTTTTGTACGAATCATAATTATGTTGCTAGGACTCGCTATTGTCATTCTGCTGTCTTGTTGTTTGGCGTTGTCGGATATTTAACTATGTATATTCATTTTGTATCTAAATAAGGTAAGACAATATAAACAGTAGTTTTTATAATACAAGAAATACTACAAAGGCTGCGTAATAAGATTCCCTAAACAGCATGGTAAAATTATTTTCTTCTTCTTAACTTCTTTTCATTGCGTTTACATAATTTTGACAAGCATTTCGTCTTCTTAGCATGGATGATGGAAGGTATAAAAATGGTTTTCTGTCTCTTATTTCCAGGGCTTTGAAGCTAGTCACTAAACGACCTTATTTTCTTTTTCATTATCGTTATTCGCACTCCATTTGAACATAGCTTACAGCATATATGCCCAAACTGGCTTTAGAATCGCTCTACCATTGAGAGCGGTTAGGCTTTAGTCTTCCAAGCTGACTTGAGGTACATTTGTGATGATCTGTGATGGTGATCGGTGATGTTCGCCCCGAGGTCGCCAGCTATAAAATCCGGGACAATAGTTTTATTTGACTATTGACTTACATTGGCATAAATATAATAGAAGACTTTCCTTTTACTAAAACCAAATGCATACATTACATTAGTAAATTATTAAAATGTAACTTGACTATAAATCATTCAGAGCTAACAAACAGCAACAACCAACGGCATTTGTCTCAATGGGCGATACTTCTTCCAACAGGGTAATTACAAGCACATTAAAATATTAAGCCTTACTGACTAACCCTAATGATTGATTGTCGTGAATGAAGACATATATTACGTATGCAAATTTGCTAGAGATAAGAAAAAAAAAGATTAAAAAAATGAATTTATCTACCTATTAAATCCAAAATACACACGCAAAATCTCACGTTAATATTCCTGTATTTACATACGCCCCATGTATTTCCAACAGAAATTATAATTAATGACGAAAATAAATCAATTCCAGCCAGGTCTCCGCCTCTTATTGTGGGTACAGTTAAAGCAAACAATGCAAATATAAAAATAAACAGCGTGACACAGTAACGCGGGCGCGGTAGAGCCGAGGACAAAAGCATTTTGAAGCGGTAGGCGGGGCGCACCGCCTTTACTCGCTCTCCGCTCTCGGCACTCCAACAATTACAAATACGGTGGCCAGAGAACAAATCTATTATTCCAACGTTCGTTCTTGTTTCAAAATTCAAATTTGGAATTCACTAATCTGGTGCAGTTAATATTACTGTACAATATATATTTTTTTTTGGTGTGTAAAGGGAATTCGAATGGGCTTCCAAAATATACAAAATAATTATTAGCGTTTCTGATTTCTGATTACTCGCTTCACTGGGGTTTAAATAATATTTTTATATGAAAATTATATAGGTTCTTAACTATGTCTCAAGTGTGCAATTAAGAAATTAGTATGCATCTCGTAGAACCAGCCTGTCACTAGATAGCACCTAGGTAAATCTGCACCAATAACAGAGGTCTTAAAGGTATCTAAAGTTCAATTATACTTTGAGGGAATAGGAAATCTAACTCGCAAATGAGTGTGATTTATTGTAATTTTCAATGTAAAGATACCTAATAATCTTAGAGTATTTATATATAGAGAGAGCGCTGGTACTTCAAAAACGTAGATAAAAATGGTGGTGCCGGGCCACCTTTCTCTGCCCTCCTATTGGCTAATATTTGAACAGGTTGTGCAACATACATAAATTATTTGAAAAAAAAAAACATAGTTTATGTCTATTTAATTTCAATCAAACTCGTTTTAAAAGGATAATAGCTAAATATAATTTCGGCTATCAAAGGAATTTAAATAGCAATTTATTGCTAAATAATGAATTCAATGTTTACTAATATAGGAGCGCTACCAACATTACGAACAAGAAAATATCTACGTTTTTCAAAACGCGAATGTATGACAGCGCTCCCTCTATATATAAATACTCTAAGCTAATAATATTTTCCTTCCTGTTCCAATTGCTAACAAAGTCGCGTGGTCATCTTATGATTAACGTGTGTCTCAACAGTTGTTTAAATTATTTCTGAGCCTAAGATAAATAAAATAACCATATATATTTTCTTAAAAGAATAAACGTCAATCGATGTGTCATTTATGTAAAAATATATCCGTTATCAGTAATTGCGATTTACAAATACTAAGAACTAACATGGTAAGGTGACAATCGTCGTTTCAGCCTACTTTATAAAACTCAAGCACTTACAATCATTTATAAGTTGTTGTAAATTAATCAGAGCAAAAAACCTCTTTGTAGCGCTTGATCCGAAAGTGTAAAGTATAAAATAAAATATGTGATTATAGATTCAATGTGCCGGCGCGGTCGGCAGGCCTACGTGTTTGTACCGCTCGTTATACGCGTTGTATGCCAACGGCAATTGTTTTCCACTGGCCAATCGCTTGTTTAAAACTGCACCGCACGTGACCGGCGATTTAAATCAAACATCGGCTACACCCGAGCTGGCTTTAAATGCTGCAAATAAAATTCCATTCGAAATTCGAATGTTGCAATTTAAAACCGCGCCTTTAAATATAAAATGTCACTGGCACAATGAGTTTAATGTTGTAATCGATTAATTAATATATAGAAGTATCGATTACAAATTAATTCGTTATAAATTATGAATGTCTTTATACCTCTAGATCAAAGGAAATATGGTAATTATAAAGATCATATTTATAACCATTAAACATAGTTAAGAACTATAAGGGCCTAATGCAATTTACTTGTTAACAATTTTTATTAAGAAACATCAGAAGTATAGAGATGAGAACAAATTATACTTCTTCTTCTTCTTCTTCTTTTCAAATGTAGTTTGGCTCCACCGTTTCATCGGTGATTTTGCCAATGTCATGTAGTGGGAGCGGGGTAATAGTCAGAGGTCAAGTAAGTAGGAATTATTTTAGTCAATGGACAGATTCTGTTGGTGTTTTTGGAGAATGACGTAGGAAGTAAAGGAAGGGTTAAATTATATTTTAATCCAAGGAGTGACTTTGGGATTATAAATACAAATTATTGATCTTTAAAAATTTTGATAAGATAATATTTTCTGGGGAATCTGTTAAAAGTGTTTTGACATTGACAGGGCGGGCGAATTTATCTGGTAGGATGTCATAAATAGTATGTGAAGTTCTGGGGCATTCGAAAAAGATATGTTCTAAAGTTCCTTCAGCCAGACCGCACTCGCATAATGAGTGGTCGCGAATATGGATTTTTGCTAGAAAGACAGGGGAGCAAACATGGCCTAGACGAAGGCGAATAATGGTTGATGTTATTTTTTTATTGAGGTTTTTACTCTTGAAAAACCAAGGTTTCAGGGGGATCAAGGGTTGGATAGGAGCATAATGGAAGCCTTTGGTTAATTTGCTTAACTGCCAGCTGTTGTTCCATGCACTCATTAGGTCTGGTTTAGTAGTGCATTTTAAATCCCTGGTATAAGAATAGTTGTGGTAGATATTAGAATACGAAATGGCGTTACGGGCATAAAAATCAACGATCTCATTTCCATTTATGCCGCAATGACTAGGGATCCATGCTAAAACTATATCTATACCTGACATCTGGCATTGGCGGAGCATATCTTTTATTTTTAAGGAGATATAGAACGAGTCGCTGCGAAAAGGAGATTTAAGAAGGTCTTGTAATAAACTACGTGAGTCTGAGAAAATAATAGTTTGGTTGATTCTGTGTGATTGAGCAAATTTGATGGCTTCTAGGACTGCTATAGACTCTCCTGTGAATATTGAAGTTACGGGAGGGCACCTAAGATCTAAGGTTATTTTAGATTGTGGTATCCATACAGCTGCACCAACATAATCCCTATCAGTAAGTTTGGAAGCGTCAGTAAATACAGGGGTCCAATCATGCCAAGATTCCAAGAGAATGCTATTGAATTTAGTTTGAGCTCCAATATCAGTTTTAGATATTCCAAAGTCGAGTATTACTTTAGGTTGAAAAATTAATGAGCTATAATGGAATGTGTAAAGGAAATTTATTTCTGTTTTATGTACATTTAGAGATGTGTTGTAGAATTTTTGAAATGATTGGATTAGGGGAGGAGTAGATTTGTTAGACCAGTATCCTGGTTGTTGTACTAAACGGGAGAGAGATCGAAGTTTATTGTGAAGAGGATGTGAAGATTTTTGAAGGCAGTTGAGAAAGAAGCGATCACAGAGATATTGCCTACGGAGGGAGAGCGGTGGTTCAAGGCATTCTAATTGTAATGCATTTACAGGAGAGGATTTCATGGACCCTGTGATAATTCGTAGACATTTGGATTGTATCTTATCTAATGTGTTAAGGGCGAGTTTGTTACAGGGTTCTAAAATAAAGCATCCATAATCAAAGTGGCTACGTATAATTGCATTATAAATGAGCTTTTGATTGTATGGGTGAGCACCCCACCTCACCCCAGAAAGTGCTCTTATCACATTTATTCCTTTTTCGCATTTTTCAGATATATTCTTCAAATGAGGGATACCAGTCATTTTGGAGTCGAAAGTAATACCCAAAAAATTGAAATGATTTACAGTCATAATTTGATGGCCCTGAATGGTCAGTGTAATAGTGGGGATGGATCTTTTCCTGCTGAAGATTACTGCTTTACATTTGCAGGGGGCTAGAGAGAGATGATGATCTGTTAACCAATTATTTAAATAGAAGAGAGCTGAATTCAATCTATTGGAAGCAATCTCATGTGATTTATTTGAGGTATATACAACAATGTCGTCGGCATATTGTAGGATATTAGTGAAAGAATTCACAGATTGTTCAAGGTCTGAGGTATAAATATTGTACAGGATTGGACTGAGGACCGACCCTTGAGGAAGACCTTTCCAGATCGTTCTCCGAAAAAGGTTGGAACTGTTAACACGGAATAAAACTGATCGGCCCATGTAGAGGGTGCAAATGAAGTTTATCATTCTCGGCGGAATACTCAGATAAAGCAGTTTCTGCCTGAGTAATGGGAGATGAACACTGTCATATGCAGAAGAAATATCTAAGAATACAGCTATAAGATTTTCTTGTTGGGATAGGGCTAAGCGTATATCAGATGAAAATATACTCAAGTTATCTAATGTGCTCATACCACGACGAAATCCAAACTGTGACTTTGGGAGGATATTCCTGTTTTCTAAGATCCAGTCCAATCTATTTTTGATAAGGATTTCTAAGATTTTACAGAGGGTCGATGAGAGGGCAATGGGTCTATAGGAGGAAGCTAAATTTGGATCTTTGCCAGGTTTGTGAATAGGGATGATGATTTGTGTTTTCCAAGTTTCAGGTAGTGATCCGTTAACATAAATTGAGTTTATAATGTTTAGGAAATATAGTTTAGCAGAACTAGACGCTTTTGATATAAACGAATAAGGAATACCATCTAAACCAGGAGAGGAATCTTTAAGGTTGGAAAGAGCACAGTGGAGTTCTGCAACGGAAAATGGCCCGTTCATATTATCTGAGGAATGGGAAGGAAGAAATGTAGGAAAGTAATCACTATTAGGCACAAAATCAGGGGCCATATTATTAATGAATTCAGGAAGCCAGCGATTAAAATCATTAGAAGCGTTATTGGAGTGGGTAAACTGAGATCTGCGATAAGTTTTCAATCTTTTCCAAATGAGAGAAGGAGGGGAACGAGGGGAAAGGGATTCACAGAAATTAATCCAGCCTTGAGATTTCTTTTTTGATAGAAGTCTCTTGCATTTAGCTGACATTTTTTTTAAATTTATGAAGTTCTGCATAGTAAGGTCTTTAACATATTTAGTTTCTGCACGATTTCGCATATGAACAGCTTCTGTACAGTCAGAGTCCCACCAAGGGGGAGAGGGAATTTTGCCAGTTGCGGAGTTCTTAAGGGGAATTGATGAATCAGCAGTGGCAATAATAGCAGTGTATAGATCATTATAGGACGAAACTGGATTTTCATAAATAAACTGGATTGATGATAAATTAATATCTAAATTATCACGATATTTGTCCCAATCAGCTTTAGATAGTCTATATTTTAAGAGAGGAATTGCAATAGTCGCTGGTGACAAAGTATGATCCCAGATGGATATTAAGGGAAAGTGATCACTATTGTAAGAAAATGGAAGAACAGACCAAGATATAGACGTAGCCAAATTAGGAGAGGCTAGTGTCAAATCAACTGAGCTGGAATTTTGTAGCGGTGAAACCCGTCTAGTAGGGGATCCATCGTTAAGAATACATACGTCGAGATCATCGAATACATCGAGTAGTAGGCGTGCAACAGAGTCAATTTGGTGAGAACCCCATATAACGTGGTGGGAATTAAAATCGCCCATGATGAATAAAGGACCAGGGATAGACATTAAAATTCTGCGAAGTTCTAAAATTATAGTTGTATTGGGGTGCGGAATATAGATGGATACAAAGGAAATATTATGAATTCTAGCAGCAACTATATGAAAAGATGGATTGTGGGGAGGAAGAGGAATTTGGGAATATGTAGCAGTTCTTTTAATTAAAAGGGCGCAGCCGGCCCTTCCATCAGCTCTATCGTCCCTAAGGCAGCAATAGCCAGGTACTCTGAAGGGGAGGCCAGGCTTCAGCCAAGTCTCAGAAACGGCAAATACGATAGGGGAGTGGCTATTGAGAAGATATATTATATCATGTTTTTTATTTCTAATGCTCCTGCAGTTCCACTGGAGGAATCTGAGAGCCATTGTAGTTATTAAGTTCGTTAAGGAGAAGGTTAAGCAAAGAAGAGACCTTAGGGGGAAGGGCATTACTGGAATTACATGTGATATTTAGAAGTGTAGATAATAACAATTCTATGGGGTTGTCGTTGGGAGATGGAGAGGACCATGAGTTATTTGAGGTAGCAGCATTTGATGTGGGGAGGCCACAACCATTGGGTAAAGAGGATTTGGGGTTTTGAGTGATGATAGAATGGGAATGAGCATCATACCCTTTGCTAAAGGCTGGAAACGGGCGACGATTAATAGTAATGGTTTTATTTTGGGATTTACAAGGAGAACTGTGCTGGCCCGTAGGAGCCTGGGGGGTATTTTGGGGGGAGGTGGGAGAGTTTTTTGTAGCATCCACAAAAGATTTTCGTACTGGTCGAAATCTCAGAGATGCTTCTGTAAATGAAATATGTTCTTCAGTCATCACTAGTTTTATCGCTTTTTGTCTATTATGTTCGGGGCAGTTAGGATAAGTAGCCATATGGGTGCCGGTACACAATAAACAAGTTGCATCCCTTTCCAGTATATTGCAAGTGTTACCTCTGTGCTGTTGGGCACAACGATAACATCGAGGCTGGGACCTGCACTGTGATGTCACGTGTCCAAAGCGGCAACATTGTCGGCACTGTATTGTTGGAAGTTGGTATAAAGAGACTGGTAGGGAAGAATTGTAACAAAACACTCTTTCAGGAAGATGGCTGCCTCGGAATGTTAGTACAACAGTAGTCGATGGAATCCATTCTGTAGTGCCATTATTTATAGTTTTCCTATTAAGTCGGCGGGCTTTAACCACCTGTCCACAATGTTCGGGATATTGCAGACCTTTGATTAGGTCATCTAATGACCATTCAGGTGGGATATTTCTAATAACCCCCATGCGGGAGATGTGAAATTTGGGTATGGTAGCATTAAGATTATTATTTTCGATGGTAGGGGACTTTAAAAAGTTATTTGCTGCAGTTGCGGAATCAAACGACAATGTAATTTTTCCACGACCAGCTGGTTTTATACTCCCTTGAACAATGCCAGGTACCTGGTTCTGATGTAAAATCTTAGCAATTTTTAAAGTTTGTAAATCAGAATTTAATTTTGAGGAAATGTGTACTATAAATGGGGAACAATCTGAGGGTAGATATAAAAATTTATTATCAAATTCTGGGCATGTATAAATATCTTGGACTGACGTGGCTGGGGAATTATTTTTTTTCGGGGCTGATAGAATATTAAGATTTTCTAGAGGTCGTTTTTGGGCTTTTTTAAGGGAAGAGGGTAGGGTAGGACTGGTGGAAAGCTCCATAGGCACGGCGTCGCCTCCTCCATCCGGTGGTTCATCCTCCGCAACGTCCATTACACACTTTTACACAAAGCAATACACACGAAAATAAACTGTAATACACGACACACGTAAGTATTATTTTGAATATAATAATAGCGAGATTTAACACGCGCGTTTCGTGCGGTACGATTCGACGAGCGACACGTCGTACCCCCACGCTGTCTCAATCCAAACTCAAATTATACTTATTTGCAAACAATATGTATTTTTACTTAATTTGAACATAAAAGTATTGTAAGCCAGAATCTTGTTTTTCTGGGCCTAAAGAGAAAATAAGTTAATTTACAAGTAGTTATTGATATTTTACAACATTATATTGCTTTTTGTAGATAAAGAAAATATAAGTGTTCAACAAAAATGCACGCACTCATCATATTTATTTTTAATTATGATATAAAACATGAATGAACAACACGCGTGAAAAATTTAAGTACATACGTATATTTTGGAGTTCCAAAACCCGATTTGAAGTAAAAAAAACTTTACGTCCGCCACATCTCACGATTTTATATGGTTTCAAAAATTCATTCTTATTTTTTTATAGTCCCAACTCCAAAAAGGTTCTATTCATTCAGCATCATGCCAATTTCATGCGATCTCTTAACATCATAAGATTGAGACAAAACATATGCCTCCTTACTGTAGGAAAGGAAAATACATACATACATACATAAACTCACGCCTTGTTCCCAGAAGGGGTAGGCAGAGGTGCCAAGGCACCCACATTTCGCCTTGTATGTTCCGTCCCACAATGTGATAGGTGGCGAGCCTATCGCCATATCGGGCACAAATTCCTGATTCTGGGCTGATACTGAATAGAAAAATCCAATATCACTTTGCCCAACCCGGGATTCGAACCCGAGACCTCAGCTTTGTAATCGTACCGTAGTACAACTACGCCACCGAGGCAGTCGGAAAGGAAAATATTGCATGATATTTTTGTTTTGATTATACTTATTAGTACTTATTAGTTTGGATTAAAAGTACAGTAGGTGTATAAAGACAGAAATATATTTATTGAAAATCGTTGAAATATTAATTTTCAGCGGTTTAAAAAAATTAAAAAGGCTCGGTCTAAAGTGTACGATCAGGGATAACAGTATGTTATGTTGATCTTTCTATTAAAATGTTTATTTCGCACAATATTTCAAATCACTTTCCACACAAAAATATATAATTTTTGTTTTTTGATCATTGTTGCTATTACCTCCATTTTAACTTTTTACCAAACTTAACAAGAATATTTATATATTACACTTTTCACAAAGACAGTGTCCAATCTAAATGCAATACCAATCAATCAATCCAAATCTCTAAATTTTTAATAGTCTACAGTCTACGTATTGTTACCACGATATAGATGAATAGGTATCCTCAACGAAGAATTTCTCAGGTTACAAAAGGAATACAATATCTAGGAGGCGTATAATTAGGTCACAGTGGCATTGGGCGCCGGCAATCGATACCAGCCAGCCACACCGAATAGACACGACGGCATGCCACTACGGAATAGATGCTTCGTAACAAAATGAGGGCATGGTTATTTTTAATGAAAAATGTTTTTTTTTTATGTACCTTCAGATTATAAATAGGTGCATTTCTTGCTTTTGCATGGGGTTTTATATTTCAGGAACCTTTTTTTTTAATTGTTTCACCTTCACTCATGGGAGATCATACTTTTTTATGATATCTTCTATTCAGTGTCTCTACAGGTTTGAAGGTTGGCAGTCAGCTTCTTGTATTTTTTCTTCTCATTTTTATTAGCCAGGTGAAACATTTGCTGATACCAAAATGTGTATGATTTGAGCAAATCAATTTTATTAATGGATACTTTATGTTATCCTTCCACAGACAGGTACTTAATTGTTTCAAATGCTGAATGTAAAACACGGATATGGAAGGGAATAAGGATAAATAGAAGATCTTGAGGGCAACCTTTGGCCTGCAGTGGTACGATATAGGTTAAAAGCAAATAAGTTGACACAACGCAACATTTATTCAATAGTCATGCACTCAGTAGATGCAAATCTTGTGTTCTTGATATTAGATACTATGAGATACTTTTTAGTTTAACAACTTCCTTAAAAATCTATATCAGTGCGAGAATCCAACCCGCCTCCTGTCGAGGCTTAGCTAAGTAGCGTCGTGATCAACTGCGCTACAGGCTCTATATTATAATACATTTTGTTCATTGTTCCAAATTCAAATAATTAAAGGAGCCTAATTTTTTTATTCTTTTACATTAAAACTTTTTCTTGATACGTCAACAATCACGGAAAAAAAAACGAATTAAGCTTTCGAACAACAGGCGCTACTGGTTCCGCCGCAACCATTGTATCCTCCCAGTACTTAGGTAAATATTTCCTGCAATTTACTTATTCCACAAAACACTGCTCTCTGTATAAAACACAAAGGCACAAGCCGTGGAGACAGTGTACAAAATGGCGTATTTAAATGGGCGTCAACTGTATTGTTGGGACGCAGTTACACCGATATCGCTCGCTGGCCCGCTCGCACTCGCGCACACATCCCGCGCCGGCTTTATGTCGGACCATCTTTATTTTCCCGGCCGCATTCACACCGCTTATAAAGCAATATGACCATCAATCGCCCAAACGAACTTGAACTTTAGTGAACGTGCAATAGAGTTGAATTTGAAGGAATGTTGTTTTAAAGCCAAACGCCATCGCTTCCGTCGATTGGAAGCGCATGAAACTGTTGCACGGTTCTCCGTCTCGCTCTGACTGAGGGGGAGGAGTATTTTTCTATGTGCATCTCTTTCGCTCTCGCCTCCTCAGAAGTAATGTGTTGTTGCGTGTTGTGATATCTCTGAAATAACAGGGAAGCACTCGCTACGAAGTTGTCATTTGTAACGGTTTTGCTGCGATACAGACAGCAAAAACATTTGCGATTTTGTCTCTGCAAAATGTTTTTTTTATTGTATTTTGATCCTTTACTCAATAATACATACATAATATGAACATCTGTAACTTCGATATATACTGTACCGGTACTGTATTAGCCTATATACGTCCAACTACAGAGCACAGGCGTCCTACACAAGATAGACGACACACAGAGTACGATTGACAGTGGTTAGGTCATAAAGTCTGGCCTAGTGCGGGTTGGTGGACTTTACATACCATAGAAATTCATACAAATCGCTATGGTATGCTGGTATCCTCACGATGTCTTCCTTCACCTTTATAGTGCGTGGTGATTGACTATAATACACACATGACTTTAAAAAGTCAGAAATGTGCCCTGGGATTCAAACCCGCGGCCACCGTGAACATGTTGGCAACAACATCTTGTCCGGTTACCAAAAGGTCAACAGGCAATTTTCATTAATTTAAATAGACTAGAATAAACCGTGGCGATAAATGATTATGACGCTTGTATCTGTGTCAAATGTCAATCCATAAAGGTACGCCCCACTACAGGGCACGGGTTGGCGGTCCTTACTTACTATCGCAATTCTTACAAATCTCTTTTCTATGTATGTTTTCTCAGTCTATGACTATCAATACACACATGACTCCGAAACCCAAGGGTGTGCCTTGGAATTTTACTGACAACCGTGAATATGTTGGCATTCTTGCCCTACTAACTAGCTAGCTAGCTACCAATAATATCAAACATAATCCGTAATATTGCATTAAATTAATTAAATTATTGTAGGAAAGAAAATTGTATGTAGATACTATGAATTACATCAAATTAACTATTATGTAATACGATAATCATCAAAGATAATGGCGCTGTATAAATTACGTAGAATTTTGAATATTTAACATAATCTACGCAATATTAACTAATGACATTATTAGTTTAGGTAGCTCTAAACAATATTTGTATTTAAATGAACGTTAATTAGTTTTATTGTGTACGTATTTTGAATACCTACTAAGGTATTAAAAATTCTTCGTAAAATCTCGATTTATAATTTCTAACTGCAAATAATTAAATATATACCATAGTAATTTGCAACAATATTCTCGGACCTCGACCGAGGGGTAGACCAAAGAAGTGCTGATGCTCAAGGAAGATGTGAGGGTCAATGGCCTTACTATTGAGGACGCTGAAGATCGGGCGAAATGGAGAAGAATTTGCCGGAAGGCTGACCCTCGCACCGGCCGGGATAACGCTAGGTAGAAGAAGAAGAAGAAGAAGAAGAGTAATTTGCAAAAATAATTAAATAATTTTGTGATTGTTTTACTTACAAACTTAAACATATGGTATTATAGTAATAGTACGCCTTTATTTTTCAAGGTTCATATTAGTTAAGTATTAGTTATTAGTTAGTAAGACCACAAATTAAAATCTACTTAGTCTGTCAACAAAAGATTTGAAAAAGAATATTGTTTATACGCGAATTTAATATAAAATAGAGTCTAGAGTATCCATTACCTATAGATAATAAACTATAAACAATTAATAAAAACATGAATTTTAATTTTAATACTTACATATTTTTATTAACAGTAGGAAGGTTAGGAAATTTCTAAAATTATAAACTAAACCAACATCATGATTGAAAATATTTGAAACTTCGTATATCTGCCTAATGTCGTTGCCAACAGTACAGGCAGCTTGAAGACGGGGCGCGTGGAGTCAAAGCCACTGGAGTGGGGCGTCGCTAAACAAAAACACGTATACAACTAGCGGGCGCGCGCTGATTGGCCGGCGGCGGAGGCGGCGGGGCGGCGGCGCCGGCTCGGGGCCCACCGCCGCCTCGCCGGCCGCACTCCGGCACGCGCTCTCCGCTCGGTAACATGTGCAGCGGAGCCGATGGAGGCCCCTGGCCGCTCGCCAAAGACGCGCCCAACGTGGCCGCCGCCGCGCTCGACCACTATCGCCTGCAACTCTACAACTATGCCGTGGCGGAACGCCTGCGGCTGTACCCGCCCGCCGTGGCGCCCTGCTATGCGCCGTACGGCCCGCGCCTCGCGCTCTCCATGTCGCTGCTGCAGCAACGCGCGCTGCAACCCGAGGAGCCAAAGCCGCAGCACAGCTACATCGGACTCATCGCCATGGCCATCCTCAGCTCGCCCGAGCGCAAGCTCGTGCTCTCCGACATCTACCAGCACATCCTCGACAACTACCCGTACTTCCGCACGCGCGGGCCCGGCTGGCGCAACTCCATACGGCACAATCTCTCGCTCAACGACTGTTTCGTGAAAGCGGGAAGATCGGCCAACGGGAAAGGTCACTACTGGGCGATCCATCCGGCCAACATCGAGGACTTTCGAAAAGGTGACTTCAGAAGGCGGAAGGCGCAAAGAAAAGTGAGGAAACACATGGGACTGGCGGTAGACGACGACGGCGAGGACTCTCCGTCGCCACCGCCGCAATCGCCGCCGCCGACGGCGCTGCCGCTGCCGTTCTGGGGCGCGGCGCGTCTGCCCGGTGGCGTACAGGCGCGCAAGCGACAGTTCGACGTGGCGTCCCTGCTGGCGCCCGACGAAGTGCCCGTGAAGCGGCAGCGGCGCGACAGTAGCTGCGACGAGGAGCCCGAGGAGGACATCGACGTGGTGGCGAGTGATCAAGAGGAGCGTGCGGAGGAGGAGGTGCGCGGGCCGCTGGCGCCGACGGCGCAGTACCCGCTGCTGGGCGGCTGGTGGCCGGCGCTGGAGCCCGCGCTGCTGCAGCAGCTGCGCCGCCACGCCGCGCCGCCGCACAGCCCCGCGCCGCAGCACCGCCCGCCGGACACGTAGGCCGCCGGACCCTCGCCACTACCTGAACGCGCCTTGTACAAACTTGTGAATATCCAGTATTATAATCCCGTCGGAACGATGTTGTTTACGTTGCCTAGTGAAATACTCATCGACTGCCTGTACTCGCTTCACTCTACCGATCTGTTTTCCGCTGTATCGTTTCCACTCTGTAGATAAGTTCTTTGTTTTCTCTTGTTGTCTGCGTGTTTGGAGCGGCCGCGTGCTCGCGCGGTTGTTTCCTACACTCTCGGCTAGTTTCGGCTGTGATGCCCGATGCGTTCACTGCGGTACAGTGTATTATTACTTGTAAATTATTGTAAATGTAATGTTCGTATAAAGTATAAACATGTATGTATATTATGTAGGACAGTGATCGTTTATAGTAAGTAAATAATAAAGTCTGAAAACGACCAAGCTTTTGTAGATAAAATCTTACGCTGTAATTAGTACATACGTGGGAGAGGAGGAGCGGCGCAAGTTCAACTGGCCGCTGATGATAGTGACGTCACACGTGTGCACACTGTTGTTTATTTACTAGAAACATAAATTATAACGATTCTCTAAAGTTCTCCGAATAAATAGATATTACAAATTATAATCACTTTTATTTTCCCGGCAGATTGCAACAGCAGTCTGCAACGATTTATTCGTTCTATAGTATTAATTAGCTTTAAATATCGAGATACAATTTACAGTGTTTACATATATTTTGCAAGTTACAAAGATAATAACTTCTTATAAGTACAAATAATTACTGCCTACTGTACTGTATCCGTCCAAACATTTATAACCACACTAATGACATTTACTTATTACTATTACATACCCACCTTTATCTAAATAAAAGGAAACGGTAACAAAGACATGATGTTATCCTGTTGATCTAAATATTAATCTGTGAGCACTAACTTAACTAACATTGGGTAATAATTTCTATAGACTAGTGTCTATGAAAATACATGAAAACCTGTGTTTAGGGCAACACATATATTTATTTAGAATACAAATGACAAATTTTCTATTACAATTAATATTAGTATACAAAATCTTAAAATTTAACAATGGTAAAATACAATAATCTTGCTTAATGGAAATTGACTTAAGCCTTTTAAACCATATCTACGTTTCATTGAAAAGGATCTTCGTGGCTTGAGGCTCAAAACTGTGATAGTACAAGGAGATAAATATTATTATACAGTTTGTTGAACGACAGCCTCGGTGGCGTAGTTGTACTACAGTAATATTACAAAGATGAGGTTTTGGTGATATTGGATTTTCTATACATTATCAGTCCGGAGTCAAGAATTTGCACCTGATATTGTGATAGGCTCATCTCCTATCATATCGTGAGACAAAACATACAAGGCGATATTTGAGTTCCTGGTAGCATCGCTGCCTACCCCTTCTATGAAAAAGTGTAAGTTTAAGTTTACATGTATGATGAATATACCAAACAATATAAAAAATGTATTTTCATAGAAACTGGTAAATTATTTCGGGTCTAGGTAGTAGGTAGTGTGAAGTTTGTAGCTTCAGACACCATGATTCTACTATTGGACCGATAGTTAGTCATGACTCATGTTATAAAGATTGAACCCGCTGCCTCTAGTTTCAAAACTGATATTTCAGGTAGTTATAAAAATATACTGCCTCGGTGGCGTAGTTGTACTAAGGTACGGTTACAAAGCGGAGGTCTCTGGTTCGAATCCCGGGTTGGGCAAAGTGATATTGGATTTTTCTATCCATTATCAGTCCAGGGTCAGGAATTTGTGCCCGATATGGTGATAGACTCGCCACCTATCACATTGTAGGACGGAACATACAAGGCGAAATGTGGGTGTCCTGGCACCTCCGCTTACTCCTTCTTGGGATATAGGCGTGAGTTTATGTATGTATGTATGTATGTATAAAAATATTTTTTCACAGACTCCGTGGTTTGTTAGAAGCCTGTGAAACATGAAGCTGTGCGTTCGATTTCGCGTCGAGACCAAATGTTTGTGTCATCCACAGGTAAGTATTTGTTCCGGTTCGGGGTATTTGTAAGAGCGAAAAGACTGTCGCACGCAAAAGTTTTCCATTTCTTAAAATCAATACTATACTATGAAACTTATCATTCACTTAACTTAGTCTAAGGTTACGATATACGACAGAGAATTTGAACATCTTGTAAAGTATTTAGGCATTTTCGTACGACGTTCGAAAATTCATCGTTATGTCGAAGTAAAGAGTCACTCCCCAGGGTTATATATGTCAATGTCATGTCACATCGACAGCGTCCGTGGCGCAATCGGTTAGACGCCGCCTCTGAAACGAGAGGCCGCGGGTTCGATCTCCGCACCGCGAGAAATGTTTGTGCGGCCCACAAATATTTCTTTCGGGTCTGGATGATTGTTAGACGGAAAAGTCTCTCGTAGTTCCTAATAAACACGCCAAAAATGATCTTAGTGTGGGGTCATGATTATGTATGTAACAGTTGGGTGTTATTTATTTATTTACATACCTAAAGTTTATTTTTGGGAGGTCTGTCTAAGTGTCACTATTCGATATCCTATAACTATTAAGCATGGATTACGTGATAATACTTTGTTTAAGCTTAAAATGTCCATTCAACTAATCGCTTAATACGTTTCCACAAATAGTTACGTAACGTTTGTTCTTTGTTTCGACTTACTTAGTAAATAGTTAGTATCTTCCCACGGTTAATTGTATTGTTAACTACAGTGTTAACGCTAATCACCTGGTTAAATTTTAACCTGTGTTTAACACTACTAGGAATATGTTTAAAGCTTATTGTAATGTCATGTGAAATGGGTGTTAGATATTGCTAGAAATTCTTAAATGCTAAAATAAGTATTTGTACTAAAATATGTAGTGCTAATGAGCGTTGTAATTTGTCAGAAAAAAATATATTGACGAAGTTTTAATTATTTAGTTTTACTTCTATCGGCATTATGTACATACTTAATCATTTATTAGGTTATCACTATTGAAATATTAAATATGGCATTACGTGTAATTAGGTAAATTAAAACATAGATGATTCCTCTTTCTCTAATATTTAAAAAATACATTAGCTACCTACTTCATACTTGTATTAAAAATAGGCAATATCAACTTATAGCTGGGTGTTGAAATCGTAAACATTAAATAAATTAGAAAAATTAACAAACGGTATTTAATTACATCTAAATTAATATATTTTGTTCTTCTACCTGGTTTAACTAATTTCGTGAGGTCGCCGCAAAATATTCCCCACAAACACAAATTATTTATTTGATTGTGCTTTATTAAAACGTCCATGAATAAGAATTAAATATTTTACTACTGTTCTCAGTAGATAATACAAAGTCTAAGGATGTTTTATCCTAATTTCGACGAAAAAGGTGTTCAGTACCTCATCTTAAAACTCTGTGCAACATTTAAATTTAGCCGGGAACAAAATTGGCTATATTATGCCGCTATTAGTTTTCAAGTTACAGAATATTAGCATCGGTTATAAAGGTCAAATAGATGTCATAACTCATAATGCAGGAAAATATTGTGTGAATAATCTGTAAATAAGGTTCTAATAACAAAACAAAAGAAATTAATAGATACTTATTTATAATACTTATTTATTTAATTAATTACAATTTCGTACTAACAATGCTACACACACCAATAACAGGAATAAAAAATATACAATCGAATTGAGAACCTCCTCCTTTTTTTGAAACATTTATTAGTGAAGCACACATCATGATACTGAATGATAAAGAAAATTAAGTAAAGAAATATAAGCCCTCACTCTACACCTTCCACAGAATTGTAGGCAAACTAAAGTGATGTAACACCATTTATCACAAAATACATCATAGTTGGTTCCAACCAGGGTATTAATTGCTGTATGAAGTCTACTAAGATTATATCTGCACGGTGAACAAAAGCTTAACGCTATTCTTATTCTAACAGTTGAATACCAAGCAGGTCGGTCGCAAAGTCATAGAATTCATTATGAATTTATTTCACAATACACAAAACTAATTACACCCACTCTTCATAATTATCCGATCGTGATACTAACGGCTTCATTGATAGACATTGATATTACTGATGGTAGGTCTCTCGTATGTAAGTCCGCCTGGGTAGGTACCACCGCAATGTCTAGTTCTCCCGCCAAACAGGTGTTTAAATGCAATGTTGTGTTTTGGATTAAAGGACATGGAATACCAAGCATTGATTTGTAGTTCAAGGCGTTGTTTGGTTTTACTACTGTTCATGAGCAGTCGTATCACTTACCATCAGGCGAACGACAAGCCCGTTTCGCCACTCATTGCATTAAAAATAAAGTAGACATATTAGAAACCTATTTTATTTATCGAAAGTCCCTTTCAAAAGTTCCTTTCGAATGACTTTTATATTCTCGAGTCGTATAAACTGTCTATGAAAAATGCCGTAAGACAACATAAATTAAAATCACATTTACATTAAAAGTCTCTACTCTACTACTCCTCAAGTGATCCTCGTTCCCTCATCTCTCCAAACCTTAAGTTTTTCAGTAACATTTACAGGAATAATGTATAGGGATAATGCTATGGTAATTTGGTTGCGAGCCGCCACGGTCCGGTTATCGCGTCGGGCGTCAATCACGGACGCCAATCCCGCGCCTTGTAATTTGCGGTCAGATCTTGACACAACACGCCTTGCACGTCACTTCTGCCATTTGTTTCAACCGCGCACGTGCATTGTTATTAACGATTCGATGGTACGGAAAACGCTGAATGGATAGTCGAGTTGGAAGCGAACCTGAAATGCCAAGGTGGAGTTGATTATTTGTGATTTTTTTAATGTTGACTAACTTAGACAAATGTAATTTTTAAATTCTATGTCATTTATGTTTTATACGTTCCCATTACCACAAAAGAGTCCTAACTAAACAGGAATGAACATTGTGACGAGGTGGACCGACGATCTAGTAAAAATTGTATCATTCCATGCACATACATCCTTTCTTCGTTCATTAATAAAATTCGTACAAGAGGCGTATGTTTAACTGTACAGGCTTCCTGCTGATGAAAATATTGGAGAGTAATATTGATAAGAGGTAGTGGATAGAGGTATAGCTTATAGTCAATTAAAAATTTCAAGTG
Organism: Hyles euphorbiae; assembly: GCA_023078785.2. Taxonomy (NCBI): domain Eukaryota; kingdom Metazoa; phylum Arthropoda; class Insecta; order Lepidoptera; family Sphingidae; genus Hyles; species Hyles euphorbiae. Next base: position 4,604,477 of record CM041049.1, read on the forward strand.
TGATGTAATTCCTTTATTCTCAGATAAGTAGCAGCTATAGTACAATACACAAGATATGTATGTATATTCTAAATATAATCTAAACTAATATTATATCTGCTTTAACTAGAAGCTTAATCAATTCGCAATAGCTATTAATAAATAGACACTAGTTTTCACATTAGAAAATGTAAGCACTGATTTACTAGAATAAGAACAGCAGAAATCTCAAAAGGTTTACCAGGAAACACTAATGAGTTCCCAACCTGCGTATACAGAAAACGCCTTATCACATGTTTAAGGGAAACAATAGATAAGCCCTAGTGTTAGAACGTGAATAGAATTAGAAAGGAAGGGACGAATGCGTCAACTTCCTACTCACAAGTCGCCACACTATTGTATCGTAAGCCGGGATTAGATAAAATCATTGTGAAATAGTTTTGGTTACTCATTGTATAATTCATTAACTTAACGCTTTGTTTGTTTTTAGTTTTTGTTTGGGTTTTTATTAATTGAAAATCATGTTGAGATCACAATCTAAAAGGAAAACGGTTACTGTTCGTGTTTCTTGTTTGTAATTATGAGTTGAGCAAGAAATGTTATATAAAAACGAGTTATTAATATGATGACTTTATTTACATCATACTGATATTGCGAATGTATATTTGTTAGTATGTTTTCTATCACGAAATTACTATTGTTATAATGCAGGAATATATGTATTATAAAACGTATTTTGGTGTAAACAATGATGATCAAAATCGACTATGGCCATTCTCTAACGTCATAAAATGTATGTATCAGCCCATATACGTCCCTTTGCAGGGCACGGGCCTACTCTACAATCGTGAATACGATTGAGAGTGGTTAGGCCATATAGTCCACCACGCTGGCCTAGTGCGGGTTGGCGGACTTACATACCATAGGAATTCTTATAAATCGCTATGGTATGCAGGTTTCCTCACGATGTTTTCCTTCACCGTTTTAGTGCGTGGTGATTGATTATCAATACACACATGACTCCGAAAAGTCAGAGGTGTGCCCTGGGATTCGAACCCGCGACCACCGAGAACATGTTGGCAGTCGCGTCTAGTCCGTTTACCAACAGGCCACCACGCACTTTGTGTCCAACAACACACCAACGTCATAAAATGAATGTACCTAATGATTGTCCACTTCTAACATCACCAATAGCTTGTAGACAAGAAAGTCAAACAAGATTATTTTATTACTTCATATTTTAAAATAAAGAGCATAATTTTTACATGAAATGAAATGAAATGAAAATGAAATGAAAATAATTTATTGAATCCATTAAAATGTTCAACATCGTTTAGATTCAGTCATTTTTTTTATCTACCACCCGGTTCGGAAAGCGGTTTTCACTAGAGAAGAACGGGCAAGAAACTCTAGTGTTGCTCTTTTCAAAACCAGTTTACAATTAAGTGATTATTACATAATTTACAAGTTGGTTTAAATCAGAGCAGTTTATTAAAATATTTTTAATACGAATATTATTATATTATAATTATTACTATGGCTGAGTGAAGCGAAGTCGCCCAGAACGAAGAATCAGTATACTCTTTTTCGCCAAAACAGTGAATAATTGCGAAAGCCTTATGTAATCCATCAATGAATCCGTTACAATGTAAGCAAATCGGATAGACCAGTCTACGCAAGCAGCGATATTCGAGTTTCAGTTATTATTATTTTTTTTGTATCAATTTATGAGTCTGATACACAAACCCTTTACAAAACAATACATATTTTTAGTGGTACATCGGAATCGTAATTTCTGGCGGACGAACTCACGGGTAAACGCGTCAGATGTCTTTAATAACTAGAAGAAGCTTTTTGTTGCTAATACGTCTACTGATTATTATAACAAAAAATAAGTTGTTTGCATCTTTTTTACGTGAATATAATTTGTACGTATACGGTAGTTTTCAGTTTTACAATTCATTTCGAAAAAATGGTAGGTTCTTTGTTGGCGCTCCACGTACCTATCAATACTCACCTTACATTACATCATATTTATGTATTTGTTAGTTACTGTCTGTTCCCATAGATAAAATGAATGAAATTAAAGTTTAAAATAATTGTATGGTCAAATACAATTCTGAGATTATAAGGTAAATTATTCTCGCAATACTGATTTTCTAGTCAAATCAATTGAACACCAAACTTGTCATTTGAAGTACCCAAATAGTGGAAAAGTTTCAAGCTCATTATTTAGATGAGTCACCTTCATTCCTAGATGTCTATAAATTAACTGATATTATGAATTTAAATTAAGGTAGTATTAATTGATATTATGAACATTTCAAATTGAGTAGGCGTCGATACGATAGGTGCCATTAACTAGCCTTTACCAAGCTCCGCCGAGCGTGGGTGGAATTAATGCAATCTCTGTCTACCGCTTCAAGGATACAGACATGTAATATATATATCACTCGGTTTGCCAGATGTGAACCGAGAGGCCGCAGGTTCGATTTTCGCTCCAAGAGGAATGTTCATGTGATCCAAAGGTATTTGTTTCGGGTCTATGCCGGATGTGAACCGCGTCGAGAGGTCGCGTGTTTGATTCCCTCACCGGGACAATTGTCCGTGTGATTTACAGGTATGTATTTTGGTGTTTGTGAGACCGTAAAGTCTTTCGTAGTTTCTGATACCCACGACACCAGACTGATCTTAGTTTGGGGTCAGGACAATGTACCTATGTGACTGTTAGGTGTATTTATTTAATTTAAAATCGGCGATTATAAGTTACCTTTAACTTAGCACATTTCTCTTTTGCCAATTCGATGTAATCAAAAATAGTTTGTGTGCTCATTTACGTCCAACTGCAGGACAAAAGCCTCTCCTGCATTCGAGGGAACGATTAAAGAGTATCTTAAAAAATAGATCCAACAAAAAGATACAAATTAACCCTTCATACCATCAAAACAGAATACACAACTAAATTATTCAGAAACTTCAAGACCGTATTAGTTTATTAGTGAGGAGTGCACACTAGGTAGTTTAGCGTAATGAGTGCAGCTCGAGGCAGTAGGCGAGGCGGTGTAGGCAAGCCGAGGCACACGCATGTAAATGCTCCCTAATGCCAGTTTGCAGTAGACGGATTAGATAATGAACGCCTGGGAGTTGCTTGATGCTTTGTGTTTCGGGTAATGTAGTTTAGACTGACTTCACAGTGCAGAGGTAAGAAGTAGGATGAGAAATCATAAGTGACTGCTTCGATATTGAAGAAATTATGTGGTTTAAAAAATGAAATCTGTGTTGTGGGAATGAAAAGTATTTGTATATTTATCGTGTTTTGTTGTGTGTTTCTTTTCCAGATAGCTCTTTCTGAGCGTAACCCAAAGAAGATCGCCGCCATGATACATTTCCTCATTCTTTCATACTCTCTCATTCATTCTCTGGTTAATTTGTCACACCACAACTGGTAAGACTGATTTCTTCATTAAGTAAATAGCTCTGTAAAAATACAATACCATTAAAACATTGAATATACGACCATAAAACCGAGAACTATGTACAAGCTATTTGTAAAAAGAGGCAACCTTTTTAAACACGAAGCGAAATAGTCCATTAGGCGCCCATTGAGGTGAGAGCGGCCGCTCTTCGGATAAAACGCGTCCACTCTACGCGAATTGCCCACTCCCGAATCTAAACGCTCCCAATTCCGTCAAGTGTCGACAAAGGCCGACTTTTAGCCCCAACAATGAACGAATGAAGCAAATTACCGCTTTTCGACACTTGAAAGCGCTCATCCAGCCGCACCGGCAGGCGCATTGTCGCCGAACGGTTTGCGAAGCGAAACAAACGATAACAATAAACAGTAAAAAGGAAAGTGTAGTATTTCGCGTGGCCGCCAGAGGGCGCGTAATAGGTGTTAATGCGCGAATTCGTTAGGCAAGCTGAATGCCCGCCCGCCGCGCCACCATTTCTCACAGTATTTTTATAACAAACCATCGCTCATGATTGACAATTGTGTTTTGTGTTCGGTGTTTAATGAACTTATATTAACGCATCACTGCCTGATTTGTAACAATCCAATAATACAATGACTTCAATGTTGTGTTGTGCAAATTATTTCTATTTCAGCGGCATACAGAAATCTCAGCATTTAATTATAATTTGTTTTTCTTACTTCTACACATATGTGGACCGTAGCATAGAATATCTAGCATAGTTAAAAACTATCACAAGGGTAGGTACCACCTGACTGTCCCGATAATACAATACAAGACAGCTTGCTAGGAAATCAAATACGCATCCAACTTACTTGCTTCTACTAATTACGCATAAATATCTGGTTCAGGTATTAACCCAAACTCACGATTTAAAGCTTCCTCAGTGACTCTAATTCTAATACTGAAATCAATTATGACGGCCGGCGTAATGTTGTATGGACTACCTCGTAAACAATGATTTCAATTTCAGCTTAAAGGCATTCTATCTAATAGCTTATTTCAAACATTCCTTAACAGTTAAATCCAATCAGTTTTCACCCTACTTTTTCACTAATTTTGCAAATACCAAACCATCCACCCAATGTAAATACCAGGGCGCCATATCACGCAAGCAGTTTAAACAGCAAAACAAACAGGCTGGAGAGTTGTCGAGTGGACCGCCCGCGGATTCGCACTCGCGTTCAAGGAATCAGGGCGACGCGACACCTGAGTCCCTGTTTGCCCTGTCAATACTATTTCAAATAGGTAATTGCTTCACCCCTTTGGTTGGAGAAGAGGTTTCCTGGGGTGTTGGAAACTTGGTTAGAAGTTAATAATATTGCTGTGTAGTTTATGTTTACGGTAATGCAAATTAAAACACCTAATTACACGAAAAAGGAATTTTATTGTGATTTTTGTTTAAATTTAATTTTCCGTAGTTACGTATCACTTCGTTATAATCGCAGAAAAAAAATAAAAATAAAAAATAATGTCAGTGTTTACTGTAGCTGATGCAGCTACAGTCCAATCACAATACTGCTATGAATAGCTCAACATCGGCTCTACTCGTTGGCTCCAACTATAACCAAGATTTCACAATTATAATTTAAACCTTTATGTACTACACAACTATTACGATACTGTATGAATAATGTATAAAAAATAAATACTTATAACAAATAAGATTACTGTAGAAATAATGATATAGCGTATCATTATTCCACATGTGGAATGAGACACGAGTAGCCTTAAATAATTTTATGAACGTATTAGCAAAGCCACGAGCTCCTTCACACATTAACATTTGTATTGTTACAATCGGCACCATTCATCCAAATTCGCAAAGTATTCCGTCAGGAATTTTCCGGACCAACGGGCGCGGAACAAAATATCGAGTCAAACACAAATCGCGGGCACGATTTGTGCAAAATAAAATGTTAGTGAATAAAATAACGAGAGCGATGTGGTGCATTGATGTGTGGGGCTATTGAGACTCGTTGGTGTGTACGCATTTAATTGTACCGGGACGAGGACTCGAGACTCAGGGGGAGTCATAAATCACGAGGCCGGAACTGAGGGACAGTTCGCAAATGATTATTTCACTAATTATCATTTGTTGCATTCAGTAATTTTGGAAAAATTACTTATAGAAATGTATTTATACTTAGAATAAACTTTCATAACAATCAAATGTCTTTAACAAATCACAGATAGTCTTAAAATCACGCTGTAAAGTCTTATGTATTAGAAATTAGAAATCACAGAGGACTTTTACATGACTTGCAGCAAAATTTGTCTCGACGCGCGTGACGTAAAAAGGATTAACATGAACATTTTCACTAGCTACTACACAGAGGCTATCATAGATAACCGTTTACATTTTTTTTATTGCCATCAATGGCGAGACGAGCATACCATACACCTGACGATAAGCGATACTACTACGCACATGGACATTAGCAAAACCAAACACCATAAATTACAAAGCAATGCTTGGCATTTCACTGAGTTCGGCAACTTGAGACATAAGATGTTAAGTCTCATATGTCCAGTAGTTGCTATGGCTACAATGTCCTACAAACCGGAACACAATATTGCATTTACTCTGCTATTTTACGCGAAAAATAGATATTACCGTGGTACCCAGGCAGCCTTTCACTTATGAGGGACCACCAGTAAACATACATAATTTAATATCTACAAAAACATTGATCGATAAGAGAAATTACGCCAAAACTGGTCTTCACTAAAAACACAATTTCTTTATCCAAAAAACCTTGCCAGACTACCAATAACATTCTTTACAATACGTTCCGAATAAAACTCATAACTGAAGTGTTTGACCAACAACAGACCACCATAGCGATTCTAATGATTCATATGATATCCAATGTTGTTTAGTTAAACATATCACTTTTTATCAGATCGAGAGGACACGCTGGTTTTGTTTACAATGTACACTATCGACAAGTCACAAGCCCACGCGTCGATTTAATTATTGTTTATTTTTGTTGGCGAGTCAATCGTGTGATTGAGAGGGCGTGGTGTACCGTACACGAGTTATTGTCCACTATCGCGAGGGAACTACACTGGTGAGTCTAATAAGATTATGTTTCATAGGAAAAGCAACGATTATTTTCGCAACACTTTGTGGCTATTTGATTCACATTACGGAAGTAAGCATTATTTATTTAGCAGGTGGTTTTCGGAATAAAGAAATCTTATTTATTTTTTAATGTTTTAGGGATCCTTTGCCTCCTGATCCCATTGCCCAATTCCTCAAATTAGTATATTTGAATATCCTCAAATACTAATAATAATTAAGTCTAGGGATTACCTCTTATAATTTTAAAACCTGATTAGTAAGAAATTCCGGAAAAATCATCCCTTTTTTATAACCAGAAACCTTGAACCGTGAAAACGTGAAGTACGAAAGTAATGACGTCGGACAGTCCAATTTTTTATTGATTCAATTGATCAATGGTCATACGAATATCCCATAGAAAATTTTCTTTCTTTATACCTAAAGTTATCCCGACCAGTTTAGACTCCACCTGTTCCACCGCCATCATTTCACTCGGTATTTAGCATCACCAACCGTAACAAAATATTTAAAACATTATCCAACATTAAAATTAATATAAACAACAATGCGTCACCAAAAATTCCATATAAGCAAAAAATATAATCTACCAATTTTTTTGTTTCCAAAGTGATCTATCGAAAGTGTGGAGGTTTGAAACGTACCCGGCACAATGGCGTTCGGGGAACTATGGAGTGTTGACTCGGGATCACTCACAATGGACCAAACTCTCCGCCGACTGTGCCCAGCGGATTATTTGGATATCGCGACCCGCCACGGTTTGCCCAGATGACTTTTAATTTATACGTACAATACTTAAATTTATGTGCGGAATCAAAACAAATCACTTTGAGCATATTTCAACTGCATTTAAATGATAATCGTTTTGCTTAGGAAAAAATTATTAGATACGTATATTTTAATCTTTTTGTAACAAAATGCTATTAATTAGTTGATAATAAAAAGTAGTTTGTATTACACAAGTGCGCCCAACTAGCAGTTGTTCATAATTTAGACCATTTGAAAGTTAATTGATAGTAATTTAGTTTACTTGACATCATTTTATTGCACTCAGTATACCTTAATAAGAATAATAGGCCTGATAGTGACTTATAAATAAATTCGCCATAACACAGCATTTCACATGATTAATAATAAATCATAACTGGTTGATAAACATACAAACACATATGAAAGCAGAAGAATGCGTGAGTGAAGGCAGCGTGGTGAAGTGTTTGCGTTCCCAGCGCTGTTATTGTTGGTGAATAACATAAATTCCAGGTAAATGCGTCTACGGCAAGCTGGCTGCACCAACAAACACTATATCTAAACATCACAAACACGTTATAGGATTTTTTCTCTGTTAATTGCTTTTCGAACGACGTTTTCCATTCCGCCATTGCGCAAACACAGTTGAAAAACTCACCGGACGCATATCGGTAGCCTCATTAATGGCCGAAAGTTTTGACCAAATATTTGAACGTTCCGGGACAAACGTAATTGCCGAGTTGTGGTCGCGCCGGGCACAAAGACTGGTAGTTGATATAACAGAGCATTTATTTATGGAGGCGAGGAGCGTGGCTCATTAGAAACACGTTGGAGTACATGTGTAAATAAATACGCGGCTCTGCGCGCAAACCGACGATACATCTTCAGCGGTCGATGTCTGCGGATGACACTCCATTGAGCATCTACACCTTTATGTCGCAGTCGTGTCACAAATAAGCTGTGTAATAAAACAAACAAAACATATACATACAAAAAACAAACATCATCTCGATTCCACGCTAAGATTAAGCCTTGTATTGATCTTATCAGAATCTACGAGATACTTTTCAGTCTAATCACATACAAAAATGTGTAATTGTGTATCACAAGAGCATCTGCATCTGTATTAAACCCGTGGCCTGTAGTTTGACAATTGGCGTTGACCTACCGCGTCATGGAAGGTCTCAATGTGTTACATTATTTTGTGCGCGAGGAAGATGAATACGTACCTAGATATTTAGATGGCCTGATGGAAGAATAAAGTTTTTTAACCAGAATTTTTTGAAAATAATATTTTGTAATGTTGTAAAGTTGTTGTAAAATGTATCTCTAGCTTCAATTAATATTTGCTGAGATAAAACTCTGCCTGTGACACGCACAATGAGCTTTCATTCACCGTTACGTTGCAAATTACATTGTGTTAATCCGTATGATTCAATTCCATTTTTTTGTAATTGTATTAAAATTTGAAGCACAGAATACTTTGTTATGGTTTGAAGATCTGTTGTTTTTGATTTTCACGGTTTCCTCGCGATGTTTTCTTATACCGTTAAAATGGCTATACAATATCGATACACACATGAATGATAAAATTCAGAAGTGTGACCCGAGACTTGAACCCGCGACCACCATCTGGGCACCGGTGTCTGGTGTTACCAACAGACCGCTAATATTTTTTTTTTTCTTTTGTGAAATTGTCATACAAAGGTTCGTGCAGTAATCCGACTTTTTTCGTAGATATCCTGTCGCTGTTTTTTTCTCATCAATTACTACTGTGGCGACGGTTTTGACGTAATTATTTAACTCATCTTGCAAAATTAACCTAATAAGAAAGATACCCAAAAATAAGTAATCAATCAACTGCAAATCAACAAGGAAAACGCAAAATTTACTGACTTTTGTACTAAATTCGGAAACGTCCTTTTATAGTGTCACTACCGTTTTTCGTGGCTCAGTTCATAAAAGCTGTGTAAATTGTTTGCTAATTCTATCTAATTTCAAAATGTCACATAACATTTGTCATACAAATCATGTTGATTATAGAAACTCAAAAATATCCAATGCTTCATCGGGCTCGTATACATATATATATTTTCTGATTTTTTCGTATTGAATACATATAAATAATTACGTGTACAACGTATCCTTTAGAATGGACCGCACAATTGCTCTCCCCTAAGTGTCCGAATTCTTAAATACATTCACTTATCACTGGTGGTAGGTCTCTCTCTATTTCTTCCGCCAAACAGCAGTGAAAACGCACTGTTGTGTTTCTGTTTGAAGGACATTGTAGCCAGAGTAACTGCTGGACATATAGAGACTTAAGAGCATATGTCACAGGACGGTCAGCGCAGTGGCATGCAATGGAATGCTAAGCATTGTTACTGTCCATGAATGGTCGTATGCTTACGGTCAGGCGAATAACATGCTAGTCCTGTCATTTTAACCAATGAAAAAATGTTTCTTATGAATATATTTAAAATAGCAGCATGACCCGGCTCCGCCCGGGTGCCGGTAGGCTTTTATAAAATATTCTAACACCAACTTCATCAGGGATTATGTGGGATTGTAATGGTGAAAGAATTTCAATCGATCCACTAGTTTCAGAACTTATTCAATGCAATCAAATCTATTCCTTACAAATACAATAAAATACATAACACTTTATTGAACACCGTGTAACAATAAAGTACTAACAAAGTAACAGAGGGATCTTATTAGTGATCAATTGGCGGTCTTATCCAGACAACCACACAACCAACAGACCAGACAAGCTTTATATTAGTTTAGAAATGGGGTGAAAACTAACACGATATCTTCCTCAAAATGGCCCAAATGATGTGTGATATGAATATATCTATTGTCTAATGTGTGTGGAGCGTGAAGTGGGCGCGCAGGAGAGCTGTGCCAACACGCCGCTCTCCGGTTACATGCCACCTTCGCAAACACCGACACGGATACACTCTCCAGCCCACGATACTGCTCACATCATAAACGAAAAATATATTTGCATTTATAGCAATAGAAACATCTAATCAATAGTATATGTACAGCTAATTCTGTCATCTCAGCACCATCTTATGGTAGACTGGGAGAGGATGCTTCTCCCATTAACTCCGCCTAAGTACAATGTGTTTGTATAAAAATAAAATAGAATATAATACGTGATATATATTACGTAATATATTCATTTTTTTGTATCGGATGGGTGTCAGACCATATACGTCTCTCTGTACGGCACGGGCTTTCTATACAATCGAGACTACGATTGTGAGAGGTTACGTAAAGTCAATATGTATATAAATATACATACATTCATAAATCACGCCATTTTCTCAGAAGCGGAAGACAGAGAAATGAAATTAAATAAAAATATTTATTGAATCCATAAAATGTCATACATTATTTAGATTCAGTCACTTTTTTTCCACTACCACACAGTTTACAAGGTAGTTTTCGCCGAAGAACGGGCAAGAAACTCTAGCGTCGCTCTTTTCAAAATAAGTTTACAATACAGTGATCATACAGGAGTTGCATTTCAGAGCAGTTCATAACTTAGTTATAATAATTATTATATAAGATATTTTGTACGGCTGAGTTAAGTTACGTCGCCCAGACCAGAGGTGACCAGAGGTGAGAGGTGCCAGGACACTCACTAACATTTCAAAGTGACACACAATTTTGAACTACATAAATTATTTTGTTTATTATTTCTAACCAGATCGAACAGTTTTTAATGTTGAACATAAACTACACTAAAGAAGTAACAAATGGGTAAATTTCACAATGATACATCTTATATTCAATGTCTAATCATTGATTGTTAAAAAATCTACCTACGTACATTAATATAAGCAGCAAAACGCCTACGTTTACAACAAAGAGGAACAAATACTTAAGAATAACATGAACACTCAAAGTATACTCTAAACTATGTACATCGTAACCTCAGAAATTATAAATAAGTAAACTTGGAACTTTCACCTCAAACGATTAAATATTTACCGTCACACAAATAAGGCACATTGTTACCACAATTATTGTCAAACGCAAGGCAAACCTCTTGATCGTGAAGTGCCGGGTTCATAGCCCGGCTGTGGCGTCATCGGACTGCCATGTTTGTTTTCCGTAAGTACTTCGACCCAGCCTGACCCCTGCTCGACGAACTCGGAAATTAGAATTGAGTATGTGTTATGTGTTATGACATTTGTTTCTGGGACCACCGTGTTGGCGTGACTTAAAATGTTTCACGAATTTTAATATCACTAGCCTATCTAGTAACTGATGTATATATCACCGTAAAATTGTAAATATCGTTAGATTATAATATATCTCGCGAGATTGTGAACTGTCGAAAGATTGTGAACAAGAACAACTGCTTGCAATTTAACGTATTATTTTTTCGGTAGATTATAATCTATCGTAGTGAAACTGTTCAACCTAACCTAACCTAACCTACGGTTCACAATCTTTCGATAGTTCACAATCTCGCAAGATAGATTATAATCTAACGGTATTCACAATTTATTTATTATTATAAATTATACAGGGTATATCAAGACTGCTACCGAAAACGAAGCCGGGTGGTAGTTTTAGTGAGTCCAGACAAAAAGCGATGAATTCGTTTGTTATTTTTTTCCTATCACCGTATTTGGGAGGTAAATACACATTTTATAAATCCTAAGGATCCTAACACAAGTCTCTATGGCTAGAGAGAAAGAGAGCGAGAGAAAGGGAGAGAGAGAGAAATTTACTGTACACAGAAATGAAAAAACTTAAGAGATACTTTTTTTTACTGGTGGTAGGTCTCTCATATGTGAGAGGCTGCCTGGGTGGGTACCACCGCAATATCTATTTCTCCCGTCAAACAGCAGTTTAAATGCACTGTTGTGTTTCGGATTGAAGGACATTGTAGCCAGAGTAACTACTGGACATATTGAGACTTAACATCTTATGTCTTAGGATGGCGAGCGCAGTGGAATGCCAAACATTGCTTTGTTATTCAAGGTGTTGTTTGGTTCTGCTACTGTTCATGAGCGGTCGTATCGCTTACCATCAGGCGAACGGCACGCTCGTCTCGTCATTCACAGCAATAAAAAAAAATACTACAGTTACATGTAGAAGTATAGATCGCGGTCATATCGCTCTGGGCGATCTCAAATGGACTTGGAGTTCATATAGAATAGAAACAGCATATTGTGACTGTCAGATCAATTTTTTTTTATTTATGTAAAATAATCAGACTCTTAGTACAATATGAATAGAATAAATGTATTGATTTCTTAGATTTTCAGATCATAGGTTCTCATTTTTTAGCCTTCGTAGCGCAGTAACTTCAGCAGCTGACTATGAAACGAGTAGTTAAGCATTCAACCTGGAGATTGAAAATGAAAATAATTTATTGAATCCATTAAAATGTTCAACATCATTTAGATTCAGACATTTTTTTATCTACCACCCGGTTCGGAAAGCGGTTTTCACTAGAGAAGAACGGGCAAGACACTCTAGTGTTGCTCTTTTCAAAACCAGTGGGACGGGGTGCTGGAGGATATGTAAAGGTTGTAGAGACGTTGCGATCGTGTGCATTAATTTTAACATAATTAAATGTTTAACAATCCTACCAATCTAAATAATGTTACCAAATCCGACAGCCCCCGTGGCGCAGTTGGTTCGACGCCGCCTCTGAAATGAGAGATGGCGGGTTCGATCCCTGAGAGAAATGTTTGTGCGGTCCACAAATATTTCTTCCGGGTCTGGGTGTCGTGAGACCGAAAAGTCCCTCGTGGTTCCTGACCACGACACAAGACTCGATCTTAGTGTGGGGTCAAGACTATGTATGTGACTTTTGGGTGTTATTCGTTTTATCCAATCGATTGTGCTTAGGCTATATTTTTATGGCATATAAAGTTTTTTCTAATTATTTCACTAAAGTCCAATAATTTAAAACTAAAGCCATTCATTTCTATCTATTTAATTTCATTCTTCCCTGGCGTAGTTGGTTAGACTGCTGTGAAACGAGACGCCGCGGGTTCCATCCCCTCATTGAGACCAATTTTTGTGTGATCCGCAAGTCATTGTTTCCGATTTACGTATTTGTGAGACCAAAATATCTCTCAAAGTTACTACGATACAAGGCTTGTATCTAAATGCGGTGTCAACACTATTTAAATAACTATTGGTATACATATAAATAAAATTGAAGTGTCTGTTTTTAAAGTGAAAATAAAAAAAATGTCCTACTACATATAGTTATATACACGATACCTACTCCGAAAATGATCTTTAAAAAACTTTTGTCTGTCTGTTTGTTCCGGCTAATCTCTGAAATGGCTGGACCGATTTCGACGGGACTTGTTTTGTCAGGTAGCTGATATAATAAGGAGTAACTTAGGCTACATTTATTTTAGGAAAGTTCTTTTAGTATTTTAGAAAAATTTTTTTTTGTTAAATTCCACGCGGACGAAGTCGCGGGACAGCTAGTTGCTTAATAAATCACCAATTAGCACTAAGCCACTAGACCAGACTATAAACCAATCCTAACAATCAAACACTGGGTGTAGAGGAGCTGACGCTGTGCCATGTTCAACCGTGGGCCAATATGGATTAATACAGCAGTAAAGCAGTAAACTAGCAAAATTCGCTCACACATTGTCCCATCAGCTATCAGTATTAATTTAGGTTTGCATTGTTTAAGGCAGCAGGCAGTGGCACAATGGAAAATGTCCGTCGTTTGAGCACGTAGCAGCACGACCAGTCCTTCTGACATGCGTCGTATTAGGTTAGCCGGCGCTGGCAGCACAAAGTGGAGGCTGTATGCAAATGCGCCGCGCCGCCTCGGGCCGCTTGCTCGGCTACCCGACACAGTTCAACAACCAGTATGTACACTAATTATAAGTATGTTTACAAGCTTAGATACTTTTGAGGTAGTGTATATATCATATGAGTCAATAAATATATGTATATTATCAACGCATCTTATAATATAACTTTTTTTTAATGTAGAACAGATTCAGTTTCCTCTTCTAGGCTCACTTTGTTCCTTCTGCAATTTAGTTTCAGGAAGTCATAAATTATTTTCTTGGCAATCTAAGTTAGTAAAGATTGCCCACCACACAAGCTGCAATATATATCGTGTAGGTATTTGTTAACAAATGTGTATAAATTCATGATCCATGATCGAGATGAAAAGCTGCATGGTTCCAAAGCTGCGTCACTGCAAGCTTATCAACTATGAATGTGTGGCGCCTCGGGGCTCGGCGCTCGCGTGAGGCGCTCGCTGGCGGCGCGGCGGAGGCGGCGCGTGTTTGTGTGGTAATGTTTGTTATGTACCGCTGTGTGCTGTGTACCCCGCCGTGTGTACGCTTTACATAAAACACTACGCGCCCTGAATGCGCCCGTTTTTCTTCTCACCCCACACGTATTTGAATATTTGTTGTTAAACGACGGCTGACAAGCAATTTCGTGGGAAAATGTTTATGTACCTACTCGAGTTTATGTGCGCATTACAAGGCGAGCGTTGGGAATCCTCAAGTAGTACATAACGTTGTTTAACGTGTGGTTTGTAAATGTTCATGGAAATCCTTATTTGTGTTTCTGGGAGGGAACGTTCTTCGTAGTATATTTATTTATGCAAGGTGTACACAACTGTTCATGACGTCCACGTGTAATAATCAGGAGTACTAGTACCTATGTATACCTGTCTCAAAGTCGTGGGCTGTATGGATTCTTAACAATATTTGTATGTGTAGACTTGTAATATAGACCGCTTCGTCAGCTTCCTTTGGGAATGCTTTTATTAATCAGTAGTTCAAAATAGCTGAAGATGATTATGGTGATATGAGCGTTTCGCAAGATAATTGAAATACAGTAACATGAGACTATCAAAGGAGCAAACTTTACTGAGATATTCTAAAATTATTAAATATATAATATCATTTAAATCGTATTTACTAGATTTCAAAAGGCGATAAGTATTATTATATCTTCGCACAGGACGATAAAGACAAAGACAGATCCGTGATTTGTCACCGTCTTTCTAAATTTAATTATCACAAATGTTTCTTACTACTTCTTCTTCGGCGATGCATTACTCACTGTTTATAACAGATGTATTGCTGAAGGGGTTTTTCCGCGGGTATGGCGTACCGGTTTCATTCGTATAATACCCAAGGGTGGCGATAAATCTCCACATGATCCTAAGTCGTATAGACCTATTACACTCTTACCGTCTCTAGGTAAACTTTTAGAACGTCTTATCGTCCCTCGATTGCTACCGGGTGGACCAAAGTTTCATGAAAAACAGTTCGGATTTACAACGGGTAGGTCAACTATCGACGCGGCAATATCGGTTAGAAGAGCTGTAAGTACATCGGCGCGCAAATATGTACTCGGTATTTTCCTGGACATATCCGGTGCTTTCGACAACGCTTGGTGGCCGATGCTGCTTCTTAAGTTGAAATTACGAGGTTGCTTTAAAAATATATATTCACTTATTTACTCGTATTTCTCGCACGGAACAACAAAACTTAAACTTGGACACTATGCTGTGTCGAAACCACTTACGATGGGCTGTCCACAAGGTTCAGTTTTAGGTCCTTATTTGTGGAATTTAGGGTTCGACGATTTTCTTGCAATTCCCTTGCCGTCAGGGTGTTCTTTGACCGGATATGCGGACGACGGCCTTTTGCTTATAGAGTCAAATAGTAGATCGGGATTAGAAATTATGTCGGACGCGTGTTTAAAACTAATATGTGACTGGGGCCATCGAAATCGCTTAACCTTTGCACCACAAAAAACTTTCCAATTACTTCTGAAAGGAAATTTAAAATCACAGCCGCGAATTAAATTTAATAATATCAATGTTAAAAAAAAGGAATCGGTTTGTTATCTTGGTTTAATTTTAGAAAGGAATTTTTCCTTTCTTGAACATATTAAGAACGTCGGGGAAAAGTCGAAAAGGAACTTTTTTGCTTTGACAAGAGTATCAAAATCAACGTGGGGGCTATCTTTCAATACACTGAAAATCATCTATGGAGCAACTTACTTAGGATGTATCTGTTATGGATCTCCCGTATGGGCTGATAGGGCTACTATCGGTGCTGTGCGAAGAAAACTGCTCCAGAGCCAACGTTTGGCGTTGATATTCTTGTGCAAGGCATATAGAACTGTTAGTACCGAAGCTTTGCCTGTCCTAGCGGGTGTACTTCCAGTCGACCTGGAGGTGCAACGTCGCGCCGCGATGTATTACTCTAATAGAGAGAATATGGATAAAAGTTTTTTCACCGCACGTGAACTTTTAAAAGTTGACAGATTATTTAAACCGATTTCAGTGGTATATAGCGAACTATTAGATGAATGGCAAAATAGATGGGAGGTATCTTTGAAGGGCCGGCATCTATACCAATTTTTTCCTTGCGTACGTGATCGTTTAACAAAGACGTGGCTAGATGTCGATTATTGCGTATCACAATTTCTCACGGGCCATGGTAACTTTAAGTCTAAACTATACTCTTTTAAGCTTGTTGCGTCGCCTGCGTGTTCATGTTCAACACCTAATTGCGAGTATGAGCAGTCCGCGCATCATATACTTTGGGAGTGTAGTCTTTGGCATAATGAGCGTAAAATCATGCTAGATAGTATGCAAATATCATCTGGAGTTGTATACTACATGGACCTTGTAGAGACTAGAAAGAACTTCCGTGCTTTCCGGCGTTTTTGCCATACCTATTACTGGAATCAAGCATAACAGTTCACATAATAGGTCCCATTTAAATGTAATAATAATTTGATCCGTGGTGCTTCACAGCTGGCTTCTCCGGCTGTGAAAGTCTTTTTGCGAGGTTATTTACCTCTTCAGTTCAATGTTTTGTCACCCGCTTTGCACGGAGGGAAGTGGACAATAATTTATTTCCAACTCCTCCTATTAATTTAACTTTCTGATTAATTTCGTTGCGGGTTAAAGACAAGTTAGACATTCCCGGAGACTCGCCGAGCTTCAATGCTCGGTGTCATTACTTTGCGTGCCACTGTTGATCCTGGCTCACAGGAGTTACAGTGGTGGGTGTGAGGGCGGGACAGTCTCCAGAAATGTTTCTTACTAATAAGTCCCATATTAACTAAGTACGTTACTAAGCTCTCTCATAACAAAAACCCATACAGTTCCGTACCTTTGTTTCAGCAATATGTCCGTCAACATTTCAAATACGTTGCGCTTTGTTTACGCATAATACATTGTCCAGAACAACAGAGCCTTCACGCCGCTATTTATAATTGACATGTGGGTTTTAAAACTGAGATAGCGTTGTTTTTGAGGGCCATTGTTAATTTGATTCAATTGAGTTGTTAGTTACAGAAAGCGATCCCGACGCATTGTTTGGTGGATTTTACATAACGAGGCGGCAAACGCGTTGCGGCTTTGCCGGCTATTGTGGGGGAGTATCCAAACGCTTGAGATGTGAATTGAAAGGCGCCGCGCCATGACTAGGCACGAGCTGTAACTCGGCGCAACTCACGAGATTTCCGCGGGTAATTTTAGCGCGGTTTTGTTTTGATTTGAAGAGCAGTATGGACAGTACCAATAACATTGTGTTAAGAGATTTAATACCTACAAGATAACTTTTTTTTGTTTTTTTTATTACAGTGAAAGGCGAGACGATCAAGCCGTTCGCCTGATGGTAAGCGTTATGGCCATAAACAGTGGCAAAATTCCACTGCACTCGCCATCCTGAGACATACGATGTTAAGTCTCAACATGTCCAGTAGTTACTCTGGCTACAGTGTCCTTCAACCCGAAACACGACACTGCATTTACACTGCTGTTTCACGGGAAAAATACACATTGCTATGGTCCCTACCCAGATGCCCTCTCACATATGAGAGACCTACCACCCGTCCTGAAGGCAAATGCTAAGCAGGGCTAAATAATTAGTTCCAAGTTATGTTACTAATGGTATGATCATTCATGGTACTTACCCTCAGTCAAATGACGTGCTCATCTCGGCATCATCGTTGTCAATAAAATCTACTATTTTAGACACTCCTAAATACCTGTACCAAATAAACAACTTGCTGATGACACCGCTGACACTTATAAATTGCACCACACAATAAAGTTGCGTTACATTGCGCCGCGCTTTGAACTGTCCAAATGATTGTTTTACATTCGCCGCGAGGAGCGCGCCCCTACCAGCGCTTCTTAACCTTTACCAATGAATCGATCGATTTCATCGCTCTATTACTAGGAAATGCTATTGTTTTATGAAATAATATAATATTCATGATATAGTTGACCCCAGTTGCATATCTAGTCAGAAATCGCCTGTGACATACTTACAATTAGACAAATTCAAGTTTATATTATGAGAGGCGCACGTAAACGTAATAGTATCCGCTCCGATAAGGGTTTTCCGATAATCTAGCAATTTTTTTTAAATATTATCAAAGTCAAATACATATTAATGGATACCTCTAACTGGGAAGAATATAGAGTTCAAAACATCACTGCTTTATTCACACAGTTTATAAAACTATTTCACTATTTGTTTTGTCACTTTCGACCGACTTTTGAAATCAATTAAAGCTAAAAAGACAAAACATTATTTAACTAAAATAATTTTAAGCGGTCTATGAATAAGATCGACAGGATATATACCTTGGGGCTTAGATGGAATTTTCATAATAATACAAATAATTATGTATCCCACTTTTCCCGCTGACATTATAAATGTGAAAATTTGTGTTTTAGTTCCCCTTTCACGCTCAAACCGCTGGACCAATTTTGTTGAAATTTAGCATAAAGCTAGCTGACAACCTGAATTAACACATAGACTTTTTATCCCGACAAAATTAAGTGTTCCCGTGGGATTGCAAGGAATTCAAATATATTCGATACACTTGCAAACATAAGGAATGGAATGAGCAGTTTATAGTCCCGAGGAATCTTGACTTTAAATATGTTAATTAATTATCACACGAAACAGTTCTTAAGTTTCTAAAGTGGACTCATTAAGTGAGTGCACTCAGGCGAAGTAGGACCAGACCGCTAGTACTTGATAATTTCATATCCACGTTTGAACATTGTTTAGGATCCCATATAATCAATGGGTCACTTTATGGGGGTGTGGCTTCGTACATGAAAAATATTGAAATATACGTTCTGGTGAGAACGAGAAATTATCGTGCAAGTAGTTTAAACGGAATTGTTGAATGGCGGTAGAACGCCACTAAACAAAGAAAAATGTTTTCTATGGTGATATTATAAACTTTCTCGATATTAAAAACAATTTGAACTTGATATTGATTAGAATTAGACATTACGAAATATTTGGAAACGCATTTGCCTAACGCTGGTATCGAAATCAAGACGAAAAATAAAAAAGTGAAGTTGCGCATCTATCTCTGTATATAATACTAATCTATGGTCACTTGTTAAGAACCTCTGTCCCACGTCACGCGATGACGCAACACGAGCCCTCTCAATTACTACCACTCGCGTTTATTTTTATAACAAAGCTTTTGTCCAATAACGCGGTTCTTTCTTTATTGATACAAATTAATAAACGGGTAACCTTCACAAGATCACGTTTGAATGGTGGTGACGTTTGAATAATGAGGATTTGTGGTTGAATAGAAGGAATTAAATTGGTAACACATCGCTGAAATCAAGACCCACTGTTAGTTGGCGAAAAATTGTGCTGAGTTTAAAAATCAAAAAAAGTAAAATCAAACACCTCCATATAAAATTAAGATATTTTCTAAAAAATAATTTCATGTCCTACTTTAAATATTATCAAATATAATAAAATATTATTCCTTGCCGTGAGCCATCAATTAAAAATCCTTTCAAAGGAAAATAGACACTAATTGTTTTCTTGGAATATTAAAATCATCGTAGCAATCGTAGCGCTACGCGACCGCTACGCAAAGCATCGTAGTAGTGCTACGATTAAAATACCTAATGTAACTTAATTAACTTCATTCTATCATGAAAGCGAGTGACTTATTTTTTTATATATTTTATCTTTTATTTTCTAGGGAGCGGGAAGTAAATATCTGACCAAATAATTTGGACATAAATCATAAGGAATAGGAGTTATTGGTATAGCAATGTTAAATACATTTATTAGGTGACTAACAAATGAATAAATGACTAACAATATTACGCACAAATAGCGTAATTCATAAACGAAGCTAACAGAATGCACCATACATGTTGATAAGCCATGAAACATTGTAAATTAGTACGCATGAACACTTTTATTACTTTTTTAATTGCAATAATTGGGAATACGAGCATGGCGTTTGCCTGAAGGTAAGCGATACGACCGCTCATGAACAGTAGCAAAACCAAACAAAACCTTGAACTACAAAGCAATGCTTAGCATTTTACTGTGCTCACCATCCTGCGACATAAGATGTTAAGTCTCAATATTTCTAATAGTTACTCTGGCTACAATACCCTTTACTTCGAAACACAACAGTGCATTTACACTGCTGTTTTGAGGGAGAAAAAGACATTGACCAGAGACTTACCACCATTAAGAGTTACTTATTTTTAAATTCATTTTCCATGCTATCTGGGGGCGCGGCCGAGCCCCCTCCAAGTCGAGCTATAGGCCGTAACATCCTTTTCTCGAAGCAATTCAGACCATTTTCAACCCCCTATAACTTCGTTGTGGCTAAAGCATGAAGCCTGAATTTTCAGTTACTAAGCAGGCATTGTGTAAACACGGTATATTTAAAATTTCATTAAATTTGAACCAGTAGTTTAAGAATTGTAACTAGTCAAACTTTCGTAATTTTGTCACTCACTGACTGACTGACCGATCATCAAAAGTCTAAGGCACTTCTAGTAGACATAGAACCTTCAAATTTAGAATATAATTAGTTTTTAGTGTCTAAAGTAAGGGAAAATTCAAACATTTCATAATTTGTGTCTAGTTTTCTAGATAGACCAACTGCGTGAATAACTTTGTAATCCCATATAAATGTATAGGATTACAAAGTTACATTTGCAGTTAATGACTCGTTGTACCCAAATATAATGGAATAATAGTTGCAGATAGATATCTACATATATATATGAGGCATAACAGGAGGGGATATAGAGAGGGAAATGGTGTATTGAGCCCATGAAACTGTACAACATTCCTCTAGAAAAACATGACGAAGAAAAACTTGCAAATAAATAGACTAAATAGCTCGAAAATATCAATTACAATGAAAGAAAGAACATTAATAATCAAATCCGCTATATTTGTGATAAATTGATACATACAAAAATAAAAAAAATCCATAAGACAGAGGCTTTAAGAAAAATCGTTAGTGATATTCTAGAAGTAAGAAGTACCGAAAAGGAAAAAAGTAGGACTCTACAAAAAGACGTGAGATCCCATCAAAAACATCCTGTAAAAAAATTCCAAGTCTCGCACCTCAGGTTTTCTACCGCAAAAAGTTGTGAGATGCATGTAATACCAAGTCGATTAATTTATTTAGTCCTTAAGGGACCTTCTATATAAAGTTATTACGTTAGTTATTACCATATCAATATTAAAAATTCTTTACGTTTTAAATAAATAGATCGACTTGGCCAGCAGCATTATGTATAAATTGTATGATACATTATGTTTTCATGCGATGGCCAAGTCGATCCATTTATTTAAAACATAAAGAATTTTTAATATTGATATGGTAATAACTAACGTAATGTTTTTGATGGGATTTAGCATTACAGGATCATTCGCACAACAAAAACACTTGTCCAATCCACATCACAAACCTGTCACAACAAATTAAATTAATAACAAATGTTTTTTTGTCCCGAAGTATGTGAAAACGCGTCGGTAAAGTTGAAAGGGCGAGTGCATTAGCCGCTCTGTAATCAGGCGCTCTCTAATCACCGTGGACCGGCGATGTTTTGAACACTATACACATACAAGTTTACCATCCGGATTTGTGTCACTGTGAGAATGCTGTGAGGATGCTGTGATTGTGTATGAATGAGTGAAATTGTGAAGGTTGAAATGGATAATATATCCCGACCCCGAACTTGTAGTTGGGACTTCTGTGTTAGTCCCGAATATATTTAGGTGTAGGCGTATACTTTAGTTCTAAAACCTTGAACAAATCATGAAAGTCTCAGATTTTATAATAATATCATATTTTGACATAAGATATCAAAGTTTACCGTGGGATATGCAAAGCATTGAAATATATTCGATAGTTCAAGCTCAAAGGAGTGAGATGTGAAATTGAATTTAAGTATTTGAAACAATTATCACGTGAATGGTTTTTATGTTTCCCGTAAAAATACTAACCGCTAATACAGGGTATATTAAGCTTGCTACCGTAAACGAAGCTGGGTGGTAGTTTTAGTGACCACAAACACAATGCATATGTCGGGGTGTTCTTGTGTAAAGCCCATATGATAAATAATTGTAAATCGGCCCTAAGGAATCTACGGGTAGTTGCAGAAGTAACTTTATTAAAGGAAACCCTGTTGTGATTCTATTTCACTACCCACAGTCAGAGTAAGAGTGGGAGCATGACAGTTTGCAATATAAACTGCCTCCGAACCGTAGGCAAGATATTCGAGATCCAGCAGTCGGCAGTGAAACAGTGACAAACGCGTGTTTACTAAAGTGTGTGTGTAAAGTAACAAGCTATCGCAGATATTCGGAGAAATCGTTAATCCGTTAATTATAACGTGTGGTGTTAATAATAATTAAATGATTAACACAATGAGTTTTATTACCGTCATCCGACACATATAAAAATATCGCAAAGAAACGCGACAATTATTTATTGTGTTTTTGTTTTTGGAGGGTAAATCCATAGTTTTTGCTAAAATCATAATTTTAACCCTTGCGCACCAAAGCGTTTTTAAAAATAAAAGGGTGTACAATATTATTTTATAAAAAACTACATATTTACAACCAAAATACGACGAAACGCGAAAAATACAAATAGTCGTCGCATTGTTTTGCATTTTTTGTTTCATTGTGCCTGAAGTCACTAAAACCACTTGAATTCGTTTAGTAGTCTTGATATCAAGTGTACAAAGCGCTACTACGAGTATACCATAGTTACTGGGATAGAATGTTATTGAAATGTACTAATATATTTTGAATTTTTATTATTGTGCCAACCCACACTAGGCCAGCGTGGTGGACTATATGGCCTAACCACTCTCAATCGTATTCTCGATTGTAGAGTAGGCCCGTGCCCTGCAGTGGGACGTATATGGGCTGATACAGAATATATTTTGAAAACGAGTTAAAACTCTAATACCTATTCCTAATAAGATTTGATAAATAAAAAATAAATAATCCAATATATGTGGCGATGAGCCGGGATTGTGTTGCGGCACCTACACATCTCTGATCAAATAATTGACACTCCAGTGATACAAAAAAACTGAAATAAAAACTCAAACGTGGTCCTCGTTTAACTAAATGTTTTAAATCAAGCGCTCTGATTGATCCCATTGGTTTTGTAACCGCAAAAAATATTCTCACGTGCATCTTTGGTGTGGTAGTGGTTAGCGAAGTATGTTTTTTTTTAAATTAATTGTACATTTTTATTTAAATAACATGCCTTTATGTAAAAGTTGCGAAATAAAATTTGAATTTAGCAAAATAAATATAATAAAGGATTTTATATGAATACCTTTCTTGTATTCATACGATTGCTTAGCGCAGTTGTACTACTGTATGATTGTTAAGTATCTCGGGTTCGAATTCCGGCTCAGGAACGAGATTTTTGACGTGACAACGTCTTAAATTAGGTTGCGGCTGGGAGTCACTTATGAAAAAGTGTAACGCCCGGTAACGTTACGATGAGTCACCGAACGAGAGAGAGGCCCGCCGAATGCCTTGCGTCTCTCTCCCACTCAACTATGATCGGTCTGCCGCGCGCGCAGCACTAGAGAATTAGGCGCATTGAATCGGCGCATGCTTGTGTCTCTGTCTTTGTCTTTCTCGAACGTTCTTGGCGTTGGAAAAACAAGAAAGCGTCACAATACAAGTTCACACGTGTGGTTAAAGTATCGTCAGCTGTGTCTGTAGTGAAAATATGGAGTGCTTAGATTCGTCATTTATCATTTACAACAACTACAACAATAAAGGTAAATAATTGTACACTGATATTTCATTATCGTAAACTATGATTGATTGATTAATTGTTAGATTGACACAAAAGTTGAGAAACTGAGTTTATAGGTTATGTCATACTATTGATAAATGTTGATAGTGTTTTAGTAAACAAAATATATTTCTATAGTTAAAATTTGTGCAATTCTTATTTTCATTCAATTCCTTGTTCCTATTGTGCAATTTAATTATATTCATATCAATAAATATTCTACCGAGAAAAAGACGTTGTCACGTAAAATCTTCGCCCGTAAAACCGACTTTACAGGCAACCATTTTTTTTATTAATTATCAGCCGGAAGTCAGGAATTGGAGATAGGAGCCGACCATTATCCTATCATAATAATAATAATAATAAATAACACCCAACAGTCACATACATAGTCCTGACCCCACACTAAGATCAAGTCTTGTGTCGTGGGTATCAGGAACTACGAGAGACTTTTCGGTCTCACAAACACCAAGACCCGGAAGAAATATTTGTGGGCCGCACAAACATTTCTCACGGTGCGGGGATCGAACCCGCGGCCTCTCGTTTCACAGGCGGCGTTTAACCAACTGCGCCTCGGAGGCTGTCCTTATCATAGGACTTAAAATATACGGCGAAACGTTGCTGTCTTGGTTGCACCCTTGCCTTGCCTTCTGGGAATAACGTGTGACTTTATGTATGTATAATAAATCCAATTTGTTTATGCAGAGTATCACAATGGCAATTACTTGTATTTTACTTTACTGGTGGTAGGTTTCTCATATGTGAGAGGCTGCCTGGGTGGGTACCAAAGCAATGTCTATTTCTCCCGTC
Organism: Hyles euphorbiae; assembly: GCA_023078785.2. Taxonomy (NCBI): domain Eukaryota; kingdom Metazoa; phylum Arthropoda; class Insecta; order Lepidoptera; family Sphingidae; genus Hyles; species Hyles euphorbiae. The sequence continues at coordinate 4,629,710 of CM041049.1, forward strand.
AAACAGCAGTTTAAATGCACTGTTGTGTTTCGGATTGAAGGACATTGTAGAGTAACTACTGGACATATTGAGACTTAACATCTTATGTCTCAGGATGGCGAGCGCAGTGGAATGCCAAGCATTGCTTTGTAAATCAAGGTGTTGTTTGGTTTTGCTTCTGTTCATGAGCGGTCGCGACGCTTACCATCAGGCGAACGGCATGCTCGTCTCGCCATTACCTGCAATAAAAAAAAACTTGTATTTAGAAATCGTAAGTAAGTCAATTACTTATGACATTTTAAACACGGAAATTGAAAATGTGGGGAATCTAAAATAAGGCTAAGTAATACATAAAAACCAGCCATTATTGACATTGTCATTGTAACAAAACACAGTTACTTAGTGACAAAAACTCATACACGTAAGTAAAATCTCCAATTTTTTGTGTAAACTCTTCAATTTCCTTTCACCACATAAAAATCGGAAACAAAACTTAAACTTTGCCTCAATATTGACGTTATTATCTATAGAAAGTGTGAAATTAAATAGTAATTTTGTGAAAACGTGTCAATTAAGCTCAGAGGGGAGGGCAGGCGGCAGACGGTAACATTAGCTGTTGAATAACACAGTCAGCGCCGCCGTTTCCTAAAACATTTGTACACAAAAGTGTCAAATCATGCGTTCCATTTACGCCTTAATACAACGAGAATGTAAACATTTGGCCCTACGTTTATTAATTTTCAACTAAATATTCTTTTTTTAATCATATAGAAAAGGGCTTTGACGCTAATGTGATTATGTCGTCAAACTAAATATTCTTCTATCTAAAGTAACGAAATGTAATAAAACGGAGAAGTGCCATGAAATGTATAAAGAAGGAATAAATGAAACCTAAAACGATTACGTCACACAAGTTATTTAAAATACTTATAGTATGTTATAGCAGTTATTCATTTCCGTTTGGTTAATTTTGAAGCCAATTTTGCGTAGCGTATGGATGTGTCCACCCGCACCCCAAAGATCTCTCCTTTCTAGTTTCGTTCACTTTGCCATCATACCCTCTTAATTCCATTTAAAAGATCGAGTCGATCTTTATCATATTCCTACCTCTTACTAAGTCGATTTCGAGTCGCGTTTTGTGCAATTTTGTAGAAACAGTAGTTGTAGTTATAACTAATTGGTTATCAATCCAACACAGCAACCGGAATACACCGAAACCCACGAGTAGCCATAGTTTCAGTTCATTTTCGGCATGTGCTGCGGTTCAATATTTGCAGGAAAGTATATCTAACATGGTCTATTGACTTACACTAAGTTGCGCAAGTAGTTTAATTTTCAAACTTTTATAGGGAGCTACTGAGCTTATATTGGATTTTTTTTATTATCAGCCCGTAGTTGGGATCTTGCACCCGACATGGCGATAGTATCACTCTATCACATCGTGGGACGGTACATACAAGGCGAAATATGGGTGTCCTCGTCCTCTGCCTAGAACTACCTGCCTACAATTCCTGTAAGTCAGGATCAATAGTAGCACGTATTTTATTGACACCAAGCATTGAAGCTCGGCGAATCTACAGGAATGTATAACTTATATTTAACCCGCAACGAAATTAATAATTGTAAATAATAGGAGGAGTTAGAAATATTTTATTGAATATTAGTATACCGGGTATATTTAGAGGGCTACTGAAAATTAAGCCGGGTGGTAGTTTAGTGACTACAAACACAATGTAACTAAAAATTTCGCAAAGAAACGCGAAATTTTTTAAATATATTCGAGTTGAGGTGATAAATCCATAGTTTTTGATAAATGAAATAAAAGGGTTTACACTATTATTTAAGAAAAAACGATGTATTTACCACCCTAATACTACGATAGAGAAAATATAGTATAACAAAAAAAACACAAATTTTGTTGCATTGTGTCTGAAGTCACAAAAACTACCACCCAGCTTCGTTTTCGGTAGCACTCTTGATAAACCCTGTATAAAATGTTGCGTACCCCGCCGCATCGTGTAAGCCCGTGGTGTTTGGTTGTTTACAAGAGTCGGCGCGAAGCACGCACCGCCGATACCGATCTCACACAATCACACCAACAACCAATCACTTTTACCAAGTTTGTTCATATCCAACGCGATAACATTATCACAACGCTACATCTAAGAGTCTATATATTTTTTCAATCATTAAAGTTGGAAGTTTTTCCGAAAACATTGAACCGACCGGCGACTACCGTGCCTTAGCGTTGCATTTTTAATTCCCCATTTTGCTAGTAAGCAATACTCTCAAATTACTTCTTGCATCAGTTAATAAATGGATAGTAAAATGTTCTTTAAATTTTAAACCTGGTTATTTTCTTATTTTTTCGCTTTAGTAATTTTTGATGAAATAGAAAATAACGTCAAATTTTTATTAACAATACAAGTACAATCATTTCAATGAAAAATACTTTGTAGTAATTGAACATCAAATATACTTAGAGAAATCAATATTGTTTCATTAAAATCAGTTTGTTGTTGATAAAAATGTGTAAACGAGGTGCAGTATGTAATCCAACTAAATATTACAAACAGAAGAAACATAAAAAATAATCTTTGTATATTTCTAGAAGATTCTAACTTTGAAATGAAATAAAATCATGCATATACAAACATCATATACAAACGAATATTAAACAATAGTCTATATTTTTAAAACGCTCATGGCTTATTCATGAGCCTCAGCTTACAAAAGCAAATAAAACTCAAGTCATGGTGAAAACACGACGGTTAAAATATTTGTGGCACATATGCTCCGACATTAATGCACACGTAATTTGCAATTAAACCCGCCCGATACACTGTTATTATGCTCCCGCTGAATATTTATAGAGCAATTTTACTAAAAGCAATACGATTACCAGCCCAGATTAGAGTAACACTTGATAGTTTATTTCGCACGTCACTCACACGATCGCTGTATAAAATAAAAGTTAGTCAACGTATAGCTGTAACTCAAAAGTAATCAATTGATGTAACCACTTTAAATATGACGAAACAATTAAATCGATCAACTGATGCTTGCAGATTAAGCGATCAAAGTTTTTGTTTTGTTTTTAGATACATCATCTATTTATCATCTAAAATTTGCATAATTAATTTATCTATCCTTGAGCTACTTATGTACGTAACAAAAAAGAACTTAATATAGCAACAGTTCAATTATAATACAAAGCAAACTATAAATATAATTAAAAAGCCATTTCACTGATCATCAAACAAATTCTGCTGAAAATATCTTTTATAACTTCGAATGTGTCTAGTCTGGTGACTGGTCTAGACGTAATGAAGTACGGTGATGCATTACGCTCGGTTCGAGGAGATAAGTCGATACACGCGAGCCACTAGCAGTGTAAGTTTAAGTGGCATGCGAAGGAAGAGTCGTCAGTCGTCAGACGCGCCCCTCTAATTACCGGGAGATCCCGCGCCGATAGCGCAGGCTTTTATCTCCAACACTCTTCCATTAAGCAAATATACAGCTTTGTGCCCGCTAATCACATATTACAGTATTTTCCAACGCTAAAACCAATTAAAAACATTTTGATAGACAAAAATAAATCGTAATTACACGTTCGGTGCGCCGCCACTCTGTTTTGTTCATGGCTTCTCGTCTAATGGAAGGTTTGGCGGTTTGTATATGTGGCAAACATTTTTGCTTCCGCAACAACACGCGTTTTATCTGTTACAATTTTTTAATATATTCAGAATACTATTGTCGGTTGTAAAAGGCGGAAACAAGCAAACTAATTTAAAGCGTGGTTTAGATATAGAGATAGTCAAATACAACATAATGTTATCTTGATGTATTTTTGCGTTAATTTGTAACATTATTTAATACTAATTAAGCCTTAGTGGCGCAGTATACTGTGATATTATTGCAAAGCTGTGGTCTCGGGTTCTCGGAAATGTGGATGTCCCGCTAACTCCGACTTCCATTTTTTGAGAAAGGCGTGAGTTTGTATATATTGTATTATTTCATATAGACTTAATTATTGTTCTAAGAGTCATTCAAGATTGTATATTTTTTGTATAGAGTCCATATACGCTTTTTAAAAATAATAATTTTATAATGAAAATGAGTACGTGGACGATGAACCAATTCACCTGAATTAATCAAATAGATATAGTCGAGAGTTAATTGATCTAATTCTGATCGGCGTTGAAAGCATTATGCAAAATAATTGAAATCAATTAGAAATTAAGTGAAATATATAGATGAAACAGGCCAGACTAATAATGGAGAGAATAAAAGGCCGCTTTGTCGGTGACTAATTTGCGAATTAACGGCGTGCAATGAGCGCCGGGCCACTCAAGCGCAGCGCAATCTAATTAATTAACCTTTGTCGCGCGCTCCGACCCGCACCGCCCCGCGCCGACGCCATATTACTCACACGTTTGTCACTCTCCCCTCTAGATGTAAACTTTATATGTGCAAATAAAACACAAAAGAGAATGCCTACATCACTATGAAACTTGATATCGGTGCGAAGATTTTTGTCTCCTGACGTAACCTACTTTTTTGAGTAGGGATATTTTTTTTATAAATATAAACATAATTGCTACTCAAGCCCGGAGTTCTTAGAGAAATGAGCATGAAGTCCATAATTTATTATATACAATTTAGAGGTTAGATAAGTAAGTACCTACAAATATATAAATAATACTATTTTGATTATTTACTGCCTGATGACGCTTTATTACTGCACGAAGCTACGTTCGGTGATCCACCCTTACACTCCCAATGTGATGTTAGAAATCATCAGCAGCGGACATCAAGTTGTTGGACAATGAACAAATGTTTTAATATTTGTTGATAGGAGTTAAATCATTAGCAATGAGATGTTTTATTTTATCTTGTTAAATTACTGTACTGTATCCGCCCATATACGTCCCACTGCAGGGCACGGGCCTCCTCTACAATCGAGAGAACGATTGAGAGTGATTAGGCCATATAGTCCGCCACGCTGGCCTAGTGCGGGTTGGCGGACTTACATACCATAGAAATTTTATAAATCGCTATGGTATGCAGGTTTCCTCACGATGTTTTCCTTCACCGTTTTAGTGCGTGGTGATTGACTATCAATACACACATGACTCCGAAAAGTCAGAGGTGTGCCCTGGGATTCGAACCCGCGACCACCGTGTACATGTTGGCAGTCGCGTCTAGTCCAACAGGCCACCACGCACTTGTTAAATTGTTTGTTTGTAAGTGTACGAACAAAAGATTTCAACGCAACGCTGAATAACTACAAATACAATAATTAATGTAGATTTTTTATTCATATTTAATACGCATATTTGCGTATACGATGTTTAGATTCACCGTATACACAGTTTGGTATCGGCTGTAGTCGAGTGCAATACCTAGCGTACCACACTAAGGTAACGTTATTTGGACGCTCCTAATGGAGTAAGTGCTTGCCAAATGGCCCGCGCCACGGAGCTTTTAATGCAATTTGCCTCCCTTTGTGAGGCGGAATTGGTGCAATCAATCCATTTACACTTTGTTTCGCCAACAGTGGCACTACCCAGCGCGCTGTTCTGCCACCGCACGTAAGATACGCTTTTAGCGACAACTAAATTGCCCCACTTGCTTTTTAAAAGAGGTTTTGTTGGAAAATATATTATTTTATGAAAAGCTTTTTGTTTTGGTATTTTTTGAAGGTTCGCGCTTTTCTGTCGTGGTATTTTGTGTTTTGGATTTTGGAAAAAAATTGTTTTCAAGCGATTTGTTGAAATCGATATAGTAAATATAGAAACTGAAACATTTAAGGTTCATCGGAGTATTTATGTGCGATTAAATATTTTATACATGACCTTTTTGAAACATTTAAAACATTGATTGTCATCTTGATTGATTGAGTCACGTTTAGAGAAATAAATATTCTTAATGTTGTTTTATTGATATGATTGCATTATAAACAGATAATGAGGAGATCGAGAACGCGTCAGAATATAAATCGAAATAGTGACACCGCTATTCATGGTAGGTTTAAAAAAAGCGAGGAATAGGCAAATTTAATAATTATGATTATGTGACAAGTAATGACATATTATATTTTTGCAGATGTAAATAGAAGTCCCATATTTGTAAATACAGTTGATCCAGAATTTGTAGAAAATCAGAACTGGCTGAGATATGACGGGCCAACTGGAGTGGATATCATTGAAATCAACGACTCCGACATCTCCGAAACAACATCAGATGAAACACCAAAACATAATCTTAGTCACCCGTGGTCTTACGCCAATAATACGAGAACTCCAAAAGAAACACAAGATAGGTACAGAATCAATGCAAAAGCTAGAGACCGGAGACGTTTGAAAAACAATGATCGACCAAACTACCAATTTGGTCATAGTGAATATGCACGTAATAACAGCATTTTGTTTGATAACCTCGACGTATCACACGATTCCAAGAATGAAGTTAGGTTAAATCACCAAATTAACTGTTTTACTATAATTAACAAACACTTTATCAACTCTGAAACTTCTTCTGAAACCACTGACTACGATATTCATGAGCTCAATAGACCGATGGGTGACGCATTGGTAGAAAATCGTGACTATTATTTGCTCGAAGACGAAATGGTTACTTACAACCCTGATTATGAGGCTGAGAAGAAGACAATATGGATTTATTCATTCAAGAACAAGCATCTACTATCGGACGACTGCTTCGAATTAGTGAATATTCCAAGCAAAGACACAGAGAGTGGTGCTTCATTTTCCATTGACAAGTTTGAAAAAGATCCGGCTATTACACCTAGAGCAGCGTCCCCAATTCCCCCGCCTTACATACCGAGACTGGATTTATCACTAGGTCAGACTCTTTCGACTGTCACGGAAATAACAGAACCAAACAAACAACCGTCGTCCATAGAAACAGACCGATCCACTAAAGAACCAGTAGTAAAGAAACCCAAAAATAGTTGGGTGGTTGACAAAAACAAAGACGGAAATGAAAAAGTAGATAAACAAGAAAAGTCAACGAATATAGTAAATTGGATGGCTTTATCACCAAGGGAACGGAGAAGAATATTCAGAGAACATTCAGATTCCGACGTTGTTTATAAAGGAAAACTTGCAACGCTGCAGGAAGTGTGCTCCACTGATGACAAAATAACGCCTAAGTTTCAAGCAGAAATTGAAACTATTAAAACGTGTAACGATATACAATCTACAGTTGACGTTGATGTACATGTCGCATTACCAGAATCGACGGATTCATTCAAAACTATTTCTAAGGACCCAATAAAAATTATACCTGATACTAACCTAGTAGACGAAATTGACAAAGAAGATTTAGATGAAGTAAACATTTTTGAGAACATACAAGAAGTCAATATGTGTTCTCGAAAACCACAGATTAAAATAAACCAAAAATGTGCAATAAATTTGAAATCGATAACCGATCCTATTGAAAAGCTTAATTCTGACAATTGGATTGTAGATGAAGATGAGAAACAAACACCTACTTATACTACCGATTTAGATGGAACTGCAGAAGTGACTTTAACTAAGAGAGAGACTTCGTTTACTGCAAGTGATAGATTGTGGTCGAAGAACGCTTTGATACTCATGAAACCAGCGCAATGGAACGAATACGCACCCATTGGAGAAAGCCATCTATCGCTACATTTGTCTTTAGACACTACTTTTGAAAAACAAACATGCTTCTCTAGGCTCATAAACCTATTTAGGTGCTGTAAATAATCTATACTTATGTTATTATAAAAAGGAAATACATTTTTGTTTTCTTTGAATAGGGTCTGATACTACTCGACCGTTCTGAATTTATTTTTTTCGCCATTACAATGATCCATTATCCCTGATGAATATGGGCGATAAAATATTTTCAAATAGTGTATCTGCACCCGGGCGGAGTCGGGCCGGGTCGCTAATATTTAATAAATAAAACACAACGGTGGTTTAAATTGGCGAATTTATTAAATTCAATCACTATAACTTCCAGTAATTGAAGTACTTACACAAATTAAACCTGCTATTCAAATAAGGTACTTAGCAAAAGAGAACATTCACGACACAAATCATCAGCAGTATTATGTACATACACAAATTATTCTATCACATTGTTTAACACACATATCGGTTGGCTGCGTGTTCACTGTACACACGCAGTTAAAATCAGACTCGGGAATGTTGAGTATGCGGTTGTGTATAAAAGAATCATTATCCTTTCATTATGACTTATATTACAGTGAAATGCAAAATATGGCATGACACCTCAATACCCGTTGCAAATACATTATCACGGTTCACATACAGATGCGATAACTTACGGTTGTTCAATTCACTCGTTTACACAAACATGAAATTACATCAGGTGTTCATTGTCAAAAGTTTGCTTTATGCTTACAAATAAAGTTTTATAAAAGAGGCAAATGTGCTCTGAAACAGTACATAATTTTATGAGCTACAATCGCTGGTTCTCTTAAATAAATCGAATTCATTAATAATTTCTATTACAAATATTTTCATATAAATAATGAGCCAAATTGCAATAAATGTACAATGAAAAGCGACCTGTACAAAGTAATCTCAACACACAAATACAAAATTATTGAGACCTGCTCAATTTTAAGCCTAGGAATGCTGTTAAATTTGATACATTGTTGCACGTGTCTCGGAAAATATTTGATGCTCGTGACAAAGTACTTAATATGACATTTAAAATTCCCTTTCATAATTATAGCAAGTGAATAAGTTACATAATTTCTATAGAAAATGCCCAAAATTCAAATTATCCTAATCAATGTTACTATCACAAATTATGAGTGTATTTGAAAAAATCTGATCGCAAACAGAATTTAATATTTAAAGTTTGCAACTGATTATATTAATTAAGTTTTACGTCACACTGGTTCGCCGTTTGAGATCGGATGAAATGCGACTGTGAGTATGTCGCTAGTCGGAATATAGTGGCGTGAACGCGTTTATAACACTTTACCACTTTACATAAAATCAGTAATTATAGTAATTAATTGAGTTACTAATCATACATCAATACATCTCCAGTAACATTTAAAAGTTATGCAACCTACCATTTGTCCCATAGATTTTATCAACATACTGAGCTAGTAATTTCAAATCTATCTAGCTTCATTTGACTAACCGCCGAAATTAATAAACGATCAAACAATTACTGAAATAGACCAATCATGCCAAATATGTATCGCCACGCCCACATTTGGCGTGTTCTGATTGGTTTAAATCTTAATCGATGTTTGGATAAGTCACACACCTTTAGAATTATAGAAACATAACTAAAAAATATTATTTTTTGGGAAATGTTTATGAAATATTTGTAACATAAGAAATGTTGTACTTATTTTGTATAAATCTTTGTCTTTCACGCGTCAATAGGTTCTTGTTTAATAACGGGTCGATGTCGATAGTAATTTTGCACCAACATTTGATTAAAATTCCAAATCTAATTGTTATAGGTCACGTTAATTCTAAAGGTGCGACTCTAAAAGTGTTATGACCATTTATTAATTCCTGGCGAAATTCAATGATAGTCGTCATAAAATGGGCGTGTGGAAGTGGTTGTGATGGGCGTCTCGTGTGTGTGTGTGTTTGTGTTGGGGCTTGTGTGTGTGTGTGTGGAGTCACGAGGCGGGCAGCGCCACCTCGCGGCGGATGTAGAACAGTATGTAGGGCTTGCACGACGCTACGGCGGCGGCGTCGGTGGAGCGAACGGTCTGGTCGTTGAAATGGAACCACTGGTCCTCGTTTATCGCGAACGCTGTGTAGTGACCTGAACCCGCACTGTGGACAAATATGTTGATTTTCATTTTATGTGAAGGTCACGTGAAGGATTATTGAAGGAAAATATTGAGTATTTAATTCTCGACCCAACTTTCAACGGTCCCCCATTCTACGTAAACCCTGTCCGTTTTCCACGGCTAATGTTTTGCACTGACCGTCGACTAATTATAGACATTTAAATAGGTGAAACAATGTGCGATTTTCGCACACCGGAGTCTATATGTGAAAATTTTGTGAAACTATACCTTGACGGTTTCTTCTTAAGTGGACATAAAGAATTCAGGAGACCACCAAACCATATTTTCTGTACTAAGGTTAAAAATACAAATGCCATAATTGTTTTGATATCATTGTTTTGACAAAACTAATATAAGTAAACTGTACTGTGCTGATATTGAAGATGCAGGCAGAAAGATACATATGTAGTTAAATATAAATGTTAAGTACTTCGTTGAAAGTTCTAATAAATAAAATAAAGTGTACATACCCGGAACCGTGGTGCACAATGACTGCGGCGAGATCGTAGAGGTTGTTAGTGTGCGGAGAACTCAACACGAACCCGGACATGTCCAGAGAACGCAGTGGGAACGAAATGCTCGTATCCACTTTAGTCCTGGATATCAAAAATAAAAAATAATTAGGAAATCTGGCTAGACAAAACAAAACTAACGTCAAAACCCAAATTAACGTTTCTTGTTCAACCACAGTGTAAGGCTATTTAGGCGCAATGGACACATTTCCAGAATGTAAATCTTAAAAGAAAAAACAAAGATCCGGAGAAGCAGTAGGAATGCGGACTCTGATGCCGACTAATACCAGGTAGAAATAACAATATCTTTTTATCTTATAATGACAATATATCTTTACGAAGTACATCATCATCATCAGCCTATTCGCGTCCACTGCTGGACATAGGCCTCTCCTATGGCACGCCACTGGGCTCGATCTTCAGCCCAACGTCTCCAACCGCTGCCAGCCATTCTTCGGATATCATCACTCCACCTCGTCGGAGGGCGTCCTACACTACGCTTACCGAGGCGCGGTCTCCACTCGAGAACACGTCTACCCCAACGGTTGTCGGTTCGCCGACAAATGTGACCAGCCCACTGCCACTTCAACTTGCTGATACGCTGGGCTATGTCGGTCACCTTGGTTCTCTGTCGGATAACCTCATTCCTGATTCTATCCTTCAGAGAAACACCGAGCATAGCCCGCTCCATTGCTCGTTGAGCGACTTTGAATTGGTGAACCAGTCCCACCGTCAGTGTCCACGTCTCGGCACCGTATGTCATTACGGGTAGGACGCACTCATTGAAGACTTTCGTCTTCAGGCTTTGCGGTATTGGCGACGAGAAAACCCGACGAAGTTTCCCAAATGCTGCCCAGCCCAGCTGGATTCTTCTTCGAGCCTCACTCTCAAAGTTGTTTCTACCTAATTGCAGTTTCTGCCCGAGGTAGATATATTCCGAAACAACCTCAAGAGGAGCTCCGTGCACAACGATCGGTTCCGGATCAATATGTTTATTAAACATTATTTTGGTTTTATCCAAATTCATCCGGAGACCGATGCGAGCTGAAGAATCAGCTAAGCTGGTCAACATATGGTGCAAATCCTGCACGGATTCAGCCATTATGACGATATCGTCCGCAAATCTCAAGTGTGAAATATACTCGCCATTGATGTTGATGCTGCGACCTTTCCAGTTTAGAGTCTTGAACATATCTTCCAATGCGTTTGAGAACAATTTGGGGGAGATCACGTCCCCTTGTCTCACGCCTCGATGCAGAGGGATATGTTCAGACTGCTTATTCTGTACTTGGACGGACATAGTGGCAGCTTCGTACAATGATTTCAACACTTGGATGTATCGCCAATCAACTTGGCAACGTTGCAAGGATTCCAGAACAGACCAGATCTCAATCGAGTCAAAGGCCTTCTCATAGTCCACAAACGCCAGACATAGGGGCAGATTATACTCCTCTGTTTTCTGTATAATCTGTCGTACTGTATGTATGTGGTTTATGGTGCCATATCCTCTTCGAAACCCAGCCTGCTCCGGAGGCTGAAACTCGTCGAGTCTACGCGCGAGACGGTTTGTGATGACCCTCGAAAACAACTTATAGACATGGCTCAAGAGGGAGATCGGTCGGTAGTTCTTCAAGAGGGACTTGTCTCCTTTTTTGAAGAACAATACAACGACACTCTTGCCCCATGTCTTAGGAGTTCTCCCCGAAAAGAGGACGGAATGAAAAATCCGCTGAAGCTGGCTAAGTACAGGTGTTCCTCCTGCCTTCAGCAGTTCAGACGTAATGCCATCCTCGCCAGGGGCTTTTCCATTTTTAAGTTGCCTGAGAGCCATCACAATCTCGTCTAGGCTGATTTCTGGCAACTCGTCTGAGTAGTGGCGTGTAAGAGTGGCTCGTCGATCCTCAAAATCGGGTTCTGGACAGGGCATGTGAGATGCGTAGAGTCTCCCGTAGTAGTCCTGAACTTCCGACAGAATCTCCGGCTTAGAAGTGACAATTTTTCCGGATTATGTGGTCAGCTTGGTGATATGACTTCGGCCCAGCTGCTGAACGAAGACTTTCGACCCCCGATTTAGCTCAATCGCCTCCATTACAGAGCGCGTATTGAACCTTCGAAGGTCGCGTCTAACCAGCTTGGTTATTTTTCGGTTCAGTGACCGCTGGTCTGCCGAAGTAACAGCCACGTCATCGCGTCGCTTCTGCATAAGCTGCAGAGTCTCTGCCGAAAGTTTGGACCCCTTTCGGATCCTCCGCATCTCACAGAATTTGGTCCCTTCCTCCCTGAGGATTTCCACCACTTGGTTGAGTTCTTGATCCACATCAGCGCAAACTGACGAAGTACACAGACTAAAAATTACTGGCTCGTATAAAATTACAAATAACTTCAGGTATTTTTTATGTGTTTGGTAGTCTGCTTGTAATGAATCAGACGCTGCTGCCAACACGTTAGTCGCGGGTTCAAATCCCAGGGCCCACCTCTGACTTTTCGGAGTCATGTGTGTATTGACAGTCAATCACCACGCACTAAAACGGCGAAGGAAAACATCGTGAGGAAACCATACCATATCGATTTTTATGGATTCCTATGGTTAAAGTCCGCCAACTCACACGAAGCCAGCGTGGCGAACTCTATATTCTAACCACTCTCAATCGTACTCTCGATTGTAGAGTAGGCCCGCGCCCTGTAGTGGGACGTATATGGGCTGATCATCATCATATCGGCCACAGGAAGTCCACTGCTGAACATAGACCTCCCCCAAGGATTTCCACAACAACCTGTTGGAAGTGGCCTGCATCCAGCGACTTCCTGCAACCTTAGTCAGATCGTCCGTCCACCTTGTAGGCGGGCGTCCGACATTTCGCTTGCCTGTACGTGGCCTCCACTTAAGAACCTTTCGGCCCCAACGGCCATCGGTTCTACGAGCTACGTGCCCTGCCCACTGCCACTTCAACATAATATGGGCTGATACAGAACAATTATTTTTTTTATAAACTCTGGATAATTATGTAGGATATTAAGGTACTGACCGGAAGTAGTTGTGCCAGCGGAATCGTTTGAGATGCAGACACAGTACGTTGGGCAGGCGACGGATCCAGAACTGCTTGGTGGACTTCTGCTTGCACTTGCAGCTGCTGCAGAAGTAACGCTCCGTGTCAGCCAGCTCTTCCACCTGCAAATGCGAGCAAATATTTATTTTAAATTTCGTAAATGATGTAAGATAATAAGTAATTGAACATTTATTGATCTTATGTTATTAGAATTTTTTATTTTATTAAAATGTAAGTATTTTGGATTCTGTAAACTTACATTTATTTAAATAAATACAAATACAAATTGAGTGAACAAAGAAAAAGCAACATACAGTCGAATTGAGAACCTCCTCCTTTTTTGAAGTCGGTTTAAAAGTATAAGGTAAAGGGGCGAGGACGCACGCGCGGCAATTGCTGCTTACGTTCTACTGTTAAAACTCAGTCAACTAACGCAAGGCAATTACCTTAGTATGATGATTAAGATATAATGTGCGATTCACCGTACATATCAACTTCAGTGTACTATTTTCTAATGCCATGGATAAATGAAATATAAAGGCATATAGATCCTAGAAATTAGTTTTAGATATGTCGAAGCCTATTCATTTCATTTTAAAGCAGTCTATATATTCTTAAATTAAAATATATGTAAATATTTTTGATGAATGTAAATATTTCTATTTATTCTGTACAAAATTATACAATGTACAAAAGGGGATACAGGGGAAAAGCGGCACATTATCCTAATACATGTGGCGAATGGTAGTGGGTGTATAACAACAATATAGTAAGGTGAGCAGTGAGTGGTGAATGATGGTAAGTAATGGTAAGTGTATGGTGGTGGTGAGTGTATGGTGTTAAGTAGTGGTGAGTGGTGGTTGTTACCTGCACGAAGCTGGCGAGGCAGTGTGCGAGCGGTACTGGCGCGTCGTGGCGGCCCGCGTCGGGTAGTTCTAGCGACAGGTCCAGGAATGGATCCAGCTTCTTGCTCTCTGTACCGCACGCCAAGCAACGGACCTGAGTACAATGAATTTATATTATTATACTATTTAAACTGGATACACTTTACCTCTACCTCCTCCTAAACAACATGCCTCTATTTTATCCAGGTTTTTTATTGTATTGAATTGCGAGACGAGCTTGTCCTTTCCCTGATAGTAAGCGACATGATCGCTCATGGACGATAGCAAAACCAAATAACACTATGAATTATAAAAGCAATGCTTGGGATTCCATTGCGCTCGCCATATGAGAAATAACATATTAAGTCTCATTATGTATGTAGTTGCTTTTTTAGTTGTTAAACTATATCATAATTGCAGCCTTATTAAAATAAATTTAAAACTTTCATAAAGTAGTGGTAGATCCCGAGACTCTTCTAATCAAATTTCTAAATTAATACTTAACTATATTAAGACTATCTGTAGCTGAGGAATTAACATACTAAATTCGATTATGTGTACATATATTTTTCCTAATAAACAAAAATAATAATTTTAAAAAATCTTAAACAATGAATATCAGGCTGACATAATTATTTACATAATATTATTGATAACAATTTGAATGACCTAATATCCTAGAACACCTTGTTGCGTTTAGTGCGTACACACAGCCGTATTTTTTTTATTTATTTAGGACAGCTAGTAGTTGTTACAATATAACTTACGCTCGAATACTGGAACGCCATTCAAATAATAAATTGCTCTTAACAGCGCACGGCCCACTTAGCCAGTACATTTAAGCAGGATTAAAGTAGTTAAACGCAACTTATATTTAAGTTGTGTTCCAGTATTCAGGCGTTAGACTAATAAAATAACTTAAGAGTAACACCTTTTGAAGGCGGTCCCTTTGATAATGACGTCATAAGATACCTAACATTAGTATATACAAATGTTATTGTATGTCACCTCGCTCTGCAGCGTGCCTCCGAACACGGCGGTGACGATGGATGCGGCGGGCGCCTCCGCCTTGTGCGCCGGCAACAGCTGCAGCAGCTCCGTGTGCAGTCTACACAACAATATTATTATATTACTAGCGGTCGGACCCAGCTTCGCCCGGGTGCAGATAGCTTTTGAGTCCAGTATTGATTTGTGCGTGAAGTGGTGGGTGGCGCCCGAAGTGACGGCCCAGTGGTGGAATGCGCGTGAGCTGCGCGCGGGCATTGCATCATTACTTTATTTTTCTAAAATAAATGTACCCTAAGTTACTCCTTGTTATATCAGCTACCTGACAAAAAGTCCCGTCAAAATCGGTCCAGCCATTTCAGAGATTAGCCGGAACAAACAGACAGACAGACAAATTTTTTTAAAATATCATTTTCGGCACAGGTATCGTGTATATAACGATATGTAGTAGGACATTTTTTTTATATTTTCACTCTTAAAACAGACACTTCAATTTTATTTATATGTATAGATAACTAAATGCACTGTTTCAACACATATACCTTGCACTTTAGGGCAAAGATCTCTACAATCGACAGTGCAATTGAGTGGTTATGCCATGTAGTCCTAATTGCTAATGCATAAACTCACGCCTTTTCTCAGAAGAGGTAGGTACAAGTTACCTAGTAGCAACCAGGACACCCACGTTTCACCTTGTGTATGTCGTCCCACGATGCGATAGGGGATAAGCCTATCACCATATAGAGCACAAATGACTCTGAGCTGATAATATTAAATAAAAAATATATTAATGCCCAACCCGGAATTCGAACCTGAGACTTCTGTTCTACAACCATACTGTACAAGGTCCGATCAGCGACTCTGAATTCCTCAAAATTAGGAAATTATTACATATTCAGCAAAAACAGCCAAATTGAACTAAAATATAAACAAACTAAATTTGGAACAGTATAAAACAATACAAATTAAATGTGATTTGCTCGAAGTCACGTAAATGTATTGGTAAACTTACCATTCCAATTATAACTGCATTAATTTAGATTTTATAGCAAACGAAAAACCAGAATAATATAATGGTTTCTTAGATTTACGCGAATGTTACACATTTAAATAAACCTATTATTTACAGATTTTATCGCGAATTTAGTAATTTTTTTTTTACATTTTTGACTTCCCGACGTTTCGATTACTTTACAGCTTTCGTGGTTACGGGGCGGACTCGGTCCGAAATAATAGTTTTATTTCAATCCAGAATAATACGGAATAATATTCACCTATCCAGCATATAGCGCAGGAACTCATGCGCGTCTTGCTGTTGGTATCCGCGGAACCTCGGCACCACCTTCCAGATGACCAGGAACAAACACTCCGGAGATATGGCGCCCTTTGAACCGCACCCGCCAGTGTTCAAGTTTATTAGTACCTACAATAACACAGATATTTATTTTTATTTTTCAATAACAATATTTATTTATTTATTTTATTCTTAACTGCACTAAAAAGGATAAACACTGAAATATATTACAAATAAAAAAAAAGTACAGATGGCGGTCTTATCGCTCTAGCCGATTTCTTACAGACAACCTTTGGATGGATAGAAACAAAAAAAAGGAAAAGATATTATGCCATGTCTTACGCCCGAATACTGGAACGCCATTCAAATAATAAGTTGCTCTTAATACCGCACGGGCCACTTACGCCCTAATACTGGAACCTAACTTAAATATTATGTTGCACTAAACTACGTAAATTTAGTGCAACATAATATTAAATGTATGTAATATTAAATATTAAATGTACGCTTAAATGTACTGGTTAAGTGGGCCGTGCGCTGTTAAGAGCAACTTATTATTTGAATGGCGTTCCAGTATTCATGCGTATGCCAGTACATTTAAGCGGGATTTGCGAAATTAAGTGCAACATAATATTTAAGTTGCGTTTGATTATTCGGGCATGAATCTCCTCTTTATAGATCGTGAACGATATTAATTATAAACAAGTATTTTCTACCAGCTTTAATCAATATGACTCATGATTCTATGAGTCTACTTTTCATATTATTTAATTTAAAAAAAAAACTGAAATACAAAATCTCTTCCTCAATATATCAAAATGCCCTTTCTTAGGGCAAATCGGAACTTTTTATTAAACTTCGAAATATTATAATAATATATTTGACCATTTTGAAAATAGCATACTCTTATTTACAAAGTCATGAGAGCACACAGGAAATATTTAATTAAATCAAATTATAGAGTTCAAATCATCGGATGTGGCGTCATGGTAATCAAGTATCCGACAGACTGCGTTTAGCGCTAACTATATGTTGAGTATAATGCATAGTGAGTACTGATTCATCTAAACAACTATAAACTAACGCAATTATAAGACTAGTATCGCCTGCAATTTCGCTCGCATGTAAAAGTTTTTCCTTTCAAGTCAAGTTTATATTATCTCGGGAGAAAAAGTACCCTATAGTCTTCCTCGATAAATGAACTATACAACACTAGAGCACATTTCAATTCAAACCAGTAGTTCCGGAGTTTACCACGTACAAACAAGATAGATAGATTAAGATATGAACAAGATATCTTGGCCCAGTACTCCGCAGGGCCATATTATATATGATGCATAGGAAATAATAATGCGAAATTTTATTTGTATTGTGCCTGTAGTCACTAAAATTAACAGGCTTTGTTTTCGGTAGCTGTCTTGATATGCCCTGTATATTTTTGGTTCTAGACTTTGCCTTTTTGATTTCAAAATCAAAGCAGCTAAAGACTAGACGATATAGCGAAGGCTGAGTCAAAAAGGGAGCTTAGCACTCTGGTCGGGAGTAGGTAGATAGAAAACCGAGGTAATTTAGATCATATGAAGTTTTTTTTTGTAAATACAGATTGATTGAGCACTGCTCGTCAAGTAAGAACCGGACTACAAAAACTGAGAGATAGCTTTTATGCAAATGCGCATGCTTCTTGAATTACGGAGCTCTAACGTAATTATATCATCTTTATTTCGCATTTATAAGCAGTCACTGGTGCAATTATTATAATGACCCGTTATAATACGCTGATTCGAATGTCGCGTAAGTACGCTGTTTTATGTCTTACTTTGTATTTTTTGTCATAATAATTTCGTTATATCCTGGTGCATTTTGGCCAGGAGCAATTTTTTTTTACCTAACTTCGATATATGAGCCGAAAATATTAAACCTCGAAAACCTAGATAAATAACCCAGACAGAAATAAATTTAATTTTCCAGATGTAATAAGTTAAATCTAATAACATCTTAACAGCCGAAATCAATAAACGATCTTGATTGTTCGATATGTAAAATTGACCGGTCCGGGCAAATATACCGACACGCCAACTTTTAAATTATTAAAAATAAAACCATAATTAGAAATCAATTAGAATCGCTTATAAATTGTGAAAACGTGTTTTAAATTTTATTCTTTTTAATGAATAATTGTTAGTTTTGACTATTACTATGTATTATTTAACATAAATAAACACTGACCTTCCTAAGTTCCTCTGCCATGACCACATCATGCATCTCCTGGCGCGTATAACTCCTCGAATGATATACCTTCCGGCCGTTGGTCTTCAGCTCCAACGAAGGCAATTGATTAAAATAGCAACTAAATTCCTGTATATTGTTCAGACTCTGCAGCACAGCGTTCATGAAACACGTGTTGCCTAAATTCTTTAATCCTACAATTTTCTTCTCCCGCTGTGATTTCCCGTTGCATGGCGATATTTTCTTCTCTTTCCTATTGGTTTGTGATGTGTTGTTTTCCGTCGAGCTGCTGTCTTCCGAGTGAGTTCTTTTCCTAGATCGCGGTCTTAGACTTCTTACTGGTTCGTCTGAGTTCTGTAAATATATCAGAATATATCAGTTGTTTGTAGTTACTGACAGCCTTTGTGGTGCAGTTGGTTGTAGAACGAGTTCCCATCCACATTAGTAACTGTTACTGTACTGTGGTCCACAAGAATTTTTTGCAGACCAGGGTGTTGGAAACCGAAAAGTCTCTAGCGCCCAAATACTGGAACGCAACTTAAATATAAATGGCGCTTAACTACGTTAATCCCGATTAAATGTACTGGCTAAGTGGGTCGTGCGCTGTTAAGAGCAACTTATTATTTGAATGACGTTCCAGTATTCGGGCGTATAACTTTGAAAATTGAAAAGAAAAATTACAGAGAACACTAATTATTTCTATTGCGGCATCAAGCCAACAAGGCACGCTGCTGAGCTAGCATAAAAACAACTATGAGCCTGCATGAAGGAAAAACGTTTATGAACTAGAATATATTCAATATAAATACCTTAATACTTTTCGCCGATTTACTTTCACTGGCATCTGAAGGCAATGTATTAGGGAGATCGCCACACGAGCCGGGTGTCACTGCTGCCATGCTATTTTCCTCTCCATTGCCGCTCGGAGACGGGGGCTTCTCAACAACAGACGAATTGGATACGCAACTGTTCTCTCCCTCACTTCCATCCTTACTGCACTCTTCGCTATGTTCAATGTTATCTGTGTCGCTACCTTTCCGCGTTCTCATAATACTTTGTCTTATTTTGTCTATCGTTTGGTACTCCAGGTCGTTTGACACGTAATCATCGCATTTATAACTGAAAATAAAAGTTATTTTTACAGGTGAAATCAATTTAAATTTTGAATCATTTGCGTTTGAATCGTGTCATGGAGTATGTGCAACTTATTTTCGGACTGAGCGTTTTTTTTTTTTAATATTTCTATTACTATTAGTTTTAACGCCGCTGTTTGAAGACCTAACAATAAGGAACTGTAGAAACAATTTTTTTAAATCAATTTTGTATCCATTTGTCGTGTAATGTATATTCGTATCAGCCCGGATATTGATCACCGTTTGTGGTTAAAAAGCCGTCATGGCGACTAACTTAAGTGTGTCGTGTTTCGGATTCACCTGTATATATCCGAATACAATTAGGCATTACAGCATAGGTACATAATAAAGAGACCAGACGCGTCGGCCAACATGTCCACGGTGGTCGCGGGTTCAAATCCCAGGGCACACCACTGACTTCTGAGTCATGTGGTTATTGATAGTCAGTCAATCACCATGCACCATAACTACCACTGTGTGTGACTTCTGTATTATGTAAAACCCGCCTACCTGCACCAGGCCTGAATTGTGGTCTATACAACCTAACTCCTCTCTATCATATCATATTTTCGATTGCAGAAGAAAATTGAACATATCACGCCAGTTGATACCCTATCTGGGCTAAGCTATACTACACTTACCAACACTATAATATGCCAGTAAAAAGGTATAAATAAGTCAAGAATAAAACCAATTAGATTAATATTGATATTTTATCATGTTTATGGCATTGGGCAAAGGTTCTAAGTAAAATAAACACAACATATTTCCTTATAGTGACCCCAATACAATAACATAACAAGAATCTATGTAAATTCATTGAAATAGAATAACAACACAATCAGCATACAATATATAGATAGGACAAGATTTGGTTATAATCACAAACACTGACCAAATACTTTGATAGATATTAATTACCAATCTAAAGATCAAGATAGACAATTGATTAACCAACGTGTTTATCATCCACTGTTCTCAATGTTTCAGACATAATATGTCAAGTAAGATCTGTGTAAACAATATATTTGTGAATCATCATCAACAACTTATAATATTTAAATTTATTAAGACATAGACACACCTTCAATGTGGAGACATTGAGTCCCCCTAACATTTCTGTGGCGGTCATAATTACATACTGATGGTTTTTTGTTTTTTTTTTTTTTATTGCATGAATGACGAGACGAGCAAGCCGTTCGCCTGATGGTAAGCGATCCGACCGCTCATAAACAGTAGCAACATTTCACTGCACTCGCCATCCTGAGACATAAGATGTTAAGTCTCAATATGTCCAGTAGTTACTCTGGCTACAATGTCCTTCAATCCGAAACACAACAGTGCATTTACGCAGTGTTGTTTCACGGGAGAAATAGACATTGCGGTGGTACCTACCCAGATGGCCTCTCACATATGAGAGACCTACCACCAGTATGTTTTAATGTTACGTAATAAATAATATGTGTAATTAAATAAATAAAGTAAAAAAAATCATGCAAGGCACCCCACTCCATTAATTTTATAAATATGTGACAGAAAACAACTTATTATTTCATAATCTACTTTTTACAATTTGCATATCATACAATCATATGACACACTTTTTGCAAGATAATACTTGTCATTTCTGTGTGTAAACCAAAAACATATGGTTTATATTTAAAAAGAAATTTGATTGCATTACTTCAATGAAGTATTAAACATGTATGCATACAGTACAATTGAACACAGACTTCAATATAATCTTAAATCATCTTAATTATATAAATATTAATACAATAAAATAATTGCATAAGATTTAAATTATTATGTAATATGTATGAAAAAAACATTTTTTTTTTCATACAAAACTCATATCAGTATTGAAAAATAATATCTGGTAGATGACCTGATCTGAAATGAACTTACCAATAAACTGAGTAAACATCACAGCTAATGCACAACTGGTGGTCCTGTGTCTCGGCATGTTGTTTGGCATGGCCATTGACATAACGGCCACAGTTCACGGCTCCACATTGCAGGCACAACCAGTTCTGGTCTGCTACTGCACATTCTGTGGCAATTACATTCAATTATACTTAGGTTTTTTAATAAATGGGCTCTATAGCTTTTTGTAATTATCTAACTGGAAACACATTGAGAAAACTCTATGGTCCCTTTACACAGCTGTTGCCAATTAGTTCATATATCATGTTGTATCTTAAAACATAAATGTTTGTAATAATTATTTGTTGCTAAGATTAGCTATGTACAAGTATAATTAATACATAAGTTATGTAAAATATTATAGGTACCTAAACAAATAGAGTTCATTGGGTATTTCTTGCTGATAATAGTTTCGGTCTAATAGGCTGTTTTTGAAGAATAATCATAGCACATTTTGGTTCATGTCAGCTGTATCATGAAGCAGGGTGATTGCCCTTGATTCACCCAAAAGCTGATAATCCAACTAATCCCTCAGTAAATGTGTCATTTCTGTTTACATATTGTTCATACTAGGTTGATAACATTTCAAGACAACACGCCCTAAATATGTGTACTACGCAGAACCGAATTAGCAGGAAATCGTAATGAGATTTGCTCAATGACTCAGTTTGTTTGATGTTTATAGAAATCATTAGCGTTGGCGGTCAGGTTATTGGCACGGCGGGGTGGTCGGGACGTGCGTGCTCCCGCATGCCCCAATCAATATACGCCAATGTAGAGTTTTAAATAGCGCACCGATTCGTGGTTAGCATCATTTTAGCCCATCGTGTCATAAACGCAACATCGTCAGTCACGGTCACCCATGCCGCACCCCGCCCCCCTCCACCCGCGAACAGCTGATTATTAAAGTTTGCTGTATTGATTTTTCTAAACTAACCTCCACTCTTGAATGCAATGTGGCGTCTTTAAGGCATTGTTTGCCACAAATGTGCGTCTACAGCCTATCCTATACCAAAAATAACGTAATTTACCTGAACAATTGAAGTTCTTTGTGATCGTGCTGTCTTCAACGTTGATATCCACCAACTTGACGTTATCTAACAAATGTGTGCATTCCATTCTTCATAATATGATACTAATGTAGCGGCTACGGCGCAAATTAATTCATTGAAAATAAAATAAGAGAATAGATTAATATCACGGCTACCTCAATCAAGCTCGGTTACTTTTGCAGCAAGCAAGCCCGACACGAACGAGAGCGACATATTTATTCGCATTTTTTATTGGTCGAAGATTGGAGTGCAAGCGAGAACGCATGACCAGGAAAAACATTTGTATTCCGTTCGAATATCCTATCCACACCACCGAATACCATGTTTGACAATACATTATTTACAATGCGATCAAAGTTTCGTGCAGTTTATTCGTTTAATTTAGATTTGTTTAATTAAATTAGCAAATTATTTAAAATATATTTATATTCAATCCATTTTAAAATCTTTATCTTTATTTTATAATAATGCTACTTCCGCGTCTGTTGTATGCATATCCGAAACAAATTTTATTTCCGGCATCATGGTGTTGGAACCAGGCCGGTTTAACTCGGGCATAAAAAGTAACCCAATTTTCTATCTCGCTTTCTCATATGTCGTTTTCGCCCCATCTCTTTCACTTTTATGAATGTGTGCGTGTGCCGGCGTGCGCCGTGGCCGCCATATTGCCGCCATATTTTTCAACAGTCGATTGTTGTTTAGTTTGGATTTGCTTATTTTATTTTAATTGCATGTTATTTCATCTGTTTTGTAATCAGTAACGTAAATATTTAACAGTACAAACGTGATATAGTTTTGTTTGTGTAAATCGTATCTAAAAACTTGTGATTTACGTGATAATTATTAATTTTAGTTATGTGTTTTGTTCCCGAGTGCACAAACGAAAAAAACATAGAAATATCTGTGCAGCCTTCACAAACAAAATATACAAACACTTTAATAAGTGAACAGCTATGTTGGCGGAGCAAGAAATACCATATTATTGAAAAACATAAATCTAACCTCATCTGACTTATTGAAGGTAAATATAATAATTTGTTATTCCGCTGTGACCCTATTTCTAGTTTAATCTGCTACAGGAATATAAGAAATAACAATGAGTTGAAATAAATACCTATTAAAATACAGATTTATTAGATCTCTGAACATGTGATAAGGTTAACTTTTTGTTAGTGTCTAGAGTGATGGATTAAGTAGCCTTACTCATCTCATTCCTACTCTCGACTGTAGAGGAGGCTCATGTTCTGCAGTGGAAAGTATATGAGTCGACCCAGTACAGTACAGTGCAAGATTAAAGCTATTGCCAGTAAAGGTATTTCCGAGTTCATAACATATTAATTGATAGTTATTCAAAGTTTTATGATTACATGTATTTAAAGTCAGGAAAGCAGTCAACTTCAACAGATTGTGCCCTTATAATAATTATTTTTTAATTAATTGTTTTATAATTTCTAGGCTAGACTCGAGTCAAATTTCCAAGCAATTCGCAGGCAAATGGGTTCATCGTTGGAAGTACAAAGAAAGTCTCTACTGTGTCTGCAGGATCATTACACTGTAGGTTTATATGTTAATATTGGTGAAGATTAAATCACAACAGAAGTAATTATGTATGTCCATTAATAATCTGTTTATAATATTTATACTTCTTGATATAATAATTAAAATTCTCATAAAAATGCATTTGCTAAAGATTTTTGTTATATTTTCAAATCCAGTGCAATGCAGTAGTTTATTAAAGTATATATGACAGACCTACATTGTGCATACTATAATAGTAATAGCATTAACATTCTTTAAAATGACTATACTCCAAACATATTTTTTGCCTATTCCTTTAATATATTATAATTATGAATCAAAAAAGTTTTAGTATTTAGCTGTCATGCATTTAATGTGTTCCATGATTTGACTAATTATTATTTGTTAATTGATAGCTTATTTTAATTATGTATGTCTTGTTTTTGCTTTTCAATTTCTCCAAAAGTAAGCCAAATCGTTTTCTTTGTTGTTTACTTTATATTAATTTTGTCTTGGATAAAATTTACAAACAAAGCAATCTTGTGCTGTTTCATGGTATTGTAAAATATATTTTGCAATAATTAGTTTTTCCATTTAAATTTTTATTTGTCAATGTATATTTCAATTCTGTAGTCATGTTCTTAGATTTGGCATTGTTTTATTGGTCCTAAAATAAAGAAAATTGATATTTACAAATTGGAAATGCTTAAATGAATCTGAAGATGTATAAAAAACTATTGTAGGTATAATATTCATTAAGATAAGAATGTTAAAATAAAATCAAATAAATCAAAGTATATATTGTTGAGTAAAGGTTTCGAATTATATCTTGGTTTTATTTGTTATTTTCATTTTAAATCCAGATATTTAAACATATAAGCATGAAACCCAAATAAAAAACCGGTAAATTTTCGGTAGTAAAAATCGGATTGCTGAAAATTTAACGTACATCCCTAAATATTTCAAAATCGGTAATTTCGGTAAAGTACCGATTTCCAGCTCTGGTGCGAAACGCATCTAAATATATATACGTATAACTTGCGAAAGAGATGGCTCAAATACGATGAACAAAATTCTTAAATACTATTGGTCAGTGACAAAATTATCAATGAAAAGAAAGAAAGATCCGATGAAGATTGAATGAATTATATATGTAGAAAAGAATGTTTGGTTTCGTTGTGTGAGTTTTCATAACGTGTTAAAAAAATTGTATGGAGTTGGCCGTCTGTATTTTTAGTCGTCTGTGGTTGGAACATAATACGGTTTTGATACGGTGTCCACACCATAGTCCACACACTCGATTTTGCTCATGCATCACATCATCCCTAGTGGTATATTCTTTGCATCATCCTGCCCTCGGCATAGGATAAAGTCCTCAGCAATTATTAGACTACTACGGACTTACGACTACCTCGTCCTCAGACTTACGTTTTAAACGATTGCCCAATATAAGGTGTTTAATGCGTTGCTATTCTTGGGTTTGTCCATTAGTTATCTACTATATTTTATTTATTTTTTATTTTATTTTCAAATCGTTGAATCAACTACGTTATTTTGACTATTGCACCAAAACAGCAAACTATCCACTCAAGCCACTTAGATGTTGAATACATTGACGGTCCTTTGACATGGACGATAATATGTTCATCATTATAATGTACTCTATGATGTCTTTATAATCACAGACGACTGTTATAATGTCCATGACATTGACGTAAAATATATGGACGGGGCGGAGAGCGAGAAAAGTGTTGTCACGAAAGTGGTCTGCAGACCAGTGCAGCGGTTGTGACGTCACAGCGCACCGGTCTGTAATTCGTCGTAAAAATGCCCAATTGTATCGTGCGTGGGTGCAATAAAAATGACCGAAAGTTCACAAAAAAAAGATAACATTTCTTATCACCGCTAAGTAAAAATTATATAACTTTTAGTCAATAAACATTTATTTTAGCATTATTGAAAAACGATTTCATGGCCGCCATTGACGTAAAAATCCAACAGATGGCGCGATTTACACAGCCATCTTTTTGACGTACCCAATGTACTGAAGGGCCTATCCTTAGTTTTTAAATCAATGGTCCATGATCAAATCTTTCATATATACCAATTTACTCTGTGATCCAGGGCTTGAAATACCGGTAAAAGTTTGGTATCGTTAATGGAGCTCGAAGGAGGTATCGGTAAATTCATAAGTAACGATACCCAATTTAACGTTATTTTAACGTTAAATGTAAATACCGGTACTATACGTCTTCCATTCGTTTATTTTATTTTTGACACATCGAGTACTGAATCAAATAGTGATGGCCTGATGCGTTATCGAATCAATTTTTTATAACAAACGATTTTATTTTTGAACAAGTTTTAATCGATTTAATACATATTTTATTTTTTGCTCCATGCATTGTTTTATAAAACTTCAGGGATATTTAAGTTACTTGATTTAATAATTATATTAAAATAAACCATTTACTCATGTTAAGTTAATATTCTTATCACTTCCGTCGGCAATAGTAATGTTGTTAAAAACAAATTGTGAAACGGCAACACTGGGCAGACAGGTGACGCGCGCCGCCATTTTGTGGTCACTCACAACGAGACGCCCGCGCCCGTGCTAGTGTTTTCCGTTCGCTGAATTTTAATTCACATTTTTCATACGTCGAGTTGAGTATTTATATTCCTCCGTATTGTTTTACCCGTGAATTCCTACATTTGGTTGAATTGAGAACATCGTACCTGCCTTCATCACTTTCAAAATGCCTAAAGGAAAGGTGCTTAAAGGACAAACAAGGGAGTTTGTGTTGCGACTTCATGAGTACTTTGAAAGGGAAAGCCGTAATGGTGGACCTCTTATACCAGTGACTCAAATCAGAGACCGTGTTTCAGCAGCATTAGGTATTACTGCTCCAACAGTTTCAAAAATAATTAAAGAAGGCTACGGCAGTAGTGGCATGGAACAAAACAAGCCATCTACACCTAAGAAAAAACGTCAGCCCTTTAAAGTGACAGCAATTGACAGTTTTGATGGTGATGCTATTCGTCGTCATATATACGATTATTACCAAAGAAAAGAGATTCCTACTTTACATAACCTAGTACAATCTCTGAAAACTAGTGGCTTGTTCCGTGGTCAAAAGTCTTCTTTGGCGAAGGTATTGAATAGGATTGGATTCCAATACAAAAAATGTGACAAAAGAAAAATATTGATGGAACGCAATGATGTTGCTTTGTATCGATGCGAATTTTTAAGACAAGCTAAAAAAATAGAAGACTGGTCGAATGTTATTTTCACCGATGAAACTTGGCTCAATGCGAATCACACGGTATCAAAAACTTGGACTGACAACACTGCTAGCTCCTCGACCGCAGTGCCAATGGGAAAAGGTGAAAGAATTATAATTTGTCATGCAGGAAACGCAAAAGGATTTGTGCAAGATGCTATGTTAGCTTTTAAATCAAAGAAAACAGGGGATTACCACGAAGAAATGAATTCCGAAGTATATGAAAAATGGTTTCGGGAAATGTTATTGTCACTCGAACAGCCATCAACAATATTTATAGATAATGCGTCCTATCACTCTCGGCAAATTAACAAAATGTCAACGCAAGCCAGTAAAAAAAATGAAATAATAAACTGGCTCCGTAACAATGGCGAGGAGGTGGACGAGTCCCTATTAAAAGTAGAGTTACTTAAAATATTAAAAATGAGGAAGCAGCCTAAACGATACGTTATAGATGAAATGGCTGCAGAACATGGGCACACCGTCCTTAGAATTCCTCCATATCATTGCCAGTATAATGCCATAGAGCTAAAATGGGCGCAAGTGAAAGGATATGCTGCGAGAATAAATACAACTCCTCCTTTCACCGCAAACAAAATGCTGGAGTTGCTTAAAAATGCGTGTGAAAATGTGACGCCTCATAACTGGGCGAGTGTCGTAGATAAGACGAAGAAAGAAATAATGTCTGATTGGGATCGCGATGTCGCATTTGACAACTTACCCATGCACTCATTAATAATTAGTGTTACTGGGGACACGAGTGACGACGACGCCGATTCCGACGAAACAGACGATTGTTTATAAATAAAAATATTAACAAATTACCTTTTAGTTGTTTTAATTATTTAATCCTTAAAGTACTATGAATTCCAACATGGTTTAACTGTTTATTACAAGTAGGTACTAAACATTTATTTTCGTTGTAATCATTGTAATTATTTTAAATTAAACTCTTATTAAAAGTCACTTCAATACGTATACCTTTATTCATATAAATTAATTTGCAGCAAATACATTCGATCCTAATATTGGGTACTATATTACGTTTAACTGTTTTCATTAGCATTTTAATGTAATTTTATTTCAAATGATTCCGATTGATTGATTCTATTCAAAATCGTTTTTGTTATCTGTGGTCATTCGTTACGAATGGCACAACTCTAAGTGGGCGTTACCCGTCAAGAAAGTATAGAGGCACAAAGTTATCTGACCCGGTGAGAGAGTCGCTGTAATCGAATTTGGTGTTGCCATTAAAAATAGATATAGAAATAAAGTGGGTAAAGTAAGATTTTTCAATCCGATCAATAGTGTCGGGAAAATGAGTGGACCAGTTTCATATGCATGTTTTTTCCTTCACAAGATTTCTAACCAATCGCTCCCCCTCAAAGAAGTCAAAACCCTTAAAAAGTTATCTGTATCAGCCCATACACGTCCCACTGGAGGGTACGGGCCTCCTCTGTAATCGAGAGTACGATTGAGGGTAGTTAGGCCATATCACAGGCTATATAGTCCGCCGCGCTGGCCTAATGCGGGTTGGTGGACTTACACAGGTACCATAGAAATTCTTATAAATCGCTTTGGTATGCAGGTTTCCTCATGATGTTTTCCTTCACCGTTTTTGTGTGTGTTTATTGACTATCAATACACGCATGACTCCGCAAAGTCAGAGGGGTACTCTGAGATTCGAACCCGCAGCCACCGTGAAATGTGGTTGTGGTCATTGGTGGTCCATTTACCAACAGGCTACCACGCACGTAACGATGAATTTTAGTTTAGGATATGAACTAACATCTATTGTACTAGTACGTACAAAGTTCTGTTTTCGTGGAATTTATTTTGAAAAGCTGACAACACAAACTTGTGGCAACAGCTACACGATGATACAATTTTTCGAAGGGTATTATTGGTATCTGAAGCCGATTTTCTTCCTACGTAAAATTTAATACCTGAAGTTTAACATTCCTAGCATCACTTTTTAAAGTTTTCGGCAATTTTCACTAGTTTTAAATAATGCAGGAAAAATAAATACATTGAGTAAACAACTAATGGCCGATATGACAGCGACTGGCAGATAGACTGACATTCTAAATGACGTATTTGTTTCCACTTTTGGCCACCGGGCCAGGTATCTTTGTGGCTCTATATCTACTTTTATTTCAAAATATTGTTCTACTGTAATGTCGTACTTTATAGGCGTGAACTGTCAAAAATAAAATAAACGAATGGAAGACGTATACCAAACTTACCGATACTTTTAACGTTATGAGTTTATTTCGTTACCTTTGCTCCCGGCAACTCGTAACGTTTGCTAACCAACCACATTTATGCGAAGAGCGTGGCGGCAGTCGGCACGCGTTTGTGATTAAATAAGCACCAAATAAATAACGGGCAGTCTACACAATTTAAACTTTAAAGATTTGGAATTTTACGTCTTTTTCTGAGAATGGGTAAGTTTATTTAGTTATTTAGACAATTGAAAAAATATACGAGAGGCCGCGGGTTCGATCCCCGCACCGAGAGAAATGTTTGTGCGGTCCACAAATATTTCTTTCGGGTCTGGGTGTTTGTGAGACCGAAAAGTCTCTCGTAGTTCCTGAGATACGACACAAGACTCGATCTTAGTGTGGGGTCAGGACTATGTATGTGACTGTTGGGTGTTATTATATTATATTATTATTATTATTATTTATTTATATATTTTTTATGCATGTTACTCATTTAAATAAACAGATCTGGAAAATATTTTTTATCCCGAAACGAAAACAAGGGGTGTGAATGTGTGTATCTGCGTATCTGTCTGTGACAATTTTGAACTAAATCGCCATCTCTTAATATCTCAAATAAGTTTTACCTCAATCGCGTGCGACAGTTACACGAACTTATTCAAAAATATATATTTGGTTCTGGTAATTTTGATTCGGATTTAATTCTAGAGATAGTTCTTTTCGATATGACAATGCAAAACATAACTTACATAACTAATGTGTGATGGACGTATTATTTATTTATGACAATTATTTTTGTGTTCAATATCACAATAACTTCCTTATTCATCCCTACTCTCGTATTTCCAATTGATTTAACATAGGTAAACATTTATATACACACACACATAAACACATACCCTAATTTTTTTTCGTTTTGTCCTTACAATACTGATTCTATAAAATTCTTGGTGATAGTTAAATATTCGTATTGTAATATTATGACTATATTTCATTTCTTTTTAGCAAAAAGAAGTATATCACGGATCACCTGACGTTTTTGCCTCCAAACAACGGATGTGTTATGAAGAAATAGATGCGGCACTAAAAGCTAATTTACGCGATGAAATACAGAGAAGACAGCAAGTAGGTAAATGTGGCGGCAAGAAAGAAGAGTCCCATTTGAAAAATAAAAACTGTTCAGACTGTGTTATCGTTCGTAGCGACATTCCAATTGATGCAAGGAATGACCATTTTTCAAAATTAATTCATGACGAACTACAATTTATCCAGCCCTGCATGCGGACACGCGTTTATGCGAGAATTTTGCATTTTATACACACCATCAGAAGTCGTCATTCAAGTGAAATAGATTTAACTGAGACAGAGGAACATTTTTTAAAAGGTTAGGCGTATGCGGCCTGATTTACTCCGTACGGGCAGGAAAGAGCTTTTATTTTGAATAATTGAATTTTGTGTTATATTCCCTATCGTTCTTATGTGTAATCGTAAATGTAAATATTTAACTATAACTATTGTTATTAATAAAGATGCTCCTTTTATTCACAGAATAGGGAAAACAAATAAAACAAAGAAAATGTTTAATCATTCTGTTTTTTATTTGGAACATAGATTTGGAATTAATTATTTATTACTTTAATTAATTATTTATTGACTGGCTGAGTTCTGACGGTTCTACGAGAAATGAGATAGATTTCATCTTGACGACGAATAGACGGATGTTCAGTGATGTCTCTGTGATCAACAGGGTGAAAACCGGACGTGATCATCGAATGGTTAGGGGCACATTGAATATCAACGTCCAATTAGAAAGGCGTCGCTTGATGAAGTCAACGCTCCGACCTACTCGCGCCCATATCCAAAACCCCGAGAGCTTTCAACTCGAGTTGACAAATCGCTTTGATTGTCTAAAAGAAAACCTTACAGTGGACGAGTTAAACAGCGGTTTGGTAGAAGCTGTCCATACGGTGGGATCTAAGTATTTTAGACCTCGCCGTAGAGATGGACCACAAAAACTCTCGACCCAGACTCTTGACCTTATGGCCGAACGTCGATCTTTGACGCTGCAGTCTTCCGTTGACGCCGAAACATATCGGCGGCTCAATAGACCGATCTGGAAGTCCTTGCGACACGATGTCCGTGCTCACATTACTGTGAGCATTAAGGAGACAATTGAGCGGAACGGAGGCTCCAAAGTGTTTGCAAGAGACTTGTCTATTGGGCAAAGCCAGTTGTCTAGGCTGAAAACGGACGAAGGCCGCGTGGTATCGACGAGGGCAGAGGTATTAAGAGAGATCGAGAGGTTCTACGGACAGCTTTACACCTCGGTTGCCAAACCTACTGTTAGCTCGGCCGAAGACCCGAGAGCCGAGTTGATCCGACACTTTAGCGATGATATCCCGGACATCAGCCTGTGTGAGATTGAGATGGCCCTCAAACAACTTAAAAACAACAAGGCGCCGGGTGAGGACGGAATCACTTCAGAGCTTCTGAAAGCGGGTGAAACGCCGATACTAAAAGTCTTTCAGAGCCTATTCAATTCCGTTCTCCTCGAGGGCTCAACGCCAGAGGCATGGAGCAGGAGCGTGGTGGTACTGTTCTTCAAAAAAGGTGATAACACCTTGCTGAAGAACTACAGGCCCATCTCGCTCCTGAGCCATGTCTATAAGTTGTTTTCGAGGGTCATCACAAATCGTCTCGAACGCAGGTTTGACTTCCAGCCTCCCGAACAAGCCGGTTTCCGAAAAGGCTTTAGTACCATAGACCATATTCATACGCTACGGCAGGTTATACAAAAAACCGAGGAATATAACTTGCCGCTTTGTTTAGCGTTTGTGGACTATGAGAAAGCCTTTGATTCGATCGAGACCTGGGCTGTGCTAGTCTCTTCAGCGGTGCCACATAGACTATCGTTACATCGAAGTGTTGAAGTGTATATACAACAACGCCACCATGTCGGTCCGAGTACAAGATCAGAGCACGAAGGCTATTCCACTACGGAGAGGCGTGAGACAGGGAGATGTCATATCTCCGAAACTGTTCACTGCCGCGCTGGAAAACGCCTTCAAGCTCTTGCAGTGGAAAGGATTCGGCATCAACATCAACGGCGAGTATATTACTCACCTTCGATTTGCCGACGATATTGTAGTCTTGGCAGAATCGCTGGAAGACCTTAGCACTATGCTCGAAGACCTTAATCGAGTCTCCCAACAGGTGGGTCTTAAAATGAACATGGATAAAACGAAGATCATGTCGAATATGCATGTTGTGCCCACCCCCATTGGAGTTGGGAGCTCGACTCTCGAAGTTGTAGACGAATATGTCTATTTAGGACAAGTGGCCGGACCACTTGTCCTAAATAGACATATCCAGGCAGGTCCAACTTCGAGAGAGAGGTCAATTGTCGAATCCAACTCGGTTGGGCAGCGTTCGGGATACTTCGCGACGTCTTCTCGTCCAAAATACCTCAGTGCCTAAAATCGAAAGTCTTCGATAGTTGTGTGTTACCAGTGATGACATACGGCACCGAGACGTGGCCTCTCACTGTGGGCCTCATTAAAAGGCTCAAAGTCACTCAACGAGCCATGGAGCGGGCTATGCTCGGTGTTTCCCTACGAGATCGAATCAGAAATGAGCAGATCCGTAGGAGAACCAAGGTTACCGACATAGCCCATAGGATTGGCAGGTTGAAGTGGCAGTGGGCCGGGCACATAGCTCGTAGAACCGATGGCCGTTGGGGCCGAAAGGTTCTTGAGTGGAGGCCACGTACAGGCAAGCGAAATGTCGAACGCCCACCTACAAGGTGGACGGACGATCTAAGGTCGCAGGAAGTCGCTGGATGCAGGCCGCTTCCAACAGGTCATTGTGGAGATCCTTGGGGGAGGCCTATGTTCAGCAGTGGACTTCCTGTGGCTGATATGATGATGATGATGATTTATTACTTACATTTATTTATTCAATACTACGAAAGGTCACACGCTAATTATTATTATAAATGACAAAAGCGAATACAACTAACAATTATTTTGCCAATTATAAAAAGTGAATAATTAACACTGTAAACCTCTATAATGATTAGTTTAAAACACATGTGGAAAAACATATATATAAAAAAAAAAATTAATGATTATAATATTAAGCAATAAATATAATAATAATATGTAGTTTTATTTTTTAAATCAAATATATTAACACCTTGGACGTAGTATATAAACACATCCATGATTAACACAGACGATAATGCTTTGGAATTATAAATTGTTCCCCCATCGATACGCCAAGTAAGCACCGGCCTTAATCCACCATATGTAGCTAAAAAAAACACCCAAATAATCATTTTGAAAATATATTATTACTACGTATAAATAATAGGTCTTCGATAATGTCCTCCTTCATACTGAATCGGTAATTTGACATCACAAACTTGAGAGAGGAAAATAATCTTTCTACGCTGACTTGTGTCAATGGCGCAGCTAACACGGTGGTAGATATTGCATATAATGAAGGAAACTTGTAACGTGATCTTTCCCAATACTCGAGGACATTCTCTGTAGAAGGAAGAAGTGGTTCTTGCAAAAATGCATCAAAAGAATCTGCCAAATAATGAGTAGATGTCTTTAACACACCTACAGAATCACATTGCTTGCATAAATAATTTTCATTTAAATATTTATCCAACTCTTTTACAATACACTACACAATTTGCAAATGTGGTAACGTTCGAAAAAGACGCCTGAGCAGTGGCCAGTGGAGGAACGGAACGGCAACAGCGCGTATATCCCGTGGGACGCACAACGACGTTTATTCGCGCTTTGAGAACATCGGCAACGTCGCATAAAGTAACGATACGAAATTACCGATATTTTTAATGTTATCGACGTTAAAAAGTACCGATAATTGTTAACGTTATGGTATCATAACGTTTGTGTTTTGTTACGATACTCAATTACCGCTACTTAATTTTAACGATACACAGGTATCTTTATGAAAATACCGGTATTTACCGATACTTTTAATGTGAATTGGTATCGGTAACAAGCCCTGCTGTGATCAAATCCATGATTAAGTAAAGAAATAATGCACGCGTGTGATCGCTGCACAAAAAACACATTGTTTATCTTATAAGCAGCTAGCATGTTAACGCTGAACATGGAGTATCTACCAATTATTATCTCTTGCCGAGTATTTTAAAATGATAACTGCAAGCTGAGGATAGGCCCTTTCATATATTTTGAGTTTCAAAAAGATGACCGTAAAAATTGCGCTAAAATAATTATTAAATTAACTTATTTAAAAAGATTTCGTCTAACGGCATGGCAATAAAAAAATAATTATCTTCATTTTTAATAAATTTTCTGTCACAATACATGCAAGCTCTTCCAAAATCGTTGCGAGCGACGATCTACTTTTAGGCTCAGTTGCACCAAGTAACTTTGCCAATACCTTTGCCTATGAAAATGTCATCGCCATACATTTGAGATCTATTTGACCATGGGCGTAGCCACGGTGGGGCAGAGTGGGGCGCTTGCCCCACCCTGGCTTTGACCTGTCAGGTACCTAACCAACTTTAAAAAAATAAATTATCTAGGTAAAGTACTAGGCAGGTGAGTAATAACAAAGTATTTAGGATAATTCGAATTTTAAACATAGATACAGGGTGTTTTAGAAGAATACCGTGGGTACAGTTTGCTAATTACATATGTTTTAAGACTGCTGCCCCACCCTAATCCCACGGCTGGCTACGATCATGTATTTGACCTTGCGAATGTATGGAATTGACAGTTTCAAAGGCAAAGGTATTGGCAAAGTTAGTTTGTGCAATTGAGCCTTAGTACAGTCAACGAAGCGACAGGTTACTCTTGTCCGCAATGCATAATTTGCCAGGAGTTTTTTCTTTTCATGAAGAGGTGGCATATGACCCCACTAAGTTAAAAACCCAAAATACTTATAATGGCGTTCGCTAGAGCCGCCATTTTGGAAAACGCGTTTGAAGCCATATCTCCGGAACCGTCCACTTTCGGCCCATCATGCTAAGGACCTTTCTTGTAGATAATTAAATTTCCCATCTTTTTTGTTCAATAATTTTTTTTGTACCATTAACCTTTCGCGATTTACTATGTTATTAATATTCGTTTCATGCCTTTTTGCCGATATCTTTGTTAATAATTGTTTAAACAAAAAATTGTTAATAACTAAACTTTTTAAACGATAAATTCTCTACAACTTTTAACCTATACTTTTTTCTTCTAAAATCCATATTTTCAAAGTTACCGCGCATTAATTTCGAAAATCCTATGCCTAGGCAGTCGACGCCAGCTGCACGCCTGAACACGTCATCCATTCCAATAGCATCAAAGATGCCATTTGCACCACCTAGTTTACTGGAATGCATTTCATGCAAATGCAGAACAGGTTGTGGTAGAGCCTGTGGGTGCCGAAAGGCAGGCTTGGACTGTACTGTAATTTGTGAGAACTGCTCTGAAGAAACGTGCAGTAATCAACCTGAGTTCCTAGTGAGCGATGCAGAATTGGGCGATGACGATGAAGATGTTATGAATCACCCCAATGGAAAATTAATGGAAGCATTGAAATCTTTGTATGACATTGAAGAAGATGAAGAGGAAGAGGACAACGTCATCGATATAGAATCTTCACCACCTGCGAAACGGACGAGAGTTGAAGAAGATGATTAATTTTCATTTTAAACCTTTTTTACAATAAATTTTACATGGATTTTTAACAAAATTTACTATTTCCTCATTGCTTTGTTCCCTTATGCCATCAGTATTTAATTAATTACGTGATAATCATGGAGAAATCATTGGATTGTATAATTATGCTATGCATCCTTCGTTTCCATTGACCTTGATTCGGTAGTACACCATTCAACGCGCGATAACTTCTAAAATATTGATTTTAGAGAAAAACAGTATAGGTGAAAAGTTGTTAAGAATTTATTGATTTAAAAGTTTAGTCACTAACAATTTTTTGTTTAAGCAATCATTAACAGAGATATGGGCAAAAAGGCAAGAAACGAATATTAATAACATGGTAAATCGCGAACGGTAAATGGTACAAAAAAAATTATTGAACAAAAAAGATTAGAAATTTAATTATCTACAAAAAAAGTCCTTAGCATAATGGGCCTAAAGTGGACGGTTCCGGAGATATGGCTTCAAACGCGTTTTCCAAAATGGCGGCTCTAGCGGACGCCATTTTTGTAAGTATTTTGGGTTTTAACTTAGTGGGGTCATATGCCACCTCTTCATGAAAAGAAAAACTCCTGGCAAATTATGCTGGAAAAAATGCTTCGTTGCCTGTACTATTTAGTAACGCTCCACTAGATGTACTGGAGCGCGCACCACTTTCCTACCTATCTACCTAGTACCTGCCAGCTGTTTACAATCCACAACCCATGAGGTTTTATGCTACAGATATTTATTATTTCTAAACAACACTTTATTCATGCCTGTTATATTATTTGACAGCCTCCGTGGCGAAACGAAACGAGAGGCCGCGGGTTCGATTCCCGCACCGAGAGAAATGTTTGTGCAGCCCACAAATATTTCTTTCGGGTCTGGGTGTTTGTGAGACCGAAAAGTCTCTCGTAGTTCCCGATACTCACGACACAAGACTCGATCTTAGTGTGGGGTCAGGACTATGTATGTGACTGTTGGGTTTTATTTATTTATAAGCCTGAATAGTGTCAATATACTTATGAACAAAATAATGTTAGTAAATATCTATTAACAGATAATACTAACAAAAATTCAAACTACAATTATTTTCATTTCATTGAAAACAATTGTATGTAATGTTTATGACCTTATTAAATGCAAATGATGTAGTTGAGGGAAACAAAAAACCATAAACTCTTTTTAATTATTTATTCTTAACTTAATTACGTCTGCCACCATATCCACCCTGTGTAGCAGGCTGAGTAAGCTGCAGACCATTGATGTTATTGAAGTCAAGCATTTTCAACATGTCCTTGGTGTCTGGGTCCACCTCGATGATGTCATGCTCAAGGGCGGAGACTTCGGGCACATAGTTGTCGCGCCTCTCACGCTCCTCCTCTTGCAGTTTGATGGAGATTCCTCGCACCTGAGAGTGTCTGAGACGTCTCATCAAGTGAGTGGCGAACCTGGAATCACAATGATTAAAATATATTGAAGCTTTTTTTTAATGTTGCCATGGTGTGGTGTAGAAACATAGGTATTAAATAATTATTTTTCATTGACTGAGTTGTGATGAAATATAGAAGTAATGATATACTTCTATATTGCAAAAAATAGCTGCAAAAACAAGTTCATAGATACAGCATGTAGTTCTATGAAGTCTACAATGTAAAGTGCATATTTGGCAACCCTTTTAAATGGTTCATTAATTAAAATAGTATTATAGGAATTAATAATAGTTTCCTAACTGCATTTATCTAATCTTCTCAGGCTTCAATGTAATTTTACAACTACCTATAGCTAGACTAGATTACTACTTCTAGAATTCAAACATTTAAAATATTTGAATTATAAAAGGATAAAAGAAAATCATCCATTATGCATGCCACAGATGAGCTTGGACCTTTACTAAAACTTAAGAAGTAGGACTTGGTCCAGCACAATATATGTTGTGTGAAGTAGCACATATATTTTATTACAGTGTAGCAGTAAATAAAACTACAATAAATGGACAGTCAGAACAACAGTATGAACACATAAAGTAAAATGTACTTTAAAATACTTCTAGGACATAAACTACATAATACTAAGTGAAAGTATAGTAAAGTGTTATAAATAACACTTGTATTAATGAATTATCCTTCCTTATAAATAGGCGCCAGACCAATAAAATGCAAGCTTATCATAGCATGAAGCCAACATTCTGTTGATTAAATCATGAATTAAGTGCTTTATACTTTAAATATAATTTGTAAGTATAGTATTGGATATTTAGTCTAGGTTTATTTAAATAACAGAGTTGTAATTCAGGGAAGAATGTGAAATAAACATTTTTTAAGGTTAAACATAAAGCGAATACTTACCCAGCAATTTTGTTGCGGAGGGGTTTGGTAGGAATGATTGCAATCTCCTCACATATTCTCTTGTTTGTGTCGAAGTCAAGAGTTAGTCTTGTGTAGTATTTCTCAATGATAATCTTAGCCGCCTTCTTGACGGTCTTAGTCCTGACACGACCCTAAAAAAATACGACATATTCAGAAAATAAATCCACCAACGAGCTTCGAAAGATGTCACATAGTTAAATTAATACTGTTGCGTAGTTTTAATTTAAGATTCTAGAGATTTGTTACGATTTTACAATGAATTAAATTATTTACCATGGCTGAAACACTGCCTACTTTTTTGACAGATACGAAAGAAAGATCTTTATTTTTTTTGTTGTGTCGGTTGTAAAAAAAAATTAAGTACTAGTCTATGGTTAACCTACATTCGTAGCAGTGTTACCATACGAGAAATGCTAAATTACCGTGTCAGCAAACTAAAATCACGGTAGAGTTTTTTTTTGTAAATAATATATTACCGTGTTAATTGTTAGGAAAGCATCTTTGATATGTCATCTTTAAACTTTTGTTGATAATATTTACTGCCTCGGTGGCGTAGTTGTACTACGGTACGGTTACAAAGCAGAGGTCTCGGGTTCGAATCCCGGGTTGGGCAAAGTGATATTGGATTTTTCTATTCAGTATCAGCCCAGAGTCAGGAATTTGTGCCCGATATGGCGATAGGCTCGCCACCTATCACATTGTGGGACGGAACATACAAGGCGAAATGTGGGTGCCCTGGCACCTCTGCCTACCCCTTCTGGGAACAAGGCGTGAGTTTATGTATGTATGTATGATAATATTTATGTGTTTTCCAAATGTCAGCCCAGTTGTAACTTGAGACTTGTGTGAACATTATCACTCATTTTCACCTCTGTCTATATTTTGATCTCGTATAATTTCGTGAAGTAAACACGCAATTAAACACCAGTAGAAGTTAGAAAAACACCAGTAAAATTGAAGGTTGAAAGAAAGATTAACGGTCGAATCCAAATAGGATGGTCAGCATTAAGGGAAACTAAATCACGTCTTCTCAAGGCTCTATGTTACTCATGGTGGTATAGAAAAGCTATGCTCGATATTTCTCTGCGAGTTTGAATCAATATGAGGAGATTCATAGGAGAACAAAATTTAAAAACGTAGCCAAAAGGATAGGCCGGGCAAATAGCACGAATGCCTGATGGCTATTGACGGCTATAGGGTAGACGGATAACCAGGTAAAGGTTTCAGGAAGTTGCTGGATATAGGATGCTTCCAAAAGGTCAATGTGGAGACCCTTGGGGGACGACAATGTTCAGCAGCGGACTTCTGCTTCTTTTGGCTGAAGAGAGAGAGAGAGACAGAATAAGCGGGAGACATATATATAGATAAAAGATGAAAAACAAGAAATGAAACGGCATGGCATTACATATATTTATTATTAATATTGTAATCTTAAGCCACAGAAAGGTTATTGCCGAACACAGGCTTACCGCTAAAAATATGCAGTGTTGAACAATTCTAATTCATATTTCATAGCGGTTACAAAGATGATTAATAACGAATACGTGTGATTACTCATTAGTATTTAGTTTATATTTTTCACAGTATTTAAATGGGCCAATTTAACATTGACGAACAAACAGATAATGAAATTATTTATATTGATATATAAAACGTTATAAATTTTTTCTAGTGGTAACCTCGATCGAAATGTCGAAATTTGCTCTATGGTTTTCTCCATTTTCTACCGGCAGCGAGTGATTTTTTGCCGCGTTCGCTTGTAGTCCACATGCCTAAATAGTAACCACTTTGCTGAGAAAACGACTGCCAAACAGTGTTTTATAACTGAGCAACTGCATTTTGAGTGATATAGTCACTCCCGTGTCTAGTCAGTACAGTAACTACCCATTTAAATATCGGCAAAATGTTTTGGGGTAAGTAATAATGAACCGGCAAGTACCACCACGTGTTGGTCCTCCGGGGCGGCACGTTTTTAGTTTATAAATGTTAGTTGTACGAGTAATATATAGCAGCCCCAATGTACTTTAAACTGATGCAGTGCTTTATTCAGAGAATTTATATATTTTTAATTGATTTGCTCTCGAAATCTCCAAGGTTCATGTGTTTATTAATTTCATGCATCCTATGAGTTGTTCACTGTTGATTTAGAATATTTATCTAAGCCTACTTCATGTGTTATTAAAGCTTTAATCCAGTTCAAAATCTGGCGATAAGCACCCCTTACCATTTTCATTACCTGCAGCCATTAAAACTTACTGGGAGGATATATAAAAATAAAATTGTCTGACTGTCATATTACTTTAGTATCAACAGGTTAAATAGTTTTATAAACTAAAGGAATTGCAAAACAATTTGTAATTGCGAAACAATTTGCAATTGTAAAATAGTTATTTTTCATCATATTATTTTTATATTATAATGAAGAATACTTGTTATTAGATAGCCAAGAAAGATCTTCTATTCTTTACACAAAAAAATGTGTTTTGCAATTGCCAAATATTCTATTGTCAAGGATCTATTGATGAAAATGTATAAAGATGTAGACAGGTACCAAGAATGAATGAATACCCCGCATATTACTCTTCTAATATGGTATACATTGTCTACATACTATTAATTGAGTTAAAACATTTTCACATACTGACAATTGCTAAAATATTGCAAGAATAAAACAAAAAAATTGTGTGTAGTTTTTGCATATCATAGAAAAATATATAATAGTTAAAAAAAACTAAAATACACGCTTTAATAAGATATACAACTAAAAAAGTAAAAATAATTGATACTGAATTTAAGATAAGAAAATGGAGTAAAATACATATATTTTATTGTTACAAAGCGTGGGGTGTTTACAACAATTACTTATCCTCCTGCACCCCACGCTTTGTAACAATAAAATATATGTATTTTACTCCATTTTCTTATCTTAAATTCAGTATCAATTATTTTTACTTTTTTAGTTGTATATCTTATTAAAGCGTGTATTTTAGTTTTTTTTAACTATTATATAATTGTTTTGACTAAAAACATCCATCTACGGCTGTATTTCCAATCAATAACGCCATCTGTTGGTCAGTAGTAACATTTGACACTTGAAGAATACAAGAAGCTTATACCCAAATGGAGATTGCATTCCGTATATAAAAGTGAAGCACAAAAATTTTACCTTGAATGACGTCGCTGATGCCTGCTATCCTTTTCTTTAGCGTAACAATGAATGAACTTCACGTGAACTTCATTCATTGTCACTCTAAAGAAAAGGATAGCAGGCAACAGCGATTGCATTCAAGGTCACATTTTTGTGCTTTAGTGTTTTATACGGAATGCAATCTCCATTTGGGTATAAGCTTCTTGGAAGAATACAATGTTAACGCCATCTAGCGATGAATGTAGCAATGGTCATCAATTATAAGAATAATTAATCCTGGCGAATCTAATCAGGATAATTATATATTTTAATCGAATTATTGTATTGTCATCGGTCTTTGACAGGTGTGCAAAATTTGAACGAAATCTGGCCGTTTAAAGTGGGTCAAAATCGCGCCCAAAGAAGT
Organism: Hyles euphorbiae; assembly: GCA_023078785.2. Classification (NCBI taxonomy): domain Eukaryota; kingdom Metazoa; phylum Arthropoda; class Insecta; order Lepidoptera; family Sphingidae; genus Hyles; species Hyles euphorbiae. Next base: position 4,672,260 of record CM041049.1, read on the forward strand.
CGGTTACAAACAAACATACAAATATACAAACATACAAATATACAAACATACAAGTGAAGCTAATATAAAGCGTGTAATGAATAATAGACTTATTGTTTTGTTTAAATATTGCCCTTAATTGCCCTAAATCTTTTTACTGGTAATGGTTTGAAAAAAGTTAAGTTTTTTCATTTCTATATTTAGGGCTTATTGTGGAGCCTAACAAACGGTACACCCAAGTGGTGGAGAAGCCGTTCCACATATCCCAGGCTGCTATGGACACCTCAACAGGAGACAATGAGGCATGCCAAGTCATGGTTGTAGTGGATGGAAAGAACTTCCTCATCTGTACGCTACAAAAGAACAAGAATATCCAGGTTCCTCTAGACTTGTACTTCAAGCAAGGTGACAGCATCTCCTTTTTGACCAATGGTGAGTTACTATTGTTCTTTAATTTTTTTCCTTATGTTACATTATGATGCAATTTGTGATGAAATCCTTGATTATTAGCTTATTGCAATACTCCATTAAACATATATTTATAGCTATCATATGAAAAATATAATAACGGTATAATTATATTAAGCTCATATTGATTGTAATAACAAATAAAACAGGCAGAAAAGTCAAGCACATTCTGAAATAAATATTTATGAGTCATACAAATAAATTCTATGGTATGATCTAAGGCCCTCTCATTGCATATGTAACTTGATCATGCACCAAAAAACTATCTATTAAATTAAGTGTTAACTATAATTGATTGGTATGTTACAGGCAAATGCAATATTCATTTGACTGGATATCTGGACCCTGAGTTTGAAGGCATGTCAGACGAGGATGATGAAGAAGATGAAGAAGAGGAAGAGGAGGTGCCCAAGCTGGTGGCCGGCAAGAACAAGAGGAAACTGGAGAACAATATAGAAGTAACCACCAACAAGAAGCCCAAGGTACAATTATAAATATATTTCATTTTTATGTAAGGTTGTTTTAGATATAATTTTTACTAGCACTAAAAAGTGAAGACAAACATTATAACACCTCTTGCACAGCTTGTGGATAATATGATTATTTGTATTAGTATCAGGTGCAGGAGATATTGTTTTAGAACAATTAAATTAAGCTTTTAGTTAAAATTGTATTTGCCTTTTCTTGATAGACTTACATACTTTCTGTTTAGTTGTATAAAATTGTTCACTGACACAATATATTGAATATTTCAATGACATAAACACATACTGTATGAAACCATACACATTTTAGTAACTTTATTTATTTATTTATTTATACTCTATATTAGAGATGAAACGGAAATCCGGTAACTATCCGGTATCCGGCCTATTCGGCCTATTTTCACTATCCGGCCGGATACCGGATAGTAGCGCGCTATCCGGCCGGATACCGGATAGTAGCGCACTATCCGACCGAATACTGAATAATGAAATAAATAAATATGTATATAAATATATCACTAGATGTTGAATTCTTTACGTTCTAAACTCGTCTATATCGCGATTTTCCGTGGGAATACAATTTTTTCTTGATGCCTATATCCTTTCTCGTTGTCTAATCTATCTCTGTATTAAATTTCATTAAAATCGGTTCAATAGTTTAGGCGTGAAAGCGTAGCAGACTGACAGACAGACAGAGTTACTTTCGAATTTATAATATGTATTAGTGATTATTTTACACAAAGCAAAAATGAAAAAACCACAAAAACAATAATAGGTTATGGACGGACATCGTTTATTAAATTAAATTATTGACAGAAATTGTTTGTTAAAAAGTTAATTAATGAAAATTAACTTAGTGTTAGTAATTAGTACTCAAAATTAACTAGCGGCAATGAATCAAATTGTAACGCTATAAGCGGCCGGATATCCGGTAGCCGGATATCCGGCGCTCCGGCCTCGTAGCTAGCCGAATATCCGGTATCCGGTATCCGGCCAAATCAGTATCCGTTTCATCCCTACTCTATATTGTATATCTCAAGTAAACTACAGTAACTGTTACTAAAGACTTCCAAAATTTCCATTTTACAGCAAGAGAAAGGTAAACCAAAACCTGGACCGGCTGAAAGCTCAGATGACGACGATGATGATGATGATGCTGAGGACCAACTTCAAAAACTGTTGGACGGAGAAGATGTAGAAACTGATGACAATGATGAATCATTCAAAGTCAACACCACAGCAGAAGGAACTGATGAGTGAGTAATAACAACCGATAACCTAATTCTATTGGATTATATTAAAAAAATCTAGTAAAAAAATCGAATTATATCATTTTTAATCTGGTATTTGAAGTTTTTGAATGTTTAAAATAATAAAGCAGTGTCAACTAACATACCCATGTCCTATGTATAAGAGAAATAAATAAACTTTAAATATTAGACTGTGGATCTCGTGCAAGATATGCTACTTCCATTAATAACAAGACGAAGCAGCAAGTGTTTGGGGAAATTATGTGCCCTAAGATTTAACTACCATTAACCTTTCATATTCTTCATATTCTATAGCCCATGTAGTTTTTCGTCAAACATGAATATTAATAATTATTTCTGTATCAGTGACGATGAAGGTTCAGATGATGAAGATGAAGAGGTGGAAGAAGAGGAAGATGATGATGATGAAGAAGCAGAAGACAAGACCTTATCTTCGGAAGAAGCAGATACCACCCTCGACACGAGCAAGGACGACTCCAAGATCGACACGTCCAAACTGACCAAGTCGCAGAAACGACGCCTAAGAAAAAAACAAAAGGCAATGGAAACTAAAGGAGAACAACCCAAAGTGAATGGAACTGAGAAACCTAAGGTGCGTGGTAAACATTGTTGCAACTTGCATGTAGATTTTCGTTTGATGTGAATTGCTTAGGAGTCGCTTTATATTTATAACTACTTCTATACAAATACATTACCTTAGTAAATTGGTATCTTTATTTTACAATTATTTAAATTAAGAATGTAGGAAGTAAAGCACGCACATAATTGTCAGTTTTTCTGAATACTTAATAGAGTCCATAAGTTATGGCTTTCTAATCATGTGTTGTATGTTTAACAGAAGGAAAAGCCAGAACAGAAGGCAGAGAAAAAGAAACCAGAGAAAAAAGAAGCGCAGGAATCTCCTGCTGACAAGAAAGAAAAGAAAAGCCTCAGTGGCGGAGTCCAGATTGAAGACTTGAAAGTCGGCAGTGGACCGATCGCCAAGCCCGGCAAAACCGTTATGGTAAGTAGTGTAGAACACATTTACCATGGGAATAGGATATTCCATTCTTTTCTGATAAATTAGGATTTTTATTTCCGCGCGTATGTATCATATCCTAGACTCCACATTTTGTGGTAATTATGTTACTCCCCTTGTTCATAACCTCTAAAAACAACGACTTTTGTTTCACCACAATAGTGTTACTATTTACTCACAGATTTATGTCCCATCACTACCCATCATACCTAGTAGCTCCTGCTAGTAAATATATCATCACCTATAACTGTATCGAAATCCAAAGTGTATGCACTCCTTATTAGGAAATGGTTCTTTTTTTATTATATTTAAACTTAGTGTGTTTTAATATTAATATATGTAATTTATTTCCTTAGGTGTACTACGAGGGTCGCTTAAAGCAGAACAACAAAATGTTTGACAATTGCCTCAAAGGCTCCGGATTCAAGTTCCGATTGGGCGCTAAGGAGGTGATCAGTGGATGGGACATTGGTGTCAATGGTATGAAAGTTGGTGGCAAGAGGAAGATCATCTGCCCACCCGCGATGGCGTAAGTGTTTATTATAAATTAGTACCTATAATATTCGTAAATAAAAAAAGTTGATTGAAGACGTGCAGAAGGTAAATTGATACAAATAATTTCTGTTGTTAACTACAAAACAGAGAAACAGTGACTTACAAATTCGAATAATACTATTGCGAACTTTTAATTTTTTTTAGATCGTAGCGGTTGTAGGTTATGTTAAATGTCACTTGCCAGCACTTGCTGTTTTCGGTGTTATCTTTGAAAATGTTAGTAAGTTCTTAATATTAACACAATATGCCACACTTAACACTACACTATACGACTAATTATTGGGAAAGGGTTCCAAAATAAGTATTTTTTATATAAAAAAAGGTTGCCTGTAAAGTCGGTTTTACGGGCGAAGATTTTACGTGACAACGTCTTTTTCTCGGTAGAATATTTATTGATATGAATATAATTAAATTGCACAATAGGAACAAGGAATTGAATGAAAATAAGAATTGCACAAATTTTAACTATAGAAATATATTTTGTTTACTAAAACATTGTACATGTAATGACGAATCTAAGCACTCCATATTTTCACTACAGACACAGCTGACGATACTTTAACCACACGTGTGAACTTGTATTGTGACGCTTTCTTGTTTTTCCAACGCCAAGAACGTTCGAGAAAGACAAAGACAGAGACACAAGCATGCGCCGATTCAATGCGCCTAATTCTCTAGTGCTGCGCGCGCGGCAGACCGATCATAGTTGAGTGGGAGAGAGACGCAAGGCATTCGGCGGGCCTCTCTCTCGTTCGGTGACTCATCGTAACGTTACCGGCCGTTACACTTTTTCATAAGTGACTCCCAGCCGCAACCTAATTTAAGACGTTGTCACGTCAATAAATTTTTTGGAGGTAAAATATTTTTTTTTGGGGGGGTAATTTTTTGCGTAATTTGGGATTTCTGGCGGGGTCAATTTGTAGCCCTCACCAAGACGGTTCCGAGGATACCAAACTCGGTGGGTCTACGATCTATATTGGCCGAGATAGGATTGGGGGGGTGAGGTAAATTTTCGGGGTGGGGGTAAGGGAGGGGGGGGGGAGGAAGGTTTCGTGGGGAGGCTAACTTAAATTAATTGTTTTGGAGGTAAAATATTTTTTTTGGGGGGGGTAATTTTTTGCGTAATTTGGGATTTCTGGCGGGGTCAATTTGTAGCCCTCACCAAGACGGTTCCGAGGATACCAAACTCGGTGGGTCTACGACCTATGTTGGCCGAGATAGGATTGGGGGGGGTGAGGTAAATTTTCGGGGGGGGGGGGGGGGTAGATTTCGTGGGGAGGCTAATAGGCACTATTTCGGAATAAGGGTGGGGGAAGGCAGGGGGGGGGCTATGGGACAATTTTGGAAAAAGTGGGTGAAACTGAAAAAAAATATAATTAAATTGAGTGGGAGAGAGACGCAAGGCATTCGGCGGGCCTCTCTCTCGTTCGGTGACTCATCGTAACGTTACCGGGCGTTACACTTTTTCATAAGTGACTCCCAGCCGCAACCTAATTTAAGACGTTGTCACGTCAATATGTGTAAACAATAATGTGAATTTTATAATACTATTTTTTGTTCACACAGGTATGGAGCTAAAGGTTCACCGCCAGTGATCCCACCGAACTCAACCTTAGTATTTGAAGTGGAGCTGAAAAATGTTAAATGAGATGTTAAATGTGTTTTGAGCCAGTATGTTATGGACAGTGGTGTTTTCTTATAGTTATGCTGGTGCATGATTGCCATTGTGTGAAGTATGTTTGGACAGCATGTGTCAAATTTTCCATGCCCAATATTTTTACAATCTTGTTCCTATATGTTTTGACAGATTTCCTTTTTTTGTTCCCTTAAAAGGGTAATGTTATAAAGTGTCAGTAACTTTATTTGTTATAATAATATCAATGAAACCCAGTAATGGTACGCATATGCGATACACCGCGATACACCGCAAGTCAGACTAGATGTGGTGTATAGTTTGTTGTTTTGGCACCACAGTCAATGTGTTGGAAACACAAAATTTGTTTACTTATTAATCAAATATTGATAGAAACATTGTGTCCTATTTTATTGCCATATCAAATTCGACACATGCTGTTGCACAATGCCACTAATGAATGCCTGTGTCAGCAGTTCACAAACAACATTTGGGAATGTTGACACAGTCATAAGTGATTGGCATGATTCATTATAAGTTTACTATAAGTTATTTTGTAAGGATTGAACTGGACAAAATTACATATATTGACTTACTGATGCTGATTACATTCATTCAATTTGTTTCTTACTGAGCGCACTTTTATAAGTCCAATTTCTAGAATAGGTAGCTATTTTTTTAAAACCACACTAATAACAAAATTTATTTGTAAAAGAGTGCACATAAAGAATTTCTACAAAAACATTTGTAAAAACTGTTTGTACTCAACATTTGTGATTAAGTCATAGTGTAACTTTAGGCAGAAAAATAAATTTACTTCAATTATATTCTATAGCTTTTTAAACACAAAACCCAAATAAGTTCATAGGCAATAGTGGTACAAAAAAGGGTTTTAATTCTGTAAGATTTAGCATCAGGTTATATATTTACTTAATTGTATGTTCTTCTGATTCCGACTATTATGATTAAGAAAATTCATTATGTTTAAGTCCTACATGGTAAACTTATATAAGAGATGTAATCTTACTTGTGATTTACAAGCCAAGTCATGTGCTAAGTAAGTAGAATCTAGAGTTGACTAATTCAATATAATAATGATGTAAGTCTAGGTTTTGTGCATATAGTTATGATAAAAAATGAAAAACAAATATTGATTCAATATATTAATAATAATTATAATGAAAACCATTCCTTTTTAATAAAATGCCACATGTCGAGTAGTAAGTACATTGCACATCATATTAAGTAAAACATTGTGTCAGCTCAGTTCAAATAAAATTGCAAAATTAAATCTGATGTTTTATTTCAATTGGAATAAGATTTTACTAGTTTAACAATACAATAATGTGAATTATCTGTCTAGTATTCTGCACCTTATATTACTTAATGTAAATTAATAAAACCAAACTATAACTGAATAACATTACGTCGTAAAATAACAATCAAAACCGGAAATTATTATGGATCATTCCAGAAACATTTCCCATGTGAATGTCAGGTAAGCGTGTGAAATGTGGTAAATATTAGGAGTTATTAAAAATCAATAGCAACAATATCAATCTGCTTTTATTTCTTTGTTGGGTTTAAGGGTGTCATTTTGTTCAGATTGAGTGTTATCCTTGTTCTCTTTGTCTCCTTGCTTTGGTTTGAACATACACACACCTCCTTCACATTGGAATGGGAATTCAGTTTTCACGTTGCCATCAGCGTCCTTGACCGCCCATGGATTCCAAAATCGAAGTACATAAGGCTGTATAAACTTGTGCCACAGGAATAAAAGAACCGGAATGATGAAACAAGGAACACACACCATTTTGTACTATCTTACGCGGTGAGGACGTTCTACAAATTAGGAATGAGACTGATGCGAAATTTGACCTTGTACGTCTTATTTATTTAGTAGTTAATACTTTTAAATACTAGCACCTGTTTCACAATAAGTTCTAAATAATTCGTCTATGTAGGAGATTTGAGAAACTGACAAAACAAGAATTTTAGACGTCAATTTGACAGTTGACAAATCTGTTGTTGTTTTTTCTGTTCATCCTCAAGGAAAGGCAAAGGTAGATAGTTTAAACTTATTACTTATGTATTTACATCCTTCTTCGCTAATATTATTATTTTTTGATAATACTGTGTTCTATATAGACAATCAGAAAAATAGTATCTATTATTATTTAACGATTGAATATAATAATGATTTCGAATTCACTAAATAAGTGCCGATTTGATTCTGAAAATAAGTTTAACTTTGTACCATCTAACTTTATGCCAATGTTTTTCTCAAGTTAGCTTAAATAACTTGGGCAATGAATATTTTCCGAAATATTGAAATTTCTCGTTGGCAAATTTTCGGAGAAATTAGATAAACTTCCAAATATTATTGGAAAATACATACATACATACATAGACTCACGCCTTGTTTCCAGAAAGGTAGACAAAGCGTCGGTGATACTGCAATACCGCGTAAGTAACAATTGCAAATACCGCGGAAGTACGAAAAAATCAAAATTGAAATTTCGCGCCTATGAATTCTAGACAGCGATTGGCATCGTCCCGTGTAACAACGCGAGCGCTATAAGCAATCAAATCGCTTCAAACTACACTTGTCGAAACCGCGTGAGTTGTGGACTGACGATTTTATCCTCAATACCGCGTATCTACACAGCATTACTTGGAGCATTACATTCACTGCCATTCCAGATGTCATGGGCGTAGCCACGGTGGGGCAGAGTGGGGCACTTGCCCCACCCTGGCTTTGACCTGTAAGGTACCTAACCAACACTGAAAAAAATAAATTATCTAGGAAACTACTAGGCAGGTGAGCTATGAATGTTTAAATACAGGGTGCTATAGGGTGTAACCTTCTTGTATAAAAAAAATAGCCGGGGTAAGACGTGGATAGAGTTTGCTAATTATATATTATTTTAGACTGCTGCCCCACCCTGAGCCCATGGCTGGCTACGCTCATGCCAGATGTACATACAGAACAAACGTTTGTTGTTTTACCTCCAGACTATACTAGTACTTCATCTACTTTTGTGCCAATATTCACTGAAAAAGTGGCTACAGATTTTACTCATTACGATCCCAGTTCTTCATCCAATATTATCCCGAATGTTGCAGAAGAAACAGTTATACAAATTCACCTTGAAAATCCTAGCACTTCGTCCACTGATGTCCCGCCTGTTGCTCAAGAAACCATCGTACATTTTTCTCCCGATGACTCCACCACCGATCCAGACTACGTGCCGTTATCTGATATTACTAACATAGAACCTATGGAATCTAATGATCCTGAATGGTTTCCAGAAATAAATTTGGAACCAGAAGCTGGAAGAGACTCAAGGAAAAGAAAACGTAAAGCTGACTCTGAAACCTGGAAAAGACAACTAAACAAGAAGGATAGAATGTTAGGAAAAGCTTATCTTGGATTTAAGAAAGTAGGTAATAAGTACCATCAGAAAGAGCCGAAACCTGAAAGATCTATGGGCCCTAAGTGTATGTCAGCATTTTGTATTCGCAGCAAATTTTTTTTTTGCCCAAACCTATCTGAAGACATTAGAAAGAACGTTTTCAATCGTTTTTGGAGCATGACATGGTTTGAGAAAAAAATGTATGTAAGATCAATGATTGACACGGAACATGTTAAAAGGAAGACTATTGAAGGCAATTCTAGACGATCAGATACTAAATTATATTATTTACAAATAGATGGCAAAAAGGAAAGAGTTTGTTTAAAGACATTTCTGGCGACCTTAGGCATAAAAGAGTGGACTGTTCGCTACTGGCTCCGATTTCGCATAATTCTAAACGAGATTCTGTCAAATGCTATTTATCTTTAGTACCCAAATTACCCTCACATTATTGTCGCCAATCAACCACGAAACAGTATGTAGAACCGATAATACAATCGAAAGCACAATTGTACAAGCTATACGTTGAATATTCGTCGTCAGAAGCCAAGCCAGTAGCTTCGAGAAAACTCTTTTTTGACATATTAAGTGAGGAAAATATAGCTCTTTTTCAGCCAAAAAAAGATGCCTGTGATTATTGTAGTTCGTATGCAGTGGGTAATGTTTCCGAAGAAGATTATCAGCGTCACGTCGAATTGAAAAATTTAGCTCGAGCTGAAAAGACTAAAGATAAAGAAATTGCAAAACAAGGGATTGCTCATACTATTAGTGCAGATTTGCAAGCCGTGAAATTATGTCCTACTTTGTCGGCTAGTGCGCTATATTTTAAAACCAAATTGGCAGTGCATAATTTCACAGTTTTTAACATTGGTACTAACGATGTTACCTGTTATTGGTTCGACGAGACCGCCTGTGATCTGAAAGCTACCACATATGCGTCGTTCTTTGTAGATTATATAACGAAATTGTTACAAGATAATCTTAAGGATGTAATTATATGGACGGATGGTTGTACTGCGCAGAATAGGAACAGTATTGTTTCTAACGCTCTCCTGAGATTAGCGATGGATAAGAAAGTTACCATTACACAGAAGTATCTGGAGAAGGGCCACACCCAAATGGAGGTGGATTCGGTGCATTCACTTATTGAGAGAAAACTCAAAAATGTCGAGATTTTCCTGCCATCGCAATATGCAACTATTACCAAAGTTGCTCGAAAGAATCCTTTTCCTTACAAAGTCGAACAACCCGATCATACCTTCTTCAAAGACTACAGTGTTAAAGAGTACCAAGTTTACGACTCTATACGCCCTGGGCGTGTTTCTGGCGATGGTTGTGTTGTGGACTTGCGAGTTTTGAAATATAATCCTAATGGGACTATCGAGTTTAAAAAGCACTTCGAAAGTGAATTTACTCCACTACCTCGAAGACCAAAGAATATTTCTACATTGATAAGCAACGTACCAAGGCTTTATGAGTCTAGATTGCCTATACTGGAAAGTAAATATGAGCATTTGCAACAATTAAAGACTGTTATTCCTCGTGATTGCCATCAATTTTACGATGATTTACCCTCTAAAAAAAATAAGTTCCTATATCAAGATTTAAGATCTCGTTAGTTTAAGTATCTACTTAATTATTACCAAAACTTCGTTAGATGTTTTTTAAATAAGAGTATTTCCAAATGTAAGATCTCATTACTTACTACTACTACGTAGTATGTAGAACTTATATTTTTCTAAACTTTGTTAGAATTATGTTTTTGTTGTCTTCTATGTATCTACTTATTAAGTTACTTATTTAGTAGGTACACTTTTTGTTTCTAAATGTTTATTTTATGTTTTTGATGTTTCTATAGTTATTGTAGGCAGTTTAAAACTGCTTACATCTAAAGTTAATAATATTTTTACTTATTTTGAAATATATGAGACTGATATCGTGTTCAAAGACGCATAAAAATAATATTTTTGAATACCCAATCTTTTATTTTATCCCTCTTACAAATAAGCGTAAATAGTGAAAATGCTCAACAACAATTCATTTACGATGATTCAATACCGCGAAAGTGAATTTATTAATCGTCTATGAGGTTTTCTTACTAATGGATCATATTGATAGCTAAAGTACATCAATTTACAATTAGTTTCTAGTTCAATCAGCCGAAGATGTAATAACGATAAATATATTCAGTTTTTTCGCTCTCCTGTAAAATTTGTCACCCATCAGTTACGCGCTATTAGCACCTGTGGCTTACGCGGTATTGCAGTATCACCGACGAAAGGTGACCAGACACACACATTTCGCCTTGTATGTTCCGTCCCACGATTTGACAAATGGCGAGCCTATCGCCATTATATCGCCATATAGAAATGAAATGAAATCAAAATAATTTATTGAATCCATTAAAATGTTAAACATCGTTAAGATTCAGTATTTTTTTGTCTACCACCCGGTTCGGAAAGCAGTTTTCAATTGAGAAAAACGGGCCAGAAACTCTAGTGTTGCTTTTTTCAAAACTAGGGCACAAATTCGTGACTCTCGGCTGATAATGAATAGAAAAATCCAATATCACTTTGCACAACCCGGGATTTGAACCCGAGACCGCAGCTACGTAACCGTACTATAGTACAACTAGGCCACCGAGGCAGTCAGTAAAAATATTACAGTCTCGCAAAACCAATTGTTGGTTGGCATGCGAGAACGTGGGCTCTAGGGTCCTACTATATTCATCCGAAACGAAGTTCGAAACTTCGGACGTTCGACGTTTTTCATACGATACGAATGTATCTACTCTGTAAAAGTTCGATTTTGAATAACGTACATCGTTACCATAAGTCTATGGTTACGACCATAAGTCAATAAAGAACATAATGATATGTAGGTACATTCGTATCGTATATAAACTTCGATCAACCGAAGTTTCGAACTTCGTTTCGGATGAATATAGTAGGGCCCCTACTATATTCATCGAACGAACGAACGAACGAACGAAGGGCCTTACTATATTCAACGAAACGAAGTTCGAAACTTCGGATGATCAAAGTTTATATACGATACGAATGTACCTACATAAAACTTATGGTCGTTCATGATCGTAGCCAGCCGTGGGATCAGGGTGGGGCAGCAGTCTAAAATCATATGTAATTAGCAAACGTACCCACGGTCTTCCCCCGGTATTTTTTTTTCCTATAAAAAGGTTACACCTTATAACACCCTGTATCTGTTTTTTAATACGAATTATCCTAAATGCTTTCTTATTGCTCACCTGCCTAGTACTTTACCTAAATAATTTACTTTTTTAGAGTCGGTTAGGTACCTTACAGGTCAAAGCCAGGGTGGGGCAAGCGCCCCACTCTGCCCCACCGTGGCTACGCCCATGTGGTCGTTATTGATTTATGGTCGTAACCATAGACTTATAGTTACGGTGTACGTTATATATATATACATTCGTATCGTATAAAAAACTTCGTTTGTCCGAAGTTTCGAACTTCGTTCCTTCGTTCGTTCGGATGAATATAGTAGGGCCCCGTATCTGTATATATTTGAATATCGATCTACAGGTACAGGGTATTCCCAGACTGCGACCGGCAACGAAGCCGGGTGGTATGATCATTTAGACATAAAATAACTACATTTTTTCAAAAAATCCGGCGATATTTTTTTTTGTATTTTTTCCCATTGCCTATTTGTGTGGTAAACGTAATACGTACACCATTTTATTTGTGTGTGTTACACAAGAAGCTTATACCCAAATGGAGATTGCATTCCGTATATAAAAGTGAAGCACCAAAATTTGACCTTGAATGACGTCGTTGTTGCCTGCTATCCTTTTCTTTAGAGTAACAATGAATGAACTTCATGTGAACTTGGTTTTACATGTCGTCTGCCACGCAGGAGGCGCTGTGGTTACGCCAGCTTAGTGGGGAGCTTGGCTGTCAGCTGGATGAACCTCTTGTTATATTTAGTGATAGTCAAAGTACTATAAAACTTTCTACTAATGATTGTTATTTATCTAGAACTAGACATATTGACATTAAATATCATTTCATTAAACAGCATGTCATTGATTGTGATGTAAAATTTTATTATTGTAAGGGCAGCGAGATGATAGCAGATATTTTAACTAATATAAACTAGTGTTTTTAAATACAAGTGTAATAACTTTTATTCATTTGCTCCATCTTTGCACAAAACATCTCACTAATTGCGTTCCCGAAGCGGGTGACACTCGCGCGCGCAGTGGTCTCGACTGGTTTGAAATATCGTATCGGTGAACGCTGTCTATGTGTGCGTTGATTTAGCGCGCTTTGTATGAAGCTTGACTTCTGTTAGTTTAGTATTCTGTGATACTCATATACTTATCCTGTTTTTTCCAATGGGGCAACATCACGGGAGAGAATGAGACAAATAATATGTGCTAAGGACGGCTCATGTTCACTGATGAAACGTCAAATTGCTATGTTGAGTATGATTACGCGACCGAATTAAAAAGTGCAGTTATGTCAAATGTTACAAACGGCCAAAGCGCCGACACAATTTAGTTACGACATATTCAATAGTGATGTGCTGCACATTTTATCGATAATATAAATAACTAGCGGTCCGGCCGGCCGCCCGGCTCCGCCCGGGTGCAGATACACGTTTCAAAATGGCGGTCAAAATGTTCTATTCCGACTATCAATATAGAATATCGACCAATCGGATGACGAATAAAATTTCCTCGTATTTGCTAGAAATGTCACTACTGCTTCCCTCCTATAGGTCATAGCGTGATGATATATAAACTATAGCATTCCTCGATAAATGTACCTACTATTCAACACTGAAAGAATTTTCAAATCGGAAGAGCGGTTCCTGAGATTAGCGCGTTCAAAAAAACAAACAAACTCTTCAGCTTTATAATATTAAGTAATAAGTATATATATGTATATTTTAGTTTACTAACCTTGTTAAATAAGTTGGCTTATACGTTAAAATACCTACCCGATAGTGTAGTGGTAAAAAGCGCTCGGTCACTGCGCGAGGGCTGTGGTCTAGGATACTCTTCATAATTTTCGATATCATCATGTTCATGGCATAAAAAATTCTCTTTAGTGGATTTGCGTACTAGCAGAGTAACACAATCACACATGTAATGTTTTTTTTTACATTTGCATGCGGAAGTTTCAACAGCTAATTCAAAATGGGTTTTCATGGGAGTTATCTTATATTTTTGCTAGTTCTTTTGCTATAAATAAAGTTCATGTATCGATATCGATAAACTATCAGAAGAGATCACAGTACAATTATTTCATGTCAAAATTAGAGGAGGCAGTTATATATAAGATTCAACTATGTGTATTTAACGATAAGGTAAATCTGATTAAAAATATCATATTTTTATTAAAATACATTTTCTATGGCTATTCTTGCTATCTATTGTCATGTAAACGTAATTTAGACTAAAATAAAAAGATAAATATTTAAAAACTTCTGATTATATACGTTTTTTTACTATGTCCCGCTTTCAACGAAAGAATCCCGCTTTTTTCACTCAAATAGTTCCAAAATCCCGACTTGGCAAAAAAATATATCTGGCAACGCTGGTGATGATTGACTATCAATAATTCAATATACACATGGCATTCAATATACCAACAGGCCATCCACTCACTCATTATATAGTATTATCTACCTTTATCGCTTTGTTGTTTGGAGTTGTTTTTAAATAAAACTAATTGTGGATAAAATAATTTTAATAGCATTAATATGTAACAATAATTTCCTTCTCGATGGAAGAGGAGCGATAAATTGGTAAGACATATGGAATACAGATTTTTTCGTAGTACAAGTATTAATCGATTAAATAGGTAATAAATTCTAATACCCTGTCACATAACATTCGCCTTAAACTATATAGATTAACAATACGTATACGCTTAACAACTTTAATGTAAATGTAGAAAAATCTTGTCTAGGACGTTTACATCAAAGATAAATAGAGATGACAGGAACAAAGTCCTTCAATAATATTAAAAGATTTATCAACAGCATAAATAGTTACAATCTTTTCAAATAGGCTGAACACCTGACTAAATTGCACAACCTTGACTATTAAATAACCACTTTTAACTAATTTATTTATAAAAATAGAATTTACTATTCTCTATGCACACAACAGACAATATCACAACAAGCTATAAATAGACACCTCTTTTGAGAATTGAGATCTTATTCACAGCGCACGAACTCGTACAACGGTAACTTAGTCCTATTAAAATGTACTTCGATATAGAGTAATATAAGTAAATAATTCTCTATCAAGTAAATTTTATATAAAATATAACCAGAGAGTAAAAATGTTATTCACAGAACACATACGTCTTTATAACTGTGAGCACTGAACGTCGCACACTAAGTGCAACTATAGTTAATGGCACCGAGTAATATCACAACACGAACATATCGGTCGCAGACAGAAGGCACGTCACAGCGCGGGGCTCGCGTCGGCAGTCTTGAGAGCCTCCCGCAGGCGCATCGGCAGCTCGGGCGCCCGGTATATCGGGTCGGAGGGCGGCGGCAACACTAGCGCGTCCACAGACTTCTCGTAGCTAGTGTACGACATGTACAACTGCGATATTTGGCTTATCTCCTCGTCGGTCATGGCCACGGCGCGAAGTTGTTTCCTGATGTCGACGGTAGTGGACTCTCCGCACTTTGAGCAAATCTCGTCGAGGACGTATGTTTTGGTCCGTTTGTTCGGCGCGTGGTCGTGGTCGTGGTGGCAGGGCAGCGGCTCCACGAAGCGGCACTTGCGCGGGCGCGCGGGGCGCGCGGGGCGGCGCGGGCGGTCGGCCAGCAGCACCACGAGGCGGCGCGCGCGGGGCCCGGCGGCGCGCGCCACCACCTCGCCGCCGCCGCTCATCAGGGCCTTGCACAACTGCTCCGAGGGACTCTCCAAGTCGTAGTATATGCAGCGAGACTCCGAGCTGCTCTTGGTGTTGTTCTCGATGTGCAGACTGTATCTGAGTCGTATTTTCTTTGGACGGTTACTGTATTTCAGGTACACGTGTATCGGTATGTCTATCGATGCGCACCCCGACTCTTGGATCTCGTAAGGTGGCTCTTGGAGTACTGGAAGAGAGAGCGGACGAAGTTGATTATCGAGAAAATGATTTAAATCGATGTCTGAGAGCACAAAGCGCGAGTAAAGTCATTGAGATAATATTGTCATAGGTGGTTCTGGCTGACACCGGGCTATCAACTGGATGATAATTATGATGACTATGTAGAGTACGCATCACTGCCAGTACTGAAAACAAATTATAGTGTCGCCACGCCGGTTATCTTGCAAAATGTGAATAGACAAGATTCTCGTTAGAGGTCACCTATTTACAAAGTTATCAGCTGTTCTCCCAAGAGCGAAAGGGTGTTTTTAACTATATGTAGTATAATTTCTTTGTTTGTTTGCTGCACACACTACTAAAATAATAAGGAAAACGTAGAAACCAAAACCTTTGTCTGACGCTTTATTTTAACACTTGTTTTTCTTTTTTTATCTATTAAATCTACATGTAAATTAACATTAATTAAATGACTTAAGAATGCCTTTGTTGTCTCGGATATTTTTTTGTAATTACACGTTTTATTAAAATATTTTTGAATTCATATACTTATCGTCCAATGTTGTTGAAAAATATATTTGTTATTTCGCTCAATTCTGTACAGGTGATAAATCCTTGGTGAAGGATATTAACCATACCTTTGTGGGTATAGAGATAGTAAAGTCTATATCGGATTTAAATGCGTAGGCAACAGTCACACATTTAAACCCCAACAAAGTCATTCATGGAAATCATTCATGGGAAGGTTATCACCAAATAGTCTAGTCAACAAGTTCAAAAACGTGTTAAATAGACATAAAGCTCCTAAAAATATGTGCCATAGCTCATTCGATTCGGAATGACGTCTAGAAAAATGTTTTTTAAGGGTTTATTAGCACATAAAAAATTGCGATTGTTATTAACAAAATAAGAAAAAAAAAAAAGGTATTTAGTTTTTCGTTAATAACTTTTAAAATAATGATATTTAAGGAATTTTGAAAAAAGAACCTGAAAGAGGAGAAAATTTCCAATAAAAAAGTCCTAACTCCCGGAACTCTATCTATATTATTTATAAAAAAAAATTAACGCTGAAAATAGGGCTCCGCGAGGGCGTTACGGCATAGGCTCGCCGTCTAAAAAGCCGGTATATCACCTAAAATAATTTTTTTTTAATATTAAATAACAATTTAAAAATTTGAATAAATTATAGTGTAATCTAGACACTTGAACGAAAAAAACCTCGGTGAAAATATATTTTTTTGTCGATTTTTCAAAAAGTAACACCATTGTTAATTAACTAATTTTTTTCCAATCTCTGTTTTTATAAATTACGGTATAAAAGTTTAAATAATTGGTCTATAAATTTTTCGCTTCGTGGAGCTCTTTTTGTTTAGGTACTTAATAAAGTTATGCAAAAAAAAATTATTAAAGTTAATTATTTTGTTAATTATAATTTTTTTAAACTAACTAAAAATGAAATTTCTAAAAAATGTTATCAAAAAAAAATTTTTTTGGTAATATATTATTATTGCTGTTTTTGCACCTGATATAGGTATTAATTAACATTGGAAAAGAATTTTTTACGTCATTTGTTAAGAAATTGTTTATAAAAAAATAGACTATTTTGGGATTTTTAATTATTTTTTTTTTATTATCTTATAGCATAGGTGAAATGATGATTTTTAAAAAAAAAAAATTTTCTTTAATAATTTTTTTTATTGTTTATAATCGTTTTTTTATATTTCAATTGTTTAAATAATTAGTTAAGAAATTATTTTATCCTTAAAAATAATCATTTACCCTTTTCAATGGAATAACAGAGAAATAATTTTTTTTATAAATAATTTAATTGTTTATTAACTTAACAATTTATTATAAACAAATAATATTAACCGTTATATTTTTTTTCGAAAACTTTAAAAAATTACAAAAACAACCAAGAAAGAAAAAAAATTTTTTGTAAAAAATACAAAAATTTTTTTGTAAAAAATACAAAAAATTTTTTTTCTTAACTTTGTTATATATGGTTGTTTTTGTAATTTTTTAAAGTTTTCGAAAAAAAATATAACGGTTAATATTATTTGTTTATAACAAATTGTTAAGTTAATAAACAATTAAATTATTTATAAAAAAAATTTATTTCTCTGTTATTCCATTGAAAAGGGTAAATGATGATTTTTAAGGATAAAATAATTTCTTAACTAATTATTTAAACAATTGAAATATAAAAAAAAACGATTATAAACAATAAAAAAAATTATTAAAGAAAAATTTTTTTTTAAAAAATCATCATTTCACCTATGCTATAAGATAATAAAAAAAAAATAATTAAAAATCCCAAAATAGTCTATTTTTTTATAAACAATTTCTTAACAAATGACGTAAAAAATTTTTTTCCAATGTTAATTAATACCTATATCAGGTGCGAAAACAGCAATAATAATATATTACCAAAAAAATTTTTTTTTGATAACATTTTTTAGAAATTTCATTTTTAGTTAGTTTAAAAAAATTATAATTAACAAAATAATTAACTTTAATAATTTTTTTTTGCATAACTTTATTAAGTACCTAAACAAAAAGAGCTCCACGAAGCGAAAAATTTATAGACCAATTATTTAAACTTTTATACCGTAATTTATAAAAACAGAGATTGGAAAAAAATTAGTTAATTAACAATGGTGTTACTTTTTGAAAAATCGACAAAAAAATATATTTTCACCGAGGTTTTTTTCGTTCAAGTGTCTAGATTACACTATAATTTATTCAAATTTTTAAATTGTTATTTAATATTTAAAAAAAAATATTTTAGGTGATATACCGGCTTTTTAGACGGCGAGCCTATGCCGTAACGCCCTCGCGGAGCCCTATTTTCAGCGTTAATTTTTTTTTATAAATAATATAGATAGAGTTCCGGGAGTTAGGACTTTTTTATTGGAAATTTTCTCCTCTTTCAGGTTCTTTTTTCAAAATTCCTTAACTATCATTATTTTAAAAGTTATTAACGAAAAACTAAATACCTTTTTTTTTTTCTTATTTTGTTAATAACAATCGCAATTTTTTATGTGCTAATAAACCCTTAAAAAACATTTTTCTAGACGTCATTCCGAATCGAATGAGCTATGGCACATATTTTTAGGAGCTTTATGTCTATTTAACACGTTTTTGAACTTGTTGACTAGACTAAAAAGTTTATTAACTAAACACTCACAACTCCACAACTAGTGGGAGGGTTGTATCGTGGAATCACGCGAGACGAGGTGAAGGTGGGGCTTGAGGATTAAATATATAGGTGAAATCCAGCAATTGACAGCTGGCACGGACTAGGGGGCAATGACAAAGCGCAAATACTCCTTTCCGAAGTCATGTACGTTTGTAAAGTGAACAAATTTAGTTTAAGAAAACCTGAATGTTTTCTCATGATTTTTATAGGCACTTGAAAGCCAAGGACCAGTTCTAGTGAAGTGAACGAAAGGTCCAATCGGATGAATCGTGGAGTAGGTCAGTGCAGTGAGACTAATTTGGGCTATGGCTCTCTGAAGTCTAGGAGTGTAGGAGACATGAGGTGTTATTGGAAAGGTTCTTGCCTCTTTTAGGATAGACAAACGCCGTTGGCGGATGTAGGTGGAAGACGACCTTGTGCACGAAGGAGCTGATGTCGTGTCCGCTGGCACCACGCACCCACACGCGCCAGTCCAGAGCCAGCGCACGGCCAAGCGCGGATCGCCGCGGTTCGCACTCGTGACCAACCTCTAGCCATATGCGCACACACATCTGCAACCAAACGAGTACTTTATTACAACAAATATTTTAATATTTTGGTAGATTAGGTAAGAGCGTATCAGAGGGCCAGACGTATTTAGGGACTGTCGAATGCGCCAGTTAAATAATCTTCATATTAAAAAATTGGAATATTTTACACAGGAGCTAAGTAGAGCGATGTTGGAGGCATTATTTATGGCCTAGCACGAACGGGTCACTCTTACCACAAAACAGTAACGCCCGACAGCTTTATTCGGTTGCGTTCGATTAAAATAAAGTAGAGTTACAGGTGACCCTACAATACTTGCCCTTTCGTCCCAAACCTTCTCTTTTTGCAAAGGGTCACAAAGCACGCACGGTTTCTCAAGTTTATTTTACTGTTTATTAAAGCTGTCGATTATCTATCAGATGAGATGTGAACTCATCAGGCGCTCACTTATTACCAGCGCCACAGTTAGAGTAACGTATTGAATCTAAAAGCCCTTGACGTGCCTTATACAAGGACTTACTATGCATCCCAAATACCATAAAAAAGAAAAGTGAACGTCTAATACCTAATTAATTGGGCCTCCTAAAATGTTAAATCTTTTTAAGGGTTATTTTACTTGACACTCAGTGCATATTTCGATTTCAAAATATTCTTTTATCGAGTGTATTTATACGAGATGTTGTGAATTGATATGTATAAAAAGATAAGGTAATAGATACCACCTTCTACGGAACGCTTTACACTCAGGCTTTGGAAACTGACAAATTGGATTCTAATAAACAAATTGAGGGTGATTAGGGTATAATGGTTTCATATATTTATTCGAATTTTACACATAGAATAAAATTACTTTTTTATGGATTTTATCGCGGATTTAGTTAATTAAAAAAAAAATAACCATTACCTAAAGTATTCGGGTCGTCGAGAAGTTTAATGTCGTTTTGAAGTGCTCGATAATCGACTTCAAAGATTGCGTTACATACATACACACATACATACAAACATACATACAGGCGAAGTTAATAAAAGCGTATTGATAATAAAAAAAATAATGAAAACTCTTTAATTGGCACAAATTATCAATTTGTCACATCTGTATACGATGTCTGCATTAGCCAGAAGTCAGAACTGCGTTGCGAGTATTGCTTACCATTTCTGTTTACAAGTCAGTAATAACTTGAATATTACTGTAGGCAGGAGATATTTTATTAAACATTGTATTTATGGAAACACCAATAATTAATAAGATCTGTCTTTGAAGACTTCAAATTGAAAACAATAAAAAACAAACACATAGGTATTTGAGAATATATTTCATGTACTTATTCACTATTTTTTGTATTGTCGGTGAACACCGTTGCGGTCAACTGGTCAATAGTCAAATTGGCGGCGAGGAGTAATAAAACAGTCGCGTAAAAATTTAAATGTTCAGTTCAATGGAAAGCGAAAAAGTAATAAAACATAATAAATCATTTGCTATAAAGATCGTTATTGATAAAAGATATTATCAGCAGTAATTAGTACTCAAAATAGGATTAGTGCAACGCCGAAAGTAGGTAGGTACATATAAATTAAAATTACGTTTGGAGTAAGTTGTTATTAATTCGTATTCGCCGAAGAGAAGCAAACATATTTTACCTTGCTTAAAGTATTATGACTAAATTATAATTCCATAAATCCTGTGTTTTCTTTATTTTTGTGTTTAGAAAAATATTAAACTTTCATGTATGTACTTAGTGGTGCTACGAAGTGAAAATGTTGGTATTGTAAACATTTTAAATACATTATATAAGCTAAGGAACATTTGATAAACAATCGGTGGAAAATCAATAAATATATAACATAGTTGCAGTTTTAGTCTCCGTGGCGCAGTCGGATACATAGATTAGTGTTATACAGGTCGGATAGACGCCACCTGTGAAACGAGAGGCCGTGAGTTCGATCCTCGCACCGAGATAAATGTTTGTGTGACCCACAAATATTTCTTTCCGGACTGGGTGTTTGTGAGACCGATAAGTCGCTCGTAGTTCCTGATACCCACGACACAAGACTCGATCTTAGTGTGAAGTCAGGACTATGTATGTGAAATTTGGGTGTTATTTATTTAGTTTGGAAGATATGCATATGAGTTGACCAGTACTAGAAGTTATTGTGCATATCCCGAAGATATGCCCGCCTCCTATATGTACATATTGGAACGGAGATACCCAAGATAAAAATCAAAGAAAGTTTATTCTATGTCTCGGGTTCGAATCCCGCGATGTGTAAAGTGACACTGAATTTTCAATCAAATTTCAATTAATTATCAGCCGGAAGTTAGGAATTTATGCCATATAGCAAAAGACTGGCCCCTATCACACGTTGGAACGAAACATAAGGCGAAACGTAAGTCGCGGTAGCACCTCTGACCACAACTTCTGGGAAAAAGGCGTGATATTTGTTGGTAATATACTTTTTACGTATTATAAAAGTACGAATATAAAAGCTAATATTGACTCAAACACAGCGATATTCCACTAACATCTGCTGACGAAGAATACACTATCAAACATAGGCATGGAGTTAATATATTTATTAATATTACGGAATATGAAACCACATCATCAATATACAAGGCCAAAAGTCGGTATTGTCAAGGTAAAAGGAAATGTAGCGAATATAGCGGTGGATAAAAAGTTCGTGTTACGTCAACTTGGACACAGCCTTGACCGTGAATGGAGATTCGGCTCGACCGCCGTCGTCGCTCCAATATTAACAATTATTTCTTCATTTATATACTTTTTGTTGCTGTACTGATTTGTAGCAGTAAATTATCGTGACTAGGATTTCCTGAAAGGATTGATTTTCGCAAGTCACCCGGATGTGTGTTCATAAAATCAGAAAAATATGTCTTTAGGACATGAGTGCTAGAAGGAGAAAAGGAAAGTTGATTTGTTAATATTATTTAATAACATAGGATACATTTGGATGGTACTATCGAATTTAGTAAGATTGGAAAACTTTGATATATTTTTGATGAGGTGACAACATTGGGGTTTATAAAAGTCTGATTTAAAAAGCAGTGATTCGTCAGTGAAAGTTGTTGCCAATCCAAATACTGTGATTTATATTAGTATCATAAAAATCGCAAGTCTTGCTACAAATAAAAAATACAGAGCCATGTTTATAAAATAATGTCGTAATAACATTAAACTCAGCAGTTAAATGAAGTGTTTTATTAACATAGTGTACTTGTAACCACATTGTTACACAAATTCAGAACGAGGAAACTACGTTAAGAATTATCTAGACATGCAATTGGCCGGAATACAGGAATAGGTAGATTTATTTGGATATCCGTATATAGAATTATTAATACTAGTGGTCGCCTAGTGATCGAAATTCGACCAAATCAAGAAGAAAAAAAGTTTTTACCTGTATGATGATGTTGTTATTCTGATAATTCGTGCACATTTTTTGTACCTGAATGTTGTTATTGCAGATTGTTGCTACAGAACTTTCTTTATGCATATAATGATAGTCCGTGTACATTTAAATGTATCTTACTACTACACAATTTGTATAAGCGCTCAGCATTTCACGTAGTATTCGTTAAATAAATCTTTTCTGTTTGACATTCAACAAAACCACAGTAAATATTTTTTTCTGATTGACATTCAACGATGTCTATAATAAACCAAAGAAACTTTTGACCAAAGAGTATGTATACGCGTACAAATACTTGTGTATGCGTGTGTCAAATGCATGCTGGTTTATTTATTGATTTAATGTACTTTTTATGCATTATTATTAAAATCTTGTTTTATATTACATTTAATATTAGGCTTAATATTAATATTATTGCCTCATTTAAAATTAATATTCTCTTTTAATATTAATATTATTATCTCATTAGGCAAATAAAACCTTTTTTTTGATATGTCTATGTCAGAAGAACAAAATGAAAAAGAAAAGAAACAATTTGACACCAGAGTATGTATACTTGTGTATGGATGTGTGTGTGAAATGCATGGCAGTGTGTGTAATGTTTTATTTTTTGATTTAATGTACTTTATAAGCATTATTATTGAAAAATATTAGCATTCTCCACTTCTCCTACACATAAACTATAAGTGTGCCAAATTTTATGCTCCTGCGTCCGCGCAATTTTCGTAAAAAGGGATCCAAAGTTTTTGCATCACGTATTAATATATAGATGTGCCGAATATGGATGGATGAATATGGACGGCCATATTCATCCCTCTGTAAGGCACGGGCTCCTCTACAACCGAAAGTACAATTGAGAGGCCCTAGGCCATATAGTCCACCAATCTGGTCTAGTGCGGATTGGCGGACTTTACATACCGTAAAAATTCTCAGAAATCTCTATGGTATGCAGGTTTTCACGATATTTTTCTCCATAGTTATAATGCACGGTGATTAACTATCAATACACACATGAATCCTAAGTCAGAGGTGTGCCCTAAGATTTGAACCCGCGACCACCGTGCACACGTCGGCGTCTGCGACTGGTAGGTTACCATCAGTTCGCCAAGCATTTAACGTACGCATGCAGTTACCAAAAAGAAATAAAGATTACCTTAAAATCTCAATTTTCTATCACCCGTCTTCAACAAATAATGACATTCATGACAATAATGACAATCGCAATCATGATTCAAAATGACAACGATATTTATAGCACATGCTTTAAAGAGTTTTGTTTCACTGGGTGTTATAAAATATACTAATATTTCATGGAAGCCGTAACGAAATCGCACATTGAATTTATATGCATCGGCGATATTAAATTACTGCTTGAGTGCGGTTATTTCGCAATCTGTTAACGCCTTGCCCTCTGCGTGGAAGGTTCATTGGCTCGCGCGTGCGTTGACATGTTTTTAATTTTTCAGTTATTTAAATATACAAGCTAGTTTAAAAATTTACACACGCTAACTTACATACATACATAAACTCACGCATTTTTCCCAGAAGGGGTAGGCAGAGGTGCCAGGGCACCCACATTTCGCCTTGTATGTTCCGTCCCACGATGTGATAGGTGGCGAGCCTATCGCCATATCGGGCGCAAATTCCTGACTCCAAATTCAAAAATTCAAATATCACTTTGCCCAACCCGGGATTCGAACCCGAGACCTCAGCTTTGTAACCGTACCGTAGTACAGCTACGCCACTGAGGCAATCACGCTAACTTACTTGCAAGTTAAAAAAATCTCGTTTTGTGGCTTCATGGCTCTTTGATGGGATTGAGTGCAAACAAAGATTTCTTCGTTCCGTGGCTTTTTTCACGCACATTCATTTGATTTGACTCGTAGTTACCACCCTCCATGGCACATTTGGTTAGACACCGGTGGTGAAACGAGAGGCTGCGGGTTCGATCCCCGCATCAATACAAGAATGATCCATAGGTTTTTGTTTGGGGCATGGGTGTTTGTAAGACCGAGAAGTATTCGTTGTTTCTCACAACACAAGACTCGATCTTAGTGTGAGATCGGCACTATGAAATAACATAGATGCATACACAAACTCTCGCCTTTTTCCCAGGAGAGGTATGCAGAGTAACCAGGACACCCACGTTTCGTCTTGTGTTTATCGTCCCACGATATGATAGAGAGTCTACTGCCATATGGGACACGAATTCCACCGTTCTGATGTTGAATAGAAAAATCTAATATCACTTATCCCGATCCGAGATTCGAACCCCAGAACCTTACGTGCAATAGGCGAGACGACAGTATCAAAAAATTAAAAATT
Organism: Hyles euphorbiae; assembly: GCA_023078785.2. NCBI lineage: Eukaryota > Metazoa > Arthropoda > Insecta > Lepidoptera > Sphingidae > Hyles > Hyles euphorbiae. Next base: position 4,697,669 of record CM041049.1, read on the forward strand.
TTATGTTTTTAAGGGAAAATACATATTACAAGGATTTCAAATGATAATTCAGTTTTAATCTATACTTGGAGATTAATAAGATTTTAAATAAAATCAAAGTACAAAATATAGCAATCGGCCATTTTGACAAAAACGCTCTTCACAACACATGATGTCACGCCTATGTAAACATGACCATAGACTAGGAACTAAACTTTATTATTATTATTATTATTATTATTACTATCGCAGTCACAGAGTACATCCTATATACGGAGATACAGTTAACAGTCAGATTATTGGAATTAGCGCCCTGTGTCGGTACACGACGCGACGTTCGAATAGGACATAGGTTTTATCAATATTTAATTAATTTATATTATAAATATTTTCCCCAGTAATTTCCAAAGCCCGAAATTTTTACTGAGTAGGCTTTTGGAAATTAGTTTAGAGAAAACATGACTAGAGTTAAGCGAAGGTTTCTAAGTAAATAAAATAACAGTTTAACGGTTGTATTGTTTTTTATTATGATTTCTCTTGTGATTATAATTATATACAGATACTTTTGTTTCTCTCTATTCATATTTTTTCTTAACAACAATAATTACACGATGTTGAGAGAAGCGACATCTACTGCAAATGGAGAAACTATTTCATTCCAAAGAAAAAAAGCAATGTATGGACTGTTAAGCCACTGGACCACAGACTAAGTAGTACACAATGACATGTTTACCTAGTAGTGACATCACAGCGGACGCCATGACACCTACTAGCGTTTTTTGTGCACTATTGAAAAATTATTAGAAAAATGGCTTAAAACTGTGTTAAGCCTTTGTTAATTCTTGAAATATAGATTTTTTCGTATATAATAAATGTGTGCCCATATTTTAGAATATAATTTGAAAATCATTCGTCTCGCCTATTATACCGTAGTACAATTGCGTCACCGAGGAAAGGATTAAGGAGTATAATAATCGTTTGCTGTTTTTAGTTAGGTATCTAATTATTTAGTTTTACAGGAGTCTGCTCTTTTTACTCCAGAGATTTTACAGGACAGTTTGTTTTACAGGATACCCTTTTGGATAAAATAAATTAAATTTTATTAACCCAAACTTTGGATCTGATAGTTATCATAATAGCAAATAGATTAATCTGTCAGATTTAATAACAATAATCAAATAAACATGTTTACTCGTTCTGAAGATACTATAAGAGATTAATTTATCGAAAATAATAATAGTTTTTAGTATATTAGTCAATTGTCTCATAATTGTTTCTGCTAATCCAGTCCCATGAAGTAATCGAAATGACCGAAGTTAAAAATTGAAAAAAAATAACCAAATCGCGCGTATAAATATAATAGCCTGGTTTTATTAATGGTAAGCATATTTAATAAATTATCAATAAATATAAATATAACAAATCTTTACGCCTCTTTAATGTTATGCATACATGGAATTAGAATCCTAGGTCGTATGTATGTTTCTTGAAGTTCGAGGCGTTTGAAAAAAATATGAGAGTACAATAATGTGTATTTGACAACTCCCTCTAGTTGTTAAACAGCTGGATATAAGACGTAAGGTTGCCGTTTTGATTCGTGCACCACCACAAATGTTTGTGTGACCGGCAAATATTTGTTGCATATGTGGTTCTTGACACCAAAAAGCCTCTTGTATTTTCCGATACCCTCCACACAAGACTTTGATCTAAGTGCGTAGTCAGCAGAGCGTCATGGCTTATCTAATGAACATTTCAAAACGTAATTCAAAATAATAAATTATTAATAATAATAATAATAAATAATAATCTTTATTGCAGACCCAAGATCCATATTACACGCAAGTAAAACACACAAAATAAAATAATGCAGTAAAACAATTAAAACATATGTCAAACAGAAAATAATACTTATAAAAATATATATCACAGTCGGGTGGTTACCTCCACCCAGTGTCTGTATGTTGCAGTCAGCATCAGCCTTTCAGCCAGACTGGTAATAATTGTGTTCTTACACGCGTCAACTCTGGACATGAAACACGCAATGCGTTTTCTGTGTATGGCGTTAAACGTATCCACGCCAGCTTGTGCAAACATTTCAGAAGCGCTACAGTACCGTTTGAGGCCCATAAGATGCCTAAAGATGTTGTTATAGGCAACTCTTATACCGTCATACGACTTTTTTGTATAATTAGTCCAGAGCTGACACGTATAAAACGACTGGCAGAACGATTTAAAAAGTGTTATCTTCACATCAGATGATGATTTATAGAACTTCCTTGCAATCATGTTACCCACAATACAAAGAGTTCTCCGCTGACGTTCTACATCTGCATCATCCTTTAAGTTAGATGTGACAATATGGCCAAGGTACTTGAAGCTCTCCACAACTTTCACTGGCTGTCCTCTAAGGCAAATTGCCGGCACGTGGTCTGGCCCTTTTCCCGATCTAAATATTACCATTTCAGTCTTTTTTGAGTTGTAAATTAAATCATGTTTCTCCGCGTAGTTCTCACAAATCTTTAAAAGTTTCCTCAGTCCTTTAATTGACGGACTGAGCAACACCATATCATCAGCGTAGCTCAGATTGTTGACAAACCTACCATCCAATCTGAGCCCCACTTCTGTGCTGCTCAGTTCGCCAAGTAAATCATTAACATACACTTAACATACACAATTATTAGAAATCACTCGGCACAATGCTACAAAGTGTTGGTCAAAGTAGTTTTATTTTTATTTTTACTCGAATGGCTGTTATTTGAAAACAATCGGGGAAAGGACTATAATATTTTTTATTGCAATGCCGTTTGGTCTATCTCAAGTTACTGGTTTATCGTCTTGTTCTGTGACAACCTGTATACGTATTATGTATAGAGTAATATTGTTTTAAAGTTGTGAAGGTTGATGATGTAGAAGGCGCTTCCAAGAAGTATGTTTCAATATAAATGCATATTTGTGAGTTATCAATAATATTTTATCAGATGCAATGAAACAGTGCGACTTAATCCCATAGTCCTAGTAATGGCGGCGTATTGCAAATTAATTAATTTTATCAATTAATCCTTGATATACCGAAATATATCACAACTTACAAACAACAAAAGCAACACCGACTTGTTTTGTTAAAGCAAACAATTGCTGTGTTTCGAAGACAATATACTCACAATACACACGCACGCACTAATATTGGATACTGACGGCTTTTTTCATAGACAACTGAGAATTTATAAACTTACTAGCGGTCCGGCCCGGCCTTGCCCGGATGCATATACTTTTTGACTTCAGTCCACTTTAGAAACAGGAACTAATTCGCGTTATAACTATTTTATATATTTAAACCCACCGTTACTGCCTTACTTTACATTTCCTATCCTATTCCTTTGGTGTGAAAGATTATCGAATATATTTGAATTCCTTGCACACCCATAGGAACATTACATTTTGTCGGATCAGAAAGTAGCCTATGTGTTAATCCAGTGTGTAAGCTACCTCCATTTCAAATTTCGTTAAAAATTATCGTGCGGTTTGAGCGTGAGGAGGTAACACACACAAACTTTAGCATTTATGATATTAGTAGGATTTTAGCTATCAAATATTTTGTCTTATTCGCTCAAACTGAATTCAATGTCGTTCGAGAGGGACAAAAAATTCGATAAGTACAATATTTTTGAAGTGAAAACTTCTTTAGCGGCGTTGAGCACTTTTCTGTAATGGGTATAAAATCTTAAACTCGCGTCAGTACACGTGACCTGATCGAAAAAGCGTAGGACGGCAATGACGTTTAGGACGGATGGAGAGTAGACAGCTATCCCCTCTCTACAGCGCGGCGAAAATGTATGCCTGGGCCTACTGTTTCGTTTTTTTTTCAGTTTCACCCACTTTTTCCAAAATTGTCCCATAGCCCCCCCCCTGCCTTCCCCCACCCTTATTCCGAAATAGTGCCTATTAGCCTCCCCACCCCCTAAAAAACTACCCCCTAAAAACTAACCCCTAAAAAATTACCCCCCCAAAAAAAATATATTTTACCTCCAAAAAATTAATTTAAGTTAGCCTCCCCACGAAACCTTCCCCCCCCCCTCCCTTACCCCCACCCCGAAAATTTACCTCACCCCCCCCCCAATCCTATCTCGGCCAATATAGATCGTAGACCCACCGAGTTTGGTATCGTTGGAACCGGCTCGGTGAGCTCTACAGATTGGCCCCAACCAAATCCCCAAATTCCTCCCTCTCTCCCCTAAAATATTTGTCCAGGCATAACTCCGTCATTTCTTAAAGTAAACCCCCCGTGTTTGGAATCGTCTTGACGAGCTCGACAATCGAGAGCAGGCAAAATACGATTTTTCTTATTTTTACTATGGGATCAGGCTGGGGCAGCAGTCTAAAATTATATGTAATTTGCAATCTGTACCCACGGTCTTCCCCCGGTATTTTTGAAGTGAAAACTTCTTTAGCGGCGTTGAGCACTTTTTCTGTAATGGGTATAAAATCTTAAACTCGCGTCAGGACACGTGACCTGATCGAAAAAGCGTAAGACGGATGGAGAGTAGACAGCTGTCAGTTAGCTGTCAGTTTATAAAGCTTTGATGAATTGCCAATGATTTTGAGTGGAGATTTCAACATAAACTTCGCAGACGATAAAAATCAACTATTAATTGAATTTTTAAATAATGAATTTGGTTTAACTATGTCGAATGATCGCAATCTTAGCACAACGAAATACAAAACTACTATTGATGCGGTCTTTATTAGACATTTAAATAGGTTCGAATCAAAACTGTTCGTTTCTTACTTCAGCTACCATAAACCTATCGTATCAGTTTTAGAGATTGGCGATGATAGTTCTGGTAATGATGATGGTGAAAAAGTCGTTGAAATTATGGATGAAAGTTGATTTTTCGGAGAGATAAACTTTTGAATGTAAAATAATTGTAATAGTTTTAAAGTGTTAAATTTTTAATGTAATATAAATTGTCATGTTTGTGTTCGATAGCGCAATAAATGAATATTGTATTCTACCACATAAATGATAGTACTTTTATACTGATAAAGCAATTGGTGCAAAATTATTCCCTAACCATTCCAAAATATCAAACATGCTCAACACAAGTTTTCACTTCTGCCGACACTCCCGGAGTGCAACCCGTCTTTTTTTAAACTGTCTCTGAATAGGGCCCTAGATGTTTATTGATAACTAGCGGCCCGGCCCGGCTTCGACTGGGTGCAAATACAGATTCCAGTCCATATTTTATTTAAAATCAATATGACAGCCGTTGTCTAAACTGCTTATCCAATTTCAATCCCATCCTGTACCTATTCTTATGTCCCGTTTTATCCACCTTATATTCTATTCTATCCCATCTCTCCAGATTCAAATCATTATTTTGATATGGAAATATTATAACACTGTTACTACTCCGACGACATTCATTGAAATCAATTAAAAGATACCATAGATGACCCGACCACGCTTCGCTATGGCTTAGTTATTATATGATGAATTTTATATTGAATTATTTAGCATAGCAAAAAAGCCCGACCCACCTTTGCCTGGATGCAGATATTTTTTTATTTTACTCCACACCAAATACATGTTATTTTTCGTATAAGCTCTTGTATACCTAAACATGAATTAGCTATCCTACTGTCCTGCTCAATTCCGTCCCATCCCGTCTGTTCAGTCACTTCCCGATACGTCCCGTCCTTTCTCTTCATTGACCATCCCGTCTTATACCGTGCATTTACATTTCGTCCTATCAAATGTGTCAGCTATCCCAGTCCTCTCCCCTACCTCCCACTCTATTATATCCTGTTTCTCCATATCCAAATAGTGTGCCTTATAAATTTTTGACATTAAACACTTTAGCGATTTTGATTATCCATGCAATATTCCATCCCTTATTTCACCCCCAGTATGCTGTTTTCCAAAAACATTACGCCATTACTTTTTGTTAGTAATAAAGAGATTAAATATAAATTTTCATAGAAATACACTCACACACACAATTAATGTAGTAACGGGCATTGAGTAACGGTAGTAACAATTATATTTAACTGGTTTCTCAAGACACAGACAACGCCTAATTTGAGAATCCCTGCAATATTCTCCATAATTATATAAAATTGTTATTTTATTCAGTTCAGTTCAGTTTTTATTTTTATGTGTTATTTTATGAAAGATTTTTATTTTCAAGTGACATTCTATCTTGAAAAGAAGTAAAACTTCTTACGTGTGAATATTATTTATTTGATTGTCCTATATTTATTTAGCTTCATAATATACTCTTTAGTTTCATCCATCCATCCATCCATCAGCCAAAGGAAGTCCACTGCTGAACATAGGCCTCTTTAGTTTATAATTATATTAATATTAATACTCTTTAGTTTACACAAATTAAATTTCTGAACGTATGCATAAATATTTGACAACCAATTTAAATGTCAACCACTTTTCATTACTGTCATTATTTTACATCTTTAAAATCTAAAATACGCCATTAATCGAATATTGTGGATATATGTTGTCGATTCGGAACCTTTATTTAAATACGTTATTTAATTTGAGGGAAGAGTTTACCGTATTGACGGTATGAACATTAAATGTTTGACAGTTACAAACCCATGAACATTTTGTATGGTAACATGTAAAAATCCAAATATCTTACGGAACCCTATTTTTTTCCAAAATAAAATATAGTCTATGTTACTCGTGGATAATGTAGCTTTCGAATGGTGAAAGAATTTTTAAAATCGGTCCAGTAGTTTTTGAGCCTATTCATTACAATTAAACAAACAAACAAACAAACAAACTTTTCCTCTTTATAATATTAGTGTAGATAATAATAAATTTATTTAAACTGCGTTACAAATTTTACCTTAATGACTAATCAGAACAATTAAGGCTCAATTGCACAAACTAACTTTGCCAATACCTTTGCCCTTGAAACTGTCAATTCCATACATTCGCAAGGTCAAATAGGTACATCTGAAATGTATGGCGATGACATTTTCATAGGCAAAGGTATTGGCAAAGTTACTTGGTGCAACTGAGCCTAAGAAATGTAACTTAACACTATAACTTATTTGCCCCGAACTAAGCGCAATGCTTGTAGTATAGGTGCCTGAGTTGGACTAACGTTTATAACAAAGGTTTACAATTACTATAGGTAGGTATTGTTGATTATTGTATTTGTTTTTTATGCTTGGACGACAAAGCTACAATGAAATACACGATAGTAAGTGTAAGAAGAGTATCCAACGCAGTGAGAGTTAGGTCCCACCAGTCAACACGATTATGGCACTAAGATCGAGTCTTGTGTGGTTGGCATCAGAAACTACGAGAGATTTTTCTGTCCCACAAACACCTAGACCCGAAACAAATACCTGTGGTTCACACAAAAATTCCTCTTTGTGTAGGGATCAAACCCGCAGCCTCTCGTTTCGCAGTTAGCGTCTAACCAACAGCGCCACGGAGGCTGTCAATAGTACAATAATTGTCTATATAACATTGAGAAAATATACTAGAGGGGACACTGCAAACAAAATGTTTGTAACAAAATGAAGGGTACATTATATTTCTGTCTCTGTCACGCCTACGAAGTAACATATCTTCCCTCTCGCTTCAATGTGTACCGTTGTGCACGCACCATACGCACAGATTTTGTTCCCGATGTCCGCTCTAGTATAATACCTCAATGCTATATAAATATTTTCCGTGTGCAGACGTTTTGCGATGTGCTCAATGTAAATATTAATACCGTTATATAACAAGCGATGTTAACAACTCATAAAATATAAAAACTAGTATTTGTTACTTAACCATGTTACATGTGAATGTTAGCGGACTCTATTGAGCGATGATTTATTTCGTCTCACAATTTTGTTCAATCAATTAGAGTGGTTATATTTTAGAGTGTCGAGTCGTATTACAAATGTTACTTTTTATAGACTAATTATGTCTTATAAACTCAAGGTAATCTATATTAAACATTACAAATGCGCAAGTTTCTGTCTATAGTTTACTGATTAGACTGAATCGATCGTAAATTAATTCGGCAACAATGAAATTATACGTGAAAAGGAACAAAATATATTATTCAATACTAATCTCAGACTATGTGTATGAATAGACAATTTTATAAATAGGATGTTAAAGGTATATTTCTGGTTAGATTTAACTCAAAAAGATATCGCTGAACAAACAGAAATGAATGTGAAAAAGAAACAAACCTACTTGTTAAAGGAAAAAAATATTTCTATTAGTAAAGTTTACTGGAGACTGTCCCGCCCTCACACCCACCACTGCAACTCCTGTAAGCCAGGATCAACAGTGGCACGCAATGTAGTGACACCGAGCATTGAAGCTCGGCGAGTCTCCGGGAATGTCTAACTTGTCTTTAACCCTCAACGAATTAGTAGAGTTTAACAACTCTCTCTAATCAGGCACAGAAATGCTACTGCTGAACATAGGCCACCCCCATGTCAATGTCCCTAGATCCTTGGGGGAATCCTATGAGTTTCTAAAATAATTACAAAAATAATAGCTGCTACCATTATCTACATATCACTTAGGTATATTGCAATGTTACGTAACAGAAATAATCATACGTCGGATCTTTCCTACTTAATTAATAAAACAATCAGTAAATATCTACTCAATTTATTTTAATGTATTTAATTACAAAGTCCATTATGTTTTGTATTGGTACTCAATTGGAATAAAAAAAGTATAATTACAATTTGTTCAATTTTACGAAGTGGTTGTAATAATAGATTTGTGCCAGACTGGATGAGTTGGATAATCCCTATCAAGGGCGGATCCAGCTTTTAAGCCCCCCTCTGGCTTCATATTAGTACGAGAGATGACAACCAAAATTTTTGTCTCATAGCAATACGGCCACAACCGCATCAAATTGATAGATTTGATTATTTCGAACTCGAAAATACCAATTTCAGACATTTTTCGCGTAGCGTTTGACCGCACTGAATTTTCAAATATGTCAACAAATTTTACCGGACTGTATCATAGCAATCTGTCTGATTTTCTGACTGTAGTTATATAATAGCTATAAGATACCGAAAACATATTTTTCAGAAGTTAATAGTGTAGCGCGTACCCAAAAAATAATTTAGAAAAATTAAAAATGAGACAAAAAAATATGATGATAGCAATCCGTCTGAAAATGTTCTTTACGGGTAAATTAGAATTAGTTAATACGAAAAAAAATATTTTCAGAAGAAAATTCAGATGCAACAAATTTTGAGACCATTCTAAATATGTTAAGGAATTTTACCGATCGGTATCATAGCAATCTGTCTGAAAATTGTTGAAATTAATGAAATGAATTAACCAGATGTAAAAAAAATATATATCAGAAGAATTCAGTGTAGCACCTCCCTTATCAGACAACTTTTCGATCTCGACCGTATTGAAGCGTGACTGATTGCAAGTTGGGCAATCACCTTGCTTTTGTCTTGCCAAAATAGAGCGCGGACAATGTATCTTTGCTATAAAAACGTCTATTATAATTGATAATTTTGAATTCTTAAAATACTACTCTTCCATCCCCGAAAACTTCGTCAATGGGAGATGAGCAAACTATGCCTTATCATTGGGAATAGAAGAAAAAAAACGTCCGCGAGCCCTCGGACAACCAGCGACACACCCACGTCCGCCTGAGCTACTTATAATTTGTTGTCACTTAAAGTGAGCGTTATTTCAACGGTTAGGACAGCTGGTGAGTGACTATGTATAGTAAGAGAGTGGCAGGAGTATAATATGCGAAAAAACCATTCTCACCGCAGCAGAAACGTAAGAAGCGCTCAGGCATCGGCCAAGCGACTCCAAAACATTCTTTTCTCTTTTGGGAGTACATGCGACATCTAAAATGTCTGAAAACATTTTTTTTGCAATCTTGCCTTATTTATGAACGGTAGAAAAAAATTTCATTCGGATTGCTATGATACAGGTCGGCTAAATTTGTTGACATTTTCAAAAATTCGCTGCAGCTATATTGTATTGTATTGTATCAGCCCATATACGTCCCACTGCAGGGCACGGGCCTACTCTACAATCGAAAGTACGATTGAGAATGGTTAGGCCATATAGTCCACCACGCTGGCCTAGTGCGGGTTGGCGGACTTACATACCATAGAAATTCTTATGAATCGCTATGGTATGCAGGTTTCCTCACGATGTTTTCCTTCACCGTTTTAGTGCGTGGTGATTGACTGTCAATACACACATGACTCCGAAAAGTCAGAGGTGTGCCCTGGGATTTGAACCCGCGACCACCGTGAACATGTTGGCAGCCGCGTCTAGTACGTTTACCAACAGGCCACCACGCACTTATATACTACGCGCAAAATGTCTGAAAACCAACTTATTCGTCATAATATTATGAAATCTATGTACATTTCCAATATCAGACGTATTGCTATGATACCGACTGCCTTTTTTTTTGGACACAGCAGAAATAGCCTCACATGCAATTGCTACACTTTTGACCGTTACTACCTACCTAGTCGGGTTTAGAATTACATAATCTAACGATTTTATACAGTTTCGACCGTATTGCTATGGTACATGGTTTTGGTCGTCATCTCTGGGACTATATGGTCATATAGTTCTTGTCAGAGGTCCGATTTAAATATTCGGATTCGTAACAATGATTTTTTAAAGTAACAACCGTGATTTTTGTTTATATTTTTACTTATAAGTTATAAAGTTTATCAACAAGATAATAAATAAATTCTGTCATTCTGGAGTCCATCCAGGGGGGGGGGGAGGGTCATGACCCCATGACCTCCTCCCTGAATCCGCCCTTGTATGTTAATTCGCTATTTTGCATTCATCGGTCTTTTGAGAATCCTTATTTATAGTGAATCCAAATTATGAATTTGATTCAATTATTTGTATTATGATGAAACACGAGTAGAATGATACGTAAGACAAATGACTGATATGGATCAAAACAAAGATATGACGAATGATTGATGTTGATTGAAAATGTTGAAGTAAGAAAGTATAGAATAGTCGAGAACTTATGAAATACTATAAAAGATGGAAGACGGACGAAGTAAAGACGGTTTATAGAAAATGAAAATACACTGAAGAACAACTAAGCAATCCAGTTTAATTTTGACCCAAGACGGAAATATTCCCACATCATATCTTTATATATATGTATATTATGTGGGAATATTTACCGTACTCACAATACGCTATACCTTTATTACAAAAGCAAGTATTCCTGTTTTACCGATACTAATGAATGAATGTTATTTCTTTACATATATTTATGTTTCTCAGATGTTATCTAAAGCTTAACGTTTGTCGTCCTAAGATATCTGGGGAAGCCTATTATTATACGTGTGACCGTTACCGAAGGCGCTTACTCGGTATACTGATATAAAATGGTTAGGGATTCGGAGAACTGACAGGAAGGGCTATGAGAACGCCCTAGCACACTAATTCATAAACTTTTAGTCAAGAGGGTCCATTTGTCAATTTTTATGTTTAGTCGGTTGATTAACTGGTTTGGTTTTTGCAAATACAGTACCAAAATGTAAATAAATAAAGGGTCGTTCTATCTATGCATAAATAAATTACCTATGCTACAATGATTTAAAGGATGATGTTAGATTGGCTCCGCGGATCACTGGTGTCTGGGGATGCTTTTTGGGAACCACTAACCTAACACCATCGGAATTTCCCAGGTGTCTAAAATTTAATTGATAAACAGCGAATCTCGTATCTAAGCCATTAGTTTGTTTATCCGTTTAGACTATAAAATACATATTTAACTACCACTGTGTTAAATACCTAACACATAAATATCCTACAAGTTTCTTGAATAATTATAATGATGAAGTCCCATACATCCGTGAGCAGCCGAATCTATTTAAATTTAGTTTGGCACGCGACCTATTTTCATAAAAAAAAATAAAAAACTACGTGTTTTCCTTAGTTACGAGTATAGAAGGGAAATATACAATATTCTGCTGCGATCATTAAACAGACATTGCTGGTAGCGATAACCTTAAAGCATTCTCTTTGTCGAATGTGCATGAATGTAGTCTATTAAAACCCTAATAAACATTCAATTAATTCCATTTTACAATAGCTTTATTAAAGCATATTTAAATTAGCATATTAAAATATTGCATGCTGGGTTCTACAGGTGATGTGCGATTAAACATAATCTCAGTATAATATTCCGAGTGGATGTGTTCTATTCAATAGCAACGGCAAGCATTCATTAAAATATTTTATTTGTAATATACTTATCAGGACCTATGACTGTTTTCTTTTTTTTTTTTTTTTATTGCAGTGAATGGCGAGACGAGCATGCCGTTCGCCTGATGGTAAGCGATACGACGGCTCATAAACAGTAGCAACATTCCACTGCGCTCGCCATCCTGAGACATAAGATGTTAAGTCTCAATATGTCCAGTAGTTGCTCTGGCTACAATGTCCTTCAATCCGAAACACAACAGCGCATTTAAGCAGTGTTGTTTCACGGGAGAAATAGACATTGCGGTGGTACCTACCCAGATGGCCTCTCACATATGAGAGACCTACCACCAGTAAAAAAAAGTGTTTTTAAAGATGATTACAGATTAAATATACCTACTGCATTAAATGTACAGTCACTCAATTGATTTAATAGTTCAGTGTTAAAAAGTATAACAATTGAGCAAACGACTCCTATATTTAAAATCTTCATTTTACATACATAATGTATTGATGTTTCGTTTATAAAGTATATAGCTAAAAAACGAGAAATACACTAGTATAGAAATCAACATCGGTACAAATATTCATGATTCATATATGTAATTATATCGGCTTTGATGATTGTATACATCAAAACTAGTTTAGTCGACAATTTGTAGACAAATCGGTCACCGCATTATTTAGCTGATTTGAATAAATACAGTAGTATCTACCTTTTCTCGTTAGAAGAAAATATAACATTACATAATGGATATAATCCTAAGACCTCAGATAAAACACTTTATGGCATGCCATAGGGTGGAAAACGCGATAAGTATATAAAGTGTGTCAAATTTTACACCAATCACCTTACTTATAAAAACACTTATAAAACTGATTGCAAGAAGTAGAAACTTAAATCTAGATTCCTTGGGTCTGTCTCTACAAAAAACAATGCTTAGTATAAATATAATTAATTTATTATTCATTCATAATAAAAAAAATGTGAAATAATAGGTTTTGAATATTTTTTTATTATACCTGTAACAATACTGAATATACCTTGCCAACGGGACATAGCAACAATACGCTGATCGGTTGCCACTTAAAATAAATTACGGTAATGGTGAGTTTTCAATACGATTTGTATACTATGCAAGACGCAAATAAAATGACTTGCGTTATAGTGACCGCGTGACTTATGAATACAGAATATCGTCACCAGTTTAAGAAAACTTGCAAGCATTTAAAGCTGCAATGTGATAGGCGTAGGTGTACTAAGTAATGTAAGGGATTATTAGATCCCCGTTAATTTCGCAGACCAAACAAATCATGGCAGCAATGCGGACGGGACTCTAGATAAAGGCCATTTTAAACGCTCATTCAAAGCTTTGCTGATCGAGGGGGTTGTCAGGGAATCATTAATGAAATTATTGGATTAGAAAAGCAACGTTCTCTTCCGTTACAAGATAATGTATATAGCACACATAAATTTTCGGTTTTGCGTCAATGGTTTTGCGCTGCCATTGCAGAATTCTGCAGACAGTACAAGTGTAAAATGACCTATTTAAGTCATCACTACTTTCAGCATTGAATAGATCGTAGTTCTCCTCTTTGATTCAGAGGAACCAGTAAACTTAACTCCAACACTAGCCTTGTCCTTGTTAGTGAGCTTCATATAACTTTGAAAATATCACGAAAAAATATTACATGTGCTGATTTCCCTGCCAAGTTTTTAAATGTCGATATTATCACACAAAATGTACAATTTAGTCTTAATTCGAGTGTTCATGTTAACATTATGCGGTAGTCTTATCATGCGGTGTATCCGCGTACAAGCTTGATGTACACAGATCCGATCTAATTACGTGGTACATGAATGTACCAGTGATTAAATCTGCTAGATATATAATCATTTTAATACCCTTTTTATTTGGCGGTCATGTTTTGAAATCCAGCGTAATCTCTTTACCTACGTGTAATTTACAAGAAAATGAGTATTTCTTTAGGAAAAGGAGTGGAAGTTTACTGGTTGATAACCCTTATCATCACTTACACGATGTTCATTGCTAAAAATAGAATTCATCCAGAGATTTCCACTGCGATACATTTTACATTACACATCAATACAATTAACACAGTCCCATACATAAACCTGATGAAGAAACGAGGATAATGTCGAGAGTATTAGACACTACTAGAAGCTTTTCCGTCTCTCTAGAGTCTAGACAAAGTCTCGAAATAAATACGTCAGGCTTACTAAACGTATTTGTCGATTCAAGATTCTTAGATTTAGCCTTCGATTTACAACTGCTGTCTTTACCAACAGGGTAGATCCGTGGTTCCTAACCTTTTTAGGTCCTTTACCCCTATGATCTAACTAGGGTGACTGATTTTACCCCTCCTCCTTAGTATAAGTTTGGTAATATTCGAGTTTGTTTCACTTAAGACAAAAACAAGCCCATTGTTACCCCCGCAAAATACAACTTTTACCCCCGCGGGGGTAATTACCCCTAGGTTAGGAACCACGGGGGTAGATGATACAGGCACATGTTTGCGTATTTAAAATTAACCAGTAGGTTAATTTACCAATATCTGAATAGTCAAAAATTTATTTGTCGTCAGTACTATGCAGTACTGATGAGACTATTGGTATCCACCAAGAGCTCAATGCCGCTGAGTTTCACAAACGTGACCAAGTATCAGTCGGTATCCATCCTACTGCATGGCATGGGCTTGTTTTATAATTAAGAGTACGATTGAGAGGGGCTAGGCCATAGAATCCAGCAAGCTAGCCCAATACGGGTTGGTACATACCATAGAAACTCCTACAAATCGCTAACTTTTATAGTGAAAATTATATTATGTATAGGTATAGTATGCAGGTTTGCTTGCGATGTTTTCGGCTCTCGTTATCATGTGTAATGATTAACTATCAATACTAGGATACTATTTAATGTATGTGAATTGTGATTGTGATATATTACTATGTATTATCTACTAAGTCCATGTTACAATGTAAACACAAAACATTCTAATTAAGATTCGCTAACCTCTAAAATGCAAATGTCTTGACGTATTTTTTACGTATTGTCTAGAGAGGAAATAATAAATTTAGACAATTCTATTTTATTATTTTCAGAACATTCAACGCTATTTTATTATATATCTAACGTTCATATGGGTTTATAGCTGAATTTAATTACTAACGCAAAAAGAGTTGCAGAGGTTTAACGACTTCGATTTGAGAAATCGTGTTGTTTCGCATGTAATATAAATCAACAATATCGACAATGTAAACAAAGTGGACAGAACCTGTCCAGCGCAGAGCAGTCATTCAATCCGGATTGATAGCGCTGTTAGTACAGTCAGCAACATAAGTCGCTGAACACTTCACATTTTTTGATAACCTTTTTATGAAATAAAATTTGTACGTACTACTCTGTAGTCGTAAAATATAACCAAGTAAAATCATCTATGCCAAGAAGTGCCATACGATATTGAAAAAAAATATATATTTTGGATGATAAGACAATTCCAACTCTCGTGAATGTGTAGCGACTTCTGTTGCTGACTGTACATAGACACGTACAACCAACTCATATCTCACTAATTACTATGGCCTTCTAGGTCACCGTGAATTTCGCACATGAATGCTTCAACAAAGAATCAATTTGTATCGCGCAGATTAGTTACATTTCCTTGTTGATATTCCTAATATTTGCAATCACTGTAATCAGTAAATATGGGCGTATGTTGCGAATGGTCGCGAATAATTGTTGAAATAATGATGTAATGTTAAAAAAGGAAGGAGATGCCGCGGGATTTATCTCTTTGCTGAGACGTTTTGTAATGTTCAACACCAAAATACTTATGAAGTATTTTGGTTCAACACCAAAATACTTATGAAGTATTTTGGTGTTGAACCAATGAAACCTTTATATGATATGCATATTCCATTCATTGTTATTTGTTATAAAGTTTGGATTTTTTTTATTTATTGCGAGACGAGCATGCCGTTCGATTCGCCCCGAAAACCAAGCGTTTTGCTTGAATTACATAGCAAACCTTGGCATTCTACTGCGTTCGTCACCCTAAGATATAAGATGTTATGTATCAATATATGTAATAGTTACTCTGGCTACAATATCCTTCAAACCGAAATACAACAGTACACTTACACTGCTCTTTTTCGGGAGAAATAGACATTGCGATGGTACATATTCAGGCGACCTCTCAGATAAGACAGATCACCTTTTACATAATGTACACGTGGTTTGAGCCTATTACCAATCTGCAATATGAGTCTTCTAAAATCCAATGTTATTTAACTAAAGGCTGTGTTATCACGTTTTCGTTACTCCATATCACAATGGTCCATGCTTTGAGAGCTTGGGACTTCCCAGATAACACTTTATTTCCTCGTAATCTTTATTACTTGAGATTAAAGAAAAAAAGTAAATATGACTATAGACGACAATGACCGCTTTGAGGTCGAGGTTACCTTTGAATAGCTAAGAATTACTGTTTTCATTAGAATTTGGATGGGGATGAGATTTTAAATTTCGTTAGAGAGGCGTATGTTAAGCAATAGACAACTATTGGATGTAATACAATAAATAATTAGTGTTCAGTATGTTTGTAGATCTGGCAGACAAATACATTATTTGATTGAAAGTGATCACCGACTTTCTTCGACTTTCAAATGTTTGTAAGCAAACGTTTTTGTCATTCAAAAACGTCACGTTAAAAAAGTCACTCGATAGGATTATAGCAGAAATTATTATTATTCCTACATATATGTTTACTACTTAATTTGAAATAGTAGCCGAGCAAATCAAAAACTTCCAAAGAAAGTCTTAGAAAGTCTCAGAAAGTCCAACTCTTCTTCCAAAATGATTTAGTAGGACGTCATTTTAACTAAGGTATTTAATGTTAAATATGTCGTTTATTTTATAGAAGTCATAATAATTGTATTGTGTCTTGAAGGAATTTCGGCTCTCGATTGGTTGTCAATTTCAGACATAATAAGAGAATGAAGTTATGCGCGGGCAAATCACATTGATCTTGTCAGCAACTTAGTACTTACAAAGTAATACGAAACGAGTAGCATTCCTGTTAATGTTAGATTAATGCACGGATAAGCAAATGCTGTTGTAACTGATAGTTATTTCACTCTAGTAATTATATCTGCTGGCTTTTAATCCTTTGCTAGTTCCGTTTTGCATTTTTTTAACGTGCATTTGACAGGTGGACAGTAAGCTAATGGTGGTATTTAATTTATCAAATCCCCTAAAACACTGAGATATACATACCGGGTATATCAAGACTAAGACAAGCAAAGAAACGCGACAATTTTTTTTATCATTTTTTAAATATCATCATTTTTGGGTGGTAAATCCATAGTTTTTGGTAAAATAATAATTTAAACTCTTTTACACCTTAGAGTTTTTATAAATTAAAGGTTATACACTATTATTTTAGAAAAAAATGTATTTACCACCCAAATACGACTATATGAAAAAAGTAACAAAAAAAAATCGTCGCTTTTTTTTGCAACATTTTCTGTTGCATTGTGTCTGAAGTCGCTAAAACTACCTCCCGGCTTCGTTTTCGGTAGTAATCTTGATATATCCTGTATATGGGTGGTATTCATTACGGAATTACGGGAAAATAATTAATTGCTAGTATTGATTATAAATACATATATGGAATTGGGTATAGGAGAAAGATGGTAAAAAGAAAGAGGTGAGGATTGTTAGACTGTTATCTCATTGTAAAAACAAAGCGTAAAATAGTTGCTTTGAATCGAAATTCTGTGAGACGGTGTAAAAGCATATACGGTATATTACGACTTTCATCGATTGTAGTAAGCCACCCATAGTGGCCCATTAACGACCAAAGTATGAGATATTTGTTAGCATAATAGGCCTGGGGGGGTTGCTTTGTGATTCGATACGAAACTCGTATATTTGGAAGTAACTTGTAAGTTTTCCACTTCTAAAAATCAATACTCTGTAAGATTATTATCATTCCCTCCGAACTTAGTCTATGGTTACGACGTACGATAGAGGATTCAAACATTTTGTGGAGTACCTAGGCACATTTGTACAGTTTCACGTACAACGTTCGAACATTCCAGAAACTCGAGTACGAGTAGACTGGAATAATTGTGCCGACTATCGAGCAATAACTAGATAATAATACATTACGTGATGAAGGTCACGCGGGCACACGTCATATAATTAAGTAATTATAATTACCAAAAATAAATATCATCAATGATTCTATCTATTTTGTAAATTTACCTGTACCTGTGGCTGATATGATGATGATGATGATGATGATAATGATAATGATGAATGAGCTTAGTCAAATCTACATCTATATCAGGGCTCATTAGTGTCACTGAAATACTCGGGCTTACCCTATTAATATGTGACATTATGTGTTTGATCTGATCAGGGGCAGATAAATTAAAATTTATTTAAACACATGATTAAACATAAGTTCAGTACTTACTGGTTTAACTCAAATTCCGCTATTCGAGTTTTTATAGTAACCAGTCTTTTTTGCCTTAATTTGAATTTAACAGAAATATTCGTAGATAAAATATTGAACAAAAACTCTGTACTCAGTTAATTGTTAGTAAGAAAGGACTAATCAAACTAAATAAACTGAATAAACCATACTCTCAACCTCATACATCTTTAGTTTACACTATTCTTGAATAAACCGGCTGAATAACAAATATTGTGTCATCAACTTTTTTTTATTGCAATGAATGGCAGAACGTGCATGCTGATGCCCGAAGGTAAGCGATACGACCGATCATGAACAACAGCAAAACCAAACAACACCTTGAACTACAAACGAATGCTTGGCATTCCACCGTCCTCGCCATCCTGAGACACAAGATGTTAAGTTCCAATATGTCCGGTAGTTACTCTAGCTTCAACGTCCTTCAAACCGAAACACAACAACCCATTTACACTGCTGTTTGACGAGAGCAATATACATAGCCGTGGTACCCAGCCAGAGAGCCTCTCACACCTAACACCACCTACCACCAGTAAAAATAAACCAGTAACAACTTATAATATAGTTTTATAATTATTTTATTTATTCCCAGACCAACTTATAACTTTTACAAAAGATATGCGTTTTATCACTTACGATAGTACAAAATATGAAAATGACTAAAGAACAAATGAACTGTTTTATGAAAGCGAGTTAATTCCACAATAATACGCAAACACTGAGAATGTAAAAATATTTGAAATTACAACAATATATAATTTGATCTATACTTTTTGTTATTGCCTATATTATATGCCTAATAAATAAAACATTTTTTTTGTAAAACTATCACATCTGCAATTACAATCTTGGAACAAAATAATTCGGCACAATTGACGGTAATTGCTTTAATTCTTGGCTTGAAACCAAGAGCCATACAATATCGGAATTTTACGATACAGAATAATGTGTGCGGGAAAAACGTCGGCATTTTGTGCCGCATTGTGGTGCAACACACCCAGACTTTAGGTCGTCGCCGCTATTTCATTAATCATTAGGCGCATTGACTCATACTTCTCGAGTCTTCACGCGTTCGTGAATTGTTCGATGTTCCACATGATTTGCTTCACACGCGTTGCTAAGAGATCAATGCTACTTACAAAATATTTAGTATTAAAATTGAGTGAAGTGGTAAAGTATTGCTTTGTAGAATTCTTATAACTGACTCATTAAGAAAACTTTAGTTAAACCAGTAGAAGTTGGAAAAATGCATTTCCTCATGTAACCAATATTTTTTAACAACAATTTTTTTCGAAATTGTCTTGAAATGTTAAAATTGTTCCTTTTATTTCTGCGACATTGACTGCAGGAAGTACCATTTGGATACAGATAATAAAATACAATAAGTCAAGTTGTTCTTTCTGGCTGAAATTCGTTCAAAAAACGCGAGAAGAATAATTACTTATTTGTGTTTTTCTGACGTGATGGATTTCCCACAGTATTCTTTAAAAATGTGGGTAATTCCTAACAAGTATTGATACGCTAATAATAGATGTGTAATACTACTCGGTCTGTGAATATTGACTGTGTACATTATTTGTGTATTTTGAATATTGTAGTTTAAATATCAGTGTTGTTTTAAACACACTATGGGCTCTACGAATTTGCTCAAGTAATCTACAAAATGTTTAAATATTCAATCGTATATCGTAATAGACTAATTTCAGAGTGAATGGTGAGTGTCATAGAGAATATTAGGTATTGTTTTAGAAGTGGAAAAAATTATAACTTATATATTGAAATTGAAAGTCCGAACATTCGCACTTCGGGTCGAGTATAGAGTAGCCCCTTTAACAAATCCAATCAAAGATCACACATATTTAAAAAAATTGCAATTATTCAGGATAAGATAAAGTTTCGAGTAATCATATTTTGGGCAACGTGGCGTATCATTATTGCAATGCATATACGGATTAAATGCACCCGCATGAAATAATTTCGTATATTGAGGACGTAAACAAGCCGATAAGGGATTGATTGATTTTGATTACAATTATAGGTAAAAGTATCGAGAAAATTACATTAATGATTTTATTGCGGTATTATCAGATTAATTACACATCACATCTCACGATCTCCTGTTATTATGTACAGGATGGTGGGCATGACGTTATTAAAATATATTATCAAGCGAGTAAATCAAAATAATTTAAAATATTACATTCTCATATTAAAGTTCAAAAATATCTGGATATAAATTATTTTAGAAAATTACTACTTTTATAATAATCTACCTAGCTAAGAAATATCCTACTGTTATACCATAAAACCGATATAATTTTATTTTTCACTTACAATCAAGATAATTTCTTCATCCGTATCTTGTCACTGCAAAGTGCTAGGAGAATACACATGATGGAAAAGGCACTGTGATCCAAATGAAGATCCAAAGGCATAATATGATATATTTACCCTATTTGAAATATGTTTGCTTCAAACATACTCATATGCCGGTACTTGTTCATAATACGGATTTAGAAGTCATAATTATGAACTCCTAGTACAATTGTTTGTTGTAGGTGAAATAATTTTCGGGTTTAAAAGTCTTTTGTATAGTAAAATATCACGAAGATATCTCATAACGGTTTTCACAGCACTGTTGGTTAAGACAAAGGTGTAAAAGAAAACTGTAGGTTCAATATAGATACGACCCACAAATATTTTTTTGATATATTGTTTTATTATGGGGTAACAATTATTTACTGTAGTGTTGGGTGTCTGATTGTGGAGCTCTAACAACTTTGATAGACTTCTCGTCACAATCTTTTAGACTAGTATCATAATCATGAATACAGTGTTAATGCAATTGCACATTAATCTGGTGTTAATAATAAAATTTACAGCTTCTTCATCAATTTACATGCTCCATAGCGACAAACAAGGTCGTGAACCAGCCAAATGTAACTTGATCGAAAATGAGCCAAAAAATGGTGTGATTTTAGTAATTTTTGCACTTGGCTCCATTACACTGGTGTACGTGACCGGCGAGGTCATAATTTGCAATACGAGGAAGCTGTGACAGCGTCCCAAACCTGTTATGAAGTTATGTGGTACAGACGGCCCGTCGCGCCGGATTTTCGTCTTTCCATTAATGATACATGTACTTGTATTGTAACGATTTATTTTGTAAATAAATATAGAAGAATTTTAATGAGTTTAATAATTAATTATGTTTGTATAGTGATCCCATTAATGTATTTTTAAATATCGGTCTTGGTCAATATCAATGTATAAATTGTCGCCAGGCGTAGCGTAGGCGGTAGCGTTTAAGTTGGAAACCGCAAAGTTCCCGGTTTCATTGCATTTATTGGAATAATGAATATAGAAAGTTCTTGATTATTTCGAAAAATTATGCATACAAGACAATAATTACACAGGTGTGTAATACTTTTTCTGCTTCTTTAAGAATACAGGCGCCTTTGGTAAGTATAAGCTCGTATAAAGGAACTCGACCTCCACTTACCAAAACTGACCATCTTAATCAATAAAAACGCAATCCCGTTATTTCGCTGTTCACAGCTTTTTCGCTGAGTACAATGCTAGATTGTAATTTATACCCACAGTGTAATGGACATAAAATCTCGGTGTTATAATCACACGGAAGCTACGTAAAAGGAAAATAGGCATAGAGATAACTTCATTATAACATAGTAATCTGTAACACAGCGGTTTTCCTCCTTGTGATGTAATTGTGTTAAGTTTTCACTGAGCTTGTGACGTCACGTGCAAAATATATTGCCTGCATCACTGTCACACACTGTGGTCGCATCAATGTGTAGACTCTGTGCATATTGTGGAGTTTGAAAAAGAACGTAGCAGAAGGTGCTAGTCGAAGTTATAGAATGCAACCCTTTGTACAGATCATCTAAAAATTAAGATTTTTTAAAACTTTTTTGTTCAGTTTGAGATATGTGTTATACTATAAACAACCAGCATTCATAGTCGTAATCTAATAGAATTATCATGCACAATGTAAAAAAATTTGAAAAGAGAAAAACCTTTCTTTTTTAACAACGCGTCAAAAAAAATATATTCTGTTTTAACGTTGTTTTAACTACTGATTGGACATGGTATGTTAAATACCTTTTATGTAATAAAAAAAAACGTTTACGTGCTTGGAATGAGAATATTGTGTGCGAAAATTATTATCAACTTACGTTTTCCTGGTAGCTTAATTTAATACAGATTGTATACTATTTTTATTGTCTATGCGAGCATGCAGCCCGTTTGATGGTAAGCGGTCACCGATGCTCAACAACCCTTCTTTCTTTGCTTTCGCAATTCCAGGGCTTTCTTGCAACCAGCTCGCTGCTCACCGTTGGGAGATTAGTACCTTTAAGCCTTGTTTAAAAAAGCATAGGATATGTCCTATGCTCGCTATGGCGTTCGGGAAACATTGAAGCAAGGAGTTCTTTCCAAAGCTTGCAGGTACGTATTTATGAGTGCGTATGCCGATAATTCATTACACGCAAGTTTTCACTCCGAAATTATTAACTTACTGAAGTATAGTGTGCTATCAGAGACGAGTAGTTTTGTGACGTCAGACAGACGGTCTTTTATGAAATTACTTGACTATCAAACATAAAAATCTTCATGCAGTCGTGGTCACGGACTTACCTACGTCAAAAGGGTTAATTGTAAGGTTGTGTTAGAAATTACTAAAATTAACTAACTAAACTAATTGTTTTTATCTTTAGTTTCATTTGTATAGAATATTGGACAAATACAGTTACTTATTCTTATCGAACGATTAAAAACCGCCATATTTAATTCTTTGATAACGCATGTTTTTATTTCGATTACTATGTAATTAGTATTTGTTCAAAATTACAATTGAATTTCTTGCCATCTTAGAATGCCTTTATCACATAACCCATTTCCGTTATCAGTTGTATTTCTCGCGATATGTCTCGTGAATGACCCATATTGTTATTTCCCATTTATTGACGTATTTACTGCATTTTAATTACGGCGCCTCTGTAAAGTGGCGTCATACTCGACAGCATATACGGCAATAACCTACTTGTGTAAATATTGCCGAGGGTACGTGTTACAGCTGTTTGAATATGTACGATCGGCCGTATTAACTGTTTAAATATTTGTCGTATCTACTCCGTATTGCCATGTGATTATACTATTGTCTGATAAGATACGCAAACGACGCTGTGCCTGCGAGTTCTGTCCCACGTGTAAAGTCTCGTGCCGCTGTTCTTACATAATATAAGCTCTATAGAAACTTGCCAATGCGGATCAATGGAACAGGAAATTTACTTGGCCTCGTCGAAATATCATATATTTTAAACAAATCGTTAACTAATCACGTAATAGCAACTAATCTAAGAACTTTGAACCTTGTTTTTAAACAAACAGAAATGACCTAACGGAATATAATTGACTACTGCTGCTTATTTTAATTAAAATTCTATTTTGTACGACATTTTACGAATAATCTAATAAGTATTTTGTTTACGTATAGCACTTGTTCATTATATACGCGAGACACGCCTTCAAATTTGCATAAATACGAGTATACGTTATAGTTATTTATAAAACAGGTTTATTTAAACTCAATACGTAAGTTACACCAACAAAGTAATGCAACGGGGGGAAAATCAAGTAAAAATTGATTCAGTCGCAGCGTGCGTTTACCTGTGTTGCATGTTGCAGCAGAATGTATCGGCACTGCGTCGCATAAACTCACAGAACGTTGCATTTCTTGTGCCGACGCAGGACCTATACTAGGAACCGCTTGTCTTTTCACGACAAATTCTGTAATTCACGGTCAATATTCGCATTCGGGCGATTACACTTCTAAATATGCCACACACGAAAAGCATTATTTACCTTATTGTGATGCATTAGAGTCGAAATTGGCACGTAACACATTTGACAGATGATTGTAATCGACCAACAATAAATCACCGTTCACACCACTACACAACATAATCGTCGTCGAACACTCACCGGCTTATCATGATGTAACAGAGGACCTTCAGTCATTTTCTAAAATGTGATAAAACCGCCGTTGTCCGTGCGGCGGCGGCTGACATCTGCAACAAGAGGCCACCGAGGTCATAGGTGCTGTTCACAGGACGAGGAGTTGGCATCGCGAGCGACGAGGAACGCGGCTCACTTGTGCTGTGTAGGTCGGGAACGACGATGCATGAAGGCAGCTCTGGGTTCCCGGGCGGGAAGTCAAACTCGCAGCATGTCTGACAAGGGGACACCGGCGAGGTTTGTTTATCACTGAATCACCGAGTGATTGGAGGGCGCGGGTGGGAGGTGCGGCGCGCGGCGTGGCGGTGCTGTGACGTGCGTGCGGCGCGGCGCGGCGCGGCGTGCGGGTGACGGGCGCTCCGCTCCTCATTGGGCTGCGCGCGCCGCGCTTGCGCGACCTTCTTTTCTGACGTGTATGCAGTAACGTTCCGTTTTACGAATCATTATTACAACTTTATATGTTGTCTTTGAATATTGAATTAAATTTAAACACATTTAATATATTTGTAAAAAATAGGTAGATATTGCTAGAAGGTGGAAGGAACCAATCAAGAAAATGGATATTCATTTGAACATACTTTGAGCACAGTTCGTAGCATATTCAAAACAATTTCTTTTAAAGCTCACTCACAACTAAGATTGCTATATTACCTATTATACGATTTCAAGCTAGCACGGACAAATGGATCTTTAAGAATAAAAGAGATATAAAAGATAAATTGGGTTTCTAATTTTTTTAAATTTGATTTATTAATTTTTAATACACACGAACTACAATTCAAATGATGGTAGGTATTATTATGTTACATTCAAATGATGGTAGGTATTATTATGTATGTACCTGCAAAACGATTTATCAGTAAAGCTCTTCAATCTTTCAAATCAGGGGCAGTATTACACGGTCCAGATCCTCAATTAGTTCGTTATTGAACGATATTTACTCGTGGTAGGTGTCTTAAATGTGAGAGGCTGCCTGGATGGATACCACCGCAATGTCTATTTCTCCCGCCAAACCGCAGTGTATATGCACTGTTGTGTTCTGGTTTGATGGAAATTCCAACCAGTGTAACTATTGGACATCATTATGTCCAGTATCAGTCTCATTATACTGAACATTTTATGTCTCAGGATGCCGATCGTAGTGGGATACCAAGCAATGCTTTATAATTCATGGTGTTGCTTGATTTCGCTACTGTCCATGAGCGGTCATATATAAAAAAGTGGACCAAAAATATACTGCCTCGGCGGTGCAGTTGTACTACGGTACGATTACAGCGCTGAGGTCTCGGGTAAGAATCCCGTGTTGGTGAAACGAAAAATGATATTGGAATCATTATTTTTTATTCATTATCAGCACTGGTCAGGAATTTATGACATGGGTGTCCTAGTAGCATCGCTGCCTATCAATTCTGGGAACAAGGCGTGAATTTATGTATGTACATATGGACTATGCATGTATAAAAGACAGCGAATTATGCGAAAGCCTGTGAACCAGGATGCGGCATGTTTAAATAAGACAACGACACATTATAAAATGGTAGAGTCACATTATATTAAACTTTCACTATAATAAATCAATCAAAACAACCCATTGGGTGTTATTCGCTGGATATTCTCAGAACTGGGTCACGTCGCGTAGTTTTCAGTGGTAATGGAAGCCCATTGAGTTTGTTTCGTTGGGACTGCTCAAATCGCTACGCGCCGTTTTTTTAGTAATAAGCATGGTCACTCAGAGATTGAATAATAATAATAATAATAATAAAAACTTTTATTTGGCACAAAATTACAAAGGTTACATTTTTAACGCATAGGTTGACAATCATGTTAGTGCTTACACAAATTATGACATCTGCAGTTTAGCAGGGGGACCCAAACTAGGCTGAGCCTGAATAACGTAAATAATGTGTTTCCACGAAGAAAAAAATGAAACCGTCAAATGAATTAAATATTAAATACTAGCTGACCCGGCCACGCTTCGCTTTGCCTTGGTTATCATAGGATTCATATTACATATTCATATACTGTCCTGCTAAATCCCGTCTTAACCCGTCTGTTCAGTCACTTTTCGATCCGTCCCGTCCTTTCTCTTCATTATCCATTCCGTCTTATACCGTGCATTTACACTTCGTCCTATCAAATCTGCCAGCTATCCCAGTTCTCTCCCGTACCTCCCACTCTATTATATCCCGTCTCTCCATATCCAAATAGTGTGCCTCATGAATTTTTGACATTAAAAACTTGAGTGATTCTGATTATCCATGCAATATTCCATCGCTTATTTCATATTGCAAGCAATATTTAGGTGAAATATAACCTTTCTCACTCAGAGTTCAATCAATTCCATTTCTATCAGTGAATTGTAGCGAAGGAAAGGCTACTGTAAAAATTCGTGATAAAAGTGACATTCGATCTTGAAAAGAGGTAAGTATAACTTCTTACGTGTGAAAATTATTTATTTAATTGTCCTATATTCATGTCTATAAAAGGTCATTGTGCAGATCCTTGGGGGAGGCCTATGTTCAACAGTGGACTTCCTCTGGCTGATATGATGATGATGATGATGATATTCATGTAGCTTGATAAATTCTCCTTAGTTTATACAAAATAAATTTCTGAACGGATTATTTGACAATCAATTTAAATGTCAATCCCTTTTCATTAATGTCATTAATTTACATGTTTAAAATCTTAAATACGCCATTAATCGAATAATGTGGATATATGTTGTCGATTCGAAACCTTAATTTAAATACGGTCTTTAATTTGAGGAAAGAGTTTACCGTATCGACGGGATGAACATTAAATGTTTGACAGTTACGAACCCATTGACTTATATTCTACCGATAGACGAGGCGCGTCATAGAAACTATTTGTCCCGTATTTGTCAAAAGCTCAGTAGCGACAACTAAACTGTTTCCATTCGTTTATTTTATTTTTGACACATCGAGTACTGAATCAAATAGTGATGGCCTGATGCGTTATCGAATCAATTTTTTATAACAAACGATTTTATTTTTGAACAAGTTTTAATCGATTTAATACATATTTTATTTTTTGCTCCATGCATTGTTTTATAAAACTTCAGGGATATTTAAGTTACTTGATTTAATAATTATATTAAAATAAACCATTTACTCATGTTAAGTTAATATTCTTATCACTTCCGTCGGCAATAGTAATGTTGTTAAAAACAAATTGTGAAACGGCAACACTGGGCAGACAGGTGACGCGCGCCGCCATTTTGTGGTCACTCACAACGAGACGCCCGCGCCCGTGCTAGTGTTTTCCGTTCGCTGAATTTTAATTCACATTTTTCATACGTCGAGTTGAGTATTTATATTCCTCCGTATTGTTTTACCCGTGAATTCCTACATTTGGTTGAATTGAGAACATCGTACCTGCCTTCATCACTTTCAAAATGCCTAAAGGAAAGGTGCTTAAAGGACAAACAAGGGAGTATGTATTGCGACTTCATGAGTACTTTGAAAGGGAAAGCCGTAATGGTGGACCTCTTATACCAGTGACTCAAATCAGAGACCGTGTTTCAGCAGCATTAGGTATTACTGCTCCAACAGTTTCAAAAATAATTAAAGAAGGCTACGGCAGTAGTGGCATGGAACAAAACAAGCCATCTACACCTAAGAAAAAACGTCAGCCCTTTAAAGTGACAGCAATTGACAGTTTTGATGGTGATGCTATTCGTCGTCATATATACGATTATTACCAAAGAAAAGAGATTCCTACTTTACATAACCTAGTACAATCTCTGAAAACTAGTGGCTTGTTCCGTGGTCAAAAGTCTTCTTTGGCGAAGGTATTGAATAGGATTGGATTCCAATACAAAAAATGTGACAAAAGAAAAATATTGATGGAACGCAATGATGTTGCTTTGTATCGATGCGAATTTTTAAGACAAGCTAAAAAAATAGAAGACTGGTCGAATGTTGTTTTCACCGATGAAACTTGGCTCAATGCGAATCACACGGTATCAAAAACTTGGACTGACAACACTGCTAGCTCCTCGACCGCAGTGCCAATGGGAAAAGGTGAAAGAATTATAATTTGTCATGCAGGAACCGCAAAAGGATTTGTGCAAGATGCTATGTTAGCTTTTAAATCAAAGAAAACAGGGGATTACCACGAAGAAATGAATTCCGAAGTATATGAAAAATGGTTTCGGGAAATGTTATTGTCACTCGAACAGCCATCAACAATATTTATAGATAATGCGTCCTATCACTCTCGGCAAATTAATAAAATGCCAACGCAAGCCAGTAAAAAAAATGAAATAATAAACTGGCTCCGTAACAATGGCGAGGAGGTGGACGAGTCCCTATTAAAAGTAGAGTTACTTACAATATTAAAAATGAGGAAGCAGCCTAAACGATACGTTATAGATGAAATGGCTGCAGAACATGGGCACACCGTCCTTAGAATTCCTCCATATCATTGCCAGTATAATGCCATAGAGCTAATATGGGCGCAAGTGAAAGGATATGCTGCGAGAATAAATACAACTCCTCCTTTCACCGCAAACAAAATGCTGGAGTTGCTTAAAAATGCGTGTGAAAATGTGACGCCTCATAACTGGGCGAGTGTCGTAGATAAGACGAAGAAAGAAATAATGTCTGATTGGGATCGCGATGTCGCATTTGACAACTTACCCATGCACTCATTAATAATTAGTGTTACTGGGGATACGAGTGACGACGACGCCGATTCCGACGAAACAGACGATTGTTTATAAATAAAAATATTAACAAATTACCTTTTAGTTGTTTTAATTATTTAATCCTTAAAGTACTATGAATTCCAACATGGTTTAACTGTTTATTACAAGTAGGTACTAAACATTTATTTTCATTGTAATCATTGTAATTATTTTAAATTAAACTCTTATTAAAAGTCACTTCAATACGTATACCTTTATTCATATTAATTAATTTGCAGCAAATACATTCGATCCTAATATTGGGTACTATATTACGTTTAACTGTTTTCATTAGCATTTTAATGTAATTTTATTTCAAATGATTCCGATTGATTGATTCTATTCAAAATCGTTTTTGTTATCTGTGGTCATTCGTTACGAATGGCACAACTCTAAGTGGGCGTTACCCGTCAAGAAAGTATCTACTTTTATTTCAAAATATTGTTCTACTGTAATGTCGTACTTTATAGGCGTGAACTGTCAAAAATAAAATAAACGAATGGAAACAGTATAGTACGTTTACTTGAAAACTACAAATTATGATCAAAGATTATTAGACAGACAAGACAGTTCATAACAGTAATAGCTTTGCCTAAGATACTGCCTAATTATAAATACCGTCATAGCAATAATATATTTGTATTTTTTTTTTATTTACGTGAATAATTCATGGAAGTGATGTAAATGAAATTAAATACTCTTACAAGTGTACAAGTCTGTGAAGCAGTCAATCAGTGTACAATCAGTCTGACGTTTATCATAATAACATTTATGAATTTTTAACAAGCTGATAAACTTTTTTGAGACTTAGACAAAAGGAATGGTACACCAGAAGTTTACAAAAATGACTACCGCATTTGGAATATCTGAAATCTTCGTATCGAAAATGAATTGAACAAATATAGGTATGTTCTCATGGTAGCCACTTATATCCATTCCAATAATTCTGGACAAATATTACAGAGATCTCCTTTTTTCGTAACCGACGCGTAAGAATATAAAACAACTTTAAATGATATTAGTTTTCAATAACAATGGGTTCGAATAGTCCATTAAGTAATTCATATTAAGAAATGGGGTCTAAATACCATCCACTGTTTCAAAACACACATACAACACATATTTTGAGTTATTAATTAACAACATAAGATTAAAATAAAATACTGAAATCAATTTACAACTACATTCTTCCAACATATTTGTATTTGTAATGTATTCAAATAGTTAATGCCTATTTGGTCCTCTGATATGAATGTCCCTTGAATAATCTATATCTTATATAGTTCGTCTCTCTCACTCGACGGGCAATTTTTATGCGCGTAAATGAGATATACGATTAAGGAGCTCACCTTGTATTTTAACGAGCTCTAAAATATATTTAATCCATTAATAAATAAAAGATCTGTATTATCGGCATTATTCTGCAATATTATATAACTTACGTTGTATTCTATAATTATATTGTAACTTCAGAAAATTTCGCTGTCGGTTTGACGGGGAAAAGTCAAAATAAATTACTTATAAATATGAACAAAGAGGTGTACTATTGCGCGGCCGTCACGTGGCAGACTGATTCGTGTGCGGTGCATTGCACCGCACTTGGGTGGGACACGTTTGTTACCAAGAACGTCTTATCTAGTGTAACATTGATATCGATGTACGAACCCATAAACATTTTGTATGAGAAAATGTTAATAAGCTAATAGAAACTCCGGAAACCGGGAACGTGATAAAAAGTATCCTATGTCCTTCTCCTGGTTCTAAGCTACCTCCCTACCAATTTTCAGCCAAGTCGGTTCAGCCGTTCTTGAGTTAAAAGTGGAGTAACTAACACGACTTTCTTTTATATATATAGATTATACAGATAACTAGATATTTTGTAAATGAAGATCAAGTACTAAGTATTGACTGGTCATAAGAGCTATTTAATCGCCGTCATATGCAATAAACGAACTAAGCGAGCTTGACCAGGGTGATCCTAGGGATCACTGCCTCACATTCACTCATTTAAAGCATTTGGATGTATTCCGATCGGTTAGTGTGATTATCGGAGGTCCAGGGGGGTTACTACTCCGACACGACGTCGAATGTTCGAACATCGCACGTAAAACTGTACAAATATGCCCAAATCTATACATATAAATAAAATTGAAGTGTCTGTTTGTAAAGTGAAAATAAATAAAAATGTCCAAGTACATATCGTTATATACACGATACCTATAACGAAAATGACCTTAGAATTTTTTTGTCTGTCTGTCTGTCTGTCTGTTTGTTCCGGCTAATCTCTGAAATGGCTGAACCGATTTTGACGGGACTTTTTTGACAGGTAGCTGATAGAATAAGGAGTAACTTAGGCTACATTTGTTTTAGAAAATTTCATTTATTTAAAAAAATAACTTAATACTTTTTTGGTTAAACTCCACGCGGACGAAGTCGCGGGCACAGCTAGTATATTATAAAATGTGCTAATCCTGTATCGTATGTCGTAATCGGCAATGTTAGGCTAGGTTCGAAGTGAATGATAAGTTTCATAGAGAATAGTATTTATTGTTTGAAGTGGAAAACTTTTAGCTTATATTATGTTGACGTTCATCATCCGATCATTCAAACTTCGTCTCGGAGTATAGAGTAAGCCCCCTGTATTTTTCTCCGTTATCTACCTTCTCGTTTTTATTACAATTCTCTTTCTACTTTAAGAGATAATGCAGTTTCGTTGCAAGTGTTGCAGATGTTATGGGCAATAATAATCAATTCATCATCATCATCATATCAGCCACAGGAAGTCCACTGCTGAACATAGGCCTCCCCCAATGATCTCCACAATGACCTGTTGGAAGCGGCCTGCATCCAGCGACTTCCTGCGACCTTAGTCAGATCGTCCGTCCACCTTGTGGGCGGGCGTCCGACACTTCGCTTGCCTGTACGTGGCCTCCACTCGAGAACCTTTCGGCCCCAACGGCCATCGGTTCTACGAGCTATGTGCCCGGCCCATTGCCACTTCAACTTGCCAATCCTATGGGCTATGTCGGTAACCTTGGTTCTCCTACGGATCTCCTCATTTCTGATTCGATCTCGTAGGGAAACACCGAGCATAGCCCGCTCCATGGCTCGTTGAGTGACTTTGAGCCTTTTAATGAGGCCCACAGTGAGAGGCCACGTCTCGGTGCCGTATGTCATCACTGGTAACACACAACTATCGAAGACTTTCGATTTTAAGCACTGAGGTATTTTGGACGAGAAGACGTCGCGAAGTTTCCCGAACGCTGCCCAACCGAGTTGGATTCGCCGATTGACCTCTCTCTCGAAGTTGGACCTGCCTAACCGGACCACTTGTCCTAAATAGACATATTCGTCTACAACTTCGAGAGTCGAGCCCCCAACTCCAATGGGGGTGGGCACAACATGGATATTCGACATGATCTTCGTTTTATCCATGTTCATTTTAAGACCCACCTGTTGGGAGACTCGATCAAGGTCTTCGAGCATTGTGCTAAGGTCTTCCAGCGATTCTGCCAAGACTACAATATCGTCGGCAAATCGAAGGTGAGTAATATACTCGCCGTTGACGTTGATGCCGAATCCTTTCCACTGCAAGAGCTTGAAGGCATTTTCCAGCGCGGCAGTGAACAGTTTCGGAGATATGACATCTCCCTGTCTCACGCCTCTCTGTAGTGGAATAGCCTTCGTGCTCTGATCCTGTACTGATGGTAATAATCAATTACCATCAGGTTAACCAGTTCCTTGTTTACGGGATGTACGTAATAAAAAATGAAGTCGCTTAAAAATGTATATCGTGTGCACGTATCTTGGCTATTATCAATACATTGGTGTACTTCATTAAATTACATAACATTATATTGCATTTAACCTTTTAACCTGGACTCATTATGCTGAATAAATTAGTAGTTTTTTGTTTTAAAGTATGTAGGTATATCTCTGAGCTCAGTGTGCCTGATGGCAAAGGCCTCCTCTAACAATTAAATTAGTGAAACAAAAATAATCTTATACGCTAAAAGTCTATGTACTCGCCGCTTATGCACTCGTCAAAATCGGTATTTAATTGCTTATATATCACATTATCACGAATTACATTATCACGTATGAAACTCTTACTCGGCTCTTATATTTTTGTATTGCAGAATGATTTGGCTTATGATAATCCGGCACACATCCATCTCTAATCGAACCTTTTAGGAGGAAGCATTTTAGTCTTAGCTTGCTTTGTGCTGATTGGCGAACATTCATTTAGAAATTCATATGCAGTACTCTCTAGTTTTTTCATGAAATTTTTCTTCGTCACGTCGTCGTAAATGGGCGACATGAACTTCAAATACAAACGTAACTTAGAATAGCAAGAATGATGTCCACTGGTCTAAATTCTGCTGCTACGACTTGTCAGTTATATCTGCTCCTAATTACGCAATCACTCTCTCTATAGCTTACTACGGTTGGAGTTCTTGTGTAACAATACCTTTTCATTTGTATCACAAATACATTTGTATAACGATCTATTTGCCATGTTAACCATTGCGTAAAACAGTAACATTGGTATGCCCTTTATCGCTAACAGTTTGAGCGTTAACCTGCACTCCACCTTGACGGTGACACTCATGTTAACGTTATACAAGTTCTGTGTGAAACTACGGCAGACTTTATGGTCTCATAACTTCAATACCAAAACTATTTACGTTTAAACTTTCGATCACAAAACATTTGTCTCTATGCGGGATTCGGACTTGTGGCCTATTGCATCTCTTGCAACTGAGTATGAAGTATATTGAAAATGATGAAATATTATATGCTGACTCGACTGACCCGTTCATGTTCGAAACTATAGAGGATACAAAAGAAAGCTTTCGTTTCAAGGTAAGTTAAAAAGCAACGATGACACATGAAAGAACTCTCAAATATAATATATATTCTGTACATAAATGGTTAACAAGTAGGCAAGCAGGTAGCAACAACTTGAACGTCACACGTCTTCGGAGCATGTGCAATAGTTGCATTGCAAGCCAGACAGAAAACAATGATTATATCAAGAGGTCGATGGCTCGTGTTAAAAGTAAACATGTTGATTGTTGTTATGATTCTATCGGAGAAAATCGGAAAATCTATGACGGAGACCCAAAAACGCGTTTTATTTGTTTGTTTTGTTATATTGATATTTTGGTACCTCCTTGCGTATCAATTTGACTGATTATAAAAAAGCTTTATTTTTATTTTATTTTTATTTATTGAGGAAAAACAAACAGTTGTACATTGTGATTGAATAATTTTACAATTTCATATTAAAAGTTTTAAACTCTCCACTGAAATTATGTCTACTGAAAACTTATTAAAATACAGACGAATTAATTCAAGTTATGTTATTTGAATATTAAACTTAAACACAACAACACACAAAACAAGATTATTTATGAATATAATATACTAATATAGAGTTCAAAAAGTGTTGTAGGTAATTAGAATGACTTAGCTATGGAGTATCCTCATTATTCATAAGCTGTAGTTTTATTTTTTTTAAAGTATACCCATACCATCAAGTTAAACTTGGACCAACTTGCATTATATATTGCTATACAAAATATAATAGGCAGTGAACCTATACAATAGGTACTTAATGTACCAATGTATTAATTGATTTGTTTGTCATATCATCATGATTTGTACACTTAGGAAATCTACATTTCATACATTTCAGCAGTCTGAATGCTGGTCTCTTGCAAGGTTATTTGGGTTGGCGAGCGCAGACTAACGTCGGTTATTAACATAACTTGACCATAAGGCCCCATTAACACAAGGAATGTTTCTCGCCATGAATATGAGATTATCGTAAGAATATAAAGATGTTGCATAATGTAAACATTTGTCAGGACACATTAATCTGTGTTATGTTAAGCGATACTGGCATATGATTCTCGCCGTGACAAACTCTCTCAGTGTTAATGGGCGAAATAGTAATATAGGCATAATGTGTTCATTATTTATGAAGTGACGTATCAAACTTAAATATATTTATAGTGTACTAGCGGCCCGGCCCAGCTTCGCCCGGGTACAAATAGATTTCTGTACAATAATATGTAGGTACGTATTATACATTTATAAACCTTCCTCTTGAATCACTCTATCTATTAAAAAAAAACCACATCAAAATCCGTTGCGTAGTTTTAAAGATTCCCTTTGTATGCTACAAAGGGACATAGGGACAGATAAAGCGACTTTGTTTTATTATTTATAATTGTACTTACCATTTACTAACGTGTAACAAATCGTAGATCTATAGAATTTTAGATTTTCTTGTCAAGCGGTTATAACGTACGTAAAAAAACGTGACCTAAGTATAACCGTGGTTAAACTTAGGTCTGTCTGTTTTATACTTCGTCCCGCATATGATCTGTAGGGATAAGGTACATATCCAGGCAGCGTCTCGCATAATATGACAACTCTAATGAACTCTACCACCATTTGAATATTAACATGACATTCCCAATTCAAAGCGGTATAGTGCACATTTATTGGATTCACTATAAACGCTATTAAAAATCGAGTTTTCCTGTATACGTAATTATTATCAGATTAAATTTATATTGTTTAGAAATTTAAATTAAAGAGGAAGTTTTAATACCGTGCCGCAGGTTTGATGATAATATCAATAATTAGTATACAATAATATTTCCCTGAAAGCAAAATCGGATTAGCGTCAAATCAATTAGGGTCTTTGTTAATCTGATACGTCTAGGATGATTGTCATCCAATTAAAGTAAAGTGCGATATGATGCGCCAAGCAGTCGCGCACTCACCATGGTACCATAGCTTAGGGGTCAACGCCCGAGGCGACTACCCAGAGATCTGTGGGGCGATTCACGTAATTAAATAAGTTCAGTTGCGGCGTAGTTGCAGTTACGTTTCGATCAAAAGAGCCCTTTTCGTATTCTCGTAATACGCTCGCGTCAAGTTCGCGTCACGCGAGCGCTTTAGTGTATTCTACTGCTGCGCGTATATGTGAATGTCAAAGAAATTTCATACGTCTGACGTACAGTTGACGCGCAGCTAAACATTTACAAGAATACCATTTTGTACCAAAACGTAAACTTAATTGTAATCGCACCGCAACTTGATCGGCGCGTCACGAAATTACGTGAATCGCCCTACTGAGATAGCACTCACAAATTACGCATAAAAATCCGTTTATTAATTAAATAAATCATTTGTACATTCCATTTAGTATCTGGATTCATAGTATTGGTTTTTTTTAAATTGGCCCTTTATATGCAAATATGTACCCTACATAACGTTTAAAAATATTAAGAACAGCCAACATATTATATAATATTATTATTATAATATATTTTATGTTATTTTTTTTACATTATCATGAATCTCTACATTATCCAACGGGAATGAGTAACGGAAACAGACTATCTTTAAAATCTGAATTAAAATGCGGGCAAGTACCTATATAACTAGATTTAATTTGACAATTATTGATTAGCGAAATATGGTAGAAATGGCTACGCGCTGATTGTATTCTGTATTTTTGAGCGACCGAATACCAATTCATTAGGTTGAAATTCCCTTAAATCGCTAATATGCATGCCTTAATTCAGCATTAATCATCATACAAATGTTGCATAACTTCGTCCACATAAAGTACGCAACAAAAACACACCATAGCACGGAACAGAACGTCTCAAAAGGAATAAAATTTCCCCGTTTTTGTATTATTTTTCACTAGTGCACCGCTCCTAATGATAGCCTATATAATTTTCCAACTCGAACAAGTTCCTGATATTAGCGGTAACAAAACAAACTCTTCACTCTTCAGCTTTATATATTAGTACTTATAGATATCTGTATCAGCCCATTTACGTCCCACTGCAGGGCACGGGCCTACTCTACAATCGAGAGTACGATTGAGAGTGGTTAGGCCATATAGTCCACCACGCTGGCCTAGTGTGGGTTGGCGGACTTACATACCATAGAAATTTTTTATAAATCGCTATGGTATGCAGGTTTCCTCACGATGTTTTCCTTCACCGTTTTAGTGCGTGGTGATTGACTATCAATACACACATGACTCCGAAAAGTCAGAGGTCAAAGTGCGTGGTGGCCTGTTGGTAAACGGACTTATAGATATAGTTTATCTAAATGATCTTATAAAAGTTCGTTTCATAACTGCATAGATATATAATTATCACTTTATTTAGTCGCAGCAAGTTCAACATAAGCCTACCCTAGGCACGCAACACCGAGCTTTGAAGCTCGGCGAGTCTCCGGGAATGTCTAACTTGTCTTTAACCCGCAACAAAATCAATCAGAAAGTTAATTTAATAAGAGGAGTTGGAAATATGGTGGTTATTTCTAACCATCCAATATGTTGCCATTTCTGCAGTGGACTCCCGTTGGCTGTAGAGAGAGAGAGAGAGAGAGAGAGACCATAATAAATATAAATTTAACCATTTCCTTGTATAGCAGTGTAAAAGAAATGCATAATAAATTAAGCCACGTTTAATCGCTCCATAGGAAGGAAACAGCGGATAAAGAGATATCATGACAAATTGCGCTTTAATTGTTTTTGTACGGTTTCCAAATAAAGATTATAGTTGCTAATATTTCCTATGAACAGCTCAACTGCATATTTTTTCAATATATCCTCGTAGAATATAAAAATGGACACTGTGCGAAAAAGGTCATCATACTTCTTAGTATTTATTGATTATAATTGTTAATACTTTAAAGTCCGCAAATTGTAACTATAATAAAAACTTTGTATAGATTTGTCTTATTGTTTTCAGGACGTTCGCGCCGTTCGTTTAGAGTTATTTTTAGGAAGCTATATAGCTTTATTTGGACGGGAATACTTCCTAGCCTCAAATACACGGTTATCTTAAGGATATATAAAAAAGTTACATCACGTAAACATTTGTCAGAGATTCTATGGAAGTTAATGTCATGCGATAATGGTATACGATTGTCGTCTTCTACGATTCAATTAATTATTTTCATATCATTACAAAATTTAAGCATAGCTGTAGCCTAAATGAAGCTGTAATACGGTAGGTATACAATCTACCTAGTTTGTTTCATATGAATAACATTATAACATTTTTTTTTTATTATTTCTGTATTGTTAGTTTTAGGTGTACCATAAAGTTTTTTTAAATAATAATAATAATATAAAAAACGTAAAAACGTACATCATAATTTCTTCCGCAGCAGGTTTTTTTAAAAAATTGACGAAGTACATGAGATGTTAAGTAAAGTGCAATTCAAATAGAATATCAACAATTCGACCTGAATGTGCCGGCTGCCTGCCTGCAACCTCGGCGGCCACGGGTACAAACCGCGTGGTCAGAATCCTCTCTGAAAGGTACCTACAATCTTATAAGATATCTAATAATGTAACATCACGTCGAGTCTATGGCAGTGCAGTACCACAGCGCCCGATATGTTCTTTGGTATCCGATAATGTTGAAATTGAAAATAATGGTTTACGTCATACATTCTTTGAAATACGAACGGTATGTCGTGATACTCATCAGAATTTAAAGATATAATCTGTAATGTTTATCTCTATAATTATATTATGCGTCATTCATAATTGCGTCATAATTGGTGAAATAGCGACATTTTTTAAACGCAATTCTTAACAGGAATTACTTTATACCAGACCATATTGGAAATTGTGTTTCAGAATAAGGATTCAATATTGAATTTATGGATCGATCATCTATGTAAATCACGTTTATGGAATTATTATAATACTATTTAATATAATTTATACTTCCCAGATAGCATAATTAACAATCTTTCTGGTCCACCCGCTGAAGTCCGCTACGTGTAATAAGGCGCATGCTATGCTTGAAGTTTCTCTGAAAGAATAAGAGAATCAAAGTCATAGACATAGCAGTTAGCACATATGACAAGTACGCTGAAGAGATAGTTTGCTGGCCATAAATGTTTGAAAGAAATTGCAGCCAGAGTAACTACTGGGCAGTGGACATATATACTTAACATCTCATGTTTCAGGATAGCGAACGCAGTGGAATGCCAAGTTGTTGCTTTGTAATTCAAGGTGTTGTTTGGTTTTGATACTGTTCATGAGCGGTCGTATTGCTTACCATCAGGCGAACGTCATGTTCGTCTTGCCACTCATTGAAATGAAATAAAAAATGTCTAAGCCAAAAACCTTTTGACAGTCGCTGAGGAGTTTTAGTCTTTTATATGTTGGCATGTGATGATCAGACCACCCCCTCAAAAGTATCGTCTAGTGCCATTGTCATCGGCATACCCCTATTGAAATTCCGCGGATTGCGAACGGAAAGCTTATTAGCCTTCTTTTGGGAGAAAAATATGAGTAAGTAAAAGCTAAATTGTATCATTCATTAATAATTGCAATTAAGTATTAACACATTATTAATTATCACAGTAACTCATAATGACTGATGATTTTAAAGTAACCAAGTACGCGCCTTATGAATCATTTCGCGTTATTAACACTGACTGTGAAGGTAAAACATGAAGTTTGAAGATAATGCGTAATATGGTTAACAGAGATCTAACCGATAATAAAGTGTTAGATAGTTCTAGCAACACCTAAATGATAACCGATCAACGAATTGTGTTTGAGTTAGATTTTATTTTTGTTATCGCTGCTCTACAAGGATGAATCAGCGGACCGCCTGACGGTCAGTGGTTATCTCTGCCTCTAAATTTCCACATCCAGAGGCTCTGCCTGACTCCAAGAATTGTTATCGAGTGTTTTCCTTTAGGCCCAACAAAGAAGCACAAACAGTTCATCGGATGGTAAGTGATCACCGCCGTCCATGAATATGTACAATGCTTGGATCATAAATGGGTTGCCGGCCTATCAAATCGGAAGGGGAGCGGGAAGACAAAACGAGGGGAAGAGGAAAGGGGTAATGGGCATCTGGCAATCTCAAAACAATCATCTGGAAATCAAAGCTGTCACGTCACGTCGATGTCTCGTGGGACAGTGGTACCGACCCAAACAAGCTTGTCCATTTATGCTGAGTCACGACTGACAATAGCGTGGCTCTACCACTTATGAATAGCCGCCTCCCAAATCGGATTCAATTTTCAGTCCTAAGCAACTCATTTAAAATTATTCGCACTGAAGAAGTCTACAAAATATTACTCGACCTAGAAATTGGACCTTGAACAGCCAACGCATATGTTCGAGCGTTGTCAATTAGACATATCAACAATACAATAGTGTTATTGATATTATTCTAATAAGCATACAGGGTATATCAAGACTGTTACCGTAAACGAAGCTGGGTGGTAGCTTTTGTGCCTTCAGGCACGTCAAATCAGGTCTCTATGGATATTATTGGGTTAGGTCTATATGTTACAGTGTACTTACTCCTTATGACTCAGTTATCGATTTATATATGGCCATTCTAAAGTTTGGGCAGGTTTTTATGTTATGAAATACAATACCATAAAATGCTTAATAATCGGTACTAATATATAAAGCTGAAAAGTTTGCCCGTTTGTTCGTTTGTTTGTGCCCGCTAATATTAGGAAAAGGTAACTAATTGAGGAATCCTATAGGCTATATAATATCACGCCGTACCTAATAGGATTGGAACGGCAGTGAAAAATGTTTCAATGGCGCAGAAATTTCCTATGTGAACGGTTAAAGTTACGTCACAATTTTGTTATTATTCCTCTTGAAAAGGTCTAACGGGACAGGACGGGGTGTACCGCATGGGATGGGTCTAGCAGTACTATACGATGGTTGTCACATTGAGATTCAATATAAAACAGTTAGTACGCGATATAATATGTTTCTGATATATTATGTAGACTGGAGTCAAAAAGGATTTGCTTCCGGGTGGAGCCGTTAGTTGGTTAATATAATTAATCCGGCTTCAAGCCAGCTGCATACTCGTACATGGATACAAAAAAGAATATAAGAAAATTGACTGTAAGTAAATAATATCAGACTGGGGTCACTCCTGTTAATAATGGTTAGGCGTGACGTTTAATATCAGAGGGGTAACTTCATGATCTGAAACGAAGTTCGAATGTTCGAACGCCATACGTGAAACTGTACGAGAGTGCCTGGGTTCTCCACAAAATTTTTGAATCCTTTATCGTAGATGTTAAGTATCATAACTTATTTCGGACGTCGACCCTTCGAACCCCCTTAACCAATTTGCTCGTCTATTTATTTTCGCTATTCAAAAAATAAAATCAAAACGTGATTGGCTATAAATATCCTAGTAAAGCCCTTAATACTTCGGAAATAATCGTGGATATCAACGTGGTGGACTATATGGTTTAACTACTTTCAATCGTACGCTCGATTGTAGAGGACATCCTTGCTCTGCAGTGAGACGTATATGGACTATTACAGATACCACTGCAACCGGAAACAAACGTGGATTCTTTTAATTATGCCATTTAATCAGTCGGTCGGTGTGCAATACATCTTTGTTATTTTACTGGCTAAGATTATTGTTTAAATAGTAATGTTTTATTTTTGTTAATTTTATACCCATCACAATAAATACCTCCCCATCCACAAGATTTGGAGACGGGGACAGGAGGTCTATATCGACGTCTCCAGCCTCAGCTTAGTAAGGCGCGCGGGCTTTCCGTTTGCATCGAGTATTCTGTGAAGGCGGGTGGTGACCCTCAAATTAATGACGCATAATCTGTGATGGCATCATCATCATCATCATATCAGCCACAGGAAGTCCACTGCTGAACATAAGCCTCCCCCAAGGATCTCCACAATGACCTGTTGGAAGCGGCCTGCATCCAGCGACTTCCTGCAACCTTAGCCAGAACATACCAGATACCAGATGATGGCATACCAGCCAGAAATTCTCTATGAGCACGTATTGTTAATTATAATGATAGCAGTGCCGATGGACAAGACGCATTTGTCCCTGTCCTACAATTATCCTGTGTGAAGAAGAGATTTTTGTCCCAGCTATCTTACAATTAAGGGATAATGCAGGTAACTGTGGTCATATTCATTTGAACGTTATCATTTGGGGACTTACCATAAGCACGGATTTACTAAGGACATTACGCTTTTCATTGATTATCTATTTATATTATTATAATAAAAACATTATCATTTAGATTACGAGGTATAAAACAAGTGTAATAGCTGTAGGTACGCGTTGCAAAAGATTACGATAATTGGTATGCCGAAAGATCAAAGCAACTAAAAATAAATATGCTATAAGCTTTATTTATGATTCATTAATTATAATTAAAAGGGGTCAATAGATTTCATCATAAAATTTCTTTTTGAATCTATTAATTTCTGTGACCTCTATGCAATTTTTATGACAAAATAATTTTTAAACGTTAATTTATTTCAATAACATGTAATGGACGGCTAAGAAGACAACATGTTAGAAGTTCTTTTATTTAACATTTGCATTAAAATTTGTTACGAATCAGACCTGAGGAATGCATGTATGTACAAAATATAACTTAAACTATAACCTTATAACACATTAATAAATCTGAAGGTAATACAAAAAATTAGGAATAAAATACATTAGAAAATAGGAAAATTATTTCAATGAAAACACTTCGTTCCGGCCAAAGAGTACACGCCATTGTGCTCTTCTTAATGTATCTTGTGTGGATTAATCCCATCATAACTATATTCATGTAAAATGTAACTTATTACTATTAAATCGTGAGGAACCTTGCATACCTATTACCACACCGATTACCATATTCTAGATATAGAGAATTCTCAGGATATGTCATCAATAGGGGACTTATTAAAAACATATTCAAAAGTTTAATAGCATGGTTTTTAATAGCTCATTTAAAAATCAATAAATATAGAGATCTTTGTTAAAAAAAATACAAAAAAATAATTTACACATTTACTAATGCAAGTCTTTACAACTAACAAAAAGTCAAAAAAAATGAAAAATATAACTTACAAAGTTCACAAACTTTATAACTTAGTCAAAATATGTGGCTTGGCCGTCTCGTCACTACAAGGACTATTGTATTTGCGTTACAACAGGAACTATTATATAATAGAAAAGTAATGAACAGTGATACATTTTTCACTTTACGTCTATCATAATATGTGAATGTACCGAACTGGCTAAGCCATATATTTTAGCTAAGATATTGAGTTTTTAAAGACTTTGGGCGGGACGAGTATGAAGCTTGGCTCTACATAAGATTTGATGATTTTTCGACACTGTAAGTGATAGGGTCTCGTCTTGGCAAAATTCAAATCAAAATAATTTATGATGGAACCGATGTTTACAAGATCAATTAAAGTTTACAAGATATATCAAATGAGGTAGTTGCATTTTTCAATATTGAGATTGAAATAGTACTAATATTTTACCTAATTTTATTCTTACCTAGTCAGTCAATCTCCGGGCACTATAAAGGAAAACATCGTGAGGAAACCTACATACCATAGCGATTCGCAAGAATTTCTGCCGGGTATATCAAGAGTGCTACCGAAAACGAAGCCGGGTGGTAGTTTTAGTGACTACAAACACAATGCAAGTTCTAAAAATTTCGCTAAGAAACGCGACAATATTTTTCTATTATTTTTTAAATATCGTCTAGTTTGGTTGGTAAATCCATAGTTTTTGCTAAAATAATAATTTAAAGCCTTGTATATCATAGCGTCTTTAAAAATAAAAGGGTGTGCACTATAATTTGATAAAAAAAAATCATCCTAATACGAAAATAGAAAAAAAAATAACAAAAAAATCGTCACAATTTTTTGCACAAAATTTAGTTGCATTGTGTCTGAAGTCACTAAAACTACCAACCAGCTTCGTTTTCGGTAGCAGTCTTCATATACCCTGTATAGTATGTATGAATCTGGCAACCCGCACTAGGCTAGTGGCGACTACGCGACCTTACCCTTCTCAATAGTATTCTAGATTGTAAAAGGTATCTCAGTGGGACGTATATGTGCTAATACAAATACAGATTATTACCTAAGTCTTAGGCGTAACTCTTTTTATTGACTTTCAAAGCTTAATCTCGTTAGATTAGATATTACAATCAATATATGCTACATACTAATTTACGCTTACCTAGCTCTTGTCTTCTGTCTAATGTTAATGTTAGTAGTTGAATCCAGTACGGATACGTATTGGATTCAACTTCATCTTGTTTTTTTTTTTTTTTTTTTGAGAATTTTCCGCCCTCACACCCACCACTGCAACTCCTGTCAGCCAGGATCAACAGACAGTGGCACACAAAGATTTGACACCGAGCTCCGGAGCTAGGTGAGTCTCTTAGGGACACTGGCTTGTGTTCAACTTCATCTTG
The DNA here is from genome assembly GCA_023078785.2 of Hyles euphorbiae. Classification (NCBI taxonomy): domain Eukaryota; kingdom Metazoa; phylum Arthropoda; class Insecta; order Lepidoptera; family Sphingidae; genus Hyles; species Hyles euphorbiae. The sequence goes on from CM041049.1 coordinate 4,742,464, forward strand.
TCTTAATAAAATATGTAGAACTTGTTTTTTACACGGTATATCGGCCGAAAATGAAGATAGGTGGTAGTTTAACAGCCATTCTTGATTATCTATCTATCTTTAACAAGAGATTTCATTAGATATTTCGATGCATTTTATGTTTCAGTTAACAAAGATAGAGGTTATAGAAATGGTGTGTATATTTATAGATAGCTAGCTAAAATAAACATATAAGTCTATCTTTGCTATTCTCTTAGGACGAAGACGAAGAAAGAAGAAGACGAAGTAATTATAATATAACTTCAAGTACAACCATGTTTGGTAAATCATTATGATTGATATAATCTGCGAGAGTAGATAAATATTAGATCATCGCACCTTTAAAGTAAAACCGTTACTAAACGAAATTATACAATTTTACAGGAGAGCCAATATTATTAGAAAAACTTCACCTTTTTTTGTCAATATAATCTGAGTGCGGGGTTCTTTATATTTAATGAATTATTATAGACCTCTGTTTACTTTTTGACACGTTTATGTCGCAGTTTATGTATATTATAAATGGATAGCATTGATAACTCAATTCATACTATTTTTCTTTTAGTAACGGTTTTACTTCAAAGGTGCGATTATCTGCTCTTCACAAAAATTGAATTAATGCATTCAATACGAAAATTCGCTTCTGATTTGCCGAAGGTATTAATAGGAATGTCAGAAAAACCGTTTGTTCTAATTGTTTTTGTTCTTTTTTTTACTGTTCTTGAGTACTGCCTATTAATAAAACTCACTATATTATATCATGTTATTTTTAACTAAAACAAATGTCAGATCTTCATAAACATTTTTGATTGCACATTATCGACAATTGCGCGCAGTTTTCCGTAAATCTATTGTGATAATAAATCACACAAAGCATATTCAGAATACACATGTAGATAAACTAGTACATGGTATTTATCAGATGGTGAGTGGATGGTGGCTTGTTGATAAACGAACCAGACGCGGCTGCCAACACGTTCACGGTGGTCTTGGGTTTGAATCTTAGGCACACCTGTGACTTTTCGGACCTATGTGTGTATTGATAGTCAATCACCACGCATTTTAACGGTGAAGGAAAACATTGTGAGGGAATCTGATGACTATTTGTAAGAAAATCCATTAACCCACATTAGGCCAGTACGGTGGACATTATGGCCTAACCACTCTCAATTGTACTGTCGATTGTAGAGGAGGCCCGTGGCCTGCAGTGGGAGGTATATGGGCTGATACAGATACAGAATTTATCACACGAATATTCCAGTGAATTGCAATTATCAATAGAGCGTAGATGTTCTTGACTGTATTGGTCGTCATCACTCTTATCACCATTAGCTCAATAACCGATCGGCGTGCACTGACTGATTTTGATAACAATATGTTTTTATCGTCTTAATTGATATCTTAAAGTAAAATCTTATCTGCCATAACCAGACTTTATTTTACCGATGAATTCAAATAATGAGGATGAACAATAAATTGTTATTTGCCAATTGTGACAATTACACAGTTTTCTGGAAACTTTATGATTCAACATACCTATTAGCGGTTAGATGAAAGTTTAATCGATTCCATGTGTTCTACAATTGCGTATTGTTTTTGTTATTGATAATAATGCATTGTTAATTGTCATTCAAATGTTTTTAATATATTTTTTTTTTATAAATAATATACTCGGCAGTCACGTATACAGTTCTGACTGCATATTAGGATCAATTAAGTCTTTAAGGCTGTCAACGTTTTTGTTTACTTAGGAGATCGTATTTTTGAATCTGAGTCCTTCTGGGTTATAAGTGTTGAGTAAATGTCAAACAGTATATACTCATGTAAAATGTTATAAATTATATTTATAGGAACATCGTAGAACCAAATTTAGAAGGTTTATTTATTTATTGTTTATTTTCCGAAAGACTAGGTACTAGCTTCAAGCTTCTCTCTCTCTTCAGACACATGAAGTCCACTGCTGAATATAGGTCTCTACCAAGGATTTCCTCATTAACCTGCTGGAAGCAGCCTGCATCCAGCGACTTCCTGCCCCCTTTTTTGTGCAAATGCTTTCCAAGATGAATATCGAATGGCATCAGATGGCAGTCCCTTCCCAATTATTCTCCTACTGCTTTCATGCTTAATGAAACTAATTTCAGAAAACTTAAAAAACTAGTGTTGTGATTCAAGGATATGTTCGTTGAGACTTGTGATAGCTGCGTTTTCACAGACAAACTACTCGCTTGAACTTTTTTGCCAAGTTTGTCATCAAAAATTGTTTACGTCATAAATTATGATAAACTGTCGTATGTAGAGGCACTATGTTATCTACTGTCTAATAAATCCTAAAATCATTAAGTACCCATATTCAAATGAGATAAAATAAAGTCCAGCAAATGGATAATAATATAATATAATAATAAAATAGTTAATTGAATCTTTCCTTAACCTAGTTAACAAACAAAATATTTTTACTTAAATTAGAAGTGCTTAGGCTAAGATATATCTATAATGAGAAGCGGCTGGAGCTTACACTAGGATAGCCCTGTACAGTAAGTACTATAATAACTCCTTGATTGCTGCGAAATATCTCTTTTTCAGATATGCTATTTTAAAATGAATGGCAGAAGATCTATGTATATGCGTTATTCGGATTTAACACATACACACAAATATATTCGGACATAATTATTTTAATAATCAACAAAGTATCGAAGGACGTTAAATGTTGCGGCTCGTCTAAATAACACTAGTGGCATAAAGAAAAATAATAAACTGATTTATTAGACAGCATTAAGACATCTGTTTGGTATTTAATGTGGTAGTTGTATTTATAGCCCTGATTGTGGCACAAATGAAATAAAATATTTGATGACTATAAATAAGAAACCATTATGCTTCTTATATTTACGCGAATATTACACATTGAAATAATAACTTTTTTATGGATTTTGTCATAATTTTGTTTTAATTTCCCAATGTTTCGAATATTTTAATGCTTTCGCAGTCACGGGACGGATGGATACTCTGTGCGGATACCGTTACAATCCACTTCCTTAAACCTAATCTGCAATTTTATTTTATTGCATGTAATATTTAAAGTGCGTGGTGGCCTGTTGGTAAACGGACTAGACGCGACTGCCAACATGTTCACGGTGGTCGCGGGTTCAAATCCCAGGGCACACCTCTGACTTTTCGGAGTCATGTGTGTATTGAAAGTCAATCACCACGCACTAAAAGGAAAACATCGTGAGGAAACCTGCATACCATAGCGATTTATAAGAATTTCTATGGTATGTAAGTCCGCCAACCCGCACTAGGCCAGCGTGGTGGACTATATGGCCTAACCACTCTCAATCGTATTCTCGATTGTAGAGTAGGCCCGTGCCCTGCAGTGGGACGTATATGGGCTGATACAGATACAGATGTAATGCAGAATTTGAATAGTATGAAGAAAAATGAGTAAAGCGTGTTGTGTGAAAGAGATGACGAATGAAAGTATTTAAGATGGAAAGAGTTAGAAGATTCATGATTGAGATTGAGTTGAAACACGGAAGAATGAAATAGAGAAGAACTAAATGGAGGACTTGAACGACAGACGATGAATTAATGTTGAATTTAATGAAGATTATATATAATTGAAAATTATTTAAACAATTATTATTTAATTTGACCCCAAACAGAACTATTCCCATATGTATTTGTCATCTTTCCAGTGCCGATCTATCTTCTCTAGGATATTATTTCCAATAATACGCGACCAAAACCTCTTTAGCTTGCTATTGCTCAATTATTAACAAGAACAAAGAAAGATTAATAGAATGAACGTAGTTTATGTATGTGACTAGAAATGCCCTGTCCTACATTTGATCTATATTTTTACTATATAGATTGCATTGTCGCCTGTAGAATATTTCCTTGAGCGATAAGACTTATTGTTTTGATATGTGTTTCTATAAAGTACAATTACAATTTTAAAAACAAATATACAAAATTAATAGATAAATACATTTAGAAATGATTCATAGGATGTATTTCTTTCCGCAAAATAAAAACAAAATACCTATAAGTAAATCGAAAAAAAAAACAGTGAAATTCAAAAGTTGTAAGTTCAAAAAACAATGTATCTACTTATCCATAAAACATATTGACGTGTAGATACAACTGTATAGATGGAACAACTGTATAGATGGAACATCCTGAAGGAATATTATTTGTCATGAAAACACAATAATGGATTTTATCAACCACACCTTTGAAAAATGCGTGTTTATCAGTCCGTAGATATTTTATATTTCAATCAAAATTAATACGTTCAAAATGATATTTCACTCGTTCTATAAAACCTTTTTTTATCTCTTTTTTATTTTAATAGTAAACAATATTTTCGGGGGAAGGCTTTATTTCAACAGGGGGCTTAATGAGGTTGCGCGAAAGAGGCTGCCTATGTAGCGCAGTTGTACTACGATGCGACTATACCTACGCTGAGGTCTCGGGTTCGAAGCCGGGTCGGGCACAGTGATATATTGATAAAATTTTTATTCAGTATCATTCCGGAGTCAGGAATTGGTGCCCAATATGGCTATAGGCTCGTCCCAAATCATGGGACGGAACACACAAGACGAAACGTAGGTGTCCTGGTAGCTCTGTGTCTACTACTTCTAGGAAAAGGCGAAAGTTTATGTCTGCATAAGATGATGAGAGAAAGAGGGTAATATTATTTATTATCCAGTGTCATTACTAGAGAAAACACGTTTAATTGTAGGTACTCGCAATGGTAGTTTTTATAAAATATCTATATATCATTTCACAATTATATTCAGCTTTTCATAAACATGTTTAAATATACCCTTTATATACAATACAAAAAACAACCGTGTTTGGCAGCTATTGTCCTATATTTTATTCTTTTTTTCTTATACGTTATTTTTTTGTTGACTCTCTCTATTTAAAGGGAGAGCCTTAAACTTCTCTCCCGGTGCGTCACTGGAGGTTGGAAGGGGGAGGGTTTCCATCCTACTAACCCTGGATACATATATTATGGGCGATAGGCGATAAACTTGTCAAAAGCGCCCGTCATTGGTCGTAGTACGATTGGAGGTCCTACCAAGCATAGGTTTCTTATATTTAAAGTGGTGCAGATGAGTTCCGCATAATCCCATCTTGGTCGCTACTGGTGAGATGAGCGTTGGTGACAGAAAAAACCAAGGCTCTGTTGCCCATGTTCGAGCTGATGCCAGCGCGAAGGTCGTGCCTACAGAAATATATCGGTCCCACCCATGCAGTGCCTCCCATGGTGAGGAGGTTCTAATGTGGTAAAATTATTGCTCTCCATGACAATGGGTCTTGAAAATTTGACAAAATAACCCAAATTTTCTAATAAGATGTGCTTTGTCACCTCGAAGGCATGACAAGGCATGGGTTCGCAAAGATGCTCGCAATAGATGACAATGCAATGATAGTTTATTAGTTGGTTTTAATAATAGCAAGATTCAAAAGATATGATGAAAAAATCATGACAATCGGTTTAGCCAATGTCTAGAATAGATATTGAAGGTTTAATGACGCTTTGTATGTGTTTGTTTGCAAGATAGACGATTTTATTGTTTTATAAATAATAATAAATAAATACATCCAACAGTCACATACATAGTCCTGACCTTACATTAAGATCAAATCTTGTGTCGTGGGTATCAGGAACTACGAAAGAATATTTGGTCTCACAAACCTAACCCGAGACAAATTTTGATTAAATTTATTGTTTTGTTATGAAACAATATCGCTATTCAAGCAAAGTAATTGTTTTCATTTCATATGATTACCGAGATTAAAGCTTTAAATCAGAATCATTGTTTACAGTGAACTGATTTATGATTATAAACGCGGTCAATGACGCTGATCAAAAAATAGTCATAGTCTTCAAAATTGTTCTAAAACACTAAAAAAAAGAAACTTGGGTGCCGCGCTGGCTCATCACTACATAGTATAAAACAAAGTCGCTTAAATCTTTAAAACTACGCAACGGATTTTGATGCGGTTTTTAATAGATAGAGTGATTCAAGAGGAAGGTTTATATGTATAATACGTACATATTATTGTACAGAAATCTATTTGTACCCGGGCGAAGCTGGGCCGGCCGCTAGTATTGGAATAAAATCAAAAAATTTAGAGATGATTATGCGTAATAAAAATGATTTTAACACCCGTATTCTAAGACGTTTCCTCAAATCTTCCTCAACCTTATCTCTGTCGAGGTGACGTTTAAAATGAATTCGAGGAATCCTCGAAAATGGTATGCTTAGTTAAAAATATATCTTTCCTAGAGGATAGGAGGAGTGAAGTTGAGTCGAGGAAATACGTCATCAAATACGTCATTGATGTGTTAATAAGGTACAGATTTAACAAAAACTATTTTTTTACATTTCAACATTATGCTGACTTGAAATGTGATTCCTTTCCTCGAGAAAAGGAAAGTACTGAGTGACGTTGAGTGGATGAGACGTTTTTCAACTATGAATACAGATTTCCTCCAATCAGGCCGAGTGGAGTCGAGACATTTTCGAGGAACGTCTTAGAATATGGGTATCAGTCTACGATACAGATTGATATGTAACTATAATTAATAATAATTAATAGTATACTGATTACGTTTTTTACACATCTTTTTCGCTAGCTTCTGAGTAGTCGGATCAAAGTATTTTACATTTTCTTTATCATTTTGTTCGATTTCCTAGTAATGATTGTTAAAACATTGTTATGGCCTAATCGGACTGATAATCAGTTGTGAATTTCTTTAAAAACAGGCTAAGTGTATAAATAATGTGAAGTTGATAATTAGATTATCAGTTTATGTGCAACGTTCTAAACAAGTGACAAGTGAGGAAAATTAATGAAAGGTGAGTGATGTGACCAACACCCGTATTCTAAGACGTTTCCTCGAATCTTCCTCAAACTTATCTCTGTCGAGGTGACTTTTAAAATGAATTCGAGGAATCCTCGGAAATAGTATGCTTAGTTAAAAATATATCTTTCCTAGAGGATCCTTGAGTGAAGTTGAGTCTAGGAAATACGTCATTAAATACGTCATTGATGTGTTAATAACTTAGATTAATAAGGTACAGATTTATCAAAAACTATTTGACATTTTAACATTATGCTCACTTGAAAAGTGACAGTCAAAATTTGTCATGTAAATAATAAACACTGTTTCCATAGTGAAAATATTTCCCCAAGTATTCCTTAAGGTAGGTCGCGACGTACCTTTAGTTCGACAATTGATTCCTTTCCTCAAGAAAGGAAAAGTATTGAGTGACGTTGAGTGGAGAAGACTTTTTTAAACTATGAATACAGATTTCCTCTAGTAAGCCCGAGTGGACTCGAGAATTTTTCTAGGAACGTCTTAGGAATGCATCAAATAACTGCTCTTTACATGGTCTTGAATTTAGTAATTAAGTTATATTTTCCTAAAAGTCTAGTTACCCGCGGTTAAATTATTGAATAAAAACTAAATAAATAAATAAAACTAATTATAAATAAAAATAAAAATAATTTATATTAAATAAATTAAGTTAATAAATAAATTAAAGCATGAAATTAAAATAAATAATACTAAGTATAGAAAATATTTTCTTTATAGAGACTAAGTTCTATGTGTATTGACCAATAAATACATTTCTTTTCATTTCATTTTGGTTTCATCATGGTATCAAATTATAATTTTTATTTAATTATTTCAGAAGTATTTCATAATATCCACTTTTAATTTTTTTTAAGAAAAACGAATCAATACGGTGTTTGCTTCATAGATAGTGACGGATAACTGATAAGTCACGGTAAAGTAGCGGCTTACGCCTTATCCGTGACTGGAAATGATTTACCATTCACAAAAATACCAAGTTAAGCTCTGTATAGTTGTGCAAATGTAAACGAAAATCACAATGCAAATATTAATTTTAAGATGCTAATTATTTTTGCTGTAATATTAGTCTCTTTATACCAATAGCGGCAGAGTAACGGTTTGGAAAAATCACGAACAACCATTCTTTAGGCACGATTTTAGTCTATGTTTTACGTATAACAATCTGTATCTGTATCTGTATCAGCCCATATACGTCCCACTGCAGGGCACGGGCCTCCTCTACAATCGACAGTACGATTGAGAGTGTTTAGGCCATATAGTCCACCACGCTGGCCTAGTGCGGGTTGGCAGACTTACATACCATAGACATTTTTATAAATCGCTATGGTATGCAGGTTTCCTCACGATGTTTTCCTTCACCGTTTTAGTGCGTGGTGATTGATTATCAATACACACATGACTCCGAAAAGTCAGAGGTGTGCCCTGGGATTCGAACCCGCGACCACCGTGAACATGTTGGCAGTCGCGTCTAGTCCGTTTACCAACAGGCCACCACGCACATACGTATAACAATCACAATACATTTTTACGGTGAAGGATATTATTGTGAGGAAACCTGCGTACCATAGAGATTTACCAGAATTACTATGGCATGGAAATCCACCATGCCGCAATAGGCCAGCTTAGTAGACTATGATCTAAGTCCTCTTAATGGTAGAGAAGGGCCGTCGCTTCCCGTATGTTGGCATCGCTCAAGATTATTTCATATTATAATTACAATATTAACATAGACCTGTTGACTTTCCTTTGTCTAATTTTTTAATTGATGTAGTAATTGGTTAGAAACTACTTTCTTCTTAATAAACTGATGTGGTCCAACATTTTTTTTATTTACCTGTTTTAATGGTATTTGACATATTATGTTATTTAATTCGAAATTAAACCAAATCCGCGATAAATTCCGTAAATAATAGTTTTATTTCAATGTGTAATATTCGCGTAAATCTAAGAAACCATTAGTTCAAACCTTCATTTTACTCATCACCTCATGTTACAAAGTACAAAATATGAAAAAAATCCGAGATTATTTTTTTGTCAAACGAGTACTTTGACCGCTACACTGAACTTCAGTTCGGTCCAGCAACGTACTAAACCGTAAAAACTCGCAAAATTCTTGAAAATTACAATCGGTATTTTTGACAAAATTACCAGACAGTTTTATTGAGGAAATTAAGTAAAACAAATAAAAGATTGTTGGTGTGTGGAGATTTCAATGTTAATCTATTGGAAACATATGCTATGACTGGAAAGTTAAGAAATCTCTTTTTGTCATTTGATTTAGTTATTCTATTTTTGGAGTCAACTAGGATAATTAACACTAGTGCTACCTGTATAGATAATGTGTTCACGGATATAGTGCCCATTCATAAATCTATTATTAATAAGCTAGACTCGGACCATTGTGGACAACAAGTCACATTTAGAAGCGAACTCCAGCAGACTTCCATTCAAAAACTTAATGCTGTTCCGGTAACAAAGATCCGGTTAGAGAAATTAAGAAATAATTTGTTAAAGAAATTCAATCTACTAATACAGGGTACCCCAATGCTCTGTATAATTCTGTATTTTAAATATTTTGTAAGGAATTTGAACCGATCTTTACATCCAGGTCAGTTCCCACGTGCAAAAAAACTTGCTTCAGTAATTGGGCCACTGTTGGCATTCACAGAAGTAGAGAGAAATTATATGATCTTTATTCTGAAAGAACATATAATCATAAATTATGTTAAAAATTATTCAAAATTGTATAAACAAGTCTACTATAAAGCTAAGGCATTATATTTAAAGGAAAAAGTAAAAAACTCCAGCAATAAAATTAAAATGACATGGAGTGTAATTACCAGTTTCCATAACAAAAAGCTTAAATTCATCTCCTTCTCTAGCCCATATGTTATTGCAGGAAAGCGTGACTGGGTGTGGTGATTCATTTAAATTCCAATGCGTTGACAGTTTTGACATTATAAAAACGTTTAAACTAATAAACATTAAGAATACTTGTGACCTCTGGAGAATCTCTACAAAGATCCTCAACTATGTAATACCTATATTAGCTCTACAGCTAGCTATAGTTTTTAACACATGTATTAATAGTGGCATATTTCCTGATAAATTGAAACTCAGCAAGATTATACCTCTTTTTAAATCTGGTAGTACAGATGACCCCTCAAATTTTAGACCTATATTAGTACTGCCTTCATTAAGCAAAATTTTTGAAAAACTGATGCTTATACAATTGCAAAGATTCTTTAAAAATAATAATTTACTTCATAGTAAACAATTTGGTTTTACTTAGGGTCGCTCCACCACTGATGCTGGTGTGAAGCTCATGGTTAACATATTTGATGCTTGGGAGGATTCTCAGGATGCTTTAGGTGTATACTGTGACTTATCCAAGACATTTGATTGTGTTTACCTTGATATTCTTATCAGGAAATTGAGCCACTATGGAATAAATGGTCTTGCGCTTAAATTATGGAAACCATATTTACACAAAAGGGTTCAGAGGGTTGATGTCAACGGACAAAGATCTCCTGGATCTGTTTTTACTATGGGGGTTCCGCAGGGCTCAATTCTTGGACGCTTTCTCTTTTTAATATATAGTAATGACTTGTCTTATTTTATAAGGGATAAATGTGAGGTAGTGTTGTTTGCTGATGACACTTCATTAATATTTAGTTAATCGACATCAATCAATTCTTGACGAAGTAAACCACACTCTCTCAAAAATAGTACATTGGTTTGGCATTAACAATTTACTGTTGAATAGTCAAAAAACGAAATGTATTTGGTTTGTAACACCTAATGTCAAAAAAGTTAATGCCGACATTTTTATGAACGGGGATGTGTTGAGCCTTGTGATTTTAAACTTCAATGGGGTCCCCACATAACTGCGTTAGCTAAAAAGCTAAAGTGGGCAAGATTCGCCAATTTACTGACATTCTGTATCAGCCCATATACGTCCCACTGCAGGGCACGGGCCTACTCTACAATCGAGAATACGATTGAGAGTGGTTAGGCCATATAGTCCACCACGCTGGCCTAGTGCGGGTTGGCGGACTTACATACCATATAACTTTTTTAAAATCGCTATGGTATGCAGGTTTCCTCACAATGTTTTCCTTCACCGTTTTAGTGCGTGGTGATTGACTATCAATACACACATGACTCCGAAAAGTCAGAGGTGTGCCCTGGGATTCGAACCCGCGACCACCGTGAACATGTAGGCAGTCGCGTCTAGTCCGTTTACCAACAGGCCACCACGCACTTATAATGTCTGTATCGTATTAATCATATTAATTATATTAAAAATCGTGAATTTACTGACATTGATACGGCTCAATTGGTCTATTTTGCTTACTTTCATAGCCTAATGAGTTACGGAATTTTGCTGTGGGGTGGTGCTGCTGACATTAATACCATCTTTGTTCTTCAAAAACGAGCCAAAAGACTTATTATTTATTCGCTAGGCGCCAGACAATCGCTGAGAGAAAAAATAAAATAATTAAATATAATGACAGTAGCATCAGAATTTATATTCGCTAATCTTATGTATGTTCACAAGAATATAGAACAATTTCAAAAGGTTAGCGATATTCATGATAAAAATACTAGAAATAGAATTAATCTAGTCAGTCATAAGACGAGGCTCCACAAAATTAGCAAATCTTTTAAGGGTTACTGTATACATTTCTATAATTAAGTTCCCACTCACATAAAAGTCTATAAATAAATTTAAATGTATTATTAAACGACAGTTGTGTAATAAGGCATACTATAAAATTTCAGAATACTTAGAAGATAGAAAGGCTTGGGAATGAAACATAAGCTCAGCCGTACAGTATAATTATCAATTATTTATTATCATAAATTATTTATGAACTGCTCTGAATTGCAAATCCTGTATAATCTCTGTATTGTAAACTTATTTTGAAAAGAGCAACGTTAGAGTTTCTTGCCCGTTCTTCTCTGGCGAAAACAGCCTTGTGAACCGGGTGGTAGTGGAAAAAAGTGACTGAATCTAAATAATGTATGACATTTTATGGATTCAATAAATATTTTCATTTCATTTCATTTCAAAGTGACTCTGTATACGATACAGAAATTATAAAAAAAATATTTGAAATTGTATAATGGCAAACCGATTACAGTGCACTTGCCTACTAAAAGTAAATACTTTGAAATTGTTTCAGTAGGTAGAAAATGTAAGATATCATTATATGTTAAATTAAATCACATCGATGTATCAATTTATAATTTGCAAGCCGTAATTTTTGGGTATCTTGGTAAAATTCAACATAAGACGTGATAAAAATAATTTCAAGCAAACTTATAACTGTACTGTACTGTACTGTATCAGCCCATAAACGTCCCACTGCAGGGCACGGGCGGTTAGGCCATATAGTCCACCACGCTGGCCTAGTGCGGGTTGGGGGTTGGGTTGTTTAACCCCACATTATAAATTATTACGTTAAATCCGATACCCGCCCTAACATTTCTCAGTAACAGCCCCATATTTAATAATCTGAAATAAAATACGTCCTAATTTTCATAAACGTAATTTCCAAGATTTTCATTATGTTTTTCTATTTTTCAGGTACAGCTTTCGCATTGCTCTGTGCAATATCATTTGCACAGGGGCGTGAGATATTAACCCGGGACAGGGGACTATGCAGTTGCAATCCGGGCGATTCACAAGCAATCTGCGCTATTCCAGGCTATGAAGGCACTTACATTGCACACGAACGATGTGATAAATTCTACAGATGCGCTCATGGCAAACCTGTACCCCAATGCTGTCCTCGCGGCCTTTTCTACAATGTAAACATAGACAGATGTGATTGGCCATACAGAGTAGACTGTGGAAACAGAACCTTAGTCGCCGACGCTGACAATGAGTGTCTCATTGATAATGGCGGCGGAGACCACGATGGCGGAGGTGGCGAGGACTCTGGCCCATGTACTTGGAATCCCAGTGAGGCACCAGCAATTTGCGCAGCTGCGGGATCTCAAGGGGTATTCGTTGCTCATGAATACTGCAACTATTATTATGTATGTAATCACGGCAGACCAGTTGCAACAAGATGTGCTTCTGGCCTTCTTTACGACCCTTGCTTACGACGATGCACCTGGGCACATGCGGTAGATTGTGCAGGCAGACCAATACACGTCGTTGAAGGCGACGGTGGAGATAATGGCACCGACCATCATGGACCATGTCACAATAATCCCGCAGAAGCACCTGCAATATGCGCAGCAGCAGGATCCGACGAAACTCTGGTAGCACATGAATACTGTCATCAGTTCTATCAATGCTTGCATGGTAGCCCAATGGCACAGTCCTGTCCTGCAAATCTTTTATTCGACCCTTGCTCGAGGCGATGCGACTGGCCAGTAAATGTGGACTGCGGTGATAGAATCGATCCGAACTGTAATTGTGATGACCCAGAAAGTGAAGAATGCGATGGAAATACAGGTAGCGGTGACAGTGGCGCTGGAGAAGGCGGCGGTGACGGTGGCTCTGGAGGAGGCGGCGGTGACGGTGGCGCTGGAGGAGGCGGCGGTGACGGTGGCGCTGGAGGAGGCGGTGGTGATGGTGGTGCGGGAGGTGACGGTGGCGCTGGAGGAGGCGGTGGAGATAGTGGCGCTGGAGGCGACGGTGGTGCTGGAGGAGGCGACGGCGGCGGCGGCGGCGGTGGCGGCGGCGGCAGCGGTGGTGGTTCTTGCAACTGCAACCCTGGCGAAGCACCAACTATCTGTGCTCAAGACGGATCCGACGGAGTTCTTGTCGCCCATGAAAACTGCACCCAATTTTACAATTGCGCTCATGGTGTACCCGTAGCTATGTGCTGCCCTAGCGGTCTGCTCTACAACCCTTACCTTGAAATATGTGACTGGCCAGAAAATGTTGACTGTGGAGACAGAGTAATCCCACCGGTAGATGACTGTGCTGTCGGCGGTGGCGCTGGAGGAGGCGGCGGTGACGGTGGCGCTGGAGGAGGCGGTGGTGATGGTGGCGCTGGAGGTGATGGTGGCGCTGGAGGAGGCGTGGGCGATGGTGGCACTGGCGGTGACGGTGGCGCTGGAGGAGGCGGCGGTGGCAGTGGCGGCAGCGGCGGTGGTGGTTCTTGCAACTGCAACCCTGGCGAAGCACCAACTATCTGTGCTCAAGACGGATCCGACGGAGTTCTTGTCGCCCATGAAAACTGCACCCAATTTTACAATTGCGCTCATGGTGTACCCGTAGCTATGTGCTGCCCTAGCGGTCTGCTCTACAACCCTTACCTTGAAATATGTGACTGGCCAGAAAATGTTGACTGTGGAGACAGAGTAATCCCACCGGTAGATGACTGTGCTGTCGGCGGTGGCGCTGGAGGAGGCGGCGGTGACGGTGGCGCTGGAGGAGGCGGTGGTGATGGTGGCGCTGAAGGTGACGGTGGCGCTGGAGGAGGCGGCGGCGGCGGTGGTGGTTCTTGCAACTGCAACCCTGGCGAAGCACCAACTATCTGTGCTCAAGATGGATCCGACGGAGTTCTTGTCGCTCATGAAAACTGCACGCAATTTTACAACTGCGCTCATGGTGTACCCGTAGCTATGTGTTGCCCTACCGGTCTGCTATACAACCCTTACCTTGAAATATGTGACTGGCCCGAAAATGTTGACTGTGGAGACAGAGTAATCCCACCGGTAGATGACTGTGCTGTCGGCGGTGGCGCTGGAGGAGACGGCGGTGACGGTGGCGCTGGAGGAGGCGGTGGTGATGGTGGCGCTGGAGGTGACGGTGGCGCTGGAGGAGGCGGCGGCGGCGGTGGTGGTTCTTGCAACTGCAACCCTGGCGAAGCACCAACTATCTGTGCTCAAGATGGATCCGACGGAGTTCTTGTCGCTCATGAAAACTGCACGCAATTTTACAACTGCGCTCATGGTGTACCCGTAGCTATGTGTTGCCCTAGCGGTCTGCTATACAACCCTTACCTTGAAATATGTGACTGGCCCGAAAATGTTGACTGTGGAGACAGAGTAATCCCACCGATAGATGACTGTGCTGTCGGCGGTGGCGCTGGAGGAGGCGGCGATGATGGTGGCGCTGGAGGAGGCGGGGGTGATGGTGGCGCTGGAGGTGACGGTGGCGCTGGAGGAGGCGGTGGTGATGGTGGCGCTGGAGGTGACGGCGGCGCTGGAGGAAGCGGCGGCGGCGGCAGCGGCGGTGGTGGTGGTTCTTGCAACTGCAACCCTGGCGAAGCACCAACTATCTGTGCTCAAGACGGATCCGACGGAGTTCTTGTCGCTCATGAAAACTGCACGCAATTTTACAACTGCGCTCATGGTGTACCCATAGCTATGTGCTGCCCTAGCGGTCTGCTCTACAACCCTTACCTTGAAATATGTGACTGGCCCGAAAATGTTGACTGTGGAGACAGAGTAATTCCACCGGTAGATGACTGTGCTGTCGGCGGTGGCGCTGGAGGAGGCGGCGGTGACGGTGGCGCTGGAGGTGACGGTGGCGCTGGAGGAGGCGGTGGTGATGAAGGCGCTGGAGGTGACGGTGGCGCTGAAGGAGGCGGCGGCGGCGGCGGCGGCGGCGGCGGCGGTGGCGGCGGCGGCGGTGGTGGTTCTTGCAACTGCAACCCTGGCGAAGCACCAACTATCTGTGCTCAAGACGGATCCGACGGAGTTCTTGTCGCTCATGAAAACTGCACGCAATTTTACAACTGCGCTCATGGTGTACCCGTAGCTATGTGCTGCCCTAGCGGTCTGCTCTACAACCCTTACCTTGAAATATGTGACTGGCCCGAAAATGTTGACTGTGGAGACAGAGTAATCCCACCGGTAGATGACTGTGCTGTCGGCGGTGGCGCTGGAGGAGGCGGCGGTGACGGTGGCGCTGGAGGAGGCGGCGGTGACGGTGGCACTGGAGGAGGCGGTGATGATGGTGGTGCTGGAGGAGGCGTTGGTGATGGTGGCGCTGGAGGTGACGGTAGCGTTGGAGGAGGCGGCGGCGGCGGCGGCGGTGGTGGTGGTTCTTGCAACTGCAACCCTGGCGAAGCACCAACTATCTGTGCTCAAGACGGATCCGATGGAGTTCTTGTCGCTCATAAAAACTGCACGCAATTTTACAACTGCGCTCATGGTGTACCCGTAGCTATGTGCTGCCCTAGCGGTCTGCTCTACAACCCTTACCTTGAAATATGTGACTGGCCCGAAAATGTTGACTGTGGAGACAGAGTAATCCCACCGGTAGATGACTGTGCTGTCGGCGGTGGCGCTGGAGGAGGCGGTGGTGATGGTGGCGCTGGAGGTGACGGTGGCGCTGGAGGAGGCGGTGGTGATGAAGGCGCTGGAGGTGACGGTGGCGCTGGAGGAGGCGGCGGCGGCGGCGGCGGCGGTGGTGGTTCTTGCAACTGCAACCCTGGCGAAGCACCAACTATCTGTGCTCAAGACGGATCCGACGGAGTTCTTGTCACTCATGAAAACTGCACGCAATTTTACAACTGCGCTCATGGTGTACCCGTAGCTATGTGCTGCCCTAGCGGTCTGCTCTACAACCCTTACCTTGAAATATGTGACTGGCCCGAAAATGTTGACTGTGGAGACAGAGTAATTCCACCGGTAGATGACTGTGCTGTCGGCGGTGGCGCTGGAGGAGGCGGCGGTGACGGTGGCGCTGGAGGTGACGGTGGCGCTGGAGGAGGCGGTGGTGATGAAGGCGCTGGAGGTGACGGTGGCGCTGAAGGAGGCGGCGGCGGCGGCGGCGGCGGCGGCGGCGGTGGCGGCGGCGGCGGTGGTGGTTCTTGCAACTGCAACCCTGGCGAAGCACCAACTATCTGTGCTCAAGACGGATCCGACGGAGTTCTTGTCGCTCATGAAAACTGCACGCAATTTTACAACTGCGCTCATGGTGTACCCGTAGCTATGTGCTGCCCTAGCGGTCTGCTCTACAACCCTTACCTTGAAATATGTGACTGGCCCGAAAATGTTGACTGTGGAGACAGAGTAATCCCACCGGTAGATGACTGTGCTGTCGGCGGTGGCGCTGGAGGAGGCGGCGGTGACGGTGGCGCTGGAGGAGGCGGCGGTGACGGTGGCACTGGAGGAGGCGGTGATGATGGTGGTGCTGGAGGAGGCGTTGGTGATGGTGGCGCTGGAGGTGACGGTAGCGTTGGAGGAGGCGGCGGCGGCGGCGGCGGTGGTGGTGGTTCTTGCAACTGCAACCCTGGCGAAGCACCAACTATCTGTGCTCAAGACGGATCCGATGGAGTTCTTGTCGCTCATAAAAACTGCACGCAATTTTACAACTGCGCTCATGGTGTACCCGTAGCTATGTGCTGCCCTAGCGGTCTGCTCTACAACCCTTACCTTGAAATATGTGACTGGCCCGAAAATGTTGACTGTGGAGACAGAGTAATCCCACCGGTAGATGACTGTGCTGTCGGCGGTGGCGCTGGAGGAGGCGGTGGTGATGGTGGCGCTGGAGGTGACGGTGGCGCTGGAGGAGGCGGTGGTGATGAAGGCGCTGGAGGTGACGGTGGCGCTGGAGGAGGCGGCGGCGGCGGCGGCGGCGGTGGTGGTTCTTGCAACTGCAACCCTGGCGAAGCACCAACTATCTGTGCTCAAGACGGATCCGACGGAGTTCTTGTCACTCATGAAAACTGCACGCAATTTTACAACTGCGCTCATGGTGTACCCGTAGCTATGTGCTGCCCTAGCGGTCTGCTCTACAACCCTTACCTTGAAATATGTGACTGGCCCGAAAATGTTGACTGTGGAGACAGAGTAATTCCACCGGTAGATGACTGTGCTGTCGGCGGTGGCGCTGGAGGAGGCGGCGGTGACGGTGGCGCTGGAGGTGACGGTGGCGCTGGAGTAGGCGGTGGTGATAGTGGCACTGGAGGTGATGGTGGCTCTGAAAGCGGCGGCGGTGACGGTGGCGAAGGTGGAGGCGGCGGCGCAGGGGGCTCTTGCAACTGCAACCCTGGCGAAGCACCAACTATCTGTGCTCAAGACGGATCCGAAGGAGTTCTTGTCGCTCATGAAAACTGCACGCAATTTTACAACTGCGCTCATGGTGTACCCATAGCTATGTGCTGCCCTAGCGGTCTGCTCTACAACCCTTACCTTGAAATATGTGACTGGCCCGAAAATGTTGACTGTGGAGACAGAGTAATCCCACCGGTAGATGACTGTGCTGTCGGCGGTGGCGCTGGAGGAGACGGCGGTGACGGTGGCGCTGGAGGAGGCGGTGGTGATGGTGGCGCTGGAGGTGACGGTGGCGCTGGAGGAGGCGGTGGTGATGGTGGCACTGGAGGTGATGGTGGCTCTGGAAGCGGCGGCGGTGACGATGGCGAAGGTGGAGGCGGCGGCGGTGGGGGCTCTTGCAACTGCAACCCTAGCGAAGCACCAACTATTTGTGCTCAGGATGGATCAAACGGAATTCTTGTCGCTCACGAAAACTGCAATCAATTCTACAAATGCGCCCACGGAAAACCCGTAGCTATGTGCTGCCCGAGCGGTCTGTTATACAATCCTTATCTCGAAGTATGCGACTGGCCCTATAATGTAGAGTGTGGGGATAGAGTGATCTGTGATAATACTGAGTGTCCTACCGGGGGAATTGACGGTGGTGGAGGCGGGGGCGGCGCTGGCGGTGACGGTGGCTCGGGAGGAGGCGGTGGTGATGGCGGTTCCGGTGGAGGCAGCGGTGACAGTGGTTCTGGAGGAGGCGGCGGTGACGGTGGCTCTGAAGGAGGTGGTGGTGACGGTGGCGCTGGAGGAGGCGGTGGTGACGGTGGTTCTGGAGGAGGCAACGGTGACGGTGGTGCGTCCAACTGTAACCCTAGCGAAGCTCCAAGTATCTGCGCTTTAGACGGATCTAACGGAATTCTTGTAGCTCACGAAAACTGCACTCAATTCTACAAATGCGCCCACGGTTTACCCGTAACTTTCTGCTGCCCTTGTGGCCTGCTGTACAATCCTTACCTTGAAGTATGTGACTGGCCCTATAATGTTGATTGCGGGGACAGAGTCATCCCTATCCTTGATCAGAGGCCAGCATGCATTGCTTCCGAGAGTGGTAGTGAAAGGGTAAAGAGAGCAGCAACATCAACCTATACCTCTTTTAATAAGCACTTCGGAGCTCGGTATAATAGTCTTAGAGTTTAAAGTTGCGTTCAGAATTTACTTATACTTTTATGGGTAAATCTCTTAAAAAATAACTTTTGGTAAATAACTTTTATCTCCACCAATATTTTTTGTGTTAGTGATCTCAAGATTTTTAAGTAAATGTCTTAGAGTGCTATATTTTTCTATTCGCTGGAGAATGTTTGTAAATATTAGTAAATTACATGTTTAAATAAAATTGAATAACGAAAGCTATGCATTTTCTTTTATTGGCCATCGATATCAATGTTACACTAGATAAGACATTCTTTGTAATAAACGTGTCCCATCCAAGTGCGGTGCAATCACAGAATACTAACAGAAGTCAAGCTTGTGTATGTACTTCACTTTTATTGCGACACTCACACTACGCTCGGCGTTCGCGCAAGGGTTGTTAACTCTGGTCTATGCGAAAACACGTATCGTGTTAATAGCACTCGTATCGTTTATTCTGTATCAGCCCATATACGTCCCACTGCAGGGCACGGGCCTCCTCTACAATCGAGAGATTGAGAGTGGTATCGTTTATTACTTTTTAAAATAAAATATATAAAACACAATAAAATAAAACAAATAAATTTTAAATGTATTTATGAAGTCATTGAGAATGTGTATATCATTCTTCAAGTTGTTTTTATTGTTTTGTATAATATTTGTATTTTTTTAATGATATTTACATTATGTTATTATAATCTGGTGTTTTATATAGTGGCGTAGCGGAAAACGCAGCGTAGGACGTCCACCCACACCTGGTAAAGGTCGCGGGACGTCGCTGGATGCAGGCTGCCTCCAACAGGTCTCTGTGGAAATCATTGGGGGAGGCCTATGTTCAGCAGTGGACTTCCTTTGGCTGATGGATGGATGGATGGATTATAACCTGGTGTTTTATATACAAATTACAAGTGTAATAACTTTTATTCATTTGCTCCATCTTTGCACAAAACATCTCACTATTTGCGTGCCCGAAGCGGGTGACACTCGCGCTCGCAGTGGTCTCGACTGGGGCCCTACTATATAAATCCGAAGTTCGAATCTTCGTGACGTTTTTCGTTTCGAAACCTACTCTGTAACACGAAATTCGAAACTTCGGATCGAAGAATGAATGATTCGCATATATCGGCAATCCGAACATTTACATTTTTATTTACTATATTCATCCGAAACGAAGTTTGAAACTTCGGACGAACGAAGTTACCTACTCTGCAAATGTTCGTATTGCCGATATATTGGAATAATTCATTCTTCGATCCGAAGATTCGAACTTCGTGTTATAGAGTAGGTTTCGAAACGAAAAACGTCACGAAGTTTCGAACTTCGTTTCGGATTTATATAGTAGGGCCTATGGTTTGAAATATCGTGTCGGTGAACGCTGTCTATGTGTGCGTTGATTTAGCGCGCTTTGTATGGAGCTTGACTTCTGTTAGTTTAGTATTCTGTGGTGCAATGCACCGCACACGAATCAGTCTGCCGCGTGACGGCCGCGCAATAGTACGCCTCTTTGTTTATATTTAAAAGTAATTTATTTTGACTTTTCCCCGTCAAACCGACAGCGAAATTTTTTGAAGTTACAATATAATTAAAGAATACAACGTAAGTGATATAATATTGCAGAATAATGCCAATAATACAGATCTTTTATTTATTAATGGATTAAATATATTATAGAGCTCGTTAAAATACAAGGTGAGCTCCTTAATCGTATATCTCATTTACGCGCATAAAAATTGCCCGTCGAGTGAGAGAGACGAACTATATAAGATATAGATTATTCAAGGGACATTCATATCAGACCAAATAGGCATTAACTATTCGAATACATTACAAATACAAATATGTTGGAAGAATGTATTTGTAAATTGATTTCAGTATTTTATTTTAATAATATGTTCTTAATTAATAACTCAAAATATGTGTGTTGTATGTGTGTTTTGAAACAGTGGATAGTATTTAGACTTCATTTCTTAATATGGATTACTTAATGGACTATTCGAACCCATTGTTATTGAAGACTAATATCATTTAAAGTTGTTTTATATTCTTACGCGTCGGTTACGAAAAAAGGAGATCTCTATAATATTTGTCCAGAATTATTGGAATGGATATAAGTGGCTACCATGAGAACATACCTATATTTGTTCAATTCATTTTCGATACGAAGATTTCAGATATTCCAAATGCGGTAGTCATTTTTGTAATTCATAAATGTTATTATGATTTAAACGTCAGACTTATTGTACACTGATTGACTGCTTGACAGACTTGTACACTTGTAAGAATTTCAATTTTTATTTTTATATTATTTTTATTTTATTTAATTTCATTTACATCATTTTCATGAATTATTCACGTAAATAAAAAAAAAACATTACAAATATATTATTGCTATGACGGTATTTATAATTAGGCAGTATCTTAGGCAAAGCTATTACTGACATGAACTATCTTGTCTGTCTAATAATCTTTGATCATAATTTGTAGTTTTCAAGTAAACGTACTAGTTGTCGCTACTGAGCTTTTGACAAATACGGGACAAATAGTTTCTATGACACGCCTCGTCTATCGGTAGAATATAAGTCAATGTTATTGGCCTAATTCTTCTACTTCGTATGAATAAATCCCAAGTGATCTGTAGAAAGAGCTAAACAATAAAATTCAGAGTTTATTACGGAATTTTCGGGGTATAAATCTTGATGATCTTCAGAGGGATGCCGGCAACACTGACTGGAGCTCGCTTCTTCATGCAGATTGTGTTGCAAATCACCAACAAGATAACCGACCTTTTCGATAGGCATGCGCCTGTTAGGCTGATAAACGTTAAGCACCTTCCATCACCTTGGATCACTGCTGAAATCATGGAGCTTCTCTCGAAACAAGCATTGGCTAAATCGGAATATAATCGCCGTCCCAATGAGTGTAACTGGCTGAATTATGTAGCCATCAGGAATCACTGCAGTAAGGTGTGTAGGAATGCTCAACGCCGACTGATATTCATTACGCAGTTGAAAATGATGATCCAGCAAAGGTCTGGCAGTTCTTGAAAACATTGGGAGTACGTAAATCACGACAAGATTATATTCCTAAATCAATAGATTTAAATTCACTTAACCTTTATTTCTCTTCTCTGTCCTACTTCGATAGGACAACTAAAGATAACACTATTTATTTTTATTTTTATTTATTTTATATTTTATCATTTACGTAAAACTTACAGCTAGATTAATAGTATTATGTACACATAATATAAAAGGGCCATTTAAAAGTTTTCGCAAATAGAATACAGTACAAAAAGAAAGGGGTAAGTAGGTGAAAAAAAGAGTTATTGACACAGTACATTAATATTTTGATCGAACTTATTTGGTCTGATTTTTCAACGTTATGACAGCGCTTACAAACCAAAAATCTAGAATTTTGAGCACATCAACAATTAAATCTATACATATAAATAAAATTGAAGTGTCTGTTTTAAACGTGAAAATAAAAAAAATGACATACTACATATCGTTATATACACGATACCTGTGCCGAAAATGATTTTTAATTTTTTTTTATCTGTCTGTCTGTCTGTTTGTTCCGGCTAATCTCTGAAATGGCTGGACCGATTTTGACGGGACTTTTTTTGTCAGGTAGCTGATATAACAAGGAGTAACTTAGGCTATATTTATTTTAGAAATATTCTTTTATTTTAGAAAAATAAAGTAATGTTGCAATACCCGCGCGCAGCTCACGCGCATGCCACCACTGGGCCGTCACGTCTGGCGCCTCCCACCACTTCTCCCACCAACGAATCAATATCACATTTACAAAATATTGTATAATGGTTTCTTAGATTTACGCGAATGTTACACATTGAAATAAAACTGTTATTTACGGATTTTATCGCGGATTTGGTTTAATTTTACATTTTTTGAATTCCCGACGTTTCGATTACTTTACAGCTTTCGTGGTCACGGGGCGGACTGAGGTATTAGTCATCCGCTCAGCGACTGTTACAATTTAACTACCCTTAATTTCGAATTATTAAATTAAAAAGTTAATTTAAATAACTAATCTGTTTTTGCGTTCCGATCCACGCAGAAGGAGCTCACTGTGTCTTGAGGTCTGGCAGTTGGTCTTTTCCGATTTAATTAAGTGTAGAATTGGATCCCATGCTTGTGCAAGCTTCAAGCCATCTTCCCTATTGAAAGGACATGGCCAAATTTTGTATGGCGCTGTGCCTAGTACTTCGAATCTCGTCTACATCAATTAGTTTTGCATTGTTGGGGTAAGGTTTGTTGCAAGATTAATACAGAAAAGTTACAAAACCTAGGAAGTTCAGGGTTTTTAGATATTTACAAAAACATATCTTATTTTCAGGTTAGGTTTTGTAGGTTATCTGTCAATTTATTGAATCGAATAAAAATACGTTTTACTTATATGCTTTATCATCGAATTTGGAACTTAAAGAAACTATTATTTTATAAGTTACACAAAATATACACCGAGACGTATTTTATTTGTGCCACAATGTAAACATGCACACACTAGTCCGGTCATTTTAGACATTTGAAATAACAAAAATTCCGACAGAGCCAAATTTTTGTGGACAGCTTGGGTTCAGCATCAGAAAGAAATCTTCAAAAGTCCCCATCGATCCCATGTGTGCTAAAAAAGTTATTCGGGGTCAAATATCAAAATTTCAGGTTTTTTAGATTTTTCTCGAAAATGGTAAGTTTTTTCGAAAAATAACCTTAGACCAAATTTGTAGATCCGAAAATCCTCTACAAAAAAGTATCAGTATTTTTTTTTTCTAAGGGTCACCATTTCTGAGATATCGCGACTGCAAGAGTTTAGAGTAACGTTATACATGATATGCACACATTTCCACGCCACCTGTGAGGTAGTGTACTCGACGCGTTTTTTTTAACGTGGTTTCCCCAGTAGGCCTACTCCACGAGCTGTCATGATGTAAATTTCAGAGAAAATACTTTTCTAAATGCATAATGAATATTGATATTGATTTTTATTGGTTCAGTATCAGTATCAGCCCATATACGTCCCACTGCAGGGCACGGGCCTACTCTACAATCGAGAGTGCGATTGAGAGTGGTTAGGCCATATAGTCCACCACGCTGGCCTAGTGCGGATTGGCTTTTATTGGTTATTGAGTTTAAATGTATTTCTGATTTATTTTCATATTTTAGTCTGATTCATACTCTTCAAAGTCTACTTCAATAGTTATGTCTTCTTCGATTTCTTCTTTTTTTTATTTTTTTATTGCAGTGAATGGCGAGACGAGCATGCCGTTCGCCTGATGGTAAGCGATACGACGGCTCATAAACAGTAGCAACATTCCACTGCGCACGCCATCCTGAGACATAAGATGTTAAGTCTCAATATGTCCAGTAGTTGCTCTGGCTACAATGTCCTTCAATCCGAAACACAACAGCGCATTTAAGCAGTGTTGTTTCACGGGAGAAATAGACATTGCGGTGGTACCTACCCAGATGGCCTCTCACATATGAGAGACCTACCACCAGTAAAGTTCTTCTTCCTCTTCCTGGATGTTCAAAAATTGTTCAAATGAAGATGAATCAGCTGTTTCTTCGTGAAAAAGAAGGTGAATTCCTTTGGTAATTATTGTTTGAGGTAAAGAATTAGGTTCTGTAAATACTTTTGCGCAGTCAATTAAATCTTTCTTTTCAAATAATTTTAAAACTGAAGTCTTGCCTCTTCTATATATTGCTGATGTAGTATCGCAGCCGGTTATCGCATGTAAAAAAATATTTTTACATGCAATAACCGGCTGACTTGACTGCGCAAAAGTATTTACAGAACCTGATTCTTTACCTCAAACAATTGAATTCAAAGGAATTCACTTTCTTCTTGCTGTTTATGGAGCTCCAAAAAAAATTTAATTGCATTGATAAACACCGATATTCAACCATTGTCAAAAATACACGAAACAAGAAGCAAATACAACTCTAATGTCTTCCTCCAACATCGGCATCTACTATTCAACATTTGTATCGGGTATATTATCAAGTTCAGACGCGACTAGACAATCAATTGAACCCGGAAGACTGGGGTTGGAAAATAATAGATAATACTTTGGTACCGATTCAAACTTTGCTGCCACCCGCTCCAGAAAAACTTCTTAACTCTATTTTTTGTAATAATTGCAAAAAAGATTGCAGCGGCAAATGCGGCTGCAAGAAAGTAGGGTTACTATGTTCTCTAACGTGTACGAATTGCTGAGATTAGTCTAGTTCAAATGTTGAATTGAATACAATAGAGGAAGGCTTATGTGATTTTGATGAAGAAACAGCTGATTCATCTTCATTTGAACAATTTTTGAACATCCAGGAAGAGGAAGAAGAAGAAATCGAAGAAGACATGACTATTGAAGTAGACTGAAGCGTATAAATTAGACTAAAATGTGAAAATAAATCAGAAACACACTTAAACTCAATAACCAATAAAAATCAATATCAATATTCATTATGCATTTAGAAAAGTATTTTCCCTGAAATTTACATCATGACAGCTCGTGGAGTAGGCCTACTGGGGAAACCACGTTAAAAAAAAAAGACGGGTTGCACTCCGGGAGTGCCGGCAGAAGTGAAAACTTGATTATTAACGTTGAGCATGTTTGATATTTTGGAATGGTTAGGGAATAATTTTGCACCAATTGCTTTATCAGTATAAAAGTACTATCATTTATGTGGTAGAATACAATATTCATTTATTGCGCTATCGTACACAAACATGACAATTTATATTACATAAAAAATTTAACACTTTAAAACTATTACAATTATTTTACATTAAAAAGTTTATCTCTCCGAAAAATCAACTTTCATCCATAATTTCAACGACTTTTTCACCATCATCATTACCAGAACTATCATCGCCAATCTCTAAAACTGATACGATAGGTTTATGGTAGCTGAAGTAAGAAACGAACAGTTTTGATTCGAACCTATTTAAATGTCTAATAAAGACCGCATCAATAGTAGTTTTGTATTTCGTTGTGCTAAGATTGCGATCATTCGACATAGTTAAACCAAATTCATTATTTAAAAATTCAATTAATAGTTGATTTTTATCGTCTGCGAAGTTTATGTTGAAATCTCCACTCAAAATCATTGGCAATTCATCAAAGCTTTATAAACTGACAGCTAACTGACAGCTGTCTACTCTCCATCCGTCTTACGCTTTTTCGATCAGGTCACGTATCCTGACGCGAGTTTAAGATTTTATACCCATTACAGAAAAAGTGCTCAACGCCGCTAAAGAAGTTTTCACTTCAAAAATACCGGGGGAAGACCGTGGGTACAGATTGCAAATTACATATAATTTTAGACTGCTGCCCCAGCCTGATCCCATAGTAATAAAAATAAGAAAAATCGTATTTTGCCTGCTCTCGATTGTCGAGCTCGTCAAGACGATTCCTCTGACTCCAAACACGGGGGGTTTACTTTAAGAAATGACGGAGTTATGCCTGGACAAATATTTTAGGGGAGAGAGGGAGGAATTTGGGGATTTGGTTGGGGCCAATCTGTAGAGCTCACCGAGCCGGTTCCAACGATACCAAACTCGGTGGGTCTACGATCTATATTGGCCGAGATAGGATTGGGGGGGTGAGGTAAATTTTCGGGGTGGGGGTAAGGGAGGGGGGGGGAAGGTTTCGTGGGGAGGCTAACTTAAATTAATTTTTTGGAGGTAAAATATTTTTTTTAGGGGGGGTAATTTTTTGCGTAATTTGGGATTTCTGGCGGGGTCAATTTGTAGCCCTCACCAAGACGGTTCCGAGGATACCAAACTCGGTGGGTCTACGATCTATATTGGCCGAGATAGGATTGGGGGGGGGGGTGAGGTAAATTTTCGGGGTGGGGGTAGGGGAGGGGGGGGGGCTATGGGACAATTTTGGAAAAAGTGGGTGAAACTGAAAAAAAACGAAACAGTAGGCCCAGGCATACATTTTCGCCGCGCTGTAGAGAGGGGATAGCTGTCTACTCTCCATCCGTCCTACGCTTTTTCGATCAGGTCACGTGTCCTGACGCGAGTTTAAGATTTTATACCCATTACAGAAAAGTGCTCAACGCCGCTAAAGAAGTTTTCACTTCAAAAACGCGTCGAGTACACTACCTCACAGGTGGCGTGGAAATGTGTGCATATCATGTATAACGTTACTCTAAACTCTTGCAGTCGCGATATCTCAGAAATGGTGACCCTTAGAAAAAAAAAATGACTGATACTTTTTTGTAGAGGATTTTCGGATCTACAAATTTGGTCGGCGGTTATTTTTCGAAAAAACTTACCATTTTCGAGAAAATCCAAAAAACCTGAAATTTTGATTTGACCCCAAATAACTTTTTTAGCACACATGGGATCGATGGGGACTTTTGAAGATTTCTTTCTGATGGTGAACCCAAGCTGTCCACAAAAATTTGGCTCTGTCGTAATTTTTGTTATTTGACCACTATTTTTATGTCTAAAATGACCGGACTATAAAGAGAGTATAGAGAGGATAATAAAGAGAGTATAGAGGAGGATACCGGACTATAGAGAGAGACTGTGTTGCAGTTATTGCGTTGCATCGTTGCGGTTACGCGCCAATTCAAATTTTTGACGTACTGAAAAATTTGAATATAACCAAAAGATTCGTTTATCGTACCATCAAACGATACAATGAAGACTCTAGTGTAGATGACAGGTCAAGAAGTGGTCGCCCTCGGTCTGTTAGGACTCCAGCAGTGATAAAAGCTGTGAAGGCGCGAATTCAAAGAAACCCCAAACGTAAGCAGAAACTGTTGGCCCTTCAGATGGGGTTAACCACGGTGAAAAGGGTGTTAAATGAAGACTTAGGGCTTCGAGCATATCGAAGAAAAACAGGACATCGTTTGAATGCTCGTCTAATGGACCTGAGACTGAAGAGATGCCGCGCTTTGTTGAAGCGGTACGCGGGAACAAAATATCGGGAAATTCTTTATTCAGGTGAAAAATTTTTTACCGTAGAAGAGAGCTACAACAAACAAAATGATAAGGTGTACGCACACAGTAGTGAAGAAGCGAGCAACCGTATTCCGCGTGCCCAACGAGGTCATTTTCCATCCTCGCTCATGGTATGGTTGGAAGTTTCTTATTGGGGCTTAACAGAGGTACATTTTAGTGAGAAAGGTGTAAAAACGAATGCAGTTGTGTATCAAAATACAGTCCTGACGAACCTTGTGGAACCTGTTTCTCATACCATGTTCAATAACAGGCATTGGGTATTCCAACAAGATTCGGCGCCAGCTCATAGAGCGAAGAGCACATAAGACTGGCTGGCGGCGCGTGAAATCGACTTCATCCAGCACGAAGACTGGCCCTCCTCCAGTCCAGATTTGAATCCGTTAGATTACAAGATATGGCAACACTTGGAGGAAAAGGCGTGCTCAAAGCCTCATCCCAATTTGGAGTTACTCAAGACATCCCTGATTAAGGCAGCCGCCGATATTGACATGGACCTCGTTCGTGCTGCGATAGACAATTGGCCGCGCAGATTGAAGGTCTGTATTCAAAATCACGGAGGTAATTTTGAATAAACTTTAGTGTCATAAGAATCTATGTTTTGTTAAGTTCATTTTGGTATATAAATGGTTACATAATGAATGAACTTGTTTCAATTATTTTATATTAAACTTGTGACAGAATTTATGACCTGACTAGGTATAATTATTGCAATTAAGACATATAACTAAAGAAAGTATTTTGTTAATATGCATTAATGCTAAATTGTATAGAAAGTATCAAAATATTTCGATCCAATGACAGCCTCCGTGGCGCAGTTGGTTAGACGTCGCCTGTGAAACGAGAGGCCGCGGGTTCGATCCCCGCACCGAGAGAAATGTTTGTGTGGCCCACAAATATTTCTTCCGGGTCTGGGTGTTTTTGAGACCGAAAAGTCTCTCGTAGTTCCTGATACCCATGACACAAGACTCGATCTTAGTGTGGGGTCAGGACTATGAATGTGACTGTTGGGTGTTATTTATTATTTATTTATTTATTAATTACCCTGGTGTTGCTATGCAAAATTTTCAATTACCCCAATTGCCATGAGATTCTGGTACACCTATACCACCTCTACGCTGATGATCTCCAGATTTACGCTCAGGCTACTTTAGACAAGATGGCTGACGCGATTGCAGCCATGGGGGTGCCACTCTCTTATACTTTATTCCTATGGTACTAGTTGAGCCATCTTACGTTCAGTATACCAGATGGTTGATTTTTTTAAGTATTAACACTTTCGCGGACACAACGTGATTGTACGTCATGATTTGAGATTTTGATACGACACAACGTATAATGACGTCCAACGTATCCATACGTTATTATACGTTGTGTCCATTATAATACATATCACACGACACGACGCACAGTGATTCGTCTAGAACAAGCTAGCTGGACAAAAACATTTGAGTGCGTATGTTGGTTGTTTTGGCTATGTACAGTAATATTTTAAAGGAGAAATGTGTTTTCTAAAGTTTCTTTTTATTTATTTTTTATTTTGGCCCGGCGAAGTTGCCCCATTGCGCCTGATGGTGAGTGCAAATACCACCCAGGCAGAGTGTCTACTGGCATCGGCCTGCTAAGATGCCTTTTCACACTGACCCAGGATTATAGGAAGGAGGGATGGTGTGGACAGTCAAGCCATGGCTTCGCAAGCCAGCACGCGTGGTTCTGGTTAGGAATGGAGAGGAGGCTTTTAGGATAATAGTAATTAAAACACAAATTACAATCGATGACAAATTTAAATATAAAAATGGCAGCATAGAAAATAAATTAATATATAATAAAAAACAAAATAAATGCATATCTATATATTAATACGTGATGCAAAAACTTTGGATCCCTTTTTACGAAAATTGCGCGGACGCAGGAGCATAAAATTTGGCACACTTATAGTTTATGTGTAGGAGAAGTGGAGAATGCTAATATTTTTCAATAATAATGCTTATAAAGTACATTAAATCAAAAAATAAAACATTACACACACTGCCATGCATTTCACACACACATCCATACACAAGTATACATACTCTGGTGTCAAATTGTTTCTTTTCTTTTTCATTTTGTTCTTCTGACATAGACATATCAAAAAAAAGGTTTTATTTGCCTTATGAGGTAATAATATTAATATTAAAAGAGAATATTAATTTTAAATGAGGCAATAATATTAATATTAAGCCTAATATTAAATGTAATATAAAACAAGATTTTAATAATAATGCATAGAAAGTACATTAAATCAATAAATAAACCAGCATGCATTTGACACACGCATACACAAGTATTTGTACACGTATACATACTCTTTGGTCAAATTGTTTCTTTGCTTTATTATAGACATATGTAGTTTAATGGCAATCAGAAAAAATTGTTTACTGTGGTTTTGTTGAATATCAAACAGAAAAGATTTATTTGACGAATACTACGTGAAATACTGAGCGCTATCATTCATTATATGCATAAAGAAAGTTCTGTAGCAGCAATCTGCAATAACAACATTCAGGTACAAAAAAATATATATAATTTACTATTGCTGGTTCAAAGCAATTATTGTAGTTTACGATTTAGTAATTTTGAGAGATACGTACATTTAAATGTGCACGAATTATCAGAATAACAACATCATCATACAGGTAAAAACTTTTTCTCTTCTTGATTTGGTCGAATTTCGACCGCTAGGCGACCACTAGTGTACATAATACGACTTAGTAGTAAAAATTATTTAATAACATTTTAAATTATATACCAATAGATAAATTAAGTTCACCTATACATAAATTGTATGCAATGTTAAAAATAAAATAATAAAATAAATGAATGAAATCCTGACCAGATGAATTATTACTCTCACAATCAGACGAGTCAGGTACCAAGTAATCATCAACGTCACATGGCGTTAGACTACTTGATGCCCGAGGTATTGGTATTGAAGGCGAGACTACCAAATTTAGCACTTCTGATGGTAAACAGTCTTTTTTCTTTTTGGGTAGTTCTCTGAGTGAATTAATTACAGGATCTGATGTTATTAAAAGCATATTCAATAAATCTGTATTCGTGGCAATACGTGACTGTTTCCTGGTATGATGTTCCCAAAATCTACGACAGTCTTTATTTCGAGCCTCTTGAGCTTCTTCGGATAGTTGCCTTATTGGGCATAATACAAGATTTAACAACCTCTGTACTATGCACAAGAATTTTATGCACAGTGGCAGGCATATAGTACCACGAAAACAAACTTAGATAGATGGCCCTAGTCTCTGAACAAAAATTTTCAAGTATATTTATATTTATTTCGTAACCCGAAGATAAAGTCATAACAAAATGTGTATCTGTATCAGCCTATATACGTCCCACTGCAGGGCACGGGCCTACTCTACAATCGAGAATACGATTGAGAGTGGTTACGCCATATAGTAACAAAATATCGATTTTTTTATTAAATCAATATGACCTTGAAGCCTCCTCTGATGACCTGGATGAGCAAGGTTGACACACAGAAATGGTAAAACTTATGTTGTCTCCCTCTAAGCAATCTTTATTATTAATTAAAAACCGATCCAAGGACTTATATGATGCCGCCCATGTTTCAGTTAATTTTGACGATATACTAGATACTTTCTGTTTAATAGCCCTTAACGAATCACTGGTTATATCACTAACACCAAATTTAAGACTTATATGTTCCAATAAACGAACATTCCGCTCTACATTGGAATGTTTTCGTCATTCTTCAAAAAATTCACTTTTCGAAATGGAGAAGACACATTCTGAAAAATGAAATAAAATCCTTTAGTGCGGGAATGCGGTGAAAAATTATATCTCGTTTTAAAGGTGAGTATCACTACTATATACTGTAAAAAAATTGGACTGGATACATGTGGATACAAAAAGATAAATACGATTAAAATTTCGGAACTTGACAAAAAAATAGTATTTTTCAATAATATATTCCAAGTCGTAATGGACCAAAGTTTCTCATATTAGAATTTTATGGGTGGTAAAATATAAAAGCACTGATCCTCGACAGTAGTATCCATCACAAAAATCACGGTTATATATCACACAAATTGAATGAGATGTTATCTAAAGCACTGCAAAAATGCAACTACTCTAATTAACTTAATGCAAATATTACATTACTTACCTTCGGTAGTCAATGACTCGTCCCTGTGAAATGTTATTCACCATTTCTACTTGTTTTTATGACATTGGGAGTGTTGTTTACAATATGTAACCACTAATTAGTTGGTTCTTGGAAGTGACTTTTGTCCAGCTAGCTTGTTCTAGGCGAATCACAGTGCGACGTTTGCAAACGATAACGTGATAAAACGTTTTTGTCATATTGTCTTTTTAACATTCAATATTATAGAACACAACGTATTCAAACACCAAATATATTTGTATGGCAATTTATTGTGTCATATTAGAATACAACTTGAACTGAGACCGTCCGCGAAAGTGTTAATAGATGCCGCTATGTGTGCCAAAAAATTTATAAAACTAATTTAAAATCGGATCAATTGAATATTGCTGGTAATGTAGTATCAATTTATATTAACGAGCATCTCACTCTCAAAAATAAGATTTTATTTCGTAAATGTAGAGAATTTGCAGGCAATAACGGTTTTAAATATGTATGGGTCAAAAATGGCACTATACTATTACGTGAACGAGATGGAACTCGAGCTTTTGTGGTACGGTCTGAAGAAGACCTTACGAAAATTGTTAGAAGCAGCAAATAAGTTTAAATACTATTTTTTGACTAATATTGTAATTTTTTACACGGGTTACACAACTATTACTAGTACTGAATCACATAAAACTCATTTTTTTTCTCTATGTCTAATGTATTATATTAAATTATTTTTTACGTTGTTATTCCGACTTAGAATCATTAGAATCATTATTTATACATTTAAATTGACAATAATTAATGCAGCTGCACTCTCAATTCTAAGTATTTGTCATAATAAGATAATATTTTCCAACCTTAAACATCTAACGAAACCATACTTTCAATCTTTCACTGTACCATTACTCAAATATATTTTGTCCACTAATGGCTGCTACAAATGATATAACATTATATTACCAAAACTGCAGAGGGATTCGCACAAAGCTGCAGATTCTATTCATGAACATTATGTCTTGTTCTTATGATATTATCATTTTAACAGAAACTTGGCTTATTCCAAATATTCAAGACTCTGAGTTCATTGATGACCGGTATGTAGTATTCAGACAAGACCGTGACCGCTCTGCTACCAAAAAATGCGATGGTGGGGGTGTTTTACTAGCCGTACTACGTGGACTGCGCCCGAATATAATAATATCTAGTTTTCTTCATGCTAATATTGAACACCTTTTAATTCGAATACCTTCGTCACACTCTAATATGTTCCATATTATATGCGGTGTATATATCCCACCGCGAACGCCTGAGGAATTATACTCTGACTATTTTAATTTCTTACTTCAACATGCCTATGAACCTAACTGTGATTCTTTTTCTGTAATTGGAGACTTCAATTTGCCTGAGATTGCTTGGTCTGATCATGGAAACCATGTAATGCCACATGTAACAAGTTCTTGTGGCAGACTATTAAATAATTTCATATCACAGGCTTGTGCATCACAATTGAACACAATTAAAAATAGTTTGGGTCGGATACTAGATCTATTCATCTCTACCTTAGATTGTAAGCTTGTATCTTGTGTTCCACTAGTACAACCTGACAACCATCATCCACCATTTTGTGGTTTAACTAAGCTAAATACAAATTTATCTCCTATGACTAGATGCCCAATTCTGAAATATAACTATAATAAAACTAATTTTGCGGATATTATATCAGATCTCAATGCAATTGACTGGGACTTAACACTTAATAACATTGCTTCTGAAGAAGCTGTCGACATCTTCTATAATAAATTGTATGGCATCATTAGACAGCGCGTGCCTATGACTCGCAAATGTCCTTCTAGCTTTCCAGTTTGGTTTTCCCCGTCACTGAGACGCATCTTTAAGAAGAAAGATAACGCTTGGAAAAAATGGAAAAAGTTCAGTAACTGCTCAGACTACTTAAAGTTCTCCAATTATAGAAGACTGTTTCATCGGGAATCTGCTAAGTGCTATCAAAACTACATGCAAGCCGTAGAAGACAACATACCGATAAATATAAAGTTCTTTTGGTCATATATATCAAATCGTAAGAAAAATAACTTTCCCTCCAACATGTACTTTAATGATATATCATCAAACGACCCCACTGTCATATGCAATATGTTTTCGAGCTTTTTCTGTTCTGTATACCAACCATCCACCTTTGATCCAACTAGTTGGGAACCTCCGGATGAACGTCTAGATAATATTCACACATGCATTTCAGATATAAAATTATCCAGGGAAAGTATTATTAGAGAACTTAATTCAATTGACGTAAATAAGGGAGCTGGGCCAGACGGTCTCCCTCCCAAATTCTTTGTTTCGACTTCTGATGCGATTTGCATTCCCTTGCATATAATTTTTAACAAATGTCTGCGCGAAGGTATTTTTCCGACAGTATGGAAACAGGCATTTATCACGCCCATTTATAAAAGCGGCGATAAAAATAATATAGAAAATTACCGCCCGATCTCTATACTTTCCACACTGTCTAAACTTTTTGAGCGCCTTGTACATAACTCTCTGTATCCACACTTTCGCCAACTTATAATACCTGAACAACATGGGTTTGTAAAAAGACGTTCTACAGTTACTAACCTCATGATATTCACCAACTTCCTTTTTAAGAATATGGATCGACGAGTCCAAGTCGATGCAGTGTATACGGATTTTCGAAAGGCTTTCGACAGGGTGGATCACACAGTACTTCTAGCAAAAATTGCATTTAACGGAATTCGTGGCAACTTGCTTCGATGGTTCAGCTCGTATATTTACAATCGCACACAAAAAGTAGTAGTTAACGGCTCTGAATCCGACTACATAACCACTACGTCTGGAGTTCCTCAGGGCTCTATATTAGGCCCTCTACTTTTTCTTGTTTATGTCAACGATATTAAGCGCTGTTTTCTGCATTCTAATTTTTTAATGTACGCAGATGATATGAAAATATACAAAGCCTGCAAAGACCGTAACGACTGCTTATTACTACAAGACGACCTTAATAGACTCTATACTTACTGTTCAAATAACAAATTGTGTCTCAACATCTCTAAATGTCATGCCATCTCATTCACAAAAAATAAAAATGCTATCCACTTTAATTACTCCATTAACTCTGAGATTTTAAATAAAGTTAGTTCAGTTCGCGATTTAGGCGTCATTTTAGACTCTAGTTTACATTTTGATTTACATATTGATAACATCGTCAATAAAGCTTTCCGTATGTACGGTTTTGTCATGAGATCATCATGTGACTTTGTGCGACCTTCCACGTTTCTTTTATTATATAAAACTCTGATTAGGCCTCATTTAGAATATGCTGTCTCGATCTGGAATCCTTATTATGACAAATACAATATTAGACTTGAAATAGTCCAGAAAAAATTCTTGCGTGCTGCGAACTTTAGATGTTTTAAATCTAAAATATCTTATGATCAGTTACTATCGCGCTTCAATATCTTAAGTCTGGAATCAAGACGTTTATTGCTGGGTGCCATGCTACTGCATGGTTTTTGCAACAATAGGTTTGACTGTCCTGGAGTTATAAATGATTTATGTTATACTGTGCCCAGAGCTGTTGTGAGACGAGGTGTGCGCGTGCCCAGGTTGTTTCATATCGACACGTGTAGAACTAATGCCGGGGTACGCGCTCCCCTCCGCAGACTTGTGGATGACTATAACAAGAATTTTATCAATGTTGATATTTTCTATTTATCAAAGTACCAATTTAAGAAGAATGTCACTCGTAAACTTATTGTTAAGTCTTAACCTAATTAGTCACGTACTCGATGCAATGGACAATAGTTTGTTCACTATTTGTAAATATATATAATAATTGTGTTTTAATAATCTGTGGACAATGTTGTTGGTTGAAGATTTGTATATTAATTGTATGTTATTATGTGCTACTAACCTAAATTTTTCAACTGTTTTTTGTCCCAATAAATTAAAAAAAAAAAAAAAAAAAAACTAATAACTAAAAATAATAATAACTCTGGATCAGCCCATATACGTGCCACTGCAGGGCACGGGCCTACTCTACAATCGAGAGTACGATTGAGAGTGGTTAGGCCATATAGTCCACTACTTACACACCATATAAATTCTTATGAATCGCTATGGTATGCAGCAAGAAGCTTATACCCAAATGGAGATTGCATTCCGTATATAAAAGTGAAGCACAAAAATTTGACCTCGAATGACGTTGCGACTGATTGCTATCCTTTTCTTTCGAGTGACAATGAATGAACAAAAAGTCATTTTCATTCATTGTCACTCGAAAGAAAAGGATAGCAATCAGTCGCAACGTCATTCGAGGTCAAATTTTTGTGCTTCACTTTTATATACGGAATGCAATCTCCATTTGGGTATAAGCTTCTTGGTATGCAGGTTTACTCACGATGCCTCTTCACAATTTGTGTCATAAATTGACGTTACACATTTTTTTCGAAAACTTTCGTGTGCGTGCTACTGCGATTCAATTACTATTATTTTGCGACTTTGGCTTTTAACTGGACTTGTTTGATATCTTCTGCGTTTGACCTCGGCTTCCTATTGCTGGATTTTGACACTTGCTTCTCGATTTGGCTTTATTTAACTTGTATATTTCTAGAATAACAATGTTATGTAGAAGGTGTTTCTGGAAATGCTATTTTGGATACATTATTATTATTTCCACTTGCGGGATTTGGATACAAAACGATGAACTTACGGCGCGGCGGCACCAAATTGCTGTGACCCCTTCATTCTTTAGAACTTATTGGAAATTATAAAGGCACAATTGCACAATCTGGCGGATTTTATTTAAAATAAAATATTTCCAACGACATCTCGTACATAGCAGAGTAAATTTTTGCTCCTCAAATATATTTAAGAGTGGCTCATCTATTACCTATTGTGTGTATTATCTATGATTGCAGCTATAAACATTGATATTCAACATATCTATCAATGGAGTAATTTAATAATAATGGAGTAATTTTAAATGCTGATAGACAAGACATGAAAACGCTTATCCAGACAAGTATCAATGGTATATCGGAACAACTCAGAAGCATAAACGCACAATGTACTGGCTACCAGGAGTCACTAACATTCGTGAGTAAGCAGTATGACGATCTTTTAAAAGAGTTTGCAGATGTAAAGAAGCTTCTTGGTGCTACTTCTTCAGAATTAAAGAACGTTAAAGAGGAAAACAAAAATCTCAAGGACAATATTGCCGCTCAAGCTGCCAGGATTAAGGAGTTGGAAGAGGACAGATTAAAACAACATCAGTGGGCACGGTTACAGAACGTCGAGGTTTCAGGGATACCTGAACAACCAGATGAAAACACAGTGGAAATCACTTCCAGATGTCGTGTCATTGAATATTGTCAAATCACTATCCAAGAAGCACTATGGAGAACTTACACAATTTGCTGTGCTTTTACTATTCCATTAGTATTTATTATGTATATATTTATTATATTTCATATCTATGTTGTATGTTACATATAGATGTATGTATGTATTTATATTCATATTTTACTTTATTTTTTCTTTGTCAATTTGTAACATGTTTATTGGTTAATATATGCATTTGTCACAATACACTCTAGACTGCCCTTTCTCTCTCCTTTCTCTTATGTCCATTCAAAGGTTGCCTGGAAGAGATTGCCTAGTTATAGTGCAATAAGGCCGCCGATTATACTTATTTTATATGTTGTTTTAATTTCTGTTTTTCCTGGTGTACACTAAAGTTAATAAATAAATAAGTTTTTTTTTTCTTGATGGTAATTGACATTTTTTTTTTTGTTCTTTTCGTTCCGTAAGGAACCGGCTAAGATCCAAGACCATGCTGCCAAGTCGAAAGTATTTCTTGTTTGGTAATTGACAATATATTTTATTGTAAAATTTGCATATTTTTCTCACACTTAGGTATATTACAAATCACAAAGGGCTTTTGAGCATGGTCTGCAAGTGTGATTTACTAGCTTACCCCCGGCCTGGTCTGAATATCAGGGTACAAACTGTGCTGGAAACTCAGACTTAGAGCGAACTAGTCAACTAAATTTTAACCCCTCTTCATGCCTCTAGGCTAACGAAGCTCGATCATCAATGTCTATGTTGAGAATTATTAAGATATAGCTTCGGCTGCTATGGGACAATTTCGGCACTCGTTACACCACTTATTTTTATCAGTCTGGATTTCTTGTTATATGTAAATATGTAGACAGTGTCCTCTTTCTCAACTCTAAAACCTTTCGGCCATGCAATGCAAGGGAATTGCGTGTGAAGGTAACTTAGAAGAAATATGATTTTGGCCAATATGACCGCTTTCCTTTACTAATAATAATACAGCATATTATTATTAGATCTTGTTGGGACGATAAAAAATGTAAAAATTAAACCAAATCTGCGTTAAAATTCGTGAAAATTAGTTTTATTACAATCAATGTATTGGAGACTGTCCCACCCTCACACCCACCACTGTAACTCCTGTGAGCCAGGATCAACAGTGGCACGCAATGTAATGACACCGAGCATTGAAGCTCGGCGAGTCTCCGGGAATGTCTAACTTGTCTTTAACCCGCAACGAAATTAATCAGAAAGTGAAATTAATAGGAGGAGTTGGAAATAAATTATTGTCCACTTCCCTCCGTGCAAAGCGGGCGACAAAACAATGAACTAAACAGGTAAATAACCTCGTAAAAAGACTTTTACAGCCGGAGAAGCCAGCTGTAAAGCACCACGGATCATATCATTATTACATTTAAATGGGACCTATTTATGTGAGCTTTTAGACTTGATTCCAATAATAAGTATGGCAAAAACGCCGGAAAGCACGGAAGTTCTTCCTAGTCTCTACAAGGTCCATGTAGTATACGACTCCAGATGATATCTGCATACTATCCAGCATAGTTTTACGCTCATTCTGCCAAAGACTACACTCCCAAAGTATATGATGCGCGGACTGCTCATACTCGCAATTAGGTGTTGAACATGGGCACGCAGGCGATTCAACAAGCTTAAAAGAGTAAAGTTTAGACCTAAAGTTACCATGGCCCGTGAGAAACTGTGATACGCAATAATCGACATCCAACCAAGTCTTTGTCAAACGGTCACGAACGCAAGGAAAATATTGATATAGATGTCGTCCCTTCAAAGATACCTCCCATCTATTTTGCCATTCATCTAATAGTTCGCTATATACCACTGAAAGCGGTTTAATTGTACATAAAGAAATTTTTCAATAAAGTTAATACAAAAAATTGAAAATAAATGTGTAACGGGAGTTTACCGCCGCTAACTAAGAGATGGCGCCATCGTAGAATTAGATCGCGGTATGGTTTCGTTACAAAGGTTGATAATTAAAATAAAAATGCAAAAACCAAAAAAAAAACTAAATAAACTAATTAACTTTTTTGTTAAATTCCACGCAGACGAAGTCGCGGGCACAGCTAGTTTATTTATAAAACAAATGAGTGATATTTCTTTAAATCAGCTCATTACAAAATAATTTATTTTGCAGTATATTTTTAAGGTGAGAAACATTAGTATTAAATATGTCCAAGTCGAATTCACGCGAGAGATCATTAAATTGTCTACACGCTCGTATAAGAAAGCTATTTTGCCTATATGTCGTGCTAACGCAAGGAACATACAATAACGTAGGTTTGCGCAAGGTTATGGAACGCGTAACCAGTTCTATGCTACTCAGGAGCTCAGGGCAGTTGATAGTTCCAGTAACTATCTTGAGGAGATATGTTAGATCAGCAATGCGTCGACGCTCATACAATGGCAAAAAGTGAAACCTCTTACAACTAATAGTGTAGTTGCATGTGGGTTTACGTGTTTTAAATTGCAAGAATCTTAAAAAAACGCTTTTGAATACTTTCAATTCTATTAATATATACACTATAGTTAGCATTCCACACTTGAGATGCGTATTCTAGGTGGCTGCGGACAAAAGAGCAATATAGGATTTTAAATGTCTTAATATTCTTGAAGTGAGATGCAAATCTTAGAATGAAGCCAAGCGACCTGTTTGCCTTATTAATGACGTTTTTTATGTGAGTGTCAAAAATAGTTTGGAATCAAATGTGACACCCAAGTCCCTGATATTATCAGTTCGGTTTAGGTCAATACCATTAATGTTGTACTTGTGTACCAAGTGGTGTTGTTTGCGAGTAAAGGTACATACAAAACACTTCGATACATTGAGATCAAGTTTGTTACGATCACAATAATTTTGTAGGCTATCAAGATCATGTTGGAGGTTGCAACAACTTTGAAGATCAGTATTGGGACATAGTATTTTCATATCGTCAGCATTTAGAATTATCTTAGAGTGAGAAAAATAGGAGCCTATATCGTTGATAAAGATAACAAATAGCAGTGGGCCCAAGAGTGATCCCTGAGGTACACTAGAAGGTATACGGATTGCTGCAGATTTTCTATATAAGACTTGAACCACCTGAATAAATTGTCCAAAAGCTACGAGCCCGATTTTATTCAAAACTAAAACTGCAGACTTAGATTATTGAT
This sequence comes from Hyles euphorbiae, assembly GCA_023078785.2. NCBI lineage: Eukaryota > Metazoa > Arthropoda > Insecta > Lepidoptera > Sphingidae > Hyles > Hyles euphorbiae. The sequence continues at coordinate 4,783,260 of CM041049.1, forward strand.
AAATCAATATGCCAGCTAGAAAGCGAACGCGATAATTTTGAAAACGAAATCACATGCTTTATTATAACACCATCAGATAAAGTTGCATTGCTTGCATAAGGATCCAATTCTGGGAAGTAATGACATACGGTAAATTAAAGAAAGCGGTGTTTTAGGTGACGTTAAAGAGTAAAAAAAGTCAAATAGCAATTCATTTGTTACTTAGAATTTGACCCTTATTAGCAACAATACCTATCGAAGACAATACCGAATAGTTTAATATAACATATTTTAACTATCGAATGTATTTTTTTTTTTTTGCCCAAACTGACTTCAAGAGCAGTTCAAAAGGGTTCAAATATTCGAAAATTAAATCTGGTTTTAAAATTGTCTATGAATAAAGCCATTAATGTTAATGTATTTCTGAAGCTAGACTAGATCAAATACATATTCACCTTAAGTAATGAATTAGCAATTATTCATGTATGCAACATATCATTATATTTTATTATCAAGAATGTCGCTTGTCTAATGGCCTACGCCTGTCCATAAAAAAGAGCAAAACTACTTGTAAATTTTATTATAAAGCGGTGTAAGGTAGTGCACTGAGCGCATTATCCCGATCTCAGATCATGACAAACAAGGCAGATGTGGCATCGGAGCGTGGCGCTTTGGAACGCATCTGGGACCCTACTATATAAATCCGAAACGAAGTTCGAAACTTCGGACGATCGAAATTTATATACAATATGAATTTATCTACTCTGTAAAAGTTCGTATTTGGGTAACGTACATCCTAACTATAAGTCTATGGTTACGACTATAAGTCAATAACGACCATAAGTACCTAGTCAGGTCATAAATTCTGTCACATGTTTAATATAAAATAATTGAAACAAGTTTATTCATTATGTAACCATTTATATACCAAAATGAACTTAACAAAACATAGATTCTTATGACACTAAAGTTTATTCAAAATGACCTCCGTGATTTTGAATACAGGCCTTCAATCTGCGCGGCCAGTTGTCTATCGCAGCACGAACGAGGTCCATGTCAATATCGGCGGCTGCCTTAATCAAGGATGTCTTGAGTGACTCCAAATTGGGATGAGGCTTTGAGCACGCCTTTTCCTCCACGTGTTGCCATATCTTGTAATCTAACGGATTCAAATCCGGACTGGAGGAGGGCCAGTCTTCGTGCCGGATGAAGTCGATTTCACGCGCCGCCAGCCAGTCTTGTGTGCTCTTCGCTCTATGAGCTGGCGCCGAATCTTGTTGGAATACCCAGTGCCTGTTATTGAACATGGTATGAGAAACAGGTTCCACAAGGTTCGTCAGGACTGTATTTTGATACACAACTGCATTCGTTTTTACACCTTTCTCACAAAAATGTACCTCTGTTAAGCCCCAATAAGAAACTCCCAACCTTACCATGAGCGAGGATGGAAAATGACCTCGTTGGACACGCGGAATACGGTTGCTCGCTTCTTCGCTACTGTGTGCGTACACCTTATCATTTTGTTTGTTGTAGCTCTCTTCTACGGTAAAATTTTTTGCATCTGAAAAAAGATTTTCTCGATATTTTTTTCCCACGTACTGCTTCAACAAAGCGCGGCATCTCTTCAGTCTCAGGTCCATTAGACGAGCATTCAAACGATGTCCTGTTTTTCTTCGATATGCCCGAAGCCCTAAGTCTTCATTTAACACCCTTTTCACCTTAACCCCATCTGAAGGGGCAACAGTTTCTGCTTACGTTTGGGATTTCTTTGAATTCGCGCCTTCACAGCTTTTATCACTGCTGGAGTCCTAACAGACCGAGGGCGACCACTTCTTGACCTGTCATCTACAGTAGAGTCTTCATTGTATCGTTTGATGGTACGATAAACGAATCTTTTGGTTATATTCAAATTTTTCAGTATGTCAAAAATTTGAATTGGCGCGTAACCGCAACGATGCAACGCAATAACTGCAACACGGTCTTCTTTAAGCGTCCAGTCCATCTTTAAAAATGAGTAAAATTCTAAAAAGTATTCATTTTTATTTTCATGAACAATTCGAAATTCGAATTCAATAAACTTTTTTGTGGCCAGTATTCTAAAAGAAAAGTTTTTACTGTGTGACAATACTTATGACCTGACTGTGTATATGTAGGTACATTCGTATCGTATATGAACTTCGATCCTCCGAAGTTTCGAACTTCGTTTCGTTGAATATAGTAGGGCCCCTGATCTCAAACAGGCCTGTTATGAATTTTGCAATTTTGCTTCCATCAAGAAGATATATGTGGTCTTGCATTACTTTGCCATGCGTATTGTCGATATTCTATACGAAGCGATAGTACTCGTAAAACAATATTCATTTAATTAATAATAAGTTATATTTAATTAGAATACCAACAAAATAGAATACAGATTTGGCATTTTGAGTAAATAGTGTGTAGATTTATTTATTTTTCAAAATTATCAGTGTATGTTATATGATATTCATGAAAACTTACTTCTACTATATACTTGACGATGGGAAATGGTTTCCCTTTACAAACGAGGGTCCTACCTACCACCTATTGATTCTTGAATCCGATCCAATCCAGTCCATCAGCCAAAGGAAGTCCACTGCTGAACATAGAGGCAGCTTGAATCCAGCGACTTCCCGCGACCTTAACAGGTCGTCTGACCACCTTACGGGTGGACATCTTACGCTACGTTTTCCGCTACGTGGTCTCGACGAGAACTTATTGGCCCCATCGGCTGTCAGTTCTCCGCGCTATGTGCCCCGCCCATTACCACTTCAACTTACTAAATCGCAGGGCTATGTCGGTTACTTTAGTTTTCCTACGGATCTCCTCATTCCTGATTCGATCTCGTAGGGAAACTCTGAGCATAGCCCTCTTCATAGCTCGTTGAGGGACTTTGAGCTTCCAAACGAGGCCCATAATGAGAAGCCACGTCTCGGTTCCGTATGTCATCACTACATACAACTATCGAAGACTTTGGATTTAAGGCCTTGAGGTATTTTGGATTAACGAATGCAGATGTTTTAAATTTTAAAAAATATTTAGTTATTTTTACCCGAATGATTAATAATAGATAACTGTTGCCGAGATCTATAAACAATACTGGGTATCTTTAGCAATTATCTTTTTTTTTTATTGCATTGAATGACGAGACGTGCATGCCGTTCGCCTGATGGTAAACGATGCGACCGCTCATGAACAGTAGCAAAACCAAATAACACGTTGAATTACAAAGTAATGCTTGGCATTCCACTGCGCTCGCCATCCTGAGACATAAGATGTTAAGTCTCAATATATCCAGTAGTTACTCTGGCTAGAATGTCCTTCAATCCGAAACACAAAAGCGCATTTAAACTGTTGTTTGGCGAGAGAAATAGACATTGCGGTGGTACCCACCCAGGCAGCCTCTCACATATGAGACCTACCACTACCACCTACTGTAAAATTAGGATGTCAAACCGAATGCAAATTAACCAAGAAAAACCAGAAGTGTTTTTATTTTAATAGTCAATGGATTGATTGGGAATTTTAAGCTGTCTACAAAAATAATCACGGGCTCAAACATATAAAAAAATAATAGCACTTCGGTATCAACTTCTAAGCCCTTGTTATTTATTATCTACCTAATACGGATTTAAACATGGATTAAAGCGCAATTCCGCATTATCCTTTGGTAATAGAAAACAATATTACGCAAATGTATATTTATGGCAGTGTTGTCTTTTTTATCTCAAAGGCAAAGTTGATAAGGGTTCATTTGCTACAATATTGCAAAATAGTTATTCCAATTGAGTCAATAGGTATTCCAGACCGACCAGGGCAGGGCGACAATATTTATCTTGCGCTGGATGTCAGATTAGTGCTTACAATATCTCTTAACAGTTAACACCCAGGAGTCGGATATAAGCCTTACAAAAATATAGGTATTGAGCTGAGTTTTCTAATTTTGTACTGCCACGGCATAGCAACTAGAATGGATTTTATGATAAGCAGTGCATTCCAAATAAAATATCCGCCAATGATAGTTGGTTATTTCTCATCGCAATTACACTTTTGTAGCGATCGGTGGTGTGGTGTAGGCACCTATGTGCGGCAGGTGATGATGGTCGTGTAGTGACGGTCGATACGGTCTCGTGTGATGAGCCAGTATCTTTGGGCGCAGCGCAAATTTTATACTAATGGCCTCGTTCACCACCCTCAAGGACAGCGTGAAGTAGGGAACAGATAAAGTTAGACGTAAGATGACATGTTATTTACGACGCTCAAGTAACAGTTATCCTATAAGTATACTAATCAGTACCTTACTGGAAGGATTGCCTCGAGGGCGTAGGTATTTTATGGTACGGTTACAACGCTGATGTCTCGGGTTTCTCTCCGAAATTATTACAACTTTAAAACCAAATAGGCAAATACATATACAAAAACTGAACCCGAAATGCGAACTATCTGCGTTTGGACTTGTTTCCGTCACTATCAGGTTGAATATGAATATATTACCAGTTAATATAAGTTGGTTATCTTCCTGCCTTGGGTCACACCTACCTATAATCAAAAGCAACACTACTTAGATAGAACTTCATTATTTATTTTACGGAAAAGGATTATTGTAATTTATTGTGTTACATAATATTATTTTTATTATGCTATATAAATTTTGTAAAAGAGGAAAAAAATCTTTAAAGAAGAAAGTTCGTTCGAGAGAAAGTTAAATAGGGCAGGTCAACCCTCAAAGTTTAGATTCGCGGATGATATAGTTAGTTTTGCTAAAACATCAAAGCAATTAAAATTAATGCTGATTTAACTAAGCGCAGCTAGCGAAAACATCGGCTCTCTACTAACTACGTAAAAAACTAAAGTGCCAAAGGCAAAAAACAACATCAATATTAGTCAAAAACTCGTACTTTACAATTTAGAGAGCTCTATATGTACGTAATACGGGACATAATGAAATCAATGCTTGCTTGTAACGCACTGATTTATTGGCAGGAAAACTGTTGACGTTAGAAGGGTGCGTTTACGCAGCAGATCACACTAATAAATATACCAGATATATCAAGACTTCTACCGAAAACGAAGCTGGGTGGTTTTAGTGACTACAAACACAATGGAACTAAAAATTTCGCAAAGTAACTATTTTCACTAACTACATACCAATTTACTATTAAAATTATGCAAACTATAATAGATTATTATTTTCATAACTACATAGTTTTTTTTTTAATTATTATTATCAGCCGTTAGTGTCCAAATTCTGAGCAAACGCCTCCTCTCTCTGGATGTAAATCCAGATTGTGTGGTCTTGCGCGATTTGGGGCCAGCTACATAATTACGCTATTTGTTTATTTTCCCTGTTCCGTTTATACAAAGCCAAGCAAAGCAATGCTTCGCATTCCGCTGCGCTCACCATCCTGAGACATAAGATGGTAAGTCTAAATACGTGCAGTAGTTATTTTGGCTACAACATCCTTCAATCCGAAACATAACAGTGCATTTAAACTGATATTTGGCGGGAGAAATAGACATTGAGGTGGTACCTACCCAGGTGGCCTCTCAAATATGAGGGACCGTCTTGCACGCACTTCCACTTCCAGTTGCGAAACATACAGTTAACACTGCTTTAGTTTTAACAAACATCATTATTACACACCCGGCGCCCGTTTTTAATTGTTGTTGGATAAATAATTTTGCATATAATGGAAAGAGGCTTACAAAGTTTTGCACCGCACGACACGCGCGCCGCGCCGTTTTCCCGCCATTTTATTTTTCTTTCGTATGACTTAGCACAGGGCACACCATTACAGCCTTACTTGGTGGCAGAGTTTTCTTACCTTATAGATTATTTAAATAACTTAATTATTTTATTAAGAGAAGAATAGAATAAACTTACACTGAAATATATATAAATAACATTACAATTATAGTCTCACAAAAGTAATCTCTCGTATGAAATCAAAATTAAGAGTTCCGTGTCCAAAGGCAGTTGGCAGTTTCAGTTCTTCTTTGCTGTCTAGTTATATCACGTAAAATAAAATTACTATTTGGTACTGTTGGCGTTTATGTAATAATTGGTGTGAACTAACTAAAATAATGTATTGTTTATTACCTATATATCTGCATCACAGTTTTCCTCAGATTAATTAATTCGAGTACTCATTGCTTAATTTATTTAACTTTGGAGCTTACGTTACGCTTACGCATATTCCATTTTTTTGTTATGGTACGTACTCGAATTCCATAAGTAGACTCTTTACAAAAATTAGAATATTGTTATACTCCAATTTACCAAAGCTTTTTGTAGTAGGACTGTATTCATAAGTTATATTACCCGAGAAAAGTTATGGCACAGAACGAGTTCCGTTCTCATAGTCATCTAGGTTCTTAGTCATAGGTTTTGATGGTCGCGAATCACATAACGAGTGTTATATTATTTATGTAATTATTAAAAATATATATTACTGGATTCGGATTTATAATATTGAATTTGCGGATGCAGATATATTTTTTTATAAATGAAAATCCAATCAAAATTAAAAAAAAACACATCATACAACTTATTACAAATAAATAGTTTAACAACTAAAGTACGTGTTCAATATTGCACTGTGTCATGTTTTACTTTACAAAATTAGTCATACTTTACCCTCCCTTTTTTTACATCACCATCATCATCATATCAGCCACAGGAAGTCCACTGCTGAACATAGGCCTACCATAAGAATTTTTACTGGTGGTAGGTCTCTGATATGTGAGAGGCTGTCTGGGTGGGTACCACCGCAATGTCTATTTCTCCCGTCAAACAGCAGTTTAAATGCACTGTTGTGTTTCGGATTGAAGGATATTGTAGCCAGAGTAACTATTGGACATATTGAGGCTTAACATCTTATGTCTCAGGATGGCGAGCGCAGTGGAATGCCAAGCATTGTTTTGTATTTCAAGGTATTGTTTGGTTTTGCTACTGTTCATGAGTGGTCGCATCGCTTACCATCAGGCGAACGGCATGCTCGTCTCGCCATTCAAAGCAATAAAAAAAAAAAAAAAAAAAGAATCTCCACAGTAACCTGTTGGAAGCGGCTTGCATCCAGCGACTTCCTGCAACCTTAGCCAGATCGTCCGTCCAATTTTTTTACAAACGTTAATAAATATTAGTTTCATTATCAATGTATTAACAGCTCTTATCTTTCTTTTATAGTGTTTGTGTGTTTGTATTAGTGGTCTAACCTGAATCTGATGGATTTTAGTTGGTCATCCACACTTATTAATTTGTGGTCTAATCTTATATTTTAATTTTTTGATACCTTTTTGTTACATCAGCGCCAATTAACATATCGTAAATTATTTGTGAAAAATTTTATAATAATAAGCCCTAATCTTGTGTAAGTACAATAATATGTAGCGATGTCATAGTTCCGCCACTTTTAGAGGTAGCTTCCGTTACGTATCCACTCAGTGTTGGAACAACATCCCTCCGCCAATAAGAACTCTGAAAAGTATTTATGGTTTTAGGTTAGCACTGAAGTCATTTATTCTTGAACATCAACGAAATGAAGGATCTTTAAAACATGACACTAGCGCTATCTAAGTGACATTGATTTTGTGAATGTATATACGTACACATTAAATATTATATTACGTAAATATTCCCTCTTAGAAGAATGTATTACTTGTTGTGATTATCATTATTTGACATAGGCTATACTAATATTTTAATTTACTTACTTGTCAACTTTTAATATTATAAGAATGCAGTTTCCATTATAGTTAATGTACTTACCTACAATTTAATTTATTTATTTTATATATTTCCTGTGGTTGTAAGGGTCTGGTTGTCTGTGCAGCATCTTGCCATGCAGATTTAGTCCGTATATTGTACCTATATAGTTTTAACGCGAGATGTTTTACCTAGCGCTTCTCTTAACATGAATTCTAATTGTTAAACTTAGTACTCATACCTTTGTATATGTCCTGTTCCAAAACTGTAATTGTAACGTCTTGTAGTTGTATAAAGTTGTTGTTAAACTTGGTCACCATTTAATAGTGCTCAGATGCCTGGGAGCCTTTTTTTCAGTGTGCACTCCACAGACTAACCCGTGCACTCGTCAGCGGGACGCGAGATATTTATATGTACCCACATCTGGGCTAATATTGCTATAATTTTGTTTTGTTTAATTTTTAAATATTTCTTATACGTATTATGTTTTTGGCGTTTGTGACATCATTTACCGGCCTTGCGGAAGACCAGCGTTGGTTTATACCAGCACATGCTGAGCCTGAGCCGTTTCGTTAACAAGCACTGTTATATGTATATTGTATGTAGAACTTAAAGCTGTATTTCTTGGCTTGTAACGAATAAATGTTTCTTTCTTTTTTCTTTTCTTTCTTAGCCCTTATTTGTAACGCCGCTGATTTCTTTGTCATAAAAAAATAAACGTTTCTTCATGATAGGCTTAGGATCAAGTAAACTCTGCGGTCTGCTATCTAGTTAGGCTGTACGGGAGCAGCTTGTGCCGGGTCGTACAAAAGAAAAATAAAATGGCGGGAAATGGGCGCGCTTGCGGTATAAACTTTGTCGACTCTTAGCAATATTCCCAGTAATAAATAATTAATGACCGACGCGAATTTCTTATAATGATGCGTGTTAAACTAGTGCAGTGCAATGCGCGTTAAAATACTGAAAGTGTCAGTGAGTATTGTGTGAACCTCACACAATAGTTAAATATGGTGTAAAGCATATGATACTTTAATTATCCACTTTCCACATGCAATGTATGTATTTACTCTGCTGCACACGTGGACCGAGAACCGAGAAAAATGATAAGCGTAAGTAATACATAACATTTATTACCTACAATCAAAAATCACGCTCTTTTTCCGGAAAGGATAACAGATGTGCTACCACGACACCCACGTTTTGCCTTGTGTGTTCCGTCTTACGATTTGAATTTTGATGGTGGGCGAGGTTATCGCTATATCTGGCACACTACCTGACTCTGGGCTGATAATGAACTGAAAAATCCAATTGGAAACTGAAAAATTAGTCGTGCACGTAAAAACACTGTCTTGTAATATTTATTATATCCTTACGATACAGTATTATAAACGCGAAAGTTTGTATTTAAGCACTAAGTAAGTACATTTTTGTTTCTCTTTCATGCAAAATCAGCTGGAGCGATGTTGATGAAATTAGTTGACATAAATGTTATCCCGCTAAATGTAGTGTTCCTGTGGGATGAGCAACTAATTGAAATATACATATTTGCTACTCATTTAAATTCAAAGGAATGGAATGCAGAATGACGCGGAATGGAACCGGATACACGAGTAAAGGAATGAGTTGGGAAAAGCAGTATCGTGGACGGCCTTCGATCAAATATTCACTAGATACAACATGAGCGCTTAGAAAATGGCACCAAAAAAGAGTGCTTTAAGCACTCTTTCGCCTTCAGTCATGCACCGACCGTTGCTTCTAAAACGTCGCAGAATCTAGACAATATTATGTGAAAAGCTACTTTAAGCTCCAGGAATAAGGTGGAATTTGTGTTTATATATTTGGAATATGTGATCTTTTTGTTTACTTTTTTTCATGTCATGCATCGGTGCCACTTTTTAACAGAACTTTTACAGGGAACTGTGTATCTAGTGTATATTTGATCGAAGTGGACGGCAGTCATATTAAGTTAAAATATAAAACAGTTAATTCGCGAAATTTTCCGGGATGTAATGTAGAAAATTTTGCATAAAAGACATTTTGCCTTTAATTTGACGTGTCATTACTTACCAGAATTTGATCCCTATTAGCAAGATTATCGAATGGTGTAATAATACAGAATGTTTTTTTTTTCAAGTTTTGTTTCGTCAAAATCGGGCTCATAAGCCCTTTCAGCATTCAAATATAATTAATAACTACAGGCCGATTAGGCTCATCTCCTATATTTACAAAATATTCATTAAAATAATAAGAAACCGCGTATCAAGAATACTAAATCAGCACTAGAACATGCTGGGTTTCGCATACCATTTTCTACCACTGATCATCTTCATACCATTAACCAAGTCAATGAAAAATTTAATTAATTACATACTCATCTTTTCTTGACTTTCGTGGACTACTCCAAGAGTTTTGAGTCTTGAGGCACCTTCGCGCCCAAGGTGTAGAACAAACATACGTCAAGCTTTTGACAAAAATCTATGGGAGCAGCGCAAAGTTTTCATAAAACTCGGTATTGGAGTCACCCCTGCGCCAATTAGTTATTAAGCAGGGGCGTGCACTCCTTGTAGGCAGAAATGCAGTGCTTTACTTGCCATTTACAGATATTTTATTATAACGTTCGTACATTTTAGATGACTTTAATTTATAGTAAATAAATGAATAAACAAAATATAATAACTTAAAAACGCCTAATATTTTATAAATAGCACCTATTTGCAATCACGCAAATATTATGTTTGCCACGCGAAAAGCAAGCGGCGCGGCGCTGCAAAGCAAAATAATGTAACCAAGTCATGCCGCCGCGTCCCGCATGACATTTCGGCTGCCCAAATTCAAAACCTAGTAACAGGTGATTTGAAAAAAAAACGGCTTTTGGTGTTTTTCGACTTACTAGGCAGTATCAAAATGATGTGGACCTTAAAACACCCAGTTTCATATGTAATTTAAAAAAAAAAATTTAGCACGTCTAAGCAATTTGGCATGATTACGAAAATTTCCTTGAAGTACAAATTTTAAACTTAGTATGTCAGAATACAAATTTAAAACCCTAGCAGCTCAAGCGACTTACTAAGTTATGAATTTGAAATACCAACTTGCTATGTTTTGAATTTGGCGCCGATTGTAAAATACACGGCGTACACGGAAATATAGAAAAAGAGATGAGGCGTCGAGATGGAGTTTACGATTACGAGGACTACAAGTCTATTATAGCGAACTGTAGAAAGAACATTGACGTTATCGAAGTGCAAAAATCATACCAATGGGTGAAAAAGAAACGAGTTCCACGGCGTAACACAAATGACGATACAGCTCTCAGCACATTTTTGCTAAACCCAGTGGTTGAAGCTAAGTTCCTCAAAGGATCACGAAATCTGTTCTATAAAACAGATTTTGATGAGTCTTACTAAGAACTGAACTTCTTGATGCAGAAATTTAATGTCAACACTATTCCCCCACTTTCAAATACTATCCCCCGAGGGGTGAAATCATCGAAGAAAGATGGTATTGTTTCAAAATTGGTCCCCCTAATGCCATTGAACAGAAGGGAGTTTTGGCTGAATCTACCCACGAGTGATAACTCCATTGATTTGCAAACTGATGGTCAAATCGTTACCAATAACAACGAGTAGTTCAATATCAATAAGAATGATTTTATCTTAAGTTTATTTTTTTTTTAGTTTTGGTTGACTGTTGAGAGTGTGAGTCATGTTTTAATTTAAGAGTTCTTTAAAGTACGTTAATAAATATCTTTTTATAAGTCAACAGGATTTTTATTCAAAATCTGCATTCATAGGTACTTTGGGATAATTTTTTTAATCTTATAAACACTATAATGTATAATGAATTTGTTTAGTCTTCACGTTTACCATAGAAAATCAAATTGATAACCTAGTAAGCAGACTTACTAAGTTTTGATATTGTTTTTACATTCATATTTGGGTAAATTCACAAATAAAAATAAAGTATAAGCGATTCAACTGTAACTATACTCTAAAAATATTACGAGTATAACAAACTAAAATGTCAACAATATAGCACAACTTTTCGCCAAACATCCAAATCGCTATCTCTTCTGGTTTCTTCGGGCGAACGAATCAAAGTAGCCGACCAGTTTTTTGGCTCTCCTGAACATTTTTGTTGGAACGAGTTACTATGTTTTGATTTTAAGCAGCCGATTTGCTTGCATGTGTGTAGTATTTTTGGTGTCCGTGCACAGCGCCAACAGCCGCAAACGCACACACCCATGAATATTGAAAGCCGCGACTCCTGCGGCAGGCCTCGGAAGTTCGGCAGTTGTCGGGAGTGATCGGGAATGTTCGTTGCCTATAATCCTAGTAAAATTAATAGGCGGGAATCTAATAAATCACCTATGCACATTATGCATTTTTGGTAGTAAGGTTTTATTGGTGAAATGTTTTGTGTTTTCGCGGGGGCCATTTTGCTTTTTTTATGTGTTTTGCATTGTTACTATTTTATACTAGTATGTTTGTAAAAAAAATAGATTTCTTAAAAGATTTTTCATTTTAACATTTGAAAGTGTGTACATTTAACAGTTTATTACTAAGTTTCGATATTAATTGTAGTCATTTGCTTTTACTAGTGTGTTTGTTTATATTTTCAAATGTTATTTGATTGTGAGGTTTGTGTTAAAAATGTATGTTTATCAAATGAATGAATGAGTGGCCGAAATCTTGCGTTTATTTACATCGGGATGGGTTATAGTAATCTCAACTAACCGGAACCTTGAATATGTGAAAATTGAAAGCTGACTAGGTGAGTTTTTTTTATTTTACTTATTCCGCCCGCGACGATCGATCGCTGTTTTGTCTGCGTTGTCGTAGAAGATGGACATGAATAGTAATACCTACATCTAAGACTTGTTATGTTGGCATGGTTTCCGACTTGGAGATCCGTCGCGTGGCTGGGGCTATGCTAAAAAACTATAAAAGAAAAAGTTTTTGTCACGAGTACTCCGCCGCATACCCAGTGTCATAATCCTGTGCACGCCGCTGCTATTAAGGCGTCCAAATTTTAGTAGATCGGGTATTAAATGACATTAACTAACACGAATAATATGTGTAGCATGTGTATATTAAGTGTGTATAGCCCCAGACTTGCTAATCGACGTAATGTAAATTCAAATTATGCTGATATACTTACCTGACATATCCCATACTTAGCTACAATGATAATTGTGGATACAGCACAATTATTTAAGGTTCTGAATGAAATATTTTAAAAATATTGATAGCCTCTGTGGCGCAGTTGGTTAGATTCCGGTTATGAAACTAGGAGCCGCGGGTTCGATCCCCGCACCAAGACAAATGTTTGTGAGGCCCACAATTATTTTAATTTTTTTCTAAATAGTACAATTAGCCCCTTTGTCGTCATTTTAATAGATCTATATAATTTATAATATGGCGCCAATTGGTTGTTACTGTCCTTTTTCAAGTTTGCTAATCTTTGTATAAAATAATCAGATTGACCTTATCATAATATACAACTGCTATTTCAAAAACCATCTTGATAAAAAAATTATCAAACGTATTCAGCGATGTATATTACTTTATTAGTATCTTCACTGTTGTTGTAGACTGTCAATTGCAAATTGTTACATTTATATTATCCGAAATTAACCGACTTACCCGATTATCCCGACCCTGGACTAGGTCGGGATATTTAATAGCTAGATATCCAGTGTTTTCAAAACTACACATATGATAGGGATAAAATAAAATAAATATTTATGATATAATAAGTAAAAAATATTTTACCCGTACTCCCTTTACGCTTTTATAGTCCAGCCGTTTCAGATATAAAAAAAAAAACAACCAGATGGTATTTTTCTGTAATATTTGAACTTATGTGTAAAAGACCCTGCTTTTAACGTCTTCTCTCGTATTTCCTTAATTATTGTCAATATGACGCGTGAATAGATGGTATTAGTAGGCGAGCACAGAGTACATTTTACATACTAAGATAGAGACGCCACTCAATCAATTCAAGACACCCTCTGGCATTAAGCAAGAAAAACAATCCCGTAATATGTCTAAACTTACTTTCATTGCGTTTATATACGAAAATAAAAGATTTAGGGAGGTTTGGACCTGAATTACATCCAACGGAATCGATTTGAATGTTGTTTATTTGAAACAAATTATTCTGTATAGAAATGCTAACATAAAAATTCTCATTTCCGCATGAGTATGAATTTAAATAAATTTAATAATTGTTTTAAAATAAACTAATCAATAAATAAGCGAATCAATGTTGTTAGAAGTAATTAAGGGCCAATAATATCCGCGTAAAATATAATCTAGGTAAAATGGGGAAACCCGTAAAAACCAACGATTTTTTCGCCCTCTGGTGTTAAGTTAAGTCAAACCCAATGATTAGAATTCGTCGTAGTTTGTTCTTAGTTAACCACCGTGTAGGCGAGTTTCGTCGGAAAATCACACGTAGGTAATTGGATATAATCTATATTAAGGTTCCGTACCTCAAAAGAAAGAACGAAAATATTTTTAATAATTTCAAGCTTAATACACCTTTCCTCAAGAACGCGTTGCTCAAGAAAGGCATTCAATTAAAATTCATGCCAAATTCTCAAGGGCTATTGGAGCTGTGAAAAAATCAGACTTCTAAGTCAACGCTATCAAAAGATACAGCAATTTCTTCTTCTGTTTTTCTATTTTTTATATTGCTGTAAATGGCGAGACGAGCATGCCGTTCGCCTGATGGTAAGCGTTATTACCGCTCATGAACAGTAGCAAAACCAAACAACACCTTGAATTACAAATGCATTGCTTTGCATTCCACTGTGCTCGCCACTCTGAGATGGTACTCGTAAGTCTCAATACGTCCAGTCGTTACCCTGGCTATAATATCCATAAATCCGAAACCAACAGTGCATTAAAACTGCTGTTCAACGGGAGAAATAAGCATGCGGTGATACCTACCCAGGCGGCCTTTCACATTTGAGAGACCACCACCAGTGAATTCGCAGCTACAAGGAATCAAAACCTAAAGGATACTTCCGGTCGACCTAGAATCTTGAAATTTGTGCGTTGTATAGCTTACAAAAAAGAAAAAAATTGAAAACCTTAAATGTATAGTTACATCACATAGGTTGTACAGAACTCTCAGTGCGCGAGTCAGACTTCTGCCTTCCGGTGCACTTGGCCGATTTTTGAGCAAAAGGTCCAAAAGATTACATACGATGAAAACTAAATAACTGACCGTAAATCGGAGAGACGGTAAGAAGACAAGATAGTGGTGGTGATAGCAAGAATATAGGTGCCCACGGCAATAGCACAAAAGCTGAAAAAGAATTGATCGAAGCTGATGGATAATTTAGCTTGGTCGCAATCCTTAAAATTAAGTAAATAAATAAATGGTTTAAATATTTTTCTATCGCAAGTAACCTTTACAACAATTTTTATTATTAGTTTGAAAATCAACGAACTAGGTACTCCCTTTATTTTTACTTCTTTATATAATACTTTGTTAGGTGTTATGGACTTAACATTAGGCGAACAGTATATACGATACGACCACTCATAAACAGAAGCAAAACCAAATAATACCTTCAATTAGACAGGAATGCTTGGCATTCCACTGCGCTCGCCATCCTGAGATATAAGATGTTAACTCTGAATATGTCCAGTAGTTACTCTTGCTACAATGTTACTAAAACCAGTTAATAAAATTAAGCAAATGTATGTTATTATACTTATTATGTGTTAATAAAATGTGTTTTCTAGTTATTGGACTATTTATTTTAAGTTATCTACTGGTACTAAGAAAATGTTTTAAAAATGTATGTAGTTTATAATTCCTACGATTACGGAACTGCATATATGAATTCTTCCCATAATAGAATTCTATTTTATCCACAAGTGACATATAAGGATATATTTTATTAAAGAAATATATATTCTTTTCAGTTTTAGATAAACGATTTAAGTCTTTTAATAATTATTATTCCATTTTATAAACCCTTCTGCTATTGATTATAATCTGAAGAAACATGTTATTAACTTAAGCTTTTTATTTATACCAAATGTATTGTTTATGCCATAGGATTAAAATTAATATCGAGGATTATCGTGTTTCACGCTTTTGTACAGCTAAATAATTACATAAATGAAATCAAATGAAATGAAATTAAAATATTTATTGAATCCATAAAATGTCAAACACTATTTAGATTCAGTCACTTTTTTTTCCACTACTACCCAGTTCACAAGGCTGTTTTCGCCAGAGAAGAACAGTTATAGATTTAGTGATAGAAGAAGAAGTTCAGGGAGGTATCAGGTAAAGAAATGTATTCCAAATATAAAAATCTGCACTAAACTTCCGCAATTTACTGAACTACTCGTGGTAGGTCTCTCAAATGTGAAAGGCCGCCTGAGAAGGTATCTCCGCAATGCTTATTTCTCCCGTCGAACAGCAGTTTAAATGCACTGTTGTGTTTCGGATTGAAGGACATTGTAGCCAGAGTAACTACTGGACATATTGAGACTTAACATATTATGTCTCAGGATGGCGAGCGCAGTGGAATGCCAAGCATTGCTTTGTAAATCAAGGTGTTGTTTGGTTTTGCTTCTGTTCATGAGCGGTCGCAACGCTTACCATCAGGCGAACGGCAAGCTCGTCTTGCCATTCACTGCAATAAAAAAAAAATAGTACCTAAATTGGCTGTATTACAAGGATACTTGCAACGGGATACTAATAGTACAAAGAAAAAATTGGATTAGATCATAAGTGAAAAATATATTTCATTATTCAAATAAATTTTGCAGTTAAGCGAACTGATAAACGATTAGATTTTCATCGATTCAAAGATAAGAATCTTTTTATGAAATGATTTAAATATCAATAACAAGAAAAGTGCGTCATTATATCATTATTATGAAAAGTGCATGATTGATACAAAAACAGTTAAGCGTCACTGGTAAAAACGCACAAGTGTTCCGTGACTACCTATGTATATGTTATGGGCCAAGTGATTAATTTGGCATTATTTATAATGCCCGGGCAGTATGAATAATGCCCAATAAGAGCGGGCATTGTGATTATAACCAATCAATTTATCACATTGCCCGGGCATTATGGATAATGTCAAGTGCCTATTGGGCAGAGTGATGTAAAGCGAATCAAAATGAACCGAAGTGGTAGAATTTAGAATAGGGCAGCACGAGAGGGTGGGTTGGGAGGAGTGGAGAGGGAGGGGGAGTATCGCACCTCCCCTCCACCACTCCTGAGAAACCATTCTGACGCACCATTCCTGAGAAATATCTATTATAGCAACCTAACCCTTAAAACACTTGTTGTCAATACAAATTAGCTTCTGCATCGTCTCCGGCGCTACGGGATGTTCAGCCCCTTCGCCCTTGCGTAACAAAAGATATGCACCCATGCTCACCTCCGCAGCTTCGGCTTGCTGGTCGCCTCCGGCGACCAGCCTCAGCCGCTGCGGCTCGCACGGTTGCCTATCCTTCGTTACAGCGGGCGGGGGCTGCTCTCCCTCCGCGCCTCCGGCTTTTTATATACACTCTAGGGTCGGAAAAGACTACGTGAAGTCGGGCTGTTCCGAGTCGGTTTTGGGGCACAGTCGACCTAACTGATCCATAAAGTGGGTACACTAATTTTCTTCTGAAGACAATGTTTCGGACGTTAAAAAACAACTAAACATAAGCAGATCAATTCAACCTTTCTAATTTATGTGTCTATCGCAGATGCGACAATGCGGCAGCGCACCACGTAAAAAATCACCTATTAATCACACTGCCCGATCATCATGTAGCCATATTCATAATGCCCGGGCAATATGATAAATAGGTGAGTTTAGATTGTAATTTATCACTTGGCCCGATATGGCTCGGCAATATTCATACTGCCCGGGCATTATGAATACTGCTCGCATTAATCACTTGGCCCATAACATATATAAATAATTTAAACGAAAAGCCGGTGCACAACTTTTAACTGGTGACTTCATTAAGTCTAGGAACAGAAAGCGGTTATTAATAATGGAGAAGATTATCCACATTGATATCAGCATCTTTAGAACCATTTTTATTAAACTCTCTGAACTTCACAGCTCATGGTCACAAAACGTTTGGTAGTCAATGGTAAATTATGATTTCCAATAGAAACAGAAAATAAAAGACTAATTAAAAACTTCCTTTAAAATATTACAAACTAAACTTACATGCTGTGAATGGCATTGCTCTATGGCGTTTCGGCACAAATATATGTATGTATGTATGTGCGAACCGGCTCATAATTATCTAATATTTAAATATCTAGTGCTGTAATCACACGGCACACGGTGTAACCTTCATTCGTCCTTACCACAATTATTTGAATATCAGCAGTCATGATCGTAGCCAGCCGTGGGATCAGGGTGGGGCAGAAGTCTTAAATCATATGTAATTAGCAAACTGTACCCACGGTATTCTTCTATAACACCCTGTATCTGTGTTTATAATTCGAATTATCCTAAATACTTTCTTATTGCTCAGCTGCCTAGTACTTTACCTATATCATTTATTTTTTTAGAGTTGGTTAAGTACCTTACAGATCAAATCCAGGGTGGGGCAAGCGCCCCACTCTGCCCCACCGTGGCTACGCCCACGTCAGCAGTAGATAATTTCTCACTTTATATCCAACAGGATGTGAACTCTAAAAAGAATGTCAGAAAAGTTACTCGACCCGCTTAAAATTGAGTTAAACTCAATTTTAGTCAAAAAATGCTGGATAAGTAACATGTCTATTATCATTTGAAAGGGTCGAAATGTTAAATCTGATGAATATCGAATTTTTGTCATACTCATTCATCATACTTGCGTAAGAGAGCAAGTTAATACGAAAATAAAACACAATTGTACAAACATGCAATGAATGTCGTTTAATTCAGCCGGCGTGTGTAATTTTATTATTAATATTTTTCGGCGAAGTTCTATTTAACTACATATATATTTCCTGAAATTCTTCTGCAATAATAAAGAATATTTGTTTTTGTCATTCAAAATCTAAGTGAACTAAAGGGACAGATACATGCGTCAAAGACCGCAATGATCATTTGGGTCAAGACTCAAGGTTTCTGTAGCAACACCATGATGTTTTCTATGACTGCAATGAGCGCAATTACAAGGAAGTAACAGGAATTCGAAAGTGATATCTTATCTTATCAAAGATCACACCGAGGACAATGTATCCGGTGATAGTTCCTATCGGATTAAACCACGTGGATTATCAAGAATCTCTTTTATAGAACAAAACATAATTACGTACGTACTTTTGCGGCTCGGGTACGTAAATGTTTCACAGACGCAAACCTCATTTCTATCAAAGAGTATGAGTAAGTTTGTTATTTGCCCACACACGTTGAAGTATACTGGTGCAAACTCAGATTTGTATTTTCCAGGGTATTCAGTCAGTATACGACATCCGATATATCAGTACCAGGGTTACGTCTGACACTGCCATTGGCGCGGTGCAGAGACCCTGAAACATGTACTTACTACTACCTTTGACGCGATGTGAAGTGTACCATAAGGAGCTCGTCCATCGAAAATAATAAATACTTTAACAATCTAAATATGTAAATACTTAGAACAACATTGTCCCCTTGTCTAACACATTGTGAGATATAAACCAAATTGTAACTGGTCGACATCTGTACTTGAATTTAAATGTAAGGAGCTTTTATAACAACATTTATAATAATTATAATGAATAGAAAAATGCCATGGATGAATTGCAGCGGCGGGCAATGCGTATTGTCAATGATCCAGACTTACGAGCAACTTGAAATAGCTACAAATGCGGATTGATGTCGCCTGTCCACACGCCTGTCTAAGCATGTCGTACCGCCTTTATCACGGTGAATGCTGTAAAGAATTGTTCAACTTGATCCCCTCCTCTCCGTTCCGTTCGCAAATTCTTTTTTGTGCCACACCGTCAGGCTGTGGAATTGTTTGCCGTCACGCATGTTACCTTCTTCCTATAATTCTGGGTCCTTCCGCCGTAGTGTGAAGAGGCATCTTTGCAGGCCGGTATAATTGTCGATCTATTGGCTTGGGAATGCCGTTTGATGCCAATAGATATTCATTACAGTGAGCTAGTATAAAACCCTTAATTCCATGCTCACTCACCCCAAAGATTCGGATATATTCTATGATAAGCCCACCCAGATATATTTCTTATAAAGTTAAGTTATTTCTAAATCGTTTATAATGTTATGTTCTTTTTTTTTTTTCGGCGGTAGGTGTTAAAAAAGATAGACGTATTTATAGTATCGTATTTTTTAATTTAAATTGTAATACACTATTTATTTGGTATACTTTGCGTGCATTTAGTTCTTCGCATAGTAAGTGCATTGTACTAAAGATAGCAGCTCTGTATGTGACAACATAGCTCCAAATACACCACCTGCTAGCCTGCACCTACACTTGTTATACATCGAGGCAGAAAATACAGAATATGGCGCAATTAGCTGATATCCAGGAGACCCAGAGTAAATTAGAGGACAGCTTTTCAAAGAGGATGGCTGAGCTAGAAGCAAAGTTGCAGTCTGGTAGTCAAGCAAAGGACACTGTGGCTCGTGTGGCTGAGGAGTTTCGCACATTCCGAGAACTGATGTTCGACATGCTTCGTCTGCTGAGAAATCAGATATGCGATTGTGCTCGGATGATAGACACCATCGAAACACGGCATCGAAGAAAGGCACTTCTTTTTCTGGGTGTCGCAGAAGATCCGAAAGAGGACTGTACAAGTGTTGTCCTCAATATAGTCATCAATACGCTGGGCTTAAGAGACTTCTCTGCCTGTAACATAACGGCATGTCACAGAATTGGGACCCAAAGCAAGGATCACAGTCGCCCAATACTTGTCCGATTCTGTGGTGTTGAACATCGCTCTTCGGTTTGGAGGGCTAAGGCAAAGCTGAAGGGTTCTCCCATCACAGTGAAGGAGTTTCTGACCAAACCACGGCAGCAAGTTTTCAGCAAGGCACGGCAACACTTTGGCGTCAGATCGTGTTGGACCCAGGACGGTACAATTGTCATAAAGACCTCTGATGGTAACCGTATAAAAATATTTACATTCGACGAGCTCAATCCGTTGATGGCGAGGTATCCCCGGACATTGGAAACTTCTTCAGTGGTCAGAAACAACAGACCCGCGGTCTCAACGGCGGCAACAAAACAGCGATAATTACTACGGTTCGAACACAACTCACGACACTGTAACATGGTAGTTTATAGTTATTTATTACGTTTACTATTTTACTTTAAGTTAATAACTCGCGATCAATAATTGTCTTTTTACACCTTTTTGTTTACACTTTACATATTACGTAATATTTAATCGCGTGAACTGTGACTACACTGTCATAACACCCGTGCAAACGCATCAATGTACCTACTATTTTTATCTTTTCGTATACCTACTTTTTATTATAATTGACGATAACATTGTTGACGTTTGCCGGATGACACATTTGTTTTGTTTAGAAATCTTTCTTTTTGTTATAACATGTTCTGTTTTGCTACTTAAATTCATTTTTAGATTCATAAATTAGTGCTATTTTTTTTCCTTATGTTTTGTTTGCTTTTTTTTTTTTTAATACTGTGTTCAGTAATCTTAATGTTAACAATAATGTGTATGTGTATTGGCTGGCGGGTGGTGCTGAGACTGACTCATTGCACCACATTTATTCATTTACATTTTAGCATTGTATATTTATTTATTCGTATTTATATATATATTCATATATTATTATTATGTCTTCTGATACTGATTCTTTTATAACTGCCATTGATTCTGCTTCTACGACCAGTGACGACAGTTTTTCCTCGTTACATGATGGGCTTGGTGACTTGGTGCGACAAAAATTTTCTTATCAACTTGACACATTTAATATCTGTCACATTAACGCACAAAGTTTACCAAGTCATTTTAGTGACCTTTCGGATACATTCGCTGATGCCAACGTGCATTGCGTCCTGATTTCTGAGAGCTGGCTCAAACCTCAGTTAGCTTCTACCGCTTATCCCCTTCCCGGATTTATTCTTATCAGGAATGACCGGGTCAATATGAGGGGAGGTGGTGTAGCTGTTTATCTACGCTCTAATTTTAAATATAACATTGTAGCATCGTCTATTGACTCGGCGCCGGCAGAGTATCTCTTCCTCGAGGTTTGGGTCAGGGGAGTGAAAACCCTACTTGGCGTCGTTTACTGTCCTCCTTCCTTAGACTACTTCTCCAGTCTCGAATCGATTCTGGAATCTTTAGGATCGGAATACGCACATCATATCATCATGGGAGACTTTAATACCAATCTCCTTGCCCAAAGTTCCTGTCGTACCCGTAAGCTCATTGATATCCTTAATTCCGTTAGCCTGTGCGTCCTACCTCTTCAACCCACTCACCATAATGCCGGTGGAGACGACACCTGGCTTGACCTCATCCTTGTTTCTGATCCTTCCCTTGTATCCTGTTTTGGCCAGTATCTGGCTCCTGGATTCTCTCGCCATGACCTCCTGTTCCTGTCCTACGCCTTAAAACCCAATAAGCCCCCGCCCAAGGTTTTGCGCAGGCGTTGTTTTGGTCGCATGAATTTGGACAAATTGCGTAGGGATACCGAGAATCTGGACTGGCAGAACCTGACTTCAGCGTCTACAGTGGACGAAAAGATCTCGATCTTCAATAAAAATGTGCTTGCACTTTACGATGTTCATGCTCCCATTAGACACATAAAGCTGAAACGCCCTCCAGCTCCTTGGTTGACTAGTGTTGTTCGGATGGCGATGAGGCGTAGGGACCGTGCCTTTCGTAAATTCAAGAGGGATCGGTCAGATGCTAATTGGTGTTTATTCAAAACTGCAAGAAATCGTTGCAATCAGATGATACGTAATGCAAAACGCCGACATATTCTCGATAATATTTCCAATTCCACCCCTTCCAATATCTGGACATTCCTTAGAACGCTAGGTATTGGTAAGGGAAAACATTTTGAACTCCCGAGTACAATCAGTTTGGATGATATCAATCTTCACTTCACGAACATTACTCCACTTGATCATCAAACTAAGTTATGTACCCTTGCATTCCTTAATTCCCTTCCTCGTCCCAAGATTGATCCCTTTTCATTTTCTTCAGTTGCTCCCGGCGAGATTCGAAAGATTATCCTTTCTATTAAATCCAATTCCATGGGCTGCGATAACATCAGCCGTCGCATGATCCTTCCTCTACTCGACCTACTCCTCCCTACCATTACCCATGTAATTAATGCTTCCCTCGACACTGGTGTATATCCGTCTTCGTGGCGGAAAGCTTATGTCATACCCCTTCCCAAAATTCCTAATCCCTCCACTGCCAACCACTTCCGTCCTATATCCATACTACCCTTTATGTCCAAGGTGCTTGAGGCTTGTGTATACAAGCAGCTGTCCAGGTTTGTTAATCATAATAACTTATTAAATCCTCTACAGTCTGGATTCAGACCTGGACACAGCACTACCTCTGCGCTCCTCAAAGTGACTGGCGATATTAGAAAAGGCATGGAGAACTCCAAAGTCACCGTGTTGGCTCTAGTGGACTTTACAAATGCTTTCAATACCGTCAGTCACGATATCCTTTTATCTATCCTCTCCTACATTGGGATCTCGTCCGAGGCACTGAATTGGTTCTTATCCTATCTTCAGGGGCGTCAGCAGTCGGTACGTCGCGATGACACTTCATCGAAATGGCGTGACCTTCACTCTGGTGTTCCTCAAGGCGGTATACTTTCTCCCTTGTTGTTTTCTATCTTTATTAATCTTATAACACAAAATCTTCAATGTGCGTATCATCTGTATGCCGATGACTTGCAGATCTACTCGCAGGCGGGGATTGACTCTGTTACTGAAGCCATAGACAAAGTTAACGAAGACTTAGCCCGTATAAAACAATGGGCCGACAGTTTTGGTCTGGCCGTC
This sequence comes from Hyles euphorbiae, assembly GCA_023078785.2. Taxonomy (NCBI): domain Eukaryota; kingdom Metazoa; phylum Arthropoda; class Insecta; order Lepidoptera; family Sphingidae; genus Hyles; species Hyles euphorbiae. The sequence goes on from CM041049.1 coordinate 4,806,948, forward strand.
AACCCAAGTAAATGTCAGGCAATTATTGTAGGTAGTCCAAGGATGGTGAGTAGGTTGGACACTACACTTATCCCCCCTCTTACTTATAATGGCACAGTTATTGAATGGAGCTCTGCAGTAAAGGACCTAGGCATACTGATCGATTCCTCTCTGAACTGGCGTGCTCAAGTTAATGCAGTTTGCCAGAAGGTTACGGGTACTCTACGTGTTCTTTATCGCTTGAAGAACTTCCTTCCTGTGAAAACCAAGACAACGCTTGTGCAAACCTTGATATTTCCTTTAATCGACTATGGTGATGTGTGCTATTTTGATCTGGATGCAGAACACCTCAATAAACTTGACCGGCTTCTTAATAACTGCATTCGATTCATTTTTAATCTCCGAAAATATGATCATATTTCTTCTTTCCGCTCACAGTTAAAATGGTTACCAATACGTCAACGTCGTTCTTTACACGCCCTTACAACTCTTTTTTCTATTCTTATGTCCCCTGCTTCACCTTCTTATTTGTCGTCTCAATTTAATTACTTAGGGAGTAACCATAATAGGAATCTTCGCTCACTTAATCATCTCCTTCTGCAGTGTCCTTCTCACACCTCTAATTTCATACATTCTTCTTTCTTTGTTCAGTCAATTCTTCTGTGGAATGCACTCCCCGTCAGAATCAGGTCGTCTAGTACTCGTTTGACATTTAAAGCGAAAGTCCGACAACATTTACTTGATAAATTGGCAGAATAATCTTAGTATGTTTTATGTAGTATATGTATCTATAAGTATAAAATATATGTAATTTTGTATATTTATGTATGTATTTATATTTATCTATATAATATACAGACTATAGTCATATACATTTATGTATATATAATATATTCTTCTGATATTTATTAGTTTACACCTGAAGTTTTATTTTATTATTATTTAGAGATGCGCCTACTTTGATTTCTCTGCACCACCCAAAGGTTGACTGGGAGAGAATGCCTCAGGCATTAAGTCCGCCTTTATACTTTGTATATAAAGCATTTAAATAAATAAATAAATAAATAAAAGTGTAAATACGACGTGAGACGAAATATTAGATTTAAAAGCAATTGTTGACTTGAATATGAGTTATATAAGTATTTTTTTCTGCTATTACTTTATTTTCTAATTATTATATTATTAGAACCTATAAGCTTAAATTTATATATAAATAAATTAAAAAAAACATTATATCACTTTGCCATACCCGAGATTCGAGCCTGAGACATAAGTTTTGTTATAACGAAAGAGAGAAAACAAGTATATTTCGTGTTTGTAATCATACCGTAGCACGAATGCACCACCGAGGTATTAAAAAGATCATCTACTTTGTAATTCCAAGCCTATGGACAACTGCGTCACAGGAAAATGTTAGTTATTAATAATACTGCAACATCTACTACACAACAAATAGTATGACACATTGCCCCTCGTAAGGTATTATAAATATAAACGACTGAGTAAAATATTTTATGAAATATGAGTATAATGCTTAAGATAATGTGTATCGTCACCCCAAAGTTAATGTGCGCTGCATCGGAGTTCCATTGCTGGGTTCGAATCCGATATCACGAACCGGCGCTAGATGGCGCAACCGGGCGTCGCATAGACAACTTTTCGACAACCGAAAAACCACCGACCAATAGGCGAGGTTCTAGTGTGACCAACGAGCAGGTCACAAAACCGTTGCCTTGGAAAAAACCCAGCACTCGTTTTTGAATCGTGGAAGTACTTGGTCAAAAACTCCGCTGTTGCGCAACCTCGTAACCAAAACCTATACCCGATATATTCCCATTTAACGTGTTCCCTCGAGAGTATTGCTGCTGGAGTTGCCTGGTCTGCGAGAGCTGGTGAAGCCGGAAGCCTCGGTAAGTGGTAGACGATAAGCACTCAGTTTTGGAATTAACCGTTCTTTCTGCAGCGCACATTACTGTCGAAATTCTGTTGGGGACCTCCCCCTCGGCAGCTGAAAAGCTCAGCTGAACACCGTGTCCAGCCTCCTTGCTGGTACATGTTTTGGTGCCGAAACCCGGGAACATATGAATTAATCGTTTAAAGTAATCCTTTATGTCCTAATTACCCTAATCAGTTTCGCATTTCTCGTATACGGTCCAGTGTGTTTTATTGAATACCTATTGAGTTTTTAAATATCATTTCTATTTGTCCATTTTGCTATTAGTTGTTAAAAAATAAAAAATACAAAATTCCGTTACGCGAGTGGTACACATAGCCAATCAGCTGATAATTCAAATAACGACCAGTGCGTAACGTTAATTCTATAGCAACACACTTCTCAATTTACTATCGGTGTCTGCTGTGTTTTTAAACGTTTAACGTTGCTATCTGATTCATTATCGCGCGTCAGCTGATTACCTCCATAATCTGACCTCTCCATCGGGTTTTGAATTTCGTTACCAACAGTTATCCTGAGTTATTCAAAACGAAAACTAAGTATCGCAAAGAAATCCCGTTCTAAGGATACGTGGGAATATACAACCGAAAATTTACCATCTTTGCGTAGAAAGCGTACACTAGCATATAACCGCTTGACCAAGACCCACGAAATCGCCGCCCTTACCCTTAACGATCCTTCCCAAATCGAATTATTTTTATCTTACCATCAGGAGGTAAAAAAAATCGCGGCTACCTTCGAAGAAGCACATTTAATTATTCTGGATTTGGCCGACGATCCGGAGGAAGACGAACTCATGTGCAAACGTTTCGACGAAATGTATTATGAGATTATTCGAATTCACCGATCAATCACAAAACCCGTCTCACATGCACCCGAATCTTCCCTTGACTACACAAATTCACACTGTGTTAACTCACACGCAAAGTTACCTAAGATAACGCTCCCGTCCTTCTCCGGCAATATAAAGGAATGGCCTAAATTCATTTCTACGTATGATAACCTAATTCATAATACACGTATGAGTGACACCGATAAGTTTAACTATTTAATGTCAACATTACAAGGCGACGCGTTAGCACTCATCCGCACATTCCCGGCCACAGGTGATCACTATTCCGATGCATATAATAAATTGGTTACAAGATACGAAAACAAACGAGACCTCGCATTCACTTGTTGGCGCGATATATTAAACGCAAGCTTCATGTTAAAGAACCCACACGATTTCCGCCGTTCCCTTGATATGTTTGACGAAAATTTAACCATTTTGAGACGTTTAAACCTACCGGTAGACCAATGGGATTTCGTATTGTCATATCACATTTTGTCAAAGATAGACCCAAAACTACGTCGAGAGTTCGAAGAAAGACAGTCTACCATTGAGCTGCCGAGTTACACGGATTTGCAATCGTTTCTATATTTAAAGTGTGAAGCTTTAATTAGAGATACACATTTCACTGAATCCGGACCATCAACTAGCACTTCCACATGGAATAGGGAACAACACATAAAGTCGAATCTAGACTTCCGAGCCAACAAACCGAAAATGGGTCATGCCTTAGTAGCTGCGCAGGACTGCACTCATGAGGCGGCGGTAAGCGGAACGTACATCGCGCCCCACTCGACGCAACTGACTCCGCCTACAACTAGCAAACCGGTTATCAAATGCGCCTATTGTTCAGACGGACATTCAATAACAAGTTGTAAATCATTTTTGCAAAACACTGTAGATGAACGAATTAATATAGCGCGTAATAATAAGTGGTGCTTTAATTGCTTAAGGGCATCACATACAATCAGAGACTGTAAATCAATGTTCTCGTGCCAGAGATGTAAACATAGACATCACACACTTTTACATCAAGACTTAGCAACGTCGCCCGAGTCGACAGCGCATACTACACTAATTACGCGACACGACTTAGCTTGTACTAGCCCTACTGTGCTGCTCGCCACGGCTATAGTATACGTGTGGGATGCTTTCGGGCGCTCGTTAGCTTTCCGCGCCGTTTTTGACACTGGCAGTCAAAACAATTTTATAACTCAACAAGCTGCCGATCGACTTTGTTTCTCATCTCGACCGGCACTAGTCAATGTTACTGGCTTAGGAGGTGCCGAAGCATCAATTAATGGTGTAGTGCGATGTAAGTTGGGGACGTCTTCTAAAACCTTATTCGACTTAGATATGTTAGTCATCCCCAGGATATGCAGCGACCAACCCATAGCAAAATTGAGCACACACGGTTGGTCGAATATTAAATCTTTGCAATTGGCCGACCCTGGTTTCGATATTCCCGGTCCCATCGACATTCTGTTAGGTGCAGACATATTTGCGGAATCTTTATTGAATGAAAAGATCAGGGGTCAAGGATCTCAACCTCCCGCACTGAGATCTGTGTTCGGTTGGCTTTTACTGGGGAAGACGTCCATAGTCCATAGTTCCTTACTCGGGATTAACGCAACTACGGATAGTGGGCAGTTGGCCAGTGTAGTTCAAAGATTTTGGGATATAGACAACGTTCCACAGGCGTCCACTTTTACGCCCCAAGAGCAGCTTTGTGAATACAAATACGCATCGGAGCATACCCGGGACCCGACGGGTCGCTATATCGTGACTCTGCCATTCAAGGACAAGTCGGTTCCTGTGTTTTACGGATCACGTGACATTGCCTTGCGGAGATTCTTCGCAATCGAACGACGCTTGTCTCGGGACTTACAATTACGAACGCAATACGTGGACTTCATGAATGACTACTTGGACAGCGGCCATATGTCATTGGTACCAAGCACAAAATTGGGAAACGGACGATATTACATCCCACATCACGGTGTTCTAAGACCAGAAAGTACAACCACGAAATTACGAGTAGTGTTTGATGCCTCGGCAAAAGATTACAACGGCAAGAGCTTAAACGATACTCTACTAACGGGTCCTAAACTACACAATGATATTTTTTCGATTCTTTTGCGTTTTCGGGAGCACAAGGTTGTTTTTATGGCGGATGTACGGCAAATGTATAGGCAAGTTCTAGTTACCGAGACTCAGCGGGACTTTCAGCGTGTTTTGTGGAGATCAAGTCCGACAGAACCTATTAAAGAGTACAATTTAAACACTGTCACCTACGGAACATCCGCAGCACCGTTTTTAGCTTGTCGTACGTTGCAACAGCTGGCGTATGATGAAGGTGACGCGTTTCCAATCGCAAAGCAAATTTTACTGTCCGACATTTATGTAGATGACGTAGTAACCGGGTGTAATTCGGTCTCGGAAGCCCATGAAGCCAAAGCACAAGTCATCAATCTCTTTTCTAAGGGGCATTTCTTTCTACGCAAATGGGCTAGTAACGTCCCAGATCTGCTTGACGACATTCCGGATCAACATAAGTTACTAAAAGATACGGTGAACTTTGACGAAACGCAGGATACAACGTTAAAGGTGCTTGGTTTACGATGGGAACCATTGCGCGACGCATTCGTTTTTGACGTAACACCCCTGCAACAGCCTTGCACTAAACGCAATATCTTAAGCGAATTGGCTAGGATTTTCGATCCACTGGGATTTCTTTCGCCTCTCACCATTCAAGCCAAATGTCTAATCCAAAAATTATGGATAGTCGGTACTCCGTGGGATGAGACCCCCCCACAGGATGTTATCGAGCACTGGGCCCAATATTTAGAACAATTGCCTCAACTTAAGCGCATTGAAATCCCACGTTGCGTCCACTTTAGAGCGAATCCGACATTCGAACTTCACGGCTTTTGTGACGCATCGGAACGGGCCTATGGAGCTGTAATTTACGTGCGTGTGGCCAATGCATCGGGTTCAGCTCGTACATTTCTACACTGCGCAAAGGCTCGCGTCGCTCCCATTAAGAAAATTTCGTTGCCTCGTCTCGAGTTGTGTGCGGCGGTCCTTCTCATTCAGTTACTGGCAAGTGTCAAATCGGTGTTTAGACCTCCCTTACAAGGATTATACTTATGGTCAGATTCTATGATTGTTTTATCTTGGTTACGATCGCACTCTTCACGTTGGGTCACGTTTGTGGCGAATCGAGTAAGCCTAATTCAGGACAGCGTACCGACCGAATCATGGCGGCATGTACCGACAAACGACAACCCCGCCGACATCTGTTCACGGGGACTTATGCCAGTTAAACTCCTCGACAATAGATTATGGTGGGCGGGCCCCAGCTGGTTATCGCAAGCGCCCGAAACTTGGCCACCTAATCTAGTGGAACCAAAAACGCAGGAGGAAGATATTATCCAATCAGAACAACGACCCCAATCTGCGTTAGTGACGGAGACGATGACGGAGCCTCTTGGGTGGATCGATGCCCTATTTTTAAAGTTTTCTTCCTTAGATAAAATTATAAATATTATTGGGTATGTGCGTAGGTTCATGAACAATACGCGTCAAGCATCCTCCCGCTTTGAGCGCATTACGTTGACGGACGGTGAACGACATGAGGCTTTATACGTCGCGGTAAGGTTTTATCAAGAGAAATTCTTTCATAATGACATAGACAAGCTAAAAAATCATCAAGCATTAGCCAAATGGTTGCGGAAACTCACCCCATTTATGGATAGCAAAGGTATCCTCAGGGTGGGCGGTAGAATATCTCGGAGTGGTTTAGAACATGACCACAAGCATCCCGCGTTGTTACCTACTCGGTGCCCGCTCACTACTTACTACATTACGTGGGTGCATCGCAAACACTGTCACACCGGTATTAACACTACACATTACCTAATATTACAGCAATTTTGGATCGTAGCGGCGAAACGCGTTATCCGTCAACAATTATCCCAATGTGTACGTTGCTTTAAAACGCGTCCGCAACCGCTTCAACCCGTTATGAGTGATCTGCCATCATATCGAGTGAACCAAGTCAAGGCATTTTCGGTAGTCGGGGTTGATTTTGGCGGTCCCTTCCGGATTAAGCTGGGAAAACATCGTGGTGCCAAGTTGAATAAGGCTTATCTGTGTCTATTTGTGTGCCTGACTACAAAAGCAGTCCATCTCGAAGTAGCTTCTAACTTATCCACCGACGCCTTCGTAGCTGCGTTGAGGAGATTTGTGGCGCGTAGGGGGAGATGTTCTATCATCCATGCAGACTGTGGTACTAATTTTGTAGGTGCAAAAACTCAATTGTGTAGGTTGATGGACCTAGCCGCACAGACAGAACGCATCGAGTTTAAATTCAACCCACCCTCGGCGCCACACTTCGGCGGGGTGTGGGAAATCCAAATAAAGGCCGCAAAAAGTCATATGCATCGCATTGTAGGAGATCAGGTTCTAACATTTGAGGAGCTTAGCACACTTTTCACCCAAATTGAAGCAGTCCTCAATTCGCGACCATTGTGCCCCATTAGTTCCGATCCAAACGATTTAAATGTTCTGACACCGGGTCATTTCTTAACACTAGAACCCTTAACCAGCGTACCAGAACATGATTTTACAGCTACCAATCTAAACCGTTTGAACCGTTGGCAACTTCTACAAGCCTTTCAACAGCATTTCTGGATACGATGGCGGAACGAATATCTCCACTCCTTAACGCAAAGAGCAAAATGGACAAAAGACAGTAAACCATTGCCTTTAAATTCTATTGTAATCATCAAGGATGACAATCGAACACCATTACAATGGTCTGTAGGTCGGGTAGTCAATGTGCATCCTGGTCCGGATGGAGTTATAAGATGCGCATCGGTACGGATAGCGAACCATCATATCATCACTCGCCCACTGGTGAAGCTTTGTCCTCTACCCATCAGTGCAGAACAAGCTTCACCAGTCGTTAACTGTTAAAGATTTCAACGCGAAACATCATTCAGTCTATCATCAACCCTTTATATTTTCTCTCTTTATTTTTCCTATATTTTTATTTTTCTATTTTTTTTATTTTTTATTGTAAGTAAAATACCTTCATATTTTGGTGGGCGGTATGTATCGTCACCCCAAAGTTAATGTGCGCTGCATCGGAGTTCCATTGCTGGGTTCGAATCCGATATCACGAACCGGCGCTAGATGGCGCAACCGGGCGTCGCATAGACAACTTTTCGACAACCGAAAAACCACCGACCAATAGGCGAGGTTCTAGTGTGACCAACGAGCAGGTCACAAAACCGTTGCCTTGGAAAAAACCCAGCACTCGTTTTTGAATCGTGGAAGTACTTGGTCAAAAACTCCGCTGTTGCGCAACCTCGTAACCAAAACCTATACCCGATATATTCCCATTTAACGTGTTCCCTCGAGAGTATTGCTGCTGGAGTTGCCTGGTCTGCGAGAGCTGGTGAAGCCGGAAGCCTCGGTAAGTGGTAGACGATAAGCACTCAGTTTTGGAATTAACCGTTCTTTCTGCAGCGCACATTACTGTCGAAATTCTGTTGGGGACCTCCCCCTCGGCAGCTGAAAAGCTCAGCTGAACACCGTGTCCAGCCTCCTTGCTGGTACATAATGAATATATTTATTTAGATAAGAGATATCATAATACTGTTTTTAAAAGCTTCTCAATTGATTAGGTTTTTATCATAATATGAGTACATAAAATTGTGTTTATTAAGAACTATTCTTAGAAGATGGCAGAAGATGGAAACAATATGATGTTGCCATACTCATTAATATTTGACTTATTTTTTATGAAAATAATCTATTCTTTAATATTATTTAGGTTTTATTATTGTAATATTGTGCGTTATTTATTTTTGGTAATATAAATGACGGTTCCTTACACACTTTTGCTACACACGCATACATTAGATGTAAGTAAAGAACAACCAAAGAGAATATGACCGCCAGTGGTTAAAAGCCTACAGAGGAAAAAATCTTAATGCGCGTTTCGCAGGCGATACTGTCCCCCGTATTATAATATACTAGAATTCATCTGTAGCGAATTGAGAGTTTCAGTCTGTTGAGTTCTTGGTAAAGACCTTTTAATATCAGTCCATTTGCAAGAACGACAATAAAGACAATGTTCAATGTTCGAGCTCACATCTCACACATCATAACCTTTTGTGTCAAATCTATATGGTTGCGTGCTTGTGCAGGTGTGTTACATTAGATCAATGCGATGGACTGAACGATGAGTTCCCGAAAGGCTTAAGGCAAGAGGCTAATCTTAATGTTATAAGCCGTACCCATGTTTGGAAAAAAGGCAGGTAGAAAAATTTAGAAATATATTGAACCCACCATGATACTAAGTGCTTTAAGCTCTCATGCGAAGTGGGAATATTTTACGCCACAAAATAGAATTTTTAAACTAAGTGACTCATGCACTTGTTAAATATCCTCTAAATCAATTTAAGTGTACACCAATAAAGATATTCAGTCCCACTATGTGGTCCCACTACTCACTAAGAACGAGCGTGGAAAAAAATGTGACGGAATTGGTGTCACACAAATGCGTTCTACCTACAGAGCTACGAACTTCTATATCAATCAATGATTATCAGAGATATTACTGGAATCACATTTAAAGTTGTGCAACCTTGCCGCAGCTGTATCCTTATTTATATTCCTGAATACAGACCATACTTTAACCAATAAATGGTCATACGAGTAGAAGATATTTTTTGCTATTTACATGGCAATGTAACACACAATTGCTTAATCATTATGCTATTTTAATTTGCATTACCGAACATTCCTGCTAGATGTTGATTGTTATCGATTACAATATCTTATCGATATTTTATTTTTTTGTAATCTTCATCAAATTCCATATTGATCTAATCGCGCTGATAATCAATAATTGTATTTATTTAAAAACCAGTGGACCGGATAAAAAAATCACAGTTTATTATATATGAATATAAATTTTGGTGCTATACTGAGAAGTGACAAGTGAAATTAAATTATGAAAGGTGAGTAACTATAAAATTACAAGCAAAATATAAAATTACCCCAACCCATTTCTTTTATTAATTTCTCATGATATTTGCGGAATTTTATGCTGAAATTATTTCTTTACGCCTATGGTCATAAATTTATTTTATATCACTCGTCAAAAAATTACATAGCCCGATCGATATATTTGAATAAGAAAATAATTTGATCATAATAATATAATATTCTGAAGGACCCATTTTTATAAGCTATTGGTACAGTGCAGCGGTTCGATTCCAGCACGCATATTATATTTAATAGTGCATTATAGATACGACAAGTTCAAACGTGTGTAAGAAGAAAATAAACATAGTTTAGCGTTACTAAGTTTGAGTATTCTGTGGTTTGAGCCAATGTGTGATAATAATAGTTTTTCTTTCAAATATTAAGTTCATCAAATATTTAGAAATATTTTTAGTTTACTTGTTTTATATACTGAAAGGAGAAAGTGGTTAATTTTCACTTGACGGTAAGTGGGTTCAGTGCACACCGAGTTTGAATTGAATTGACATATTGTAGAACAGTATTAATTACCGCATTAATAGTGTTTATTATATTGTGTATTATATTAGCAGTTATTATATTGTGAAACCGAAAAGTCTCTCTTAGTTCCTGATTTCCACGACACAAGACTTGATCTTAGTGTGGGGTTAGGACTATGTATGTGACTGTTTTTATTTATTACGATTTTTTTTTTAATATTTTAACATTAATATTAATTTATACCGTGTATTTTGTTTTATCAGCGGAATAAATTCTAACCGCTTTTTTAAAACTAGACCGTCCCCGAACACAAGTCCATACATTTCAAAAGCGATGCACGATGGTCCAGCTAGTTCAAATAAAGCGTATAATTAAATAATCAGAATCATAGACTTACCAGAAAGGTATATTGCCTGCATTGTTTCAAACGAATAAAAATAAATTACATTGTCACTTATCTTGTGCCGAGTGTATTTTCCTCAAGAAAGAAAGAGTCCTAAAGTCCTGGTAGCTCAACAATCGGTTTTACTACTCATTTTATGTATTCTAAGAAAGAATCTTTAAAAAAGAAAGTGTACATATTTATTTTTACTGCCTCTGTGGCGTAGTTACTAGGGTACAGTTGCAAAGCTGAGGTCTCGAGTTCAAATCCCGGATTGGGCAAAGTGATATTGGATTTTTCTATTAATTATTAGCCCATAGTACAGGAATTGTGCCCAATATGGCCATAGGGTCGCCACCTCACATCACATCGTGGGACGGAACATATAAAGTGAAGTGTGGGCGTCCTGGCACCTCTGCCTACCCCTTCTGGGAAAAAGGCGTGAGTTTATGTATGTATGTATGTATACATGCATATACATGTTTGACAGCCTCCGTGGCGTAGTCGGTAAGACGCCGCCTGTGAAACGAAAGGCTGCGGGTTTGATCCCCGCACCTAGAGAAATGTTTGTGCGGGCATATGCAGAACTAAATAAAAAGTATACCCTCTCAAGCCCTTTAATAAAATAAGAACAAGGATGATATGCTATTTAATTAAAAGTACTGAAAATGGTGTTCTTTTTACTGCTTGGCATAGTATGTACCTCATACCATAGATAAGTGTTTTTAAAACAAAATGTAGGTACCTAAATACATTGCTTCAGATTATTACTTTTATAATGGATGTGATTGGAGTATAATCTATTTGCAGAATCAGTGAGATTACATCGAAGATATGAAATCACTGACTTCATATCTGGTAGTTATATATAAATCAAAAATCGAATCGATTGAGACGGCTATATCATATCAATCACATAAATATGTAAGATACTATATATCTTTATATATGTGTATATTATTTACATTAGGGATGTAAAATGCTACTGTGTGTTATCTTAAATAAATATTAAATGTATACACTATTGTATATGTTTTACTTATTTATTGCATTTATTGGAAGCTGGGGTACACACATTTATAATGATTATCTATTTCATTTATTTTAACATGTGACAAGAATCGTATGTCACATGTTCCCAATTTTTATTAATATTTTTGTCGATAATATGTAAAGATCCACTTATAATGTTGGAGAGAAAGATAATCTAACTGTTTTTTATAAATATTATCATAATCGATAAACAAAATAGGTACTTACGTACGGAATATGATTGTCGTATATGAAATATTTATATCATTTAATTATGCTAAATTAAAAACAAACTTTGAAGAGATAAGCGAATTGTTCAAAATATACATATGTGCATATAGGTACTTAAACTATAGGACAAATGTAAAAGTGTTAAGGAATTTAAATCAAAAACCTTTAATAACGATTCATGCAAAATATCAGTGGCTTTGATTTAAATATGTATATTTATACATATATATTATGTGTAATGCAGCATTAACGTGATTTTGTATCTAATTATTTGCTGTAGATTTTAATAACGCTAGAAAAGTGTAATTTTTTAATGTATACATAGTCGCATACATAGTACAATAATAAAAAAATGATGATAATAAGACGTCCAATAAGTTTCTTCAGCAAAGTCGTATTTTGAAGTGAGAAAACTTAAATATAATAATAATATAATAACACACCCAACACTGACATACATAGTCTTGACCCCACACTAAGATCGAGTCTTGTGTCGTGGGTATCAGGAACTACGAGAGACTTTTCGGCCTCACAAACACCCAGACCCGGAAGAAATATTTGTGGGCCGCACAAACATTTCTCTCGGTGCGGGGATCGAACCCGCAGCCTCTCGTTTCACAGGCGGCGTTTAACCAACTGCGCCACGGAGGCCGTCAAAATATAAACACACTTCCAGCAGATCAAGTGCTAAATTTGGTCGTGCTGAATTTCTGGGATATCCTATTGTATCAAATGATGGGCCATTTATAAATTTATTTTCGCACAGCCTAAGTAAAGTTTATGTCGCATTTTTCGTGCTTAGTAACAAGCGAAATTCATTGAGGATCAATATTTCTCAAAGTTGTTTTAATTCATTCAGATGCCTACATACATTACTTTGATTTTGTTTTCGTTTTCAGACGCAGTGCTTGCGTTGCTCTGTGTAATATCATTTGCACAGGGCCGTGAGCTCCTTCGAGACAGGAGTTTATGCCCCTGTAATCCAGCCGACGCAAATGCAATTTGCGCTACACCAGGAATTGACGGCACTATTGTAGCACACGAAAGATGCGATAAGTTCTACAGATGTGCTCATGGCAGACCGGTTGCCCAATGCTGTCCTCGAGGCCTTCATTTCAATATTAACATAAACAGATGTGACTGGCCATTCAACGTAGATTGTGGGGATAGAATCTTGGTCGATGACGCTGACAATGAGTGTCTCATTGACAATGGCGGCGGAGATCAAGGCGGCGGAGGTATCGAGGATCCCGGCCCATGTAATTGGAATCCCAGTGAAGCTCCAGCAATTTGCGCAGCTGCGGGATCTCAAGGAGTATTCGTTGCTCATGAATACTGCAACTTTTATTATGTATGTAATCACGGCAGGCCAGTTGCAAATAGATGTGCTTCTGGCCTTCTTTACGACCCTTGCTTACGACAATGCACCTGGCCACATGAGGTAGATTGTGCAGGCAGACCAATACACGTCGTTGAAGGCGACGGTGGAGATAATGGCACCGACCATAATAGCCCATGTCACAATAATCCCGCAGAAGCACCAGCAATATGCGCAGCAGCAGGATCCGACGGAACTCTGGTAGCACATGAATACTGCCATCAGTACTATCAATGCTTGCATGGTAGGCCAATCACACAGTCCTGTCCTCCAAACCTTTTATTCGATCCTTGCACGAGACGCTGCGACTGGCCAAATAATGTCGAATGTGGCGACAGAATAGATCCCAACTGTGATTGTGGTGAAACTGAGGAATGTGATGGATCTACTTCTACTACTACAACTACTACTACCACTACTCCTACTACCACTACTCCTACTACCACTACTCCTACTACCACTACTCCTACTACCACTACTCCTACTACCACTACTCCTACTACCACTACTCCTACTACCACTACTCCTACTACTACCACTACTACTCCTACTACTACTACTACAACTACTACTACAACCACTACTCCTACGCCTACTACTACTACTCCTACTACTACTACCACTACTCCTACTACCACTACTCCTACTCCTGGCGGCGGCGGTGGCGGATCGTGTGAATGCAACCCTGGCGATGCCCCGGCCACCTGTGCTCGACCTGGATCCGATGGAGCTGTTATCGCTCATGAAAATTGCAACCAATTCTACAAATGCGCCAATGGTAGACCCGTAGCTCTCTGCTGTCCCAACAATTTGTTGTTTAACCCTTGTCTCAGAGTATGTGACTGGCCCCAGAATGTGGATTGCGGAGATAGAGTTATCTCCAATAATACCCAATGTTCTGATGGAGGAACTGATGGTGGTGGCAGCGATGGTGGGGGATCCTGGTGTGATACCCACCACGCTGATAGCGCAGCAACTTGTGCTCAAAGTGGATCCGATGGAACTGTTGTCCCTCATGAGAACTGTAACCAGTTTTACCAATGCGCTCACGGTAAACCCGTAGCTTTGTGCTGTCCCAGCGGTCTGTTGTACAACCCTTGTCTTGGCGTATGTGACTGGCCCCACAATGTTGATTGCGGAGATAGAGTTATCTCCAATAATACTAATTGCCCTGATGAAGGAACTGGTGGTGGTGGCGGTGGTGGTGGGGGAGGCGGATCTACCTGCAACTGCAATCCTGGAGATGCCCCAGCCATCTGTGCTCAAACTGGATCTGATGGAGTCCTCATCGTTCATGAAAACTGCAACCAATTCTACAAATGCTCCTCCAGTCTACCCGTAGCCCAGTGCTGCCCTGCAGGCCTCTTATATGATCGTTTGAGACAAGTATGTGACTGGCCCCAGAATGTCGACTGTGGAGACAGAGTAATCTCTGATAATACTCAATGTTCTGGTGGAGGAGGCGGCGGTGGCGATAGTAGTAGTGGAGGTGGTGGTGGCAGCGGCAGCGGCGGTGGTGACAGTGGCAGCAGCGGTGGTGACAGTGGCAGCGGCGGTGGCGGTGGCAGTGGAGGATCCACATGCAACTGCAATCCCGGTGATGCCCCAACCATCTGTTCTCAAACTGGATCTGATGGAGTTCTTGTCGCTCATGGAAATTGCAACCAATTCTACAAATGCTCCTTCGGTGTACCCGTAGCTCAGTGCTGCCCTGCAGGCCTACTATATAATCCTTACAA
Organism: Hyles euphorbiae; assembly: GCA_023078785.2. Lineage (NCBI taxonomy): Eukaryota > Metazoa > Arthropoda > Insecta > Lepidoptera > Sphingidae > Hyles > Hyles euphorbiae. The sequence continues at coordinate 4,822,014 of CM041049.1, forward strand.
AGAAATTTGTGACTGGCCCCAGAATGTTGATTGCGGAGACAGAGTAATCTCTAATAATAACCAGTGTGGTGGAGGCTCTGGTGGAGGCGATAGCGGCAGCGGCGGTAGTGACAGTGGCAGCAGCGGTGTCGACAGTGGCAGCGGTGGTGGCGGCGGCGGCGGAGGATCCACATGCAACTGCAATCCCGGTGAAGCCCCAACCATCTGTGCTCAAACTGGAACTGATGGAGTTCTTGTCGCTCATGAAAATTGCAACCAATTCTACAAATGCTCCTTCGGTGTACCCGTAGCTCAGTGCTGCCCTGAAGGCCTACTATACAATCCTTACAAAGAAATTTGTGACTGGCCCCAGAATGTTGATTGCGGAGACAGAGTAATCTCTAATAATAACCAGTGTGGTGGAGGCTCTGGTGGAGGCGATAGCGGCAGCGGCGGTGGTGACAGTGGCAGCAGCGGTGTCGACAGTGGCAGCGGCGGTGGCGGCGGCGGTGGAGGATCCACATGCAACTGCAATCCCGGTGAAGCCCCAACCATCTGTGCTCAAACTGGAACTGATGGAGTTCTTGTCGCTCATGAAAACTGCAATCAATTCTACAAATGCTCCTTCGGTGTACCCGTAGCTCAGTGCTGCCCTGCAGGCCTACTATACGATCCTTACAAAGAAATTTGTGACTGGCCCCAGAATGTTGATTGCGGAGACAGAGTAATCTCTAATAATACCCAGTGTGGTGCAGGCTCTGGTGGAGATGGCAGCGGCAGCGGCGGTGGTGACAGTGACAGCGGCGGTGGCGACAGTGGCAGCGGCGGTGGCGGCGGCGGTGGAGGATCCACATGCAACTGCAATCCCGGTGACGCCCCAACCATCTGTGCTCAAACTGGAACTGATGGAGTTCTTGTCGCTCATGAAAACTGCAATCAATTCTACAAATGCTCCTTCGGTGTACCCGTAGCTCAGTGCTGCCCTGCAGGCCTACTATACAATCCTTACAAAGAAATTTGTGACTGGCCCCAGAATGTTGATTGCGGAGACAGAGTAATCTCTAATAATAACCAGTGTGGTGGAGGCTCTGGTGAAGGCGACAGTGGCAGCGACGGTGGTGACAGTGGCAGCGGTAGTGTCGACAGTGACAGCGGTAGTGTCGACAGTGGCAGCGGCGGTGGCGGCGGCGGTGCAGGATCCACATGCAACTGCAATCCCGGTGAAGCCCCAACCATCTGTGCTCAAACTGGAACTGATGGAGTTCTTGTCGCTCATGAAAACTGCAATCAATTCTACAAATGCTCCTTCGGTGTACCCGTAGCTCAGTGCTGCCCTGCAGGCCTACTATACGATCCTTACAAAGAAATTTGTGACTGGCCCCAGAATGTTGATTGCGGAGACAGAGTAATCTCTAATAATACCCAGTGTGGTGCAGGCTCTGGTGGAGATGGCAGCGGCAGCGGCGGTGGTGACAGTGACAGCGGCGGTGGCGACAGTGGCAGCGGCGGTGGCGGCGGCGGTGGAGGATCCACATGCAACTGCAATCCCGGTGACGCCCCAACCATCTGTGCTCAAACTGGATCTAATGGTGTTCTTATCGCTCATGAAAACTGCAACCAATTTTACAAATGCGCCTACGGTTTACCCGTACCACAATGCTGCCCAAGTGGTTTGTTGTATAATCCTTACCTCGAAGTATGTGACTGGCCGCATAAAGTTACTTGTGGAGAAAGACTAATACTTGATGCAAAAGAAGACGACTGCAGCAAGGTTGATGAAAATGACAGTGGCAACAGTAGCGGAGGCGAAGATTGCGACAGCGCAAATAATGAGGATGGAAATATCGGCTGTAATTGTAACCCTACTGAAGCAGCAGCAATTTGCTCAGCCTCCGGTTCAGATGGTATCTTAATAGCACATGCCAATTGCAATCAGTTTTACAAATGCACTTATGGTAGTCCCGTTGCATTGTCATGTCCAGGGATACTTCTATATAATCCGCACACACAGCAATGTGACTGGCCAAATGCTGTCAATTGTGGAGATAGATTAATTCCTAAGGACGAAAGTGATGACGACTGTAATAATGATGTCAATGAAGCTGATAATGAAAACAGCGATGGCGACAATAGTAATAGTAGCCCCGTCAATAGTGATCCTAGTGAAGCACCGGCTATTTGTAGAAGTACTGGCTCTCAAGGTGTTTTAGTCGCTCACGAAAATTGCAACCAATTTTACCAATGTTCTAATAACATACCAGTTGCGCACACCTGTTCGCCGCCGCTGCTTTTCAACCCATATATTCAACAATGTGACTGGGCTAGTAATGTTGATTGTACAAACCGAGTGATTTCAGAAAATAATGGCGCAAGTAACAACAATAATGAGCCAAGTGGTGCAAATGGAGGCGGTAGCAGTGGTAGTGAAAGTAACAATAATTCTTGTTATGATGACCCTAAACTAGCACCTGAGGTTTGCGCTACTGCTAACTCTAATGGTGTACTAATTGCACACGAACACTGTGACAAATTCTACAAGTGCAGCGGAGGTATCCCTATAACACTTACTTGCCCTCCGAAACTCTTTTTCAATCCTACTATTGGCTTATGCGACTGGGACACCAACGTAATCTGTGCTGGCAGAGTAACCCCTGATTCAAATAGCGATAGCGGCTGTCACTGTGACTTTAGAGAGGCACCTCTCTTATGTTCGAAACCTGGATCCGATGGAATGTATATTGCTCACGAGAACTGCAACCAGTACTATGTTTGCGCTCAAGGTAGGCCTATCGCACACACATGCCCACATCATCTATTATACAATCCGAAAAAAGAAGTTTGCGATTGGCCTGGATTCGTCGATTGTGGAGAGAGAGCAGTGTAATCAACTTTTTCTTCCCTCAACAAATAATAAATTAATTTTACTTCTTATTTCATTGTTAGAAGACTAACAAAACTTGACTTTGCGTCTTTTTCGTTATTCTTCCTAGTTTTGGTTACATGTTTAATTTATTATTTTCTAAATTTATATTACCAAAACATGTGTACATTGTATGTTTTTTATACACCAGAGATTAGAATAAAGGAATAATTAATTTAATATTCCCATGTTTTCTTATTACCCAACTATCAATACTTCTTTTATGGGTCACGTTACGAGTAATATATAAAATATAATAATGAGGTATAAAAACATATATACATACATACATACATACACAAACTCACGACTTTTTCCCAGCAGAGGCGCTAGTAGCAACCAATACACCCACGTTTCGCCTTGTGTGTTTCGTCCCGTGATGTGATAGGGAGCCACCCTATCGCCATATCGGGCACAAATTTCTGACTGATAATGAATTGAAACATCATTGGGGTGTAAGTGGTCCACCAACACCTAAGGACCAAAGCCAACGTCACCTGCTCGCGGTGCACTCTGCTGACCTTACGAACGAGGCAATCGCGAACCTTTGGTTCCCAATTTATGGGGGTCAGACGGCGGGTCGTCCCATATAATACCAAAAGCTCCATCATATCGTATGGTATGGAAAAAGGGAACAGTGTTGGTACAGCTAGGGCGTCGCCGCAAAATGACGCGCAGACACATCGCCCTAAGCCCGTGACAAAGGCGCGGCCAAAGACGCGAATACCAACCAAGCTCCGTTTCGCCACATGGAACATTGGCTCTCTCACCGGTAAATGCCGAGAGCTTGCAGATGTGCTCGAGAGACGTCGGGTGCAATTCGCGTTTCTCCAAGAAACGTGATAGAAGGGTGACAAGTCTCGGGATATCGGGCAGGGTTACAAGCTGATTTACAGTGGATCTCCCACTGGCCGGAACGGGGTTGCCGTAGTGTTGTCGTCGAGCGTTCGGGAGAGTATTCTTGAAGTCAACGGACGGAGTGACCGGCTTGTGCGGGTTACAGTAATGATTGAGGGGGTTGTTACCAACTTGATCAGTGCTTACGCCCCGCAAGCGGGTTGTTCGGAGTCGGAGAAAGAAGCCTTCTGGACCCTTGTTGATGATACTATGCGTAATCTGCCCCAATCCGAGAGCATTGTGGTGGGTGGGAACCTGAATGGGCGTGTAGGTAAGGATCGACGGGAGAATGCGCGTGTTCATGGCGGCTATGGTTTTGGCGCACGTAACGCAGAGGGGGACTCTGTTCTCAGAGCCTGCCTTGTGTCAGACCTGGCCGTTGAGAATACGTTCTTCCAAAAGAAACCCGAACACCTCATCACATACAAAAGTGGGCCCCACTCAACACAAATTGACTACCTGCTCATAAGGAGATGCCTACATCAGCAAAGTGACCAACTGCAAGGTTATCCCGGGAGATTATGGATGTGAAGGTAAAACCGAAACCCAAAGTGACCGAGTATCGAGCACCAAGGATAAAGTGGTCGTTGCTGGATGGATCTGCTGGGCATGGTTTCTGCGATGCTTTGATCCCCCTATTAGAAAATAGTATGGGGATCGAAAAAGTGGGGAAACTGTGGGGCGGCATTCAATCAGCAATCACCACCCTTGCGAAGTCGAAGCTCGGAACAACTAAGGACGGCCGCACCCTTAACAGGGAGACTTGGTGGTGGAGTGGGACAGTCCGGGAGGCAGTTCTCAGGCAGAGGACACTGTTCAAAAAGTGGCAAGCGACTAACTCTCCTGAAGACCGCGCTGCGTAAAATCTCGCCAAATGCGCTACAAAGCGAGCTGTGGCCAAGGCCCGACACGAGTCTCTGACTCCTCTGTATGAGAAGTTGGAGACTATGGAGGGTCAAAAGCGCATCTATAGGCTCGCAAAGACTCGGGAACAGGCGACACTCGACATTACCAAATGTCGATGTGTCAAGGATTCCCGAGGCGCCTTGGTATGTGAGGCTAGCGCGATGAAGGAGAGGTGGCGCTCTTACTTCCACGGTTTATTTAACACCATACCTTTGAGAGTGTCCTACCCTGAATTTCCCCCAGAAGCAAGGTCTTGTTGCACCTGTTGTACCTGACGAAGTTCTCCGTAGACTTCGTCGCATGAAGAACCGGAAAGCTGTAGGGCCTGACCATATTCCGATAGAGGCGTGGAAGTCGTTGGGGTTTCATGGTGTGCAGCTTCTTACTGCGTTATTTAACCGCATCCTGAATACCAAACACCTGGCTGACCCATGGCGGTTGAGTGTGATAACTCCCGTGTACAACGGTAAAGGCTGTGTTCAGGAATGCGGTAATTATCGTGGCATTAAGGTCATGAGTCATACCATGAAGCTCTTCGAAAGCGTCATTGAGTCCAGGCTCCGCCAAGAGTGTACTGTCTCTGAGTGTCAATACGGCTTCCGTCCTGGCAGTGGTACTACCGACCTGATATTTGCACTCACGATGCTTGGCGAGGCATACAGGGCGAAGAAGACGCCACTGTACGTGGCTTTCTTGGACCTGCTAAAGGCCTTCGACAATCTGGTGGGCGATGAGGGTGAAAGGGATATCGGAAGCCAATGTGGATATTATCAGAGACATGTACCTCCGATCCGAGTCCTTCGTTCGGACCGCCGCTGGCGATACGAATCCTTTCCCGATTGATGTCGGTGTGTGCACCAAGGCTCGGCACCGAGTCCATTCCTCTTCAGTGTTGTGCTCGACGCCATTACGTCTCACATCCAGGACCCTGCGCCCTGGTTGTTGATGTATGCCGATGACATTGCACTGGTGGAGGAGGACCGGCGACTTTTGGAGCGCAAGGTCAATCGATGGAAGGAAACGCTCGAGAGCGGTGGTCTGAAGTTAAATATGGCGAAGACTGAGTACATGGCTTGCGGGAGTACCGACTCCCAAAGCATCAAGATAGGGAAGGAACTTGCCGTGAAGACGGACAAGTTCAAGTAACTTGGGTCCGTACTGCATGAGTCCGGTCACATCGACCTTAACGTCAAAGCCCGTATAAGCGCTGCTTGGTCTAAGTGGAGGGAGGTCTCGTGCATATTCTGCGACCGCAGGATGCCGATGAGGCTCAATAGTCTCATCTATAAAAGCATCTTGCGGCCGGTACTCCTGTATGGTTCTGAGACGTGGCCTGCACACAAGCGGCACATTCAGGAGGTCCACGTCGCCGAGATGAAGATGTGCAACATTACGCGTTTGGAAAAAATCCGTAACGAGCACATCCGTGGCAGTCTTGGTGTCCGCGATGTGGCTGATAAACTCCAGGAATCCCGCTTGAGATGGTATGGTCACGTCCTAAGGAAACCGCAGAAGTACGTCGGTAATGTGTGCCTGAGCCTCAATATTCCCGGACCTCGACCGCGGGGTAGACCAAAAAAGCGCTAGCTCGATGTCGTCAAGGAATATATGAGGGTCAATGGCTTTACTATTGAGGATGCCGAAGATCGGGCGAAATGGAGGAGAATTTTCCGGAAGGCGGACCCTGGCACCGGCCGGGATAACGGCAGGTAGAAGAAGAAGAATGAATTGAAACATCAACTATGACTTTGCCCGACCAGGGATTCGAGACGGAGACCTAAGTTTTGTAATCATACCGTAGTACAACTAAGCCATCGAGGCAATCATTCTATTAACAAGACATCATATGTTTATATTTTAACCAGGTAATAATAAGAAAAACAAAAAGATTTTAACAAAGTTTCGTAGTAACGGAGGACATAATTATAATAATCGCATTTGCTAGTAGTACATAGTACATAACTACATTCTTCTTTCTACTTGTATAGTCTCATAGACCTTATACCCCAACATATTTTTACCCCACTTCTAATTCGAACCTCTGAATCCAAAAGAAATTTTTTTTTTCGTAGTTTGACAGTTAATGGAACCATTGAGACACTGGCACTTGAAACTTTCCTCTAATAATTCCGAACAAAATAGGCGAGCGTAATACCTATATTATAACAGACATACACATAGACTGATTAACATTAACTTAATAGACGGAAAACTTTTAATAAGAATCATTAGTAAAAAAATAACTATCGGGCTGAGATACAAATTTAATTTCGTCTTTTTTATATCACTATGGACTGCTTGAGCAAATAGAAGACATATATTAATAGTTCTATATATATGTATCTAACTTAAACTGCTTTATTTTTTACCCACTAGGTACTTCCCTTTCATATTAATTCTAATTAATAGCAATATTTATTTTTCCATTGGAAAAATAATATTATAAACACCTTTATCGTGATAAAGTATTACCGTAGAGATACGCAGTGATTATTTTTTATCGTGCAGATTTTTCCTTGGATTCGTTGGCTATCAATTATTATCATACAGATAACATATTTAATTATGTTGATAATCAATGATGATTTCCGTACTGATATAACACAATAATTTGCACATTAAATAATACAAAAATAAGTCTTCTTCCAGTAAGAAATACAAGATATTTTTTTACGCTAGAGTTTCTTGCCCGTTCTTCTCTGGCAAAAACAGCCTTGTGAACTGGGTGGTAGTGGAAAAAAAATGACTGAATCTAAATAGTGTATGACATTTTATGGATTCAATAAATATTTTCATTTCATTTCATTTCAATAATTTGCACATTAAATAATACAAAAATTAGTCTTCTTCCAGTAAGAAATACAAGATATTTTTTTTATTGCACTGAATAGCGAGACTATTTGCCGTTCGCCTGATGGTAATTGGTAAGCAACACGACCGCTTATGAACAATAGCAAAACCAAACAATGCCTTGAATTACAAAACAATGCTTGGTATTCCACTGCGCTCGCCATACTGAGACATAAGATGTTGAGTCTCAATATATCCAGTGGTTACTTTGGCTACAATACCCTTCAATCCGAAACACAATAGTACATTTACACTGCTGTTTGGCGAGAAATATGACTCATGCGGTGGTACCTACCCAGGCGATCACTACACATGAGAGATCTACCACCAGTAAAAGAAAATGAAACAAATGAAGAAATTATATATTATTGGTAAGAAATAACCAAACCACATATGTGATCACCCCATGATTTACGATGTAGTTTATCCCTAGATAATCCTTGAGGCCAATGTTCAGCAGTTATTTTCCTGTCGCTAAAGAGCAAGAGAGAGATAACTGATTTCTAATAAACCAATATTGTGATAATGACACTAAGACGTGACGTAACATTGGTTAGACGTCAGCAGTGAAACAAGAGGCCACGGGTCCGATCCCTGCACCGAAACAAATATTGGTTTCTGGTCTGGCTGTTTGTAAGATCAAAAATGTTTCTCCTAGCTTCTTGATACCCACGACACAATACTTCATCTTAGTAATGAATCACGTATGTGACTGTAGGGTGTATTATTATTCATATAACAACTTATACCATCAGTGCGTGGTGGCCTGTTGGTAAGCGAATCAGACACGGCTGCCAACACCAACGGGTTCGAATCCCAGGACACACCTCTGACTTTTCGGAGTCGTGTGTGTGTAGTCATTGATAGTCAATCACTCCGCACTACAACGGTGAAGGAAAACATCATGAGGAAACCTGCATACCATAGCGATTTGTAAGAATTTCTATGGTATGTAAAGTCCACCAACCCGCACTAGGCCAGCGTGGTGGACTCTATGGCCTAACCACTGTCAATCGTACTCTCGATTATAGAGGAGGCCCGTGCCCTGCAGTGAGACGTATATGGGTTAGTACAGATAACCATAAATCAGCTATTGCGGTGGGCGTATTGAGACGAAGCATGTCGATGTCCGGGCAGGTAGTATTTCGTACGGTATCCTGACTGGTTGGTGATATATTTGCTGTGGGGTTGTCTCCTACATTAAATCCGACCTGTTGACTGCAGTCGACCTGATGGCAAGTGGCGAGGCTCACTGTGAAGGGTTATCCACGATTGTGTATCGTGGTCGCGACCCAGCGTGATATGAATAACCAGACATAAGCTTCAAAACTTACCAATCCTCAAATATATTCCTATTACGGCTTATAATCTAAGGGATAATAGTTAATAATCGATAATGATGTAAGCCTTAGATCCTAATGGGTTATTAATATTAGCATAATAACTTGGCTTACAATATATACTGGAGAATCATAAAGAGAGTCTTGTTGCACTTCACTCTGAAGTGAACCAATATTACTTATGTGAAGAAGGCCCAACATATAAAAGATATTGGTATTGTCGCTTGGCAGCATTGGCAGTACAGTTCGTGAGTAAGATATCATGTTATTCACTGGTTTTACTTATTGATTTTTACGCTTGAAGTACGACTTAATTTATATTACATTATTCAGTGATTATGTAGACTCTAAAGTTAATATAATCTTTAAAATCATTCCAGTAGCTTATTCCTTTTTACCAAAAATACAATTAATGTTTCCATTTTATAAGATTAGAATAGGTAATTATGCAATTTATTATAAAATGTCAGCTGAAAAACGTTCATTAAAGCTCATGTCAGGAAATTATAAATTAATTTTGCTTATTACACAAAAATTTTAAATCACATTTATCATTAGGTCTATTTTAAGGTGGGTACTTACCCACCTTGTATCAATATGCCCCAGGGGGAGACGGGGCATATTGATACAAGGGGCGAATAGATACACTCACTGTAATTCATAATAAAATAATTGCATTTTAATTGTGACTTCACTAATCGTGTATAAACGTATACGAGCGCGTTCACTGCGTTTGCGCTCACAGACAGTTAACCATTGGCATTTGAGGGTATATGTGTTTAGAGTGTAGTAATGTAAAAAATTACGTAAAATGTAAAAATATTTCATTAGGTTTTTAGATTTTTTTGTATCAAATATATACCATAGGTAAGTTTGTTTATGTGTTGTAATATGCCCCGTAGTCGTATTAAAATGCCTCAAATGGTATTTATTTAAATTATAATATTTCATTTTATTTAAGAATATGGTGCAGACGTATAAGCCCAAGTCGAAACGGTGCCTCATAGACGAAGCAAATATTAAGACCACCATTTCTGACGTTGTGTCAAAGCGGAAGTGATGAAGAGTTTGGGAAATTCCTTCTCATCAAATTTACAAACAAAAAGTCTTTTGTTTGTTTATTATGCGACAAAGTTTATGAACAAATACAATTTGATGGAATACAAAGTTCCATATCTCAGAAAATCTCGAGGACGCTCTGTTATTGTTTTTTCAAACATTGAATATTTTTTTTCAATGGATGTCGAGACGAGCATACTGTTTGCCTGATCTTATGCGATACGACTGCTCATAAACAGGAGCAAAACCAAACAATCCGTATCAGCCCATATACGTCCCACTGCAGGGCACGGGCCTCCTCTACAATCGACAGTACGATTGAGAGTGGTTAGGCCATATAGTCCACCACGCTGGCCTAGTGCGGGTTGGCGGACTTACATACCATAGAAATTTATATAAATCGCTATGGTATGCAGGTTTCCGCACGATGTTTTCCTTCACCGTTTTAGTGCGTGGTGATTGACTATCAATACACACATGACTCCGAAAAGTCAGAGATGTGCCCTGGGATTTGAACCCGCGACCACCGTGAACATGTTGGCAGTCGCGTCTCGTCCGTTTACCAACAGGCCACCACGCACTTCACTTCATTTGCGCTCATCACTCTGAGGCATAAGATGTTAAGTCTCAATATGTTCAGTAGTTAAAGCTGGTAGGTCTCTCATATGTGAGAGACCGCTTGGGTGGGTACCACCGCAATGTCTATTTCTTCTGCTAAACAGCAGTTTAAATGTACTTTTTTGTTTCGGATTGAAGGACATTGTAGCCAGAGTGCTGGACGTCAATACGTCCACTACTAGACTACATCTAGACTACATCTCATGTCTCAGGATGGCGAGTGCCGTGGAATGCCAAACATTGCTTTGTAATTCAAGGTGTTGTTGATTTTACTACTATTAATGAGCGGTTGTATCGTTTACCACAAAAATAAAAGAAAAAAGAAGACAATTCGAGTTGCTGAGGGAGTTTCTTGCACCGCTTCTTCTTCACAGCTACAACACGTTCCGAAGCGGTGGTAGCAGAAAATAATGATTCAAAAGATCTTGTAAAAGACTATTTGAATAAAATTTTGATTTTGATTTTGGTGCGGATTGATTCAAAACTCATTTCGAAAAATAAACGTTAATATCTTTTGTTTCTTATGTTTTTAATTATCCATTTGCTAGATATTTAAATAAAAATAGATTTATGAATACATGGTAGTAAAAAAAAATTATTAAATTAGTTATGTGACCTACAATTATTTGACTAAACTTTTCTGCATCAATCTGCCCCACTTCCCCCTATGCCTCTTTTATATTTAATTATTAACCAGGAATAAGTTCACAACCTCGACAGCTTATGTAACAGTGAAGTAACAATATACATAGGTATGAAGAAAAAGTTTAAAGTCGAACTTCATCATAATTATATTGCTACTGTGTATTGTAAGTATTTCTTCAGGAAGACGAGCATGCGGCCCACCTGATGCTAAGTCACCGCTGCTCATGGACCTTCGCAGTGCCAAGGGCCCAGCACAGCGAGATCTGCCAATCGAGGGTAAAGTACTCTTTTTAAGCCTCGCTTAAAGAAAGACAAGTCATAGCTCTCAGGACAGAACGAAGCAGGGAGTTCATTTTTGAGCTTGGACGTGCAAAGTAAAAAAGAACACTGGAAACGTATGGTTTAGGAGAGGGAGTTGCGGTGGGAAAATGGTGACGGTGCTACCAACTCAAACAATTCCTCAGAGCGCTCCCCGAGGAAGAGTTGGATAAGTTAAGTTAAGGATCGTCGACTATTTGACAAGTGACGTGACAAAATGTTTGTGCGGCCCACAATTAATATTTATTTCGGGTCTGGGTGTTTGTGAGACCGAAAAGTCTCTCTTAGTTCCTGATATCCACGACACAAGACTTGATCTTAGTGAGGGGTCAGGACTATGTATGTGAGTGTTGGGTGTTGTTTAGTATTTATTTAACCCATGACCCGACGTGAAGTACAGCTTGTTCCTTAACATACCTACCTATCCATGGTTTTGATGGATATTTGGAGAGTAACTTGAAACCTTGGAATTATTCCGCCTTAACAAAGGACTCTTTCTTCGCAGTGAACGCGCAAACTTGTGCTGTCGAAGGGTTTGATTGAAATTCAACTCAGCCCATTCAGAAGCACACCCCAGACCCCTTTCGACTCGTATTAAGTCCGTTTTTCCTCAATCGAACCACAAGGGAGATTCTGTTGACCGATGTATCGCGCATCACTTGTACTCTCATCTGCATAAGAATACGTGCTGTCGATAAACAACATGTCATTGGTATGCAGGATAAATATTATTGGCGATAATACTGAGATTTCTGGAACACCAGCATTCATATCCTTGGTCTCGGAGCAACAGCCGTCTACCACAATCTTAAAGCTCCGACCATCCAAAAAGATGGCGATGCAATTACAGAATCTCTCGGGGATGCCAAGGGCAGGTGGCTTCACCAGAAGGATGCCATGCCAAACTCGATCGAACACCTTTGCAATGTAAGGCTGATCGCAATATCCATCCCCACGCTCCTAGGCCTCCACCCAACGATGCATGAGGTGCACGAGGAGATTACGATACGATCGTGACGGAAACCGCACTGAGGGACATTAATTAGTGATCCTCAGAAGGGTTAAGATTAACTGGTGATCCTCAGGAGTAGAATGTTTATAACTTGTATGAGACAGCAACCGGCCTTTGAATAGGAAAATCCGATGAGTAGGATAACTATTTTTAAGGACCTTCCATGAAGCTAGAACCTGGTTGGTATTACAGGAAACACAGTAAAGGTACGTGAGCATGGGGATCAACTCAGGGGCACATGTCTTAAGATCTAATCTCAGGAGTGGGATACTGTCGGGTTCCCTCGACTTATAGATGTCCATAACCGTGAGCTTCCGTCAGAATGCAAACTTGCTAATTTTATTGTCAGACAGGAGACTTCCATACAATCAGTATAGCAACCTAATCTCAAACAGAAGGGATATTAGCGTACTACTTGTTTTGATTTTGTTTGATAAACGCTTTCGCGTAACTCTACTTATATCAATGCTGTCATAAATGTAAATAGTTATGTAGTTATCATACTGAAATAGATATTGATCTTTGAACCGATACAAAAATATTTTATTCATATCTGATTTACTTAGCGCACTATTACGAAATTCACTCTTTTTAGCTGTAAATAAGGTTCCTGGTAAGGCAATTCTTTATAAATAGTATAATGTATTATATTTTACTGGTGGTAGGTCTCTCATGTAGTCTCGCCATTCTTTGCAATTTCTTTTGCCCCTGGGCGGTCGCCCAACCGTGCCCTACTCTAAAACCTCTACTGCCTTTATCAACACGTCATGCCATGTCACACCTGTATCCCATTGGGGTAGAGACCTCCAGAGACTATGGACCGCCACTTTGCTCCGTCCTGACGTATAACTTTCACTTCATACACTTTCATCAACCTCTTCATGCATTCTTGTCTTTTCAAGGTACTTTTGACCTGACCCTTGTTGAAGGCTTCAGCGATTTGGATGGTGTATGTTTGGACCCCTACTGACTCTTCCATGCACACTCGCATTGTATATTTGCATTGATATTCTCCTTTCATATATTCTCTCCCCATGACCAAACCACCGTAATATGTATTCCTTTGTCAATTCTTATCACTACACCATATTTCACTCCATAAGTTTCCATCACTGCGCTATTTCACACTATGTCACACAAACTTACACCACAAATTCCCCTTAATGATCTCATCCCTATTGCCCTAATACTAATTTTATGCTTCTTCTGCCATACCCAACATTCACTACCATACATAAGCGTTGGCATTAACACTTGTCCATGGCCAGCAAGTCGTCTTTCTTAGAGACCTTCCGACTACCGATAAAGGAGTGTAGTGCACCATTCACTTGATTTCCTACATTCACTGTGCTTTCAACATCACTGTCATGCTTTCTATAACTTATGACACGCTGGACATATTGAGACTTAACATCTTGTGTCTCAGTGCGAGCGCAGTGGAATGCCAAGCATTGCTTTGTAAATCAAGGTATTGTTTGGTTTTGCTACTGTTCATCAGCGGTCGCATCGCTTACCATCAGGCGAAAGGCATGCTTGTCTCGCCATTCAATGTAATGAAAAAAAAATAAAAAATGTCGCGTTTCTTTGCGAAATTTTCAGTTGCATTGTGTTTGTAGTCACTAAAACTACCACCCGGCTTCGTTCTCGGTAGCAGTCTTGATATACCCTGTATATAGGACGGAAAATGTATATTAAGTTTATTATTTGTTTATTGGTTAAGTAAATATAAAAAAAATATGTACGATAAGTTGGTGAAAAAAAATATGTTCTTGATGAGAGTTTCTGAATAATTTCGCATTGTTTAAATGTTTATGTTTCAGGAACTAAACCCAAAAAGATTATTTTTCTCAGCAAAATCCCTCCATAAGGGTCTTAAAAGTCTGATAATATTTTTATTTTCATCTTATATTTAGTGATTTCGGATATCTTAAGCTTCTAAATTGCCATTTAAAGCCAAAATAACGAAACTTGTGTTCAGTAATCCTCATGGTACTCACAAATTATCCATCAATCTATAATGTTTTCCTCCAAAATCCCTAGATGACAACCTTTTCTAAAATTAGTACTAATTATTTTTCCTTTAAATTGTTTATTGGTGGTTATTAACTCGTTTGAAAAGTCCTATTTCAATTAAACCTCTGTAACAGGCATTATGTATTATCAAATTATTATGAACCGTAATGTAATTCTTGAGAATTAAGCATTGATTTAAAAACTAAGGATAGGCCCTTCAGTACGTTGGGTACGTCAAAAAGCCGCCTGTGAACATCGCGCCATCTGTTAGATTTTCATGTAACTACGTAGTGTGCTAAAGGATCCGACCGTCGACGTAACTTTGTTACGTCGTAGTTATTTAAACGTTAAATTATAAAAAATTGATTTGATTTCTATGTATATCCATAAATCAGGAAAAATATTTTTAACATTAAATATGTTGTATATTAGTTATGTAAAATAATATGTGAAATATAGTGTGCAAATTGATAACAGAAAAAACATTATAATAAAGAATTAAAATAAAATGAATAAAAAATAATAAATCTGAAAATTTGTAACGTCTTAGTAGGCCTTTTTATTAAATGGAACACATTTTAATTTGCATTATAGGTAGTTTTAGTAGTATAATTTGCTACGGATTAAAAATATGTAAATCAAGTGGTAAATATGTCAAATAATTACACGGCATCAGTTCTACTATAGCTTAGGTCTACGCATTCCTTAATATGCGCCGCTACAAAGTACAAAGTTATGTCGTGCAGAATACATACGCCGAATGATTTGATGGCGGCCATGAAATTGTTTTTCAATAATGCTAAAATAAATGTTATATTGACTTAAAGTAATATAATTTTTACTTATCGGTGATAAGAAATGTTATCTTTATTTTTTGTGAATGTTCGATCATATTTATTGCACCCACGCACGATACAATTGGGCATTTTTACGACGACTTACAGACCGGTGCGCTGTGACGTCACAACCGCTGCACTGGTCTGTAGACCACTTTCGTGACAACACTTTTCTCGCTCTCCGCCCCGTCCATATATTTTACGTCAATGGAATTAAGGTGGTTTGTCGATAAATCAGACATTGACTAATGACATCATTAGCACACTTGTAGCCATAAAAAAGTGATTAGGTTTACTAAATACTTTCTATTTTATAAAAATATTCAGTGAAAATATCCCTTTTTGCTTTATAGTTATTTAAATAACTTTGTAAAAAATAAGTTAAATAAATATTTTGATTTGTTTGTTGTTTCTACCGATACAAAATAGGTAAAAAAATCACATAGAAAAAAATATTAAGATAAGTTTCATTAAAGGTAAATGTGACCCCTAAATACGATAAACCAGTACGGGTTTCAGATATACCGATGTGGTGGATTTGCTGAGGCGCCCTGAATGAGATTACAACAGCAGCCATCCAACCCTATGTGAAAACAGTCCCGTTACGCCCATCCACACACTACGCTGACTGCCTATACTGCGATAAACTTCATTCCAAACTTGGCACAATCGAAACCGTGGGTACACATTTACTCTATCAAACAACGCCTATGGACCGATAACACGCAACAAAAAATTGTGTACGATATTAGTTTTTGCTAGTAGCGTTTAACTTGTGCTTTGTAACATTAAATAGACTAAAATTTGTAGAGAAATTAATTTGCCTTCATAAAGTATGTTTAATGCGAAACATTATCAAGTATGCAGCTATGTAAAGTTAATAATTTTCTTCTTAGTCTGTCGTAAACCCATATAATCTCGGTCCGCGCAATAATACTCAACAGCCAAAGATTAGTTGTGATTGCGAAATCAAAATTAGGTGTGGGAATGAGCCTTTTAGCCACGCTGACCAATGCAGTTGACTTCACATACCATGGAAATTCTTGAGGAAAGCTCTTAGGTTTTCTCTGCTCACAGGGTTTTTCTGCGCCAATTCGCATTAGACTAGCATGGAGCACTAACGCGTAATTGCATTGTAGGTAATATAATGCGGTATTTGAATCTGTTTTGATACTTAACATTGTGCACGATGGTCAAGGAAGTGTCATAGTCCTACACGTAACTATGTCGCGTTTCTTGTTTCCTGTAAAAAAATCCAACCCCATCGATCAGCCTTATTTCAGTAATCAAAAATAGGACTAAGTGACTCTACTGATTTTTTCAACCAGTTATTTTCTTACAGGAAACGCAACATTGGGGTTGGTTTCTCAAATGTGAGAGACCACCCGGGTAGGTACCACCGCAATGTCTATTTCTCCTACTAAACAGCAGTGCAAATGCACTGTTGTGTTTCGGTTTGAAAGATATTGTAGCCACTACTGGCCATATTTGCTAGTATCCATAAACGGTCGTATCATTTACCATCAGGGGAATGACAAGCACGTCTTGCCATTCATTGAAATAATAAAAGCATACTTATTATGGGCTGATATTTAATCTTGATAAAAGCAGTGTTGCTTCCCCACATCGAGATAAATGTTTAATATAGCCGAAATATTTGCCATTGGTCTGTGTATTGTTGGATCACATCGCTAATGGTTATTACTTCTATCTAGTTTCTAATAAACACAACAGACGTCACAAAACTCAGTGGGGGTCAACTAATAATGTATTTTTTTATTCCTATGCCATTTTATAAATCCCCTTTTATTTTATTGCAGGTTTTGACGGCGTCTGTCATGAATATGGAGCAGCTCTACTTAGAGCTTTCACTGAATAATAATAGCAAGTACAACAATTCTGATTGAAGGAAAGCACTTTGAAATATAGAAGTAATCCGTTTAATAAATATTTTTGTAATAAAATATATACGCAACTTCAAACTAGTAATAAAAACACTAATGAAATATTAATCGCATATTTATTTGACTTAATACATTATCTTGTAGAGCGTGGTGGTTACCAATAGTAACGGACCAGAGTCCAGAGGCGGCCGCCTCCATATTCACAATGATCGTAGGTTCAATTTCCGGGGCACAACTTTGACTTTTCGATTTTATGTGTGTATTGAATTTGAAAATCACTACGCACTATAACCATACCATAGCGATTTGTAGGTTTTTCTATGTTATGTAATGTCCGCAAACCGTAGTAGGCCAGCGTGGTGATCTATTAATGATGTGATTAACGGTTAAAAACTATTAATGGTTAAAAGTTAAAAAAAATAGTACGTTTAATTAAACGTTAAAAATATAACTTTAATGGAGGAATGGATTACATGAAATATGATAATTTTAAAAGTTAAGAAGTTGAAAAGTTGTAGTCTTTTGAAATATTACAGATATTTATTGTTGGAATTTTAGATTGTATACATCATTCACTACGGCCCAACATCATTATCACACTTTTCTCAAAACAAATAACACTTAAATTCTTCAGTTAATATTCTTTCAACAATTAATGTTTACGAACATTAAAAGTTATAAATAGTTGCTTTGTGTCTGAACTCACTAAAACTACCACCCAGTTTCTTTTTCGGTAACAGTCTTGATATACCCTGTATATATGGTTATTATTACACGGTTATTATAATAAGACCAACATGCAGATATTGTGTAGTCAGAGGTTAATGAATGTTATGATTAGAGATGAACAGGGTATTCTATATTAATTAACCACCCGGATTTTAACCTATACAAGCGTAACGAATTAAAAAACCTTAAGGTGGAAAGCGTCCTATATTGACCTATACTGACCGCCTAGTAATAATAATAAAAAAATAATAAAACATTTATTAAATTCCTTCCTTAACCTGGATTAACAGACATAAATTGACTTAGTCATACATATTTGGTAACAAGCGTATTGAGTTACTGCTTATGCTTAAACTAGGATAGTCCTGTACTATAAGCACCAGCTGTCATCCGTATGTTGCAGAAATCAATTAAAAGCCACAACCATCCTCATATGTGGAAAATGGACGCCCAAAGCAGTATACTTGACAACGATACATAAGAATTAAGATCCCTCATGCTCTGATGAATGTAGTCGCCCTAGCAACCCCCATAAACAGTACAAGTCACTTTTTCCGACTGAAAGGTAAGTCAAACAACGCGTTAATTAATTGTGTAAAAGACGGTATTTAAAAAAACTATAAGGTCAATAATAATTTTGTAACAAAAATGTATCATAGTGAAGTTAATGAAATGCTTAAGCATTTAAATGCTTAACTGCTTAACTTATATTACAATGAATTATTCTAAAATTTTAAATGTCGAACGCCCGCCATTAAGGTTTTTGTTTATTGCTATTAATGACGAAACGAACACGCCATATGCCTGATCGTTAATGGACAGTGGCAAAACCAAACAACACAAAATACAATCATTGCTTGACATTCCACTGCGCTCGCTATACTGAGACATACGTCAAGACTCATATATGCGACTACATTGCAATAAAAAAATATGTTTTTTAATTGTTTAGTATTTAAGACATTCATATGGAAAACTTGTTATATGGTGTTTAGTTTACATATAGAGTTTTGTTATTGTTTAGTTAGCCCGTTAAACGTAGTACCAGAGATGACGAGCAAAACCATGTATCATAGCAATACGGTCAAAACTGTTTGTCATTCTGAACCCGACTAGGTAGGTAGTAACAGTCAACAGTGTAGCAATTGCTTGTGAGGCTATTTCTGCTGTGTTAAAAAAAAAAGGCAGTCGGTATCATAGCAATACGTCTGATATTGGAAATGTACATAAATTTTATAATTTTATGACGAATAAGTTAGTTTTCAGACATTTTGCGCATAGTATATAGCTGAAGCGAATTTTTGAAAATGTCAACAAATTTAGCCGAACTGTTATTATAGCAATCCGAATGATTTTTTTTTTCCAACCGTTCGTATATTTGGCAGGATTGCAATAAAACTGGTTTCAGAAATTTTAGATGTCACATATTCGCCCAAAAGAGAAAAGAAGGTTTTGGAGTCGCTTGGCCGATGCCTGAGCGCTTCTTATGATCCTGCTGCGGTAGGAATGGTTTTTTGCGTGTTACGCTCCTGCCACTCTCTTACTATACATAGTTACTCACCAGCAATCCTAACCGTTGAAATGACGCTCACTTAAGGCGACAACAAATTATAAGTTGCTCACGCGGACGTTTTTTTTCTTCTATTCCCAATGACAAGGCACGGTTTGCTCATCTGCCATTGACGAAGTTTTTAGGGATGGAAGAGTGGGTTTTTAAGAATTCAAAATTATCACTTATAATACCACAAGAGCTTCAAAATTATCGGGTATTTCCCGATAGGTTCGTTGCAAACAAATGAAGGAGTCAAAACTTGACGACTTTATTTGTTTGCAGGGAACCTTGAGGGAAATGCCAGATAATTTTGAAGCTCGTGTGGTATTCGGGGGATTATTTTTCCGTCCCAAATTTTAATTTCAAACTCATTTTCATGCAAAATCTCCAATTTTCACAATTGAATTCAACCTGTCAGTTTGACGTGTGGTTAATTTGACTGGATCATGTTTTGTTTTTTATATATAGCAACTACCAGAGAAAATTTTCAAAAAATTATCAGTATAATACCATGTAGGTTGTACAACGTGACGTCGAATGGTGCAATTCTATTGGTCGATATTTGGGTCGGAAAAATAATCAATTATAATAGACGTTTTTATACGTTTTTATAACAAAGATACGTTGTTCGCACTCTCTCAGTCACGCTTCAACACGGTCGGTATCGAAAAGTTGTCTGATAAAGGAGGTGCTACACTGAATTCTTCTGATATAATTTTTTTTTACATCTGGATACTTGATTTCATCGCGTTCAACAATTTTCAGACAGCTTTTGCTATGATACCGATCGGTAAAATTCCTTAACATATTTAGAATGGTCTCAAAATTTGATGCATCCATATTTCCTTCTGAAAATATTTTTTTCCTATTAATTAATCATAATTTACCCGTAAAGAACATTTTCAGACGGATTGCTATCATCTAAATTTTCTAAATGTTTTTTTTTAGGTTTGCGCTACACTGCTGACGTCTGAAAAATATGTTTTCAGTATCAGAGCTATTATATAACTACAGTCAGAAAATCAGACAGATTGCTATGATACAGTCCGGTAAAATTTGTTGACATTTTTGAAAATTCAATACGATCAAACGCTACGCGAAAAATGTCTGAAATTGGTATTTTCAAGTTCGAAATAATCAAATGTATCAATTTAATGTGGTTGTGGCCGTATTGCTATGAGACAATAATTTTGGTTGTCATCTCTTGGACGAGTACTAACGGGCCCACCAAAATAATTCTTGTTTAATAATAGCTATCTTGTATCCCAAAATACAGACTATTTATTTATTTATTTATATAAACCTTCCTCTTTAATCACTCTATCTATTAAAAAAACCGCATCAAAATCCGTTGCGTAGTTTTAAAGATTTAAGCATACAAAGGGACGTAGGGACAGAGAAAGCGACTTTGTTTTATACTATGTAGTGATGACATGAAAGGATAGCGGGTGCTTTGCATAGAATATTACCCAATCTGGTGAACAAAGGGAGGAAGTTCACCGGCTATATGCGCTCTACTGGGCGCCCATTTGGTCAAACAGACTAAGCTTCCGTCATTGCAAAGTAAAACTCTAGCGACTCCAACGTAAGATAAACATCAGGATGTTACGAGGATACCGTACGATATCCTTCGAGGTGGCAACAATCCTAGCAAGATTTCCTCCCTTGGATATACTAACGGATATCGATGCAAAGGTTTACAATCGAATACGCACCGTCCGGCAAGAATAGCAGGTCAGTCAACTATGGCGATTGAAGAATCAATTAGACGGCAGGAACGACTGATTGCCTTCGCGGCGTGGAGGCTCTGCGAGGAACCTCAAGTACGCAAACGTGTTGTCGAGGCAATCTTGCCGGTCTTCGAAGCCTGGATGAGACGTAAGAGCGGACGACTCACATAGTAGAATTACTTAGGTCTTAAATAATTACCGGGCATGGGTGGACGGGGCCTCTCACCTTGGGCTTCATTAGAAGGCTCAAAATCACTCAACGAGCCATGGAGAGGGCTATGTTCGGTATTTCCCTACGAGATCGACTCAGAAATAGCGAGATCCGTATGAGAACAAAGGTTACCAACATAGCCCATATGATTAGCAAGTTGAAGTGGCCGTGGCCCGGCCACATACCTCGCAGAACCGATGGCCGTTTGGGCCGAAAGGTCCTAGAGTGGAGGCCACGTACCGGCAACCGAAATCGGACGCCTGCCTACAAGGTGGACGGACGACTTGGCTAAGTTTGCAGGAAATCGCTGGATGCAGGCCGTTTCCAAAAGGTCGATGTGGAGATCCTTGGGGTAGGCCTATGTTCAGCAGTGGACTTCCTATGGCCGAGATAATGATGATGATGCTGGGCGCTTCGGTGATTATCTGAATAAGATAGGACGGGAGGCAACGGCGACTTGCCATCATTGTACTAGATACCAGGATTCCGCCCCGCATCACACGGTGTTCTGTCTGGGAGGTGGATTGGCGAGTCCTTATTAATGAGATTGGCAACAACCTCTCTCTGCCAGCTGTCATGTCGGCAATGCTGGGAGGAGAACCCCAGT
Source organism: Hyles euphorbiae (assembly GCA_023078785.2). NCBI lineage: Eukaryota > Metazoa > Arthropoda > Insecta > Lepidoptera > Sphingidae > Hyles > Hyles euphorbiae. The sequence continues at coordinate 4,844,140 of CM041049.1, forward strand.
GGAAAGCCGTAGCCTCCTTTTGCAAAACCATAATGACGAAGAAGGAGGCAGAGCGGGATAGGGAGAGTGCCGATCGTGCTCGAAGACGAATGCGCCGAGGTGATGCCAAACATCGCCCTGGCTAGATAAAAGCCAAAAGCTTTTGAGTAGTGCTTCTATAAGCTACGTACTGGAGGAACTTCAGCGTGTTCTTTGAGTTCCCGGAGTTCTTCCAAAGTGCCGATGGAGCAAGATGGGGTTTTTAGTCGTTATAATGCCGGCATTCCCGCCTACCGCAGATCCAAGAGGATTTTCAAATGGAAAGAGGGAAATTATGATCACTTTATTTATTTAAAGATAAAAAATTGCAGACAATTCAGCATGTATTTAAAATAGCTGCTTTTTGCTGCTTTGGGTATATGTGAGAGGGGGCACATCAAGGGCTTTTCATATAGTATGAAGTGAGTGGAGAATGACACCTAATTGGTATTGTTTTAGCTGTCTGGACCTACCATTGTGTCTTAAGTTCTATTGCTAAATTTGTATACTTAGCTGATTTATCATTAAACATAGAACTAAGGTGCGGTGTGTTTAGGATAGCAATGTATATTAAATATACTTCTTTATTTTCCTTATCATAAAATGTTGGGTCTATTGCAATTAATGGTGGTTTTTATTTTATTTTTTTATCTTATAAGGGGCAAACAAGCATGCGGTTCGCCTAATGGTAAGTGATCACCGCCGCCCATGAACATCTGCATAGTTTTATATGTTATAATAGTTCTATCCCAGTAAAGCTTCTGGCTACTACACATATTATCTAATATAAACTGAGTTTAATATTTTTAATAAGATGTTTTTTCTTTAATGAAACCTTATATTAGGACAAGTTTTTGGTGCGTGATGGCAGCAACTTGATCATGCCGGTTTTTATAGTCAGTCTGTAAGATCCTGCAAGCATGCAGGTTCCTGTTATTTGATTTATAATTTCAGATGAATAGTGGCAATGGCGGCAATAAATCGGAAGCAAATCTGTTATCTTTTATTATGTATTTTCCGAAATTTTTGAGAGGCTGCCTGGGTGGGTACCACCGCAATGTCTATTTCTCCCGTCAAACAGCAGCTTAAATGCACTGTTGTGTTTCGGATTGAAGGACATTGTAGCCAGAGTAACTACTGGACATATTGAGACTAAACATCTTATGTCTCAGGATAGCGAGCGCAATGGAATGCCAAGCATTGCTTTGTAATTCAAGGTGTTGTTTGGTTTTGCTACTGTTCATGAGCGGTCGCATCGCTTACCATCAGGCGAACGGCATGCTCGTCTCGTCATTCAATACAATAAAAAAAAATTGTCATATTATTATTACGTAAGGACTATGACAGGTCCTTCACCACCGGTCACAATGATAAGTACATACATACATACATACATAAACTCACGCCTTTTTCCCAGAAGGGGTAGGCAGAGGTGCCAGGGCACCCACATTTCGCCTTGTATGTTCCGTCCCACAATGTGATAGGTGGCGGCCTATCGCCATATCGGGCACAAATTCCTGACTCTGGGCTGATAATGAATAGAAAAATCCAATATCACTTTGCACAACCCGGGATTCGAACCCGAGACCTCAGCTTTGTAACCGTACCGGAGTACAACTACGCCACCGAGGCAGTCAATGATAAGTATCAAAACATAAACAAATACTGAATATCGCACATACACTACAATTACGCCTTATTGTTTCCTGCTAGTCTAATGCGAGTTGGCGAATTTCTCATACTCGACCTAGCTACCTGAGAGCTGCACTCGCCATCCTGAGACAAAGATGTTACGTCTCTATATGTCCAATAGTTACCCTGGCTATAATGTCCTACGAACCGGAACAATACCGTACATTTGCTACTTAAAAATGATAAATAGACATAAATAAATAACACCCAACAATCAAATACATAGTCCTGACCACACACTTAGATCGAGTCTTGTGTCGTGGGTATCAGGAACTACGAGATTTTTCGGCCTCACAAACATCCAGATCCGAAAGAAATATTTGTGGGCCGCACAAACATTTCTCTCGATGCGGGGATCGAACCCGCGGCCTCTCGTTTCACAGGTGGCGTCTAACCGCCTGCGACATGGAGGCTGTCAATAGTGGCATAGGAGGAGAAGTAGATGTACAGACGACCTGGTTAAGGATGCAGGCCGCTTCCAACAGGTCGATGTGGATACACTCAGGGGAAGCCTATGTTGGGCAGTCGTCTTCCTGTGGCAAAAAACAGAGAAAGAGGGAGAAAGTTAAATTTATGGGAAGAAAAGGAACTTACTTGAGTGATATTATAAAATGTAAAAGTAAAAAGAAGTACCCTAATTTGTATAAGAATAATGAAGTAGGTATGACAGAAGAGTTTAAAATAAATATTAATTGAGTTAGTTAACATGAGAAACAACTGTGATAGCTACTGTTGAATGCGAAAGAGGTTAATACTAAAATAAAAATGTTATTATGCTAGTGACTAAGGACATGATAACACTAAACAAATGCATAAGTTTCGAATATTATTATATTTAAATAAATAAATACAATCATTAATTACTGATATAAACATTTACATTAATAAAAACCTATACGAATATAAATCAAAAACATGTTAAACACTGGAGTGATCGCCCACCTTAGTCGTTATTTAAAAAATAAATATCTATAATACTTCGACACTATTTGGTGGGCAATAGCCGTAATGTTTCTCTGAATAAAAAATAAACACACACACACATACACAAATATATCAAACACAAAGTCTCCTATAATAAAAGGAAAAACAAATTAATTGCTTACTACCTTTATTGAAAGAAATTCAAGTGAAATTCCGTTGTAATTTTATCACATTATTTTGATGTCCTAAAATCTAGACGGATGGATGTTAAAGCGTCAGCGGCCATGAAATAACAATTTGTTTTAGCTGTAGATTACGCCAATAATTTATAGTTTAAACAGTTACTTCAACGTCGCTGGAGATGAGACTCCTGCCAACGAAGACTTCCTCGGCGGCAGCCGTAACCCTGCATCCAGCGTCGTTTGGCCAGTCACACACCTGGAATTAATACCAAATTTTAGCCAACCATAGATCGATCCTATTGTCTATTAATTTCCATATTATTTCAAATGTAGATACTGGACACCAAGAGGCTGCGAAGATCCTTCGAGAAATCTTCGTTACCTACTTTTTGTACTGTTTAGCAATGGTCTGCTTGTGGCTTAAGATGATAATTATGATATTATTACTGGTTTAAAGTATTTTGCAACAATATTTATGTCTTTATGAATGTTATTACATAAACTATAATACCACAATATTAACTTTGAAAAGTACGATTAAATTCACATATCAACGACTTGTTTTTAAAGGGCACGTTCAGGGTTTCAATATAGTCGTATATCTAATCAATGAAATATTTGATTTAACAAGGTGAAGCCACAGAATACTAACAGAAGTCAAGCTTGTATATGTACTTCACTTTCGTTGCCACACTCACACTACGCTCGGCGTTCGCGCTAGGGTTGTTATTATAACTGGCGTAGGCGAAAACACGTATCATGTTAATCGCACTCGTATCGTTTGATTAATTTTTAAAATAAAATATATAAAACACAATAATAATATAAATAAACTTTAATTGTATTTGGGTCATACACAAAACGAGGCGAAAAATTGTATAAAAAAAACATGGTCGGGATTTTTACAAAATCAGTCTCATTTAATATGATATTATCAGAATATTAAAATTAAAACATAAAACAAGATCGTTTCCTCGATTAGGCTAAAAAATGAAATTATAATATTTTTTTTCGAGCACCGAAGGGTCTTATGTCTACACAAAAGAACAAACATATCAAAAATAGTTACAAAGCAAGTGTCTTCATCGCTGAAATTAAAAAATGAATCTAGTTTTTGTTTTTTCGATGGTGCAATTGAGTTATCTGAATCACTAAAGTTAAAGAATGATGAACGGACATCACATAATTCGCTATCATATGGAACATGGTTTTATTCCGATACTGAGTAATAATGTAATATTATTATAAGCTAAATACATTACTATCGAGCCCACAGCACTCCACGTCTACGTTTACAGGCAAGACAAATACTGCGTTACTTGTTAAATCATTATTACTTAATTTTTTCTGTAGACATTGTCTTTCGTGTGGACTTATAAGTCCACAGAAAAGATGTCCACAGAAAGGACATTCTTTAAAAAAATTTGCAATGCTAATTTAGTTTTGAGGATAGCCAAGTAGGTAAATTTATTCCACAACTACTCCCCTTAAGCTATTTCGGCAGCATGTGAATTAATAAAACTAATAATTATTTACTCAAGTACACAAGGAACAGAAAAGAAGCACCGATCTTTGACAATAACACTATTTAAGATCTCAATATCTTAATGAACTACCTACGCTGGGCTCAGTCATTAAATCCAACGTGACCGATGCCACCCGTCAGTGTGGCCAGTTTAATTATTTTTTTTGTAAAATAGTATTTTATTCAGGCCAATTTATTCGGTTGAATTTAAGGTCCACAGAAAAGTCGCAGTACCGTGTAACCAACAGTTTATTGAAATTTTTGTGGAGTCACTTTAACATATATTAATTTACTCAGTAAAATTTTAATAGTCAGTATATATACTAATGATATTTAATATAACTTAAATAGATAACGCATATCAAGTATGATAAATATCTATCAAAATATGCCAAGTGCGTTTGCGAACAGTCCACAGAAGGGGACATTTGAGGAAATTTTTGTTGTTATATTAATCATGGCTGAAGATAATTCATTATTTGATATATGTCTTAATAGTAATACTTGTAAGTCATTTACCAAAATTAAGTCAGAGAATCAATCCAGAAATTTGAAGATAATATTCATTCTGAACATGAGTATGTGTATGACCCATTTATGAAGTCATTGAGAATGTGTATGTCATTATTCTAATTTTTTTTTTTATGTTTATGTATAATATATGTATTTTTTTAAAGAAATTTATATTCTATTATTATAATCTGGTGTATTTTATACAAGTTTAATAACTTTTATTCATTTCTTCCATCTTTGCACAAAAAATATCACTATTTGCGTGCCAAAAGCGGGTGAAACTCGCGCTCGCACTGGGGCCCTACTATATAAATCCGAAACGAAGTTCGAAACTTCGGACGATCGAAATTTATATACAATACGAATTTATCTACTCTGTAAAAGTTCGTATTTGTGTAACGTACATCCTAACTATAAGTCTATGGTTACGACTATAAGTCAATAACGACCATAAGTATGTGTAGGTACATTCGTATCGTATATGAACTTCGATCATCCGAAGTTTCGAACTTCGTTTCGTTGAATATAGTAGGGCCCCTGGTCTCGACTGGTTTCGAATATCGTGTCGGTGAACGCTGTCAATGTGTGCGTTGATTTTGCGCGCTTTGTATGAAGCTTGACTTCTGTTAGTTTAGTATTCTGTGGTGAAGCCACATATAATATTTCTAATCAGTAAATTATTTTCCTATCGCCTATTGTAGTGAATCACGCGGCAAACAAACAAATACAAAGCCATAATAAAACGCTGAATTTACAAATACCGTGAAACGAAGAACACGAATTTTTTACATTTATGACAATTTATTATGAAATATCAAAAAAACGAGCAGTATTTTCATATTCGTTGCAATTGTTTCATAACACTGTGACATAGAGTCTGAATTAAGTACTTTTAATAAGCTCACCATTTTTATCACAGGCAACATCTAACAGAGGCAAGTTGTTAAAATGTACCAATTGAGAACGTAGTGATTACTTACTCTATGCAATTGAGCACCAATCTATAAATGGTCCGGTATACTTAAGGCATTTTTTCAAGGAAAAGTTTGACAAAGCATTTCTTCCTGTTTTCCAAAATATTAATAAAATTACTCATCGGCGATAATGATCGACGTAATATTGAAATCCGGATGCGCTTCAAGTATTTTTTTTTTATAAATTATAGTGTATATTATTTTGCAATGGCTACATTAAATTAATATTAGATGTCAAATGCGATAGTAAAATATAATATGGTGAAACATCTACCGCTTCGGTAGATCGCGGAGATGCACTGCTTCAATGTGTGTTGTCGCTAAAAATATGTTTTTCCCAGCATCATAACAATATAAATGAACATACCTGAAGCACTGGGTTGAAGTGGAGTGTCGCTGGGCACTCTCTCAGCACCCTCTGGCCCCAGACGCAGTAATAGAAGAGATTGCAGTTGGTCTCGTGGGGCAGAAGCCAGTGGATGTGAGGATTCACTGGGCATCCGTTTTCTAAGAAACCAGGCTTCTCTGTGGTTGTTGTTGTGGGAGTGGTGGTGGTGGTGGTGGGAGTGGTGGTGGTCGTTGTGGGAGTGGTGGTGGTCGTTGTGGGAGTGGTGGTGGTCGTTGTGGGAGTGGTGGTGGTCGTTGTGGGAGTGGTGGTGGTCGTTGTGGGAGTGGTGGTGGTCGTTGTGGGAGTTGTGGTGGTCGTTGTGGGAGTGGTGGTGGTCGTTGTGGGAGTGGTGGTGGTTGTTGTGGGAGTGGTGGTGGTCGTTGTGGGAGTGGTGGTGGTTGTTGTGGGTGTCGTGGTAGTCGTCGTAGGAGTGGTGGTAGTGGTGGTCGTTACAGGTGTGGTAGTTGTGAAAGCAGGGTCGTTTCTACCCTCACAGTCAACGTTTTCTTTCCAATCGCACTGCCAAAGCTCCAGGTTGAAGTAGAGGTCCTCCGGGCACACCATCTCTACAGGCTTGCCGAACGTACATTTGTAGAACTTGTGACAGTCATCGTGACGCAACAACATTTCAATTTCCCAATTGGCTTCTTGTTCCGGGGGGCACTCATTTACTTGAGCGCGGACCCCCACTACCAACGCGATCAACAGCAAAACAGATGTGCCTGCAATTAAACCAGAAACAAACTATTCACACAATTAACAAAGACTACAAACAGCACTGGTCACCTGGTTCACAATCACATCCACTCTTATGATAACAGCTCAATTTATTTATGTACAATTAATTTTATTCTATTTATTTTCTAGTTATTCAATTGTTTGTTGTAAATCTATTTATTACCTTTCATGGTGAATATCCGAATTAAATTGACATGCGTTGTGTACGAAATAGGATTTATTTATACTCGGAGTTGAGTAGGCAATCAAGTTTTTAATCTAAGAGATGAGTGGGACCTGATTATTTCTTCAATTATCAGCCTTAAACTGTGATTTTGTTATCATATAATGTGATAATAAGAGGGACTTAATTATTTTATTGCTATACGTTTTGATTTTAATTACGCGCTACTAATTATGAATATTCTAATATAAAATATACTGTAGATAGAACAAGATAAGTCAAGATTCCATAGTGTATTTCTTATTAATGCTTACACTGCAGGATACGAACACACATTACGCACTAAATACATGCAAATAATACAAAGATTATTCTCTTTAACCTATATACAGATACTCCAATAATTATCGTATTAATAAAATAACAATAAATCGATTGCTCATCATTTCCAAGTATCGAAATATTGTGGCAAACCATGAAATCCATAAGCTTATAGTGATAGTAAGTAGGTCGATCCGGCGTCGAGGGGAATAACAATCCTTGTATCGATAAGGGTGGTGGAGGCGGCGTGTCGGCGTGCCGGCCTGGCGCCAGCTCGTCGGCACCGGCGCCGCCGCCGCGGAGTCTGCACTCTCACAACACTCGCCCGCACAAACCTACCACGTCATACTCTGTGCACACGCGATCCCGACACTATCCTATTGTGTTCCTAAAATTCTACTCTTAATATATTCAACAAAATGCACGCTAATTTATTCACTTTTATTCTGCTTATTTCATTAACAAACTGTTTAAAATCAAAAAGTTCAACACTTAACAAAACAGTTGCGGAAGTGAAAAAAAATCTTGAAAAACATGAAGAAGCTCTGTCAGAAGTGATTAAACATAAAACGGAAGTCGTTCCAGTAAAAATAACAAATGTAACACAAGCCAAATTAGTGCCGCCGGCTTTGCCAAAAAGACCAAAATCACCACCTAAGATGATACCACCTGAATTGTAAGTAGTTATACTTTGTACCACTGTTACAATTATGTTATTAGTTTCTTTGTGTTTCATGTAAGGATGATAATATGTAACATTAGTTAATTAATGTGCATAACCGAGATCTACATAGTTGTTGTTATGAATTTCACAACAGAATCCGGGACTGGGCGGAAAGAATCTCTGAAAAACTATTTGATAACGAGAAGAAAGTGGTTCGCCGTCAGGAAATATTGAAAGGGTTCTCTGATATCAAAGTAGAAATACGCAACGGAACAGCCATCGTGAACAAGATGGCTGCGGCTCTTGAGGAGTTATTACTCAAGAGAATAAAAGCCGCAGAAAACATCATGAGAAAAGCTGAAGAACTAGCTAAAAACACCGCACCGCCCCCCAGCGACTATATTTACGATGACAGCATTGTTAGTACATCTTTAGTCCTTTCTCACACATGACACACTTGTCACATAAGTTCATAGATTAATTTTATACTAATACAATTAGGAAAAAAATTAATGTATCTGCTGATAATCGCAGTACCACTACAATTAACAGTGAGAGGAAAGGAACTTAAAATACTTTTATTTGACTTGTAACTTAGAATAGCGCATCATATGGCAGTGACGTAACCACAAAGTTCATGGCATATAGGAATATCATGATAGATCATTAAAACAATTTATCCCAACTAGACAAATCATCCATCCATTAGCCAAAGCATGTCCACTGCTAAACATAGGCCTCCCCTAATGATTTCCACATTGACCTATTGGAGGCAGCCTACATCCAGTGACGTCCCGCGATCTATATAAACACAAGGACTTAGTTAGAGCTGTAGGGTATATACCGGATTTAACCCATCGATTCTTATGACACATTTCAATAATGTAGATAAAATAGAGTGGCATTCAATGACACAGATAAATCTAAAAGCTTTTGCGGAATAAACTATTTATATACTCGCTTTTTCCAGGATCTAGATAAATTAAAAAAAAAAGTGCTTGTTCTCGATGATGTGAATGAAATGCCGCGGAACTGCAACAGTCTGGAGAAACTGCCGCTCAAACATAACCACCACTTCGATGGCCAAGTGTCGCTGGACAAGACCAGTGTATACGTATCCGCCGAAGTGTTCCCGTGTGGTATCGCTGTTTTTCTATTAGCTATAATGACTTAAGAATTCCATTCCATAATATTATAACAAAATTAACATTGACAGCATCCGTGGTTAAAGCCCGGTTGTGAAAGTAAAGACAGCGAGTTCGATCCCCGCACTGAAACAAATATTTGTGTGAACCATAAGTATTTGTTTTGGGTCTAGAGGTGTTTATAAGACTCAGAAGTCTGTCGTAGTGCCTTATACCCATGACACAAGCCTGTCTGAGAAGTTAGGTGTATTCATTATTTTTTTAAATTTATTTATAAACAAGAGTAACTCAATTATAAGATTATTAAAAGCACAAACGGGTGCATGTTTTTGAAAAAATGTATATAGCCTGAAAAATATGTTGATAATTTGTTGTGCAACAAATAACCTTGTTTTACGATTTAGATCCTCGAGTGAAGAAACATCTGTATTGGTCCGAAGGTCTTTTGTCTACTTTCCAAAAAAACTACGCCCAGGACGCTTCAACTGAATTCCAGTACTTTTGCAGCGCTTCAGGATTTCTCCGCCACTACCCTGGTTTGCATCATTTATGTATATACGTTGCATAACCTTGAAGGGGCGGATATCACGGTAGCACTTTTTTATAATAATATTTGACTACCTTCTACTAATCTTGTTGGCAGGTCTCTAATGTGCAAAATGTCGTCTGGGTCATTATCACTGCTTATTATTACATTGCCGCCAAGTAGAAATGTTTAGGCATAAGGATATAATATCCTGTGTAGTAGCATCCTTATGCATGACTTAACACCTAACGTCTTGGGATAACGAGTGTAGAGCAGTGACATGTATTGTTTAGTCACCATAAATCCCTAAAGGTATCACTCCTAGTTACCTAATTGACACTTACCTTTACGCGAAGACCTGCTCCTATTGACACTCTGACTAATACTGCAACATAGATTATGTCATGTTAAGTCAATTTAACTGCAAAATATCTAATGTGATTATTTCTAGTGATATTCAGAATCGCTCATTGAGCATCCTTCCTAATAAATAGCCAAAGAGGGAGTCGCTATATTAATACCTTAATTGAAACTAAACATTAAGTCTCGGAACAGCAGTCCGTTCACCAGAAAATTATTAAATAATATTCTATGGTTTAGGTAGTCATTGGATATTTTAATTACCAGAAATGAATCTGTCATGTTTGTTTTTTAAAGATTTATCTTCCGCGCGCCCTGTGAATCTTCATAAACAGGACAACTCTCGTTTTAATTGACACTCATCATCTTTATATTAAGTTTTCCAAGGCTTTAGTTGGAATCGACTTGATTATTTTCTTCATTATTTTTGCTTTTAAAATGAGTGAGTTGCCACAACAGGATTGACATGTTAGACAGAACTACAATTGAATTTAGTAATAAAGTCCTGAATACATAGGTATACAAAGTAATCTAGTCAATTCTAAAGCGTTGGGCAGGAGTTAATCCCTCGCTAATTTGAGTTTATTAATAAGGCAATATGCTTATAAATGTAACCGTTATGCTATTCCAACGCTTATGGTGTGAAGTAAGCTGCAAAGTTTAATTAGAATCCATACAAAAAAAATACAGTAAAATGAGTCTTAGCCGCATTTAATTGCATTGAAAAGTGACATAATATGCCAAAATGCACTTTATAATACACAGCTACCACTTAACCAAGATTCGCCAAACAAATCGCCAGATTTATATCAAGATATATATCAACACCTATGTAGATACATATCTGTTGATGTATATGGCGATAAATAACTATTCAATATTGATAACTGTTATCTAATAAAGAAATTCCTTACAAATCAGTATCCGTTATACAATTAACTCCTGAAGGTGATGTAAAGCTAGAACTCTGCTTAGACATTGATACCTTTTGACTAAACCTTAACTGAAACACTCAAATAAAACTAATAAAGTGTGTAATACAGTAACATATACGTATGAAATGAAAATAATTTATTTATTTTATTTATTTTATTTTAAACACTTTGTACATATATGTAGTACAGGCGGACTTAATGCCCAAGGGCATTCTCTACCAGCCAACCTTAAGGTAGTGCAGAGAGACGAAAGCAGGTGCTTGTTAATAAAATTAACAATAAGCGAAAAGAGAAAATATATAAAATATAAATAATAATATTTAAACGGATATATAAAAATTTTAATTATATATATATATATATATATATTTACTAATATAATTTTATATATAAATAAAATATATACATAAAAAACTAAATAAATAAATTTACTGAATCTTTAAGATTACATACGTATATTATTTAGATTATTCAGTCACTTTTTTCTCTACCACCTGCTTCACATATTATATGCTTACTTACTGACTTAAGCTAGTCCTATACAATGGTATGCTCGTACCTATTTATTTAAAATACGAGTACGGATTTAAAATTGTTTTTTTCTTAATTAGCGATGAATATGTTTTCACTTATGAGATAAAGAGAAAATAAGAATATTTCATCCCACAATATTCATCCCGCACAGCCATACAGACAAACAGTAATATATATGGGGCCCAAACAGGGCCTATATGGGGTCGTATATGGGCTAAAACAGTACAGTACAGTACAATCCCCCCATAATAGTTTTTCTCATTTATATTCCATATACCGACATCGATCGGTTACAACTTACAAATGTATAGTAGGTATGTATAGATGAATGGGAATCTTGTTTCACGTATGACTTCCAAACCATAGGCCAGGAAAGTTGTCCACGTAATATATATACTAATGTCTAATTTGGATTTTTAATGAAAATTGCTTAGGCCACTGTCCACTGCACTACCGTTCACCTAGTTCAGGTTGATGGACTTCACATATCATAGAAACTCTTCTTAATAGCTTTTGGGTTTCCTCACTAAATTAGTTCCATTGCCATTAATGCGCGTAGTAACTGACTATCAATATACACTTACTCTCAGCTGTACATGCGAGCAGTGTTCAGTAGTAGACTCTTATGGGTTGTTACAACACTGGGAACGATCTGTGGTTATTACACTACAGTACTGCTGGATGTCCACAAACCCTGCATCAATATTAATGACAAAACAAAACATATCATACTAATTATTCGAATTTCAGCGGCGTTGTGGAGTAACATGTACAAGCTGGAGATGGAGACTGATGATGTGTACGACTGTCGGCTGCGGCCGTGGTACGTGAACGCGGAGGGCGCGCCGAGGGACGTGCTCATCCTCCTCGACGCCTCCGGCTCCATGGACAACTCCTCCAACCAGGTCATCGCCGAGGAGTTCACGCTGGCACTGCTCAGCGCACTCACCGATGACGATCAGGTCAACGTGCTGCGATTCAACGTCATAATTGAGTCGCCCATTAGTTGTTTTAATGAGAAATTGGTGCCGGTTAGTACGTCTATTTATTCGGTTTTAATTTTGACCAACAATAACAAAATGCAAGTTTTAAGTGAGGCCTTATTAAATGTACCTTCTATCGTCTATAACTTAATTTTGATAGAAACTATGTATTAAATCCAAATTTAATTTCGTTCTGAAATGACAATCCATCTAAATATTGTTAAAAAATAATCACATGCAATTTTGTTGTAGGCGAATCACGTAAACTCAGCCGCTATGATGTCAGCGCTGAAGTTATATGCTATGACCAATCTAACCGACATGGAAGCGGTACTCAGATATGCAGTAAAACTTCTCAAAAAGCAACATGACGCCAAGGATCTACCGACTTCTTGCCAGCAAGCAATTGTATTGCTCACTGACAGCATGTACGAAAACTTCACACGAGTAATGCATGAAATCGATCCTCACAACGAAGTCAGGTAATTTGGGCCATAAATAAATACAATAAGCTTCACGTTGAATACTGTTGTGGTAAGTGATACGCTATTAGAAACTCACTCGAATTATCTCTTATTCTTTACTTGTGTCCATCCTGAGACATGACTAGCTATAGCAATAAATAACCTACCTATACAATGTGTTTGCATGAATTGAAAATATATAAATAAATGAATAAATAGCATATACACATACAGTGAAAACCTGTTAAGCATTAAAACTTTATTGAAGTTGGGTTTCATTATGAATATATTTACAATCTCACCAACCTTCAAAAATTGTTTTAGTAACTACTGGACATATTGAGACTTAACATAATTATTATGTCTCAGGATGGCCAGCGCAGTGGAATGCCAAGCATTGCTATGTAATTCAAGGTGTTGTTTGGTTTTGGTTCTGGCCATGAGCAGTTTTATCGCTTACCATCAGGCGAACGGCATGCTCGTCTCGCCGTTCAGTGGAATAAAAAAAATACCAGGAGGCTTTACTAAAAAATAAATACTACATCTACAAACCCAGGAAATTACATATCATTCGTAGATCTTTGATGTAATCTAAAAAAAACGATTTTTGTAGAGGTGGGGGGAAAAACTACTAATTTTCTATGAAACACTGATATTGCGCCGATTAAATCTGCGCAATCATCAATCAAGATTGTTTATATTGATTTGTAAATTTAATTAATTTGACGCAGGTTGTTCGTCTTGTGGCTTCATGACATATTTGGGCTCCGTGACAACACCAGAGAGTATGCAGAGTGGATGAGTTGTGATCGCGACGGCTACTTCGCCGAGCTGATCACGCATGCTGACGTCACGGAACAAGTCATGAGGATCCTGCGAGTAATGGAACGACCTCTGGTGGCGCAGAGAAAGGAAAGACTTAGAGTGTACAGCGACGTGTATGCGCATGTCGAGGTATTGATAAAGGCGATTAAGACCTATACATTCGTACATAGGTATTGTCCAATGTCCACGGAATTATAGCTATTTTTTAATGGATATTGATAGTAATACTGTACTGTTTCCTTCTGTCTACCGCTACCCCGGTCGATACCAGGATGCACTTTATTCAGTTCTCGCCATTTTGGTAATTTTTTGATAACCTAATAAAATCCCATTTTATTATATTCTTTGACAAATACAAACCAGTAATTGAGGTTCATTAACAGACATCAACCTTAACAAGGTTGTCAGTCCACCTTGTATGTGGTTGTCCGACGCTTCGTATGCATGTATGTGGCCTCCACTCCAGAAAGTTAGACAGAAGTCGGGCCTAAGTCAAAGGAACGTCGCTGGATGCAGGCTGCTTCCAATAGGTCGAAATAGCATTAATTTTCCTATGTTCAATAGTGGACTTCCTGTGGCTGAACAGAGAGTGAGAGAGGCAGAGAGTACAGCCATCAATTATCAAAAGTAAATCAAAAACTTTTCAGGATCCTAGGAGGAGTGAGTTCCGTTGGAAACAAAAAGAAAACGAAGAGCAACGTTTCCGATACGACGAACTCAGGAAGGACAAACACAAACTGCTCAGCGAAGCTCAGAAGTATAAAGACTACATGCATCAAGTTGATATTGTGCGTACATTATTTTACTTCACGTTTTGTTTCAGAGTATCCTTACGCCCGTACTCAAAGCATGAGTTATCTCACAGAAATAACATAAACCGCTCTGAGGTTAGCTGATTGTTAGTGGAGAGTTAATGAATAAATTATTTACAAGTATAACTACCTTAAGCTTCTTCCACTACTACCAACATTACTAAGACTCCGTCTGACAATATTTTTAGAAATTATCTACTGTTGTTTGCGTTGTGGTATGAGTCATTTTCCGTATAAGTAATGTACACCCACCCCGCATTTTGTAATGGAGGTAGTACTGAGTATATGAATTTTGTGAGTTCAATAACTAATCAATAGATAGAATAATAAAATCAATGACAAACTTATTGATTATGACTAAAAAACAAATAGCACTTAAATTAAATGTTTGCTATATATTTACAATGTACATTAAAAGCAAAAATACGTGTTTCAGGATGAAAAGGGATTTTATTACGAAGGTCAGGATTTAAACTATCGGCTTGAGATTAGCGTGTCGGTTCCGGTTTTTGATTCCGTTACAACGGAGGTAAGTCTCTAAATCTAATTAGAACAAAAATCATTTATAGCATTCAGTCATATTACGAGTAGTACGTCTTACAACCGAATATGTGTTGTAATACGCACTAATAGAATTATCTGCATTTATATACATTTTACAACTTATATCATTAAAATCGAATAGAATACCTTCTAATATATCCTTATACTAGTTGATAAACGAGTTAAGTTGAGAAATATATCTGAAATGTAAAATTCACAGATTTGCATAATGGTTTCTTAGATTTACGCGAATGTTACACATTGAAATAAGACTATTATTTACGGATTTTATCGCGGATTTAGTTTAATTTTTACATTGTTTTTGAATTTCCGACGTTTCGATCACTTTATAGCTTTCGTGGTCACGGGGCGGACTGAGGTATTAGTCATCCGCTCAGTGACTGTTACAATTTAACTACCCTTAATGTTGAATTATTAAATTAAAAAAGTTAATTTAAGTAACTAATCTGTTATCGCGTTCCGATCCAGGCAGAAGGAGCTCACTGTGTCTTGAGGTCTGGCAGTTGGTCTTTTGGGGATTTGCATAAATCAATGTTATCAAAAATAAAAACTCCTAACAATCCTTATCTTTTCACAGAATATAACAAAGGAGCTGGATGAGGTAAGCAATACGCAGAATTTTACTGCTTATTTGAATTTATAAAATATGCGACTGAATATGTATTTTTCTTTTCAGGAGAAAAAGAGAAAAACTACCAGAACGGTATCCTTTTTATTTCACCTTACATTTCAATTATTTTAGAGCATATCATTTGTAAAAAAAATATAGTGTCGCAATAAAAATACCTACCATTGAATTTATGGATTGAATTTTTATACATACATACATAAACTCACGCCTTTTTCCCAGAAGGGGTAGGCAGAGGTGCCAGGACACCCACATTTGAATTTTTATCTGAGGAAATATTAATCGTGTATATCATTTGGTGCAGTATCCGGTGAACCGGCTGCTTGGCGTGGCCGGGATTGATATCCCCATCGATCATCTGAAATTGCTGCTGCCTTATCACGAGGTAAACAAACATTACATTTAATACACGCTAGCACCAGATTAGACAACGCTGCAGTGCCAATTTAATGTTGACGTATTTCATTGAATGCAGATTATATAATATTATTTCACGAGTATGTGTTTGTGTTCATTAATACAACTTTGTTATGCGTTCTTATATGTAATGTGTAACTGCACAAAGCCTTTCATACATACACCCAATAGTGACATACATATTCCCGACCTCACACATTCAAGTTTAGTGTAGTGGATATGAGAACCAATGAGACACTTTTCGGTATCACTAACCACCAGACCGGAAACAAATACCTGTGGATCACACAAATATTTGTTTCGGTGCGGGGAAAGAACTTACGGGCTCTCGTTTCACAGCCGATGTCTAAACAACTGCACCACGGAGACTGTCAACAGTGTTTTCTGTGACACAGCGGTACCAGCCCTTTAGAGCCAGCCTATTCTAACTATAGTCCAAGTTTAATAATAATTAGCCTTTATTGAGCAATCTTACTATATTTACTTAATCTATTATAATTTTAATTATTTGACACCGGTATGAGAAGATTGTCTTGCTGTTTAGCATAGGCCTCCCCTAAAAATTTCCACAGTATACGATCTTGCGCTTTTCTTTGCCAAGTAATACCCGCAACTCTTCTGATATCATCTTCCCACCTGCGACGTTGTCTCCCTTTCCTTCTTTTGTTTTGTCTTGGACACCATTCTGTTATATCCTTTGACCATTTGCTGGTGTTAGATCTAATCATATGACCTGTCCATCTCCATTTCAATTTTTTATTTATATTTATAGTCCAAGTTTACTAGTACCTAACTACAGTTTAGTTAGGTCTTACCTTCATGAACACCGCCGACAACGGATGCCTTAGCACGCAAGCGCAAAAGTAAAAGTAAAAACAAACTACATCCAGTTGCAATAAAAAAAAAAATATTACTTACTTAAAATTAGTTATAAAGAACAAGACAATTAAGAATTACCCGTAGTGCAGTAGGATATGACTCAGCGTATACTGATCGGCAACTTAGTACCGAGCAGCGTTGATTTTCAGCCACCACTGTCTCCCTATGATGTTATGCGGCAATACTTGCAGGCTGCAGTTGCAGTTGCTAGTGTGATCTGAAATACCATAACACGAGTCGAAGACAGTTTTTTTGAATCATCCATAACTCTACTTTTTAACTGGTCAGCCCTAGATATTTATTTACGAAATTTTTGAATACGTTGGATTGATTGAATTATTTTAATATTTAAAGCAAAAGTTTATACTGCTTTTACCAAGTGCGTGGTGGCCTGTTGGTAATGGAACAGACGCGAATTTGCCTTCTTTGCCTATTTATTCACGGTGGTCGTTGGTTGAAATCTCACACCTCTGACTTTTATGTCATGTGTGTATTGATCTCTGTAAATAAATAAATAGTCAATCACCACGCTCTATAGCGATGAAGGAAAACATCGTCTATCCGATCTAACTGTCATTTCCATACATTGAGCAATCTCAAAACAGGGATTGGCCCTCCTAAAAATATAATGATTTTTTGGCTAGTTTTTTCACTACCGAGATTGATTATTGGCAACTAAGCTATAATATGCAGAAAAAAGATTGAGCTGTCAATGTCAAACAGCAAATTTTGGATTGGGATTGTTCAAGGATTGTTTATTGGCAACGGCTGTAAGACAAGGGTATGAAACTCCGTCCAATCTTTTCTATACGAAAAACTACTGGCGCATCTCCGTCGTGCCCTACAGATAGAGTACCGAGTTTTATCTTTCGCCATTGAACAGTGATTACGGCTTAATGTATAAATATTGTTTTCTTTATTATAAGCTTATTTATTAATAATATCCTTGTCAATATAATTCCTTATAAATCCGCTTAAACTAATAGTGCGAACTGCTTTTATGTTTATCAGCAGATTATAACATTATACTTATGTATTACATTCAAAACAATATTTCCTTTGTTTAGCTAGTACTGCGCAGCATGGTTGCTTAGCATCAAACTGCTTCAAATCCTTTCAGAAATGGTAGAACCATGCTGCACTCGATAAAGCTACAATACCAATGGGCTAGCTCAACCCTGGTTGTACCACTGTCTAACCAAAAACAGACGTGAATATCTTTGATTTAATGCTCTTTACTCGGTCAATGGCTTGTGGTAGGACTGAAATAATACTATTATTTACGGATTTTATCGCAGATTTGGTTTGATTTTTACATCCGCCCCTTGACCACTAAAGCGGTAAACTAATCGAAACGTCGGGGAGTTAAAAAAATATATAAATTAAACCAAATACGCGATAAAATCCGTAAATAATAGTTTTATTTCAATATGGAACATTGGCGTAAATCTAATGGCGCGTCTTCACTGTGGCCGATCATGGGCCACGATGCGTTCAGCAATCTCCGGCACAATGAGCGTTTCCAGGAGACGCGTTTACACGTGCGTTAAATTACATGTTCCGCGCTATAACATACTAAAGTCGCCATTGCTTCATCCAGTATATGAACGAAAGTTACTGAGGGTCGCCGTATTTAGAAAAGATTAATTATTAGACATGATAAGTGCAATGCGAAACTCTGTTTCCTTCATACATAAATAACATTTCGTATAATACAGTTTCACATGACACTGGCGATCTAGATGAATCGCGCATAGAATCGCGAATTCGCAATGGGCTCAATAAAAGTTTAAGCGCAGAGCTTCTACTAGCGCTAAAACGAGCGTCTGCACAAGGTATAACTTCAGAACTGTCAATTGTCATTTTGACATGCTTCGGCAAGTCTCAGCTTCAGAACAATAATAACTGAAAAATTCCAAGGCCAAGCTATTATTAATTAAACATTGAAAAATTAATTTTAATAAAAAGTGTACTTATGAGCTTAACACATAAATTTAATACCAACCGAAAGTATGAAGCCTATAGAATATGCAGACCTTGGGTTGTCTATTTGTTTCCTGGCATAGCTACTGGGTTGGCACGTATAAACAGGTATGTTGATACCAGTTATTTTCACCCATCTGTTTAATTAATAAATTTTATATCAAAACAAGCGCTGTTTTATTGCGAATACGATGTTATAGGGTTGTCTGCAACAAAATGTGCTTTGAATAACGGTTGTCGAATTTTGAAAAGTGAAATTTTGATGTGAATGAAAACTTGCGATAATGAGGTCCGAGCCACGTATATCGTGTAATAATATTATTAATCATTATTCTGTTTTTGATTCATCAGAAGTAAAATTTTGATCCTTGGATTCATCATCATTTATTTTTATTGTAATAATATATAACAGTATTGTGACTCGGCGCTGTCCTTGAAATAATTACCTACAGCCACAGAATACTAACAGAAGTCAAGCTCCATACAAAGCGCGCGAAACCAACGCACACATAGACAGCGTTCACCGACACGATATTTCAAACCAGTCGAGACCACTGCGCGCGCGAGTGTCACCCGCTTCGGACACGCATCTAGTAATATTTTACGTGCAAAGATTAGAGCAAATGAATAAAAGTTATAACACTTGTATATTAAACTTCAGATTTTAATCATTGAATATACATTTCTTAAATAAAACACAATATTAGACAAAAATGATAAAAACAAAATCTTAGATTATGACATACAGATTCTCAACGACTATATAAATAACATTACAATTTATTCATTTTGTTCTTGTTTTTGTATATTGTATTTTAACAATCAATCAAACGATACGAGTGCTATAACCACGATACTTGTTTTCGCATAAGCCAGAGTCAATAGCCCTAGCGCGAACGCCGAGGCGGCCGAGCGTAGTGTGAGTGTAGCAACAAAAGTGAAGTACATACACAAGCTTGACTTCTGTTAGTATTCTGTGCTACAGCGGCGCGGTACGCAGACACGCGATAGGGCTACATATCCACAGTATTTTAATTTTATTTATTTGCTTGACTTTATTTTTATACTCCATCGGTTTAGGTACTTAACTAAATGTAAACAAACCATAAAAAAGGTTATTTAACATTGCCATTTCTCATTTCTAAATTAATTGAAGACAAAAAAATGTTTACGTAAATGTAAAACTACATTGCATGTTCAAATTTATTATAACGATTATAATTATGAATGTGTGAGCTTGGAAACAATTAAATTATGTAAGATCATAATTAAATGATCTAAATTAAATTATCTAATTTTACATAATGCAATCTGTCTATAAAAAAGACCCAAACAGTCAGGCATCCAAAACCTTTTCATAAAAGTTACAAGAAATATTATGCTACAAAATCTAGAAGTACGACTTTACCGTAATGCGACCATTTAAATGAAAGATAATGCGTTAGGTCGGATAACTAAGCATCATCATAATATGTTATCTAGGGAAGCCAATTTTTATTCCTTGCGTTAATGTACTTACTTGTTTTCGTGAAGAGGTTAAGGGCCGAAACTACGTTAAGCGGGCGCCCGCGACGGGCAACCGTCGCGCGTCTCCTCGCGTGGACACGCGGGCGGGCTCCGTGAGAACGCGACGGCCCCCGTCGCGGGTACCGGATTTACGCAGTGTCGCTGGTTCAATTTTGCAAAGGTGTGCATGTACAGTCGTGTCGATGGAGAGCTTAATATATTATTACATAGCAAAACGACGACTAGCAAAAAAAAACATACATACATACATACATACATAAACTCACGCCTTGTTCCCAGAAGGGGTAGGCAGAGGTGCCAGGGCACCCACATTTCGCCTTGTATGTTCCGTCCCACAATGTGATAGGTGGCGAGCCTAACGCTATATCGGGCACAAATTCCTGACTCTGGGCTGATACTGAATAGAAAAATCCAATATCACTTTGCCCAACCCGGGATTCGAACCCGAGACCTCGGCTTTGTAACCGTACCGTAGCACAACTACGCCACCGAGGCAGTCAAAAAAGTCAAAAAAAAAACGACAGCCAGGAAGGCTGTTTATTGAATTTAGGTTGCTAGGCGGAGAATTTGTTGTAAAGTGCAGTAAATTAAGAGAAAATGAAAACTCATTGTACAAATATTTTAAAGTTTCGATACCGGTCTATGGCGAATTATCTTCGAAACTGGAACCATATTTGATGGTCAACAACTTAAGGGTAAAATCTGTATCAGTCATATCACCAACGGAAAGGCTAAAAAATCTTTATTTTTGCTCAAGTATATTCATCATCATCATCATCTCAGCCACAGGAAATCCACTGCTGAACATCGGCCTCCCCCAACGGTCTCCGCATCGACCTGTTGGAAGCAGCCTGCATCCAGCGACTTCCTGCAAATGTGACTTCCCTCCGTGCAAAGCGGGTGACAAAACATTGAACTGAAGAGGTAAATAACCTCGCAAAAAGACTTTTACAGCCGGAGAAGCCAGCTGTAAAGCACCACGGATCCAATCATTATTACATTTAAATGGGACCTATTATGCGAACTGTTATGCTTGATGCCAGTAATAGGTATGGCAAAACGCCGGCAAGCACGGAAGTTCTTTCTAGTCTCTACACGGTCCACGTAGTATACAACTCCAGATGATATTTGCATACTATCTAGCATGGTTTTACGCTCATTCTGCCAAAGACTACACTCCCAAAGTATATGATGCGCGGACTGCTCATACTCGCAATTAGGTGTTGAACATGGACACGCAGGTGACGCAACAAGCTTAAAAGAGTATAGTTTAGACTTAAAGTTACCATGGCCTGTGAGGAATTGTGATATTTGAGAATAATATTGTTCACGCCAAAATTTGGAATTCAGTAAATTGACTTCAGCAACACTCCACAACCTGTTGTGACGCCACTAAACATCGGTGAAGATAGCCGATCAGCCATCATCGCCTGTAGTGGCCGATGATGGGCCATTGTGTGGACGAGGCATAAAAAACCATAGTGATAGGATTTTGTTACATACCCGTAGAGCGACCACCGTATTTGAAATAGTTCTAAATCAATAGTGTCTGATTTAATTTCGTCATGTTTCGGGTTCTTTGTATAGACTTCTAATAGGCTTGCATCTCGCCGGCTAGATCTTCTATTTGAATTGCACTGCATCAGGTATACATAGTACAGTCAGCAACATAAGTCGCTACACAGTCACGAGATTTGGAATTGTCTTATCATCCAAAATAATAATTATTTTTAATATCGTATGGCATTTCTCGACATAGATGACTTTACTTGGTTATATTTTACGACTACAGAGTAGTACATGTAAATTTTATATCATAAAATGGTTATCAAAAAATGTTAAGTGTTAAGCGACTTATGTTGCTGACTGTACATTTAACTCGTTAAGTAGTATACACAAAAATGTCATAAGTAAATTAGCCATGAATTTTCCAGTCGCCTTCACGTTTCGAAATCATATTGCATATCTCTTATCTATATACCTACTATTTCAATGGATTAAATCATTTATTTTCGTCTTTATGACTTTATCATTACACGCATGACGTCAGCGCAGAGCCATTCAATATGAACTAATTTGCGAAGATGAAATATTTTATTTTCCTGTTGCACAATCCATTTTTAATGGTGAAAGCATTACCGTCATAGTTTAACACCTCGAGAGTGTTGGATACCCACTTTACAATATAGTTTATCAAAATTCTTAGAAATGTTATACAATATAGGTACGTATGTATATGAATTTCAAGTTGCATTGAATCAGGGCTTGTTACCGATACCAATTCACATTAAAAGTATCGGTAAATACCGGTATTTTCATAAAGATACCTGTGTATCGTTAAAATTAAGTAGCGGTAATTGAGTATCGTAACAAAACACAAACGTTATGATACCATAACGTTAACAATTATCGGTATTTTTTTACGTCGATAACATTAAAAATATCGGTAATTTCGTATCGTTACTTTATGCGACGTTGCCGATGTTCTCAAAGCGCGAATAAAGTATAAACGTCGTTGTGTGTCCCACGGGATATACGCGCTGTTGCCGTTCCGTTCCTCCACTGCTCAGGCGTCTTTTTCGAACGTTACCACATTTGCAAATTGTGTAGTGTATTGTAAAAGAGTTGGATAAATATTTAAATGAAAATTATTTATGTAAGCAATGTGATTCTGTAGGTGTGTTAAAGACATCTACTCATCATTTGGCAGATTCTTTTGATGCATTTTTGCAAGAACCACTTCTTCCTTCTACAGAGAATGTCCTGGACTATTGGGAAAGATCACGTTACATTTTACAAGTTTCCTTCATTATAATATGCAATATCTACCACCGTGTTAGCTGCGCCATTGACACAAGTCAGCGTAGAAAGATTATTTTCCTCTCTCAAGTTTGTGATGTCAAATTACCGATTCAGTATGAAGGAGGACATTATTGAAGACCTATTATTTATACGTAGTAATAATATATTTTCAAAATTATTATTTGGGTGATTTTTTTTTAGCTACATATGGTGGATTAAGGCCGGTGCTTACTTGGCGTATCGATGGGGGAACAATTTATAATTCCAAAGCATTATCGTCTGTGTTAATCATGGATGTGTTTATATACTACGTCCATGGTGTTAATACATTTGATTTAAAAAAGAAAACTACATATTATTATATTTATTGCTTAATTATAATCATTAATTTTTTTTATTATTTTTTTTTTTATTTTTTTTTCCACATGTGTTTTAAACTAATCATTATAGAGGTTTACAGTGTTAATTATTCACTTTTTATAATTGGCAAAATAATTGGTAGTTGTATTCGCTTTTGTCATTTATAATAATAATTAGCGTGTGACCTTTCCTAGTATTGAATAAATAAATGTAAGTAATAAATCATCATCATCATCATCATATCAGCCACAGGAAGTCCACTGCTGAACATAGCCCTCCCCCAAGGATCTCCACAATGACCTGTTGGAAGCGGCCTGCATCCAGCGACTTCCTGCGACCTTAGATCGTCCGTCCACCTTGTAGGCGGGCGTCCGACATTTCGCTTGCCTGTACGTGGCCTCTACTCGAGAACCTTTCGGCCCCAACGGCCATCGGTTCTACGAGCTATGTGCCCGGCCCACTGCCACTTCAACTTGCTAATCCTATGGGCTATGTCGGTAACCTTGGTTCTCCTACGGATCTCCTCATTTCTGATTCGATCTCGTAGGGAAACTCCGAGCATAGCCCGCTCCATGGCTCGTTGAGTGACTTTGAGCCTTTTAATGAGGCCCACAGTGAGAGGCCACGTCTCGGTGCCGTGTGTCATCACTGGTAACACAACTATCGAAGACTTTCGATTTTAGGCACTGAGGTATTTTGGACGAGAAGACGTCGCGAAGTTTCCCGAACGCTGCCCAACCGAGTTGGATTCGACGATTGACCTCTCTCTCGAAGTTGGACCTGCCTAACCGGACCACTTGTCCTAAATAGACATATTCGTCTACAACTTCGAGAGTCGAGCCCCCAACTCCAATGGGGGTGGGCACAACATGGATATTCGACATGATCTTCGTTTTATCCATGTTCATTTTAAGACCCACCTGTTGGGAGACTCGATTAAGGTCTTCGAGCATAGTGCTAAGGTCTTCCAGCGATTCTGCCAAGACTACAATATCGTCGGCAAATCGAAGGTGAGTAATATACTCGCCGTTGATGTTGATGCCGAATCCTTTCCACTGCAAGAGCTTGAAGGCATTTTCCATGTGGCACCGCTGAAGAGACTGTAGCACAGCCCAGGTCTCGATCGAATCAAAGGCTCTCTCATAGTCCACAAACGATAAACAAAGCGGCAAGTTATATTCCTCGATTTTTTGTATAACCTGCCGTAGCGTATGAATATGGTCTATGGTACTAAAGCCTTTTCGGAAACCGGCTTGTTCGGGAGGCTGGAAGTCATCAAACCTGCGTTCGAGACGATTTGTGATGACCCTCGAAAACAACTTATAGACATGGCTCAGGAGCGAGATGGGCCTGTAGTTCTTCAGCAAGGTGTTATCACCTTTTTTGAAGAACAGTACCACCACGCTCCTGCTCCATGCCTCTGGCGTTGAGCCCTCGAGGAGAACGGAATTGAATAGGCTCTGAAGGACTTTCAGTATCGGCGTTCCACCCGCTTTCAGAAGCTCTGAAGTGATTCCGTCCTCACCCGGCGCCTTGTTGTTTTTAAGTTGTTTGAGGGCCATCTCAATCTCACACAGGCTGATGTCCGGGATATCATCGCTAAAGTGTCGGATCAACTCGGCTCTCGGGTCTTCGGCCGAGCTAACATTAGGTTTGGCAATCGAGGTGTAAAGCTGTCCGTAGAACCTCTCGATCTCTCTTAATACCTCTGCCCTCGTCGATACCACGCGGCCTTCGTCCGTTTTCAGCCTAGACAACTGGCTTTGCCCAATAGACAAGTCTCTTGCAAACACTTTGGAGCCTCCGTTCCGCTCAATTGTCTCCTTAATGCTCACAGTATTGTGAGCACGGACATCGTGTCGCAAGGACTTCCAGATCCGTCTATTGAGCCGCCGATATGTTTCGGCGTCAACGGAAGACTGCAGCGTCAAAGATCGACGTTCGGCCATGAGGTCAAGAGTCTGGATCGAGAGTTTTTGTGGTCCATCTCTACGGCGAGGTCTAAAATACTTAGATCCCACCGTATGGACAGCTTCTACCAAACCGCTGTTTAACTCGTCCACTGCAAGGTTTTCTTTTAGACAATCAAAGCGATTTGTCAACTCGAGTTGAAAGCTCTCGGGGTTTTGGATATGGGCGCGAGTAGGTCGGAGCGTAGACTTCATCAAGCGACGCCTTTCTAATTGGACGTTGATATTCAATGTGCCCCTAACCATTCGGTGATCACTTCCGGTTTTCACCCTGTTGATCACAGAGACATCACTGAACATCCGTCTATTCGTCGTCAAGATGAAATCTATCTCATTTCTCGTAGAACCGTCAGGACTCAGCCAGTCAATAAATAATTAATTAAAGTAATAAATAATTAATTCCAAATCTATGTTCCAAATAAAAAAACAGAATGATTAAACATTTTCTTTGTTTTATTTGTTTTCCCTATTCTGTGAATAAAAGGAGCATCTTTATTAATAACAATAGTTATAGTTAAATATTTACATTTACGATTATACATAAGAACGATAGGGAATATAACACAAAATTCAATTATTCAAAATAAAAGCTCTTTCCTGCCCGTACGGAGTAAATCAGGCCGCATACGCCTAACCTTTTAAAAAATGTTCCTCTGTCTCAGTTAAATCTATTTCACTTGAATGACGACTTCTGACGGTGTGTATAAAATGCAAAATTCTCGCATAAACGCGTGTCCGCATGCAGGGCTGGATAAATTGTAGTTCGTCATGAATTAATTTTGAAAAATGGTCATTCCTTGCATCAATTGGAATGTCGCTACAAACGATAACACAGTCTGAACAGTTTTTATTTTTCAAATGGGACTCTTCTTTCTTGCCGCCACATTCACCTACTTGTTGTCTTCTCTGTATTTCATCGCGTAAATTAGCTTTTAGTGCCGCATCTATTTCTTCATAACACATCCGTTGTTTGGAGGCAAAAACGTCAGGTGATATACTTCTTTTTGCTAAAAAGAAATGAAATATAGTCATAATATTACAATACGAATATTTAACTATCACCAAGAATTTTATAGAATCAGTATTGTAAGGACAAAATGAAAAAAAATTAGGGTATGTGTTTATGTGTGTGTATATAAATGTTTACCTATGTTAAATCAATTGGAAATACGAGAGTAGGGATGAATAAGGAAGTTATTGTGATATTGAACACAAAAATAATTGTCATAAATAAATAATACGTCCATCACACATTAGTTATGTAAGTTATGTTTTGCATTTTCATATCGAAAAGAACTATCTCTAGAATTAAATCCGAATCAAAATTACCAGAACCAAATATATATTTTTTAATAAGTTCGTGTAACTGTCGCACGCGATTGATGTAAAACTTATTTGAGATATTAAGAGATGGCGATTTAGTTCAAAATTGTCACAGACAGATACGCAGATACACACATTCACACCCCTTGTTTTCGTTTCGGGATAAAAAATATTTTCCAGATCTGTTTATTTAAATGAGTAACATGCATAAAATATATATAAATTAATAATAATAATAATATGTATATTTTTTTATAATTTATATATGTAAAAATAGAAAGAATATGTTAAATAAAATAAAGAGAATAATAATATAATAACACCCAATAGTCACATACATAGTCCTGACCCCACACTAAGATCGAGTCTTGTGTCGTAGGTATCAGGAACTACGAGAGACTTTTCGGTCTCACAAACACCCAGACCCGAAAGAAATATTTGTGGACCACACAAACATTTCTCTCGGTGCGGGGATCGAACCCGCGGCCTCTCGTATATTTTTTCAATTGTCTAAATAACTAAATAAACTTACCCATTCTCAGAAAAAGACGTAAAATTCCAAATCTTTAAAGTTTAAATTGTGAAAACTGCCCGTTATTTATTTGGTGCTTATTTAATCACAAACGCGTGCCGACTGCCGCCACGCTCTTCGCATAAATGTGGTTGGTTATCAAACGTTACGAGTTGCCGGGAGCAAAGGTAACGAAATAAACTCATAACGTTAAAAGTATCGGTAAGTTTGGTAGTACCGGTATTTACATTTAACGTTAAAATAACGTTAAATTGGGTATCGTTACTTATGAATTTACCGATACCTCCTTCGAGCTCCATTAACGATACCAAACTTTTACCGGTATTTCAAGCCCTGCATTGAATGTGATTTTTGGTTCGACTTGGCATGTGAAGTACCATAAGAGTAGTAGCGTTAAAACTAGTAGAATCAATCAAAATGTAATTTCCCGGAATGAGTATCTGTGCAGATGTAGATAGATCTACGATAGAATATATCAGCTACTTGTGATGAGTTGTAGTGTTGATAAACATGTGACGCAAAAATTGCAACACATACGCTTCATTTAAATGGGTTTTAATCTGTTCATCTTAGTCCTAATTCTTATAATACGAAGAAGGCATCTCAATGTATCTGAGCAACTATTATGTTTTTCAACCCAACCAACTCATTACAAGTGAATTGCCTAGTCTGGGTATAGAACACAGACCTTACTCACACGTGCTACGAAACCTCAAATATTGGGGTGTAGATTTAAATAATGACATTTACTATATTGCAATTGAAGTGTATGTGTGTGCTAAATAACTCTAGTCCAATGAAAAATAAACACATTTTTTCGTTACTTTATTTCACAATAAGTTAGAAACGGACGTAGCTCGCATTGCAAGAATGTAATTCATAAACCTCTGTCTCACAACGATGACTTAAGAAATTTCTATCCATATAATTGGCAAAAAATAGATAATTCATTCAATGTCATAAATCCGAAGTATTTTTGTCATACAGTCCGAGTTTTTATCAGCACCGATTAAATGAATTATACAGATTTCCGGCTTAACAGTTCTGATTTTTCAAAGTAATTTGAGTAGTGATAATGTTTTCCAGTAAATGTGTGATTCCAGATCGGTGCCGGCGGATCTTTGTTTATAGTGGATCACCGCGGGAACATTGTGTTGCATGACAACGTGAAACCCACTGTAAGTGAACTCATACAATAATGAATAATACGAAATTAAATCTTCTTAGTTTCAGCTACTGACATATAATATTCTGTTAAGACTAAAATTATACTTAATTATATATGATACTTATTTGTTTTTACATATCCTTAGGTTCACTTAACGGTGATAACTGCATAATGATTTTGCTCATAGTTTTATGCCCAGCTGACTATCCAACATCATATTTTCCACGAAGTCTTTAAGTATACCGCATTGCCCTGATATGATCGACTTCGCTTAGTTTTAAGATAAGTTTGCGATCTGCGCAGAAGTCTACTACAATAGCAATTCATTTTTAATAACGGCTTTCAAAGTGCTTTTGTTGAAGGGAAAACTTACTTAAAAATAAATAAATGTGAAATATTGTTTACGTTGCAGTTTGACGGCGACATTTTGAAACCAGGCTATAGGACTGTTGACTTGCTCGACTTGGAACAGGCAGCTGTGATTCATAACCCAAGGCATTACCCGACAGAGTGGTTAGAGGTATATATTGTTTTATTATTTCTATATAACTTTTAAAATTAATTAACTGATAAAATGAATCGTGGGAAAACAAATGCTCGATATCAGGACAGCGAACGAACTTGAATTAATAGGATTAAATTGCTACAAATGCATTGACATTGATGTTATCTTCAAAGCCCACATTAGCTGGTCTCTGGCGTGGCTTGCTGACGCCGGCGTCGATAAGATAATACATCATCTATAAGAAAGTCACAAGGCTTTTCCTCAGAAATAAACATGAAGGGTGACATATCCTTATGGGATAATTTTATCTCGCTGATTTTATGCACATGCTAACATGTAGACCTTCTTTTTGGAACTAAGCGAAACAGATTGATTTTATACCAAATTTATTTTTTCACAAGATTGCCAACTTGTACATGTTAACTGTGTAAATAACATGAATACGCGGTTTTCGTTACTATATAACCGTTATTTTAGACCATAGACTGACTAACAAAAGAAACGTTTATCATTAACAGTTCCGAAAATCCTTGGTTATTACCAAAGAGAAAGGTAAGATAACCCTGTATGGGAAGAATATATTTGATGATGGACTACGAGCGACTTTGGAGCTCAGGGAGTACAACTGGAAGAGAGTTCTGGACCACTACACTGCAGTGGTGGTCCTGCCGCCTCATAACCAACACCATGCGGTTCCGGAGGGAAAATTCACAAAAGAACTAGCCGAAGAAGCGTTGAAATCGCTGACTAAGACTGATTATGCTGTACATCCTGATTGGTAAGTTTCTCATATGTAATAACACTAAAAAAATATTTATTAAGGAGAGCACTCTGTAAAGGTAAACGAAAACCTAATAATAAGTATATTTAACTAAATTTGAGCTTACTCATACATCAGCAATAAGCTGTACTTCATTTACGCAATGTACGAGTTTTTATGTAAATGAATGTTATATTTTCGTACTCCAGGCTGTACTGCCGGCACATTGACCCATACTTCGACTCCCGCGAGGCCGAAGTGTTGCATTTCATCAGACGCCGCAGCGACGAGCATAACTTCGCCATGCAAAAGCTCAAATATACGTTCTCTCCATTCCCACCCACGTTATTACAGAAAACTTACCAATGTACGTATAAGTAGTTATAGATTTATATGGTATATTGATTTGATATCGCTACAAAATTTAGAAAACTACGTTCGGCAGCAGTCTTTTTGCGGCTGAGTATGATCAAGATAAAATAAGGCTGAGTATGATAAGGAAAACATCGTGAGGAAACCTGCATACCATAGCGGTTTATAAAAATTTCTATGGTATGTAAGTCCGCCAACCCGCACTAGGCCAGCGTGGTGGACTATATGGCCTAACCACTCTCAATCGTACTGTCGATTGTAGAGGAGGCCCGTGCACTGCAGTGGGACGTATATGGGCTGATACAGATGATCAAGATACGTACGTTGGCCATAAAGAACTATAACCACTCCTGAGTTATCTAGAAGATAATATTTATTATCTACGCAAACCGTTAGGTATCATCTTTATAATCTAAATGTCATTACTTCTAGGTAATGAAGAGCTAATGGGGAGGTTCTGCAAAGAAGTCCTAGCCACTGACAAATGGGCAAAGGAACACGAAGAAACCGACACTGATAGAGATTGTTCCAGGTGTGAATTGGGTTCTACCACCGCATTTTTCGCTAGTGGTAAATATATTTTATAATTTAATGTTTGACTACTCTTATGTCACAGTCGATGAACTATTAACCACATTCTAATTGGTACATATAATTCAATCATCTTTAGCCATAGAACGTATTTCTCTTATAGATTTTCAAGGATTACCACAACTGCTCATGCGAAACCGTCTAGCCTTTAGTAGCTTTTTTACAAACGACTTGTGTTTGACTTTTGTGTGCATTATCACCAAAATATCGCTTTAGAAAGTTTTATAAATCCTTTAGAATCGTTGATGGGTGGCTTATGTTCAACAGCAGATTATGCCTTAATATAAATTAATTCATTAATTTTGAGGCAGATTAATTTTGTGTGTATAGAAAGTGGTCTGACGCGGTGGCAGACGTACCACGCGACGAGCTCGCACGCGGAGCCTCCAGCAGGGTCGTGGTGGGCGCGCGGGCCCTCCGAGCCGTGGTACCGCCGCGCCGCCGCCGCGCCCGACACACTCATCGTACACGTCCCCATCATACCACAAAGGAAACTGCGCACCAGCTTCAACAAACCCCCACCTGTGAGTATCTTTATTGCTACACCTGATCACGTTTTGTCAATACACAAGATTGTTGTCTAACAGAGACAGATGGAGAAAGATCGTGCGACGGGCGACATCGTCTTTAGGAAGGAAATTATCGTTACTAAATGCTCTATCAATTGTGAAATGACGAAGAAAATCTAGTTTTATAATTTAGGTACCGCATCAGTTAATAATCAGAAGTGGTAGAGCTACGCTGTTGTCAGTCATGGCTCAGCATGAATCGTTGGTCTATGAGCTATAAAAAATTACATCCGGGGCGTCCATCACAAAGCTATACATGTCTCGTGAAAATTGTTCAGAGAATCTAACTTCGAGCTGGATTTAATTATAAATAAACTACACACACTCCATTGGTATAGGTAGGTCTAAATCATTAGTGTTTTAAAAATCCCAGTTACATAAAAATTATAATGTTTTTTAACTGAAGGTTTCTTACTATAGATAAAATAATATGACGCAACCCCCTTGTTATCATGACCAGACCGAATATCTTAACTGGCCAGTGATTGGATATTGATAATCTATCGTATTATATTAATGCTAATCTCACTACCGCAGCCATTAGTAATATACTAAGGTAACTTGGTTTCAATACCTAGCTACATCTAAAATACCTAAATACTTTACTAAAGGCGTTTGCTAGTCACCATTCCCACGAGAATTCATAATTGTATACATAAACATACATTTCCTGATTAAAACCTGATATAAGTTGGGGATCGAACCCGCTGACTATCGTTTCACTGCAGGCTTCTTAACTACCTGTACCATGGAGACCATCTAATAGCGTAGTGATAAAGCGATCCCTGTTAGTAAGTTTATAGTTCTTACACTTCCTTTTGGGCATATTAAAAGAATTCCATTTCTTTCATTCAAATCGTCCGACAAACGAGTAATCTTACAATCAGTTCTCCTGGTGCTAAATGATTACTGCTGCCCATGAACATCCATAACCCTTGGATCATAGTTATTATGTACCTGGCCTATCAGATTACAAAGGGAGCGGAAAGGAAAAAGGATGGAAAGGGGAAAGGGGCATCAGGCATCCTGCATTCCTAATCACCAAACGAACCGCGACGGCAAACGGTGTCACTTCACGTCAATTTCCTGTGGGACAGTGGTACTGCCAGAAAGAACCTACTTATTCATGCAGAGGCATGACTGACAGCAGCGTAGCTGTACTCACAAAAGGATATCTTCAGAACAAATAATGGTAAATCTATCTAAACTCGCGCCTTTTTCCCAGAAGGGGAAGGCAGAGGTGCCAAGACACCCACATTTCGCCTTGTATGTTTCGTTCCACGATGTAATAGGTGGGGAGCCTATCGCCATATCGGGCACAAATACCTGACTCTGGGCTGATAATGAATAGAAAAATCCGATATAATTTTGCCCAACCCGGGATTCGAACCCGAGACCTCAGCTTTGGAGGCGTACCCTAGTACAACTACGCCACCGAGGCAGTCAACAAACAAGATACAAACAAGATTGTGTTTAATTACTTTAACACTGTAAAGTCGACTAAAATAAATAATCATTAATAAGTATAATAAATACACCCTATAGTTACACTCATAGTCCAGATCTTGAAGTTAATTCAAGCCTTTTTTCGTGGTTCCTGGAGATTTTTTTGTCATATTTCTCACAACACCCACTCCCGAAACAATTTTTATTTGTTTTTCAAAAAATAAATTCTGTAGATGCGTTTATTTAACGCACTTTTGTTTCTATATTAAAACAATAGCATTACCAACAGAACTACTGAGGCCGTGGCGTTATAAGCTATTCAAAAAATTCCTCTGTTAATAATTAGCTTTTACCGGCGACTTCGTACGCAAAGCAAAGGAAGAATACACTCATTCAGTAAACAGGACCTTTTACTCTCTCGTTAAGAACTCCGATCGATGCATTATTCCGGTAGGTACTGGAAACAGAAGAACAAACCTACAAAAACACTCAATTGTTATTATTATAATTATCTATATCAAACATATTAATCGATTACAAATTAATTAATGGACTGATATCTCGCAGTGGGATCTCGTACCTAAAACAAGTAATCACTGAAATAGCATGTTTAGTATATTTTTCATTACCAAGGTAAAATGTATTGATTATTTTACCTCTAACATATAATAAATAACCTAACTTATGCAGGACCTAGCCACTTATCTTACTCACAAATCATACAATCACACTTTAACGGCCCCACAGCATATTTTTTAAAGTACATAAATAGTAAACGAATTTCAGGTCCACACTGAACCATTTTTAGTACATTCAAATAGTCTAGACGACAAAAATTATACTTATACCCCAAATCCCTTGTTTATTTAAAATATGAAAACAATTCCAAGGAAAATACATTAAGATAACGATTAGATACGCCAAAGAAGACAGAATTAGGAATGTCTGTACGCAATCTTTCGCAAAAAGGGGCAATTATATTGATTAGATATTAATTAACAGCGTTTTACAATTAAATAAATCAAGTTTAACATGTCAATCAGCTTACTGATTATTTTTATCCAACATTTTTGGTTGAAGGACGTCACAATAAGGAAACAATTAGTATTTTATTTAGACTAGCTGCTTATCCTATGATATTTCTCCCGGGCAACATCTTATGCAACTAACAAAAGAAATTCAAATTAAATATTACTAAAAATATTGATACATGTCGTAACATAAACGGTATTATTACCCTTTTAATCTCATCTCTGCATCTCCTAAAGGTTGACTGGTAGAAAATGCCGACGGCATTAAGTGCCTGTACATATTTTATAAAGTTTAAATAAATAAATTATTCATAGACAGTTTATAAACATATTGTAGCTATCGAATGTGTTGTTTTCTTCGCTCAAACTGAATTCAAAAGTAATTCGAAAGAGAGAAGATTCGATAAATAGGTTTTGAATAAGGCCAAAAATGTATAGGAAGCAAGTAATGATGAACATTTCAGCTGGACACGAGGTGGCACTGGTTGAGTGTGGCGAGAACCCTCGGGTTCGGAGACAAGGGCAACATCGGCGTGGCGGGATACCATATGCACCCACAGCATCTCATTGATTTACTCAGCAGTATCACTAGTTTTCCGGTAAGTAGCTTCAACTATACACTCGTAATATCGCCCCAACAGTCCTTTAATGTACTTGATTTGGAAAATATATATTTACTGGTGGTAGGTCTTTCGTATGCTAATGGCGATGCTGGAGGGAGAGTCAAAATGGAAGGCCGTGGCCCTCTTCTGTGAAGCCGTAATGCTTCATAAAGAGGCTGCGGAGCGTGATCGCAAAAGCGCCGATCCCGCTCGGAGAAGGAGACGCAACGCTGGTGGAAGAAATCGCCCTGTTTCTTCTGCGTAATGCGTTGTGGAATTTCTTGTGGGTGAGAGCTTTTAGCTTGAGCGCTGGGGCAACTTTGGCGTTTTCGTATTGAGGTCCCACAGTTCCTCCAAAGTGCAGATGGAGACAAGGGGTTTTTAGCCGGTAAAAGTCCGGCATGCCCGGACTATCCAGATAGTCGGGTATCCAATGAGGATTTTACCCATTAGAAACAAAAAAAAGGTCTTTCGTATGTGAGAGGCCGCCTGGGTGGGTACCACCGCAATGTCTATTTCCCCCGCCAAACAGCAGTTTAAATGCACTGTTGTGTTTCGGATTGAAGGACATTGTAGCCAGAGTAACTACTGGACATATTGAGACTTTACATCTTACGTCTCAGGATGGCGAGTGCAGTGGAATGCCAAGCATTGCTTTGTAATTCAAGGTGTTGCTTGGTCTTGCTACTGTTCATGAGCGGTCGTATCGCTTATCATCAGGCAAACGGCATGCTCGTCTCGCCATTCATTGCAATAAAAAGAAATACTTATAACTCTAAGAAAGTAAAATACGTACTTATTCTTGACATTTAAATGGCTTTTAAATATATAAATTATTTGATACTCCACTTGGCTCAAATCTAGTAAACTATTTACTTCCCTATGTAGATCTGTGAAGAAGAGGACGAAGAGAAATGCGAGCCTGTTTGTGACGGCACGGTGTGGGCGTGCGTGTTGGTCGACGAGCATGGATGGATTGTCGCCAGGGACAAGCCAGAGAGCGAACAATCTGACGACGAAGACGTGGTGACCGAACATCTGGCTACATTGTACCCCACAGCTATGGGAGCTTTACTCAACGCCACCGTCTTCCAACTCAACTGGATCCACGACTACCAAGGAGTTTGCTTCCCACCGAAAGACGAAAAACCCAACGCTGGTCCGGTAAATACGTCATCACCAAACTCATGTGGTATTATCAAGTACAAAGATAATTAACATTTTTAGATAATTTTTATAATACTCGTATAGATACATATAGACTGATTTGGAAAACAAAAACACTGTGATAAATAGGCCACCTTAGAACAATTTATTATTGTAACCTTTTAGTTGCGGCTAGATCTGCATAAAATAATATGATTGCCAAGGAACTTATACTCTTAACATAAGTGCCTAGATTATTGCATAACTTATGAACCATATTTAACTAACTATTAAACTAACGTAAGACACCGCCTCTATGTTGCTTATATTTTTGAGACCTTATACCTACTAAAATGTTATGTGTAAAATGTAATATTTTTATCAGTTTAATACCACTGAATATAGCCTGAAGTGGCATCAAATGTCAATAACCTAATCCCAAAAGCCATAATATTTATTTCATTTATAAATTATGAGATTTTACCAATCTAAGCCAACAAATGTAAACGCCACTTTACCGCAACCCATCCAAAGCAAGTTATTTTTAAATAGTGATATCTTATTAATAAGAATAAGATAATCTTAAAAATTCTATAGGGTAAGCGCGATAACACTTATCGATTAGAAAATATTTGCGTACAAAGAATTTCAGTGGTTGAATATTTGTTCGCCAAAACATGGAACCGGAATTTAAACAATATATTTTTACATTAAATAAGTATATTCCCAGAATATATTCTTAACTTTCTGTAGGTACTGCTAAAATTTGGACAGATTGTCTTACTAGCTGACGAATGGAAGCACATCTACGTAGCAAAATATCGATAGAATCATTACCTACATGTCTGCTTCCCTGGACTTTTTTGTATAAACTATGATAATGTTCTCGAAATATAAATAGATACTAATCTATCATGTAATACAGACCAAACACGTGACTAGCATGCTTGGAACCCTTACAATACCAAAAATATGTTACATATCAACTTATATATCCATATCTATGAATTGCGATGACTATCTAATCCATACCTAATATAGAAAGCCTACTAATTAACTAAACCTTTTTTTCAGATGATGCCCTCAATTTTAAGATCATTATGGCACTCGGCGCAACTAATATTTCATCTGACCCGAGAGTTAGCAGCACTTATAATGTTTTTGAATTCAGGTAAACTGCAAATATATGAACAGACCTAGTTACTATTTAACTGATATCTCAAAATGTTAAAGAATCACTTTAAGCAATTGCTACTACAGTGTAAAGCTGTGTATACAGTATACTGCACCCACCAGTGATGTATAGAGAAAATGAGCACTACCATCATCACCACCATCTACCTACGGATAACATCTACATACATCTTACATATAGGATTACCATATTTCACTATCCTCGCTCAATGCAGTTCTAGTGGTAAAGTATTTTTACTAACGGACAAACAAAAGTATGTGAGACTGTATAACGAGCTGCAACTATTCCTCAGTTAACGGTCTGCATCCTCGCACTCACAGTTTCCTTACTAATATTTGTGGATACGCAGTATAATCTCTGGCCCAAAAATATGAAGACTACAGCACGGTACAACTCAGTCAGTGGCTTTTCCACAATTTGGTAATGAATCTTCAAATTATGTCATGGGGCAACGATGATTACTACGTTGTTAAATAAAATAATTTATTGTTGCTACTTGCTAGATGGATTGTATTGTTAGCGATTCTATCGTCATCTGTATCAGCCCATATACGTCCCACTGCAGGGCACGGGCCTATTCTACAATCGTAAGTACGATTGAGAGTGGTTAGGCCATATAGTCCACCACGCTGGCCTAGTGCGGATTGGCGGACTTACATACCATAGAAAAAAATCCAAATGTCAATAAAGAAGATAGTTTGAAGCTTGCAGGAGCATGAGTCGAATTCTACATTTAATTAGATCGGAACCCAAAAGACCTACGGCCAGACCTCAAAACATCGTGAGCTCTTTCTGCGTAGATCGGAACGTAAAAACCAATTAACTTTTTAATTTAATAATTGTAAAATAAGGGTAGTTAAATTGTAACAGTTACTGAGCAGATGACTAATACCTCAGTCTGCCCCGTGACCATGAAAACTGTAAAGTGCTCGAAACGTCGGGCAGTCAAAAAATGAAAATGTTAACCAAATCCGCGATAAGATCCGTAAGTAATAGTTTTATTTCAATACATTTTATTGTTTTAGCAACGAACGTAGCTGCAGAGACGGAGAAGGAAAGGGCAAAGCGTAGGAACCGACTGTGGCGAGATAATGAACGAGAGAAGTACGAGAGTTTGTACGACGACCGCGTACTCGTCAATAGGACTAGATTCGCAGCGTGCGATAGATCTCGAGCGTTTTATCACTTGCAGGTAGGCCATAGGACATTATTACAATTTTTACACTAGATTCGAGAATATTCCTGCTGGTTAGTATAAGCTGCCTAGGTAATGCATCGACTGTCAACAAACAATCGATCAATATTATCATTAATGATTGGTCTCATGACTCATGGAATGAATCCGACTGACCATGTGCTGACTCAAATATACCTTGTTATTATGAGAGGTATGAGCTAAACTCAGTATTAAATGCTAGGATTATAATTGAAGTGCTTTATAATAAAGCACTTTATATTGTGAAGCATAGCAACTTATCAATACAATGAAACTATAGCTAATGTATTTGTATCAACCTTTATTGAAAACGGAAAATTTCGAACACGCTGTAAAAATAATCTTTGGTCTATTTGCAATACAGTATTATTCTACAGACACATGTAAGTCCAGGCAAAGGCGGATCCAGCTTTACACCAGGGGGGTGTCATAGAATACATGTCAGAACACTGGGTCCGATTTCAATACCTACTCCAATTCGCAGTGGCGTAACTACCCTGCCGGGGGCCCGTGGCAAAATTAATCAAATGGGGCCCTTCATCAAGGTAAAAAAAACTATTATATTGTAGTTCAATTTTATTGATATTTTTTTTATTGTGGCATTTTGGTAAACGGACCAGACGTGGCCGCCAATATGCTACTGGTGGTCGCGGGTATAAATCCCAAGGCTCACCTCTGATTTTTCGGAGTCATGTGTGTATTGATAGTCAACCACAACGCACTATGAAAATGAAGAAAAACATATTCAGGAAACCTACGATTTGTAAGAATTTCTATGGTACGTTAAGTCCGCCAGCCCCAGCCAGCCCGCACTAGGCCAGCGTGGTGGACTATATGGTGTAACCACTTTCAGTCGTACTTTCGATTGTAAGGAAGGCCCGTGCCTTGCAATGGGACCTGTGTGGGCAATCTCCAATTTCTCTATGGCCACGAAAACCTAAATTAGTAACTTTGTAATAGTAAGTCCTCGGCCTCAAAAAAAGTTTTTTTTAAATCGATTATTGCTCCTCATCTAGTATCCAATTTAACCACCATTGTTCATACAAAATACATGAATCCAAGTGAATTTTCGATGTTTCGTGCCTCTATCGCATTTACAATTTGTTTTTAGTCGTCATCAACGCGAAACATTTTGTTTATTTATCAGCATTTTGTTTTGATCTGCTGTACATAGGCCTCCTCCAAATGGCGCCATTTCACCCTGTCGTCGAGTTGTTACATCCAGCATGTGGCAGCAATCTTTTGCAAATCGTCACTCTACCTAGCTGGAGGGCGTCCTACACTACGTTAACCAAGACGCAGACTCCACTCAAGATTACGTTTAATCCAACGGTTATCGATTCTTCGACAGATGTGGCCAATGCCACTTCAGCTTGCTAATTCTCGTTTGCTATGTCTATAATTTTGGTTCTCTTTGGGATAAGCTCATTCCGGATCCTAATCCTTCAAAGAGACACCGAGCATAACACGCTCCATGGCTCGCTGAGCGAAGCTAGTGGACCAGTCGTACTGTGAGTGTTCATGAAACGTAGGTAGTTTTCAAGCTTTTTGGTAGAGTTGACATGAAGACTCGTAGTCTCCTTAAATTGTTTCTACCTAGTAAAGGGTCTGCCCCATTTTTTCCGAATATACCTAATATTCGGAAAAAAATTCGAACTGGTGGCCTCATACAGCGACAGTTCTTGGATCAGGGTGGTGGTTGATCATTATTTTGACTTGTCGAAGTTAATTTTAAGATCAATTCGCTATGAGGCTGAAGCCAGGCAGTACAGCTTCTGTTGCAACTCCTCCAGCGATTCCGCCATCAAAACTATATAGTCAGTGAATCGTTATAGACGCGTTTGTTTATATTTATTTATTTTGTTATTTATTGTCACTGTATCTTAGAGGAGACCATTGGGCTTTCATATTAAGTATAGCAATGTACAATGTGGGGCTTATAGTATGACTTTCTCACTCAAAAATCTTTTCACTGCGTCATTCTTTTTTTTATTACACTTGTCTGTAATATATGTATAGAGATTTTATATTTTCTACTCCTAAATATGATTGAATATCATGCTAGCTCGTACTTTTTTGTGGATTTGGTTGTGGTTTTAGGTCTGAATATTCTCTATCGTCGGAATTTGCTATTATATAATTTTTAGTTTCGTCCATATTCATTTCCTAGACACATTAATAAATTGCTCGTTCCGAAAGTACTGACTATTTCAGATATATTTTTATTTATTGCTACAGACTCTCTCTTTTTCTTTCGTTTTTCGCTGCCACTGAAATAACTTCTAGAACAAGGCATGTTTAAATTTGTTTGGAAAATATTACCTTAATATTTATAAAAAAAAAATTTGTTTCTAACTGAGTTTATACTATAATGAAACTAAAACAAATCAATGAAATCAAATATTATGACGAAATGTTTGCCAAGTTTAAAATGTAGGTAACTCTTGTTTATTATTAAGAATTCCGTTATTAATGTTACGTTCCTCTCTGCTTACACCTTGTTGGGCTTTAGCCCGAGGCCCTATCGAGCCAGAGCCCTGTCGGGTCTGAGACCCTGTAGGACCGGGGCCCTCCGGGCCGGGGGCCCCCTGGGCCGGGGGCCCGTGGCATTTTGCGCACTATGCCACCCTATTGTTACGCCACTGCCAATTCGTAACAATGACTTTTTAAAGTTTGTTACAGCCGTGATTTGTGAACACTCACACACTTTCTTACTTTATTTATCGACATACAAAGAATTAATGGTGCTTATCAACAAGATAATTAATAAATTTTGTCAATCTGGAGCCAGCCCAGGGGTGGGCCCCTGATCTCCCCCCTGGATCCGCCGTTGAGTCCAGGTTTAATAAAACACTTACGTTATATTGTAATATTAAATTGTATTTGTCCAAGCGTACACCAAAAGCAATGGAAATGTTGAAGAAACCTCCGAAGCCTTGCAAATGGCCTTTGGTTGGAGCTATAGTACCGAAAACTAACTTATTACTAC
Organism: Hyles euphorbiae; assembly: GCA_023078785.2. Taxonomy (NCBI): domain Eukaryota; kingdom Metazoa; phylum Arthropoda; class Insecta; order Lepidoptera; family Sphingidae; genus Hyles; species Hyles euphorbiae. The sequence continues at coordinate 4,885,401 of CM041049.1, forward strand.
TGGCTGTTTATCTAAAGTGTCCATACAAAGGAAGACCGATACCGGATCCATTAGTCAATCAACAGGCAAGTTCCTAGTGTTTATTAGTAGGTACATTTTTATACTACATACTTACTTATTAATACAAGTGTATAGTAAGAAGCGAGCTCGAATATAAAAACTAAATGACCATCAAGATTGTTAAGCAAGGTGTGATTACAAATGTGTTCTAGGAGGTATTTATTGTATGGGTAATAGTTTCGAAGATAAACCTCTGCCAATGAGTTCAATCCGATATACTTCTAGATTTTATTGAACTTTCTTGTTGTACCTACTCCTGCATAATCTAGCCCCTAGACGAACTGAATAATTGTTTTTTACACATGCCCAATACAAGGATATGGGATTTCGGTATAACAATCACTTACCGCCTTGTTCATAGACAATTCATAAACCTATTTTAGTTATCGAATATTTTGTCTTCTTCGTTCAAACTACATTGAAAAGTCGTTCGAAAGGGAAAAACGAAAACTAAAATAGGTTTATAAAATAATTACGACTAAGACCATTAGTAACTGTAACTGAGGTGTTAATATGAGTGGCCGATTAGTATTTGGAGGTGGACGAGGATGTGGTTGGGCCACGCAGCAGTTCTGCGAGCCGGCTGGCGTGCTGGCGCAACCGCGAGCCGCTGCCAGCCCGCCCCTCGCATACCACCTGCTACCCGCACAACTACACACAGGTACCTATGCCTCACATTAAAATAAAAATAGCCTTTAATACTGAGAGTTATAAAAATAAAACAATAATTAGAAACACTTAAATGCTACAAAATATCACGCGTCTCAGTCTGCCTCTTGGCAAAGGCCTCCTCTAACTCTTTCCACTGAGTCCTGTCTCTCGTAACTCGTCTTCAGTTAGGTCCCGCTGTTTTCTTGAGTTCGTCTTCCCATTTGCAATGTGGTCTGCCCCTACTTCTTTTTGAATCCCTAAGATACCAGCTTGTAGTCTCTTTGCTCCATTTCTCTTCTTTAGAGCGCATTATGTGGGGAGTCCATCTCCATGTTGATTGATCTATCCTGTGCAAGATATCCGTTAGCTTGGTTTGATCCCACTACAGGGCACGGGTCTACTCTACACTCGAGAATTCGATGGAGTGTTTATTTTTTATTGCAGTGAATTGCGAGACGAGCATGCCGTTCGCCTGATGGTAAGCGATGCGACCGCTCATGAACAGTAGCAAAACCAAACAACACCCTGAATTACACAGCAATGCTTGGCATGCCACTGCACTCGCTATCCTGAGACATAAGAATGGAATGCACTCCCCCGGGAAATCAGGTCGTCTGGTACACGATTGGCATTTAAGGTGAAGGTTCGCCAACACTTTTCAAGAAACTGGCAGAGTCACTTTAATTTATATCTTCACACGTGTATGTATATATATGTTTATTATTTTTCGTATATTGAACTATAAACATCACTTCATTTATCATATTAAAATTTGTTAATTTATGCGCTTACTTTGTTTTCTCTCTGCACCAACCAAAGGTAAACTGGCAAAGAATGCCTCAGGCATTAAGTCCGCCTTTATACATTACTAGCGGTCGGGCTCGGCTCCGCCCGGGTGCATACACGTTTTAAAATGGCGGTCAAAATGTTTAATTCTGACTATCAGTTTAGAATATCGATCGAATCGGACCACGAAAAACGAACAAAATTTCCTCGTATTTGCTAGAAATATCACTACTGCTTTCCTCCTATAGGTCATAGCGTGATGATATATATGATGATATATATAGCCTATAGCCTTTCTCGATAAATGGACTAACCAAAATTGAAAGAATCATTCAAATCGGACCAGAAGTTCCAGAGATTAGCGCGTTCAAACAAACAAACTCTGTAGCTTTATAATATTAGTATAGATTGTATATGAAGCATAAATAAATAAATAAAATAAGATGTTAAGTCTCAATATGTCAAGCAGTTACTCTGGATACAATTTCCTTCAATCCAAAACACAACATAGACATTGCGGTGGTACTTACTAGGGATGTTGCGGATATTCGCATCCGCATCCGCAAATGCGGAACTTCCGCATAAATTTGGACATCTGCATCCGCATCCGCATCCGCAATAATTGATGCGGATGTTTTATGCGGATGCGGATGTAATACAAAATGAGAAAAGACAGAAATTTGGCGGTGCCGGCTAATGGCGCGTGCCGTTCGGAAGTAATGTTGCCAGGTGTCCCGCTTTACGCGGGACGTCCCGCTTTTCAGGGGTTTGGTAACGCGTCCCGATTGAACCTTCGGCGGGACGCCAAATGTCCCGCTTTTTGATCACCGTTCTCAGAATGAATAAAAAACGAAATCTTACACACTTTTATTAATAATCCGTACTGTATTTCGCGTTTTCCTACAATTTTTTACCTACTTAGTATCTATTTCGATTCTAAAGTAGTTTCGATAGGCTGATTCCAAAAAAATATAGGGCTTTGAATAAGTTCTTGCGGTTTGTTCACGAATTCCTTTCTTATTTTAGATGGTAAAACATGTGCAAGAAAATACTGTTAGTGAACTTATGTCTTAGTGCATATTAGCTAGATCCAATGAAAATTCCTTAGTAACAATTTCAAGTTTCATGCGGCTTAGAGAGCATTACTGGCGATTTTTTTACGACATGTATATGTATGTAAGAAAAACGCATCTTAACTTCACATAATTCTCTTCGAGCATTATAGCGAGCATAATTTGTCAAAATTCATGTGCAAAGACGTGTCGGAAAATATAAATTTTCATCTTGGCGATAAAGATCGCTCTAGTAAATCGAATAGTTTTAGTCTGAGAATTTAAGGAATAACTTGATGTACACCCATAGTAAACTCTAGAGGAAAAATTAAAATCGTTTTGTGTAAATTTTTGAAATATTTGGAGTAAGGTAAGAAACCTCTGCCTATCCCTTTTGGAAAAAAGGCGTGAGTTTATGTATGTATGCATGCTAAAAAACCATGGCGCCTTATGAATTGAAGCCTCGAGAGATATAGTACTTGGTCTGATTGAGTTGCGCTTTCATTATTTTACTAATAACCAAAACCGGCTATTGTCTTTGAAAGCCTCCAAAGACGCGACGTTTTTCTATGTAATAAGTATATGCTGCTAGAAAGAGGGAGAGTAATAATTTGTGAAAGCAAAAAGAATATAATTTTCTCTTCTTTAATAGGCGTCCCGGTGAAGAACTCAAAATCCCGCTTATTTGAATGTCCTGTCCCGAATTTTCAAAAACTAAACCTGGCAACGCTATTCGGACGTGATATTGACCAATGCGAAATAAATAGTGACATAATCCGACGCGTTTGTTATTGCTATGTTAAAAGATTCTTCTAGTGAAAATGAGAGTCGAGAAATACCAGAAAATGGTAGCTGTACTCCAAAAAAAAATCTTTCTTACCCCAATAAAAAAAGAGTCTATGTGGATGAAAATCCTCTTAAGTGGTGTTTATCGAGAGGAATTAAAGATATTATTGCCGATAGCACAAAGATTTTTATCCACTCCACTAAGTAGTAATCCTAGCGAACAATTATTTGCAGCGTGGGTTTAATTTACCAACCTCTTCCTAAACGCGTTGTTATCAGAAAAGGCGGACCGGCGTTATACTTAATAAATGAAACGGTGTTCTTTCGCGAGCTCTTGGGGCTACTCAAAACGAAGGTAATGCATTTAATTATCAATAGAGAACATGGCTAAAACCTTGTACATGCATGGGATCGAATTCTACACTTAATTATATCGGAACCCAAAAGAGCAACTGCCCGACATCCAGACACAGTTAGCTTCTTCTGCGTAGACTGAAATGCAAAAACAGATTAACGTTTTAGATTAACTTTTTAATTTAATAATTATAAATTACGGGTAATTAAATTCCGCCCCGTGACCATGAATCCTTTAAAGTAATCGAAATATCGGGAGGTTAAAAAATATAAAAAAATAACATAGATAAATCGATAAAATCCGTAAATAATAGTTTAATTTCAATATTAATTCATATACTATATTTATATGAGATGTTAAACATCCGCATCCGCGGATGTGAGCCTTTGAAAATCCGCATCCGCATCCGCGGATGTGAAAAAATCGACATCCGCAACATCCCTAGTACTTACCCAGTTCGCCTCTCACATAATATGAGAGACGTACGACCAGTAAGAATCAGCCCAAACACGTGCCTCTGCAAGGCACGGGCCTACTGAAACTGACTAAAGATGTCTATTACAGATGCATTGGGACGCTTTTCAACATAAATATGTCATGAACATCTCGGCAAAAGCACATGACTTTCAGTTATTCCTGTTACCAATTATATTGCAATTAAACATTATCTTGCTAATCAATCGAAGAGATTTAGATAAAACGTAGCGGCGCCTTTTTTGTATCTGAAATAATTATCATGATGATGCAAAGATGAAAATATTGCCAATTATTTGATTTCTTCCATGTTAAGTATGATGTATTGTTTAATTTCCTAAAATACAAGGCACGCGGTGTAGATGTGACGTATACGATTAATTTAAGCTATGCAAGGCATGCAGGCTTTTTCACAATTGTGGCAAATATTTAGAATGAAGAAAAAATAAATTAAAATCTATTTTTATTAAACCTATAGGAATTAATGATGTATTTAAAATAATTAATAATCTTAAAAATGTTTCAAGTACTGGTTACGATGATATTGCAGTTAAGATTGTAAAAGACGTCTCAAATATAATTTCCCCAATTTTAAGTCACACTATCAATCTGAGTATTGAACACGGTATTTTTCCCGACAAACTTAAATTCACTATCATAAAACCTGTGTTCAAGAAGGGTGATAGTACAGACATTAACTGCTACCGACCCATAGCTCTTATTCCCATTCTCTCAAAGGTATACGAAAGTGCTATATATGCTTCCTTATACTCTTTTCTTGAACAAAACAATCTCTTAGCACCCGAACAATATGGTTTCCGTAAAGCCAAGTCCATAAATACAGCAATTTATCGTTTTGTTAACACTATTATTAACAACATGGACAAACGTAAATCAGCTGTAGCCATTTATTTGGATCTTACAAAAGCATTTGATCACGTTCAACACGATATTCTACTAAACAAATTAAACAATTATGGAATTAGAGGCAACATTAATAACTTAATAAAATCTTATTTAACTGGTAGGCAACAAGCTACTCAAATTAATAAGATATGTCCTACTCGAAAAGAGGAAATTATTTATCAATCCCAATTTAATATTACCCACTACGGAGTACCACAAGGTAGCGTCTTGGGCCCGCTACTTTTCCTTGTATATATTAACGAACTACCAAACATAACCAATCATCTCATGACATTATTTGCTGATGATAGTGCGGTTTTATTTACTGGAAACCATTCGATTGTTAACAATGAAATTAATACTTTTTTAACTGATGTTACAGATTGGCTTAACTCACATAATTTAAAATTAAATCTCATGAAAACAAAAGTTATGAATTTTAGTCAGAGACACCAAACCTCGACAAATTTTAATGTGGCATTCCAAAACATTCCAATAGAAGAAATAGAAGAAATAAAATTTTTGGGGATATATATTGACAATAAACTAAACTGGAAGAAGCACATAGATTATGTCACCAAACGTCTTAATCAGCAATCATATGCTCTTTATAATTTGAGAAAAAAAGCAGACAAAGCTTCCCTCCTCTGTGCTTACCACGGCCATGTATCCTCTATTTTAAGATACGGCCTAATATTTTGGGGAAATTCTCCTAACAGAGAACTGGCGTTTAGAGCTCAAAAGCGATGCATCCGAGCGATAACAAACATTGTTTCAACCGATTCCTGCATACCATATTTTAAAGAGCTAAAGATACTCCCACTTCCGTGTATGTTTATATATGAATGTGCTGTTTTTGCTAAAACAAATATCCACCTTTTTAAATTCAGTAACCGGGCCAGACGCAATGATAAGATGACATGTATACCCCACAAAACTGCATTATTTCATAAAAGTGTGTTCTACCTAATTCCTGAAATATATAATAACCTGCCAAAGTCAATTAGAGAATTGAATGATCTCAATAATTATAAATGTTCATTATTTAAATTTCTAAATAACAAATGTTATTATAGTTTAAATGATTTTCTTAATGATAAGTAAAACACACGATATTTTTGTTTTGTATAGTAGTCTTTATATGTTTTTGGGTTCTATGTTATTACATTTTAAGTTCAAATCATTGTATGTCAGCACCGCGGGTCATAGTTAACAAACCAAACCATGGACCACATTATTATTTTATTTTTTTAATAATTAATAATAATTGAAATTGTGCCCAATTGAGTTTATGTTTTGTAGTATTATTTTTGATTCTGTTTTAAATTTGTAGTTTTGTTATATTGTTGGTTATGTTTTTACATTTTAATTGTTTGGTTGATTTTTTAAAGTTATATTTTTATTTTCCTTAATTATTGTATGCCAATGTGGCGGGTCATAGCTGTGCGAAGCAGATACCAATGTAACACCTATGTATTTACCTATGTACCACAATAAAACATTTTGAATTTGAATTTGAATTTGAAGATCAACTTTTGAGATATGGGAATATTATTGTATTACAGAAAGTACACGTCAATAGAAGCATTGAATCTAGGCATCAGGTAAAGTTCCCAAATAAATTTGTTCTTTTAAACAGATATTGACTAAAGTTAGGATCAATTGCTGTTGGAAAGTGAGCTCCTTCACTCTGTCACAACTCGCAAGTCACCCACTTGCTATTTTTTTTAATTCAACTTAACTTGTTTTTCTTCCTTTCTTTTTTAATGACTACCTTCTATTTTCCTTCTCCCATTCATTCCAGTCCATCCCAAGGTTGTCTGAAAGAGGTCGCCGTTAGCGATAAGGCCGCCGATTATACGAACTTATGTTTAGATTTAAATCCCTTAGTTGTAAAATTGTTTTGTGTGTATGTTATAAAGAAATAAAAGAAAATAAAAATTATGCAAAGATATAAAATAATATTTGATAACTTCTATACCATCAAGAAACAACTAAGTTTTTTATTTATTCTATCAGAGTTGACGTTGAAGTTATAAATAGATAGATATTGGGGGTTTGAGGTAGATGCATTATTTTTTATTACAGACATTATTTAAATTATTGTTATTGTTTGTCATCTAGCGTTTGGGAACATATTTTTTGTGTTAGTTTTTCATCAACGCGAAAACCTCGTTATTTTTAGCGTTAACCCCATCGCACCACGAACTTTGCAGTGCTCTAGTTATTACAACATACTACAACATGTGGCGCAGTTGGTTAATAACCAGCTATGAAACGAAAGGACAAGGGGTTCGAAGCCTACAACGAAACAAATATATTTTGTGCGACACTTTGCAACACTCCCACCGGTTGTCTCTAATTTTATTACCACTAATTTTTATTGAGGTCTATATGTATGACTGTTTGGTGAATGTATGTACACTTTTTTAATTGCAAGTGAGTAGATCTTCTGCCACTGCCTTTACTTAAAGCCTCTATAATATTGCAGGAGAAAGGATACAGACAGTGCGGCCCCTGGCTGCCGGACCCAGACGAAGAAGAACAGGACAGTGAACATGGCCTCTCTACCTTACTACTAGTCGTTCTTATATTCTATTTCTTCCTAGTACTATACGCTGTCATCGCCATGGCCAAGGAAAGAGTATTGTCGACGTATTCGTGAAGCACCACGAATAGCCGAGGTGCAACTTGCAGTATACTTAACAGCTTGTTATTACTCTGTTATAAATAAAACCACAGTTGATTTTCCATTAAATCGTTTTAATTTTGAACATAGATATTTAGTTCGGTAATTTAATAATACTGATATTAATCCATCTTACGCACAGTCAACTTAAAAATATATTATCGTATAACAACATCGTTTGATAATGAAACGAAAAGAAAATAGAGAATCAACAAAAAAACATTTCCAAAAATAAATCGTTTAACTTAGAACATAATACAACGTAACTTTTGCTCAAAATGCAAGTGTAATGCTTAATCATCTACGATATTACTCTTTGAGCATATACGATAATAAATAACACAACATATACATCGGATAGGCCCCATTCATTTCGTTCACTCGCGCTAGGACACTTAAATATACCTTAACACTTAATTAGATAATTGTTTGTTTGGAAACACCGCTTACAATCATTGCGCTCCACGCACAATCGTTTTAAGTCTGATTAATCTTTGACAATAAAATCTTGATTTGAAATAATAATGTGACATGTGGATATTTCAAGAAACAGCGATTTGCATATTTTTGTTGCAACAGTGACTTTATCACAAAATTGCCTTGCTGCTTGCAATGGGAGCAAAAATATAAAAATATTCATAGGGGCTTCCAGACACTATCGTATTATCTCTTTAAAAGATTGAAATTAATTTTGCACCCCTCGTTAGTCATCGATTACAATAAAAAATCAAATCAATTTTCTGAAATGTATAAAACAGTTAAAACAAAATGTTATAAGCTGCACATTATACTAGTACAGGAGTCGGCAACCTGCGGCTCGCGAGCCACTCACGGCTCTTTGGATGTGAAGCTGCGACTCTTTAAGTCCATACGCCAACATTGCTTATATAAAACAAACATTTTGAATCGATTAATGAGGATTAGGCTCCTCTTTCAACTATTTGTCCTTGCTTTTTACCGCAGCCCTCACCTGCGACACGCGTCGTTGCAGTCGTCAAACAAATGTGGAAAATTAAGAACTTAGGATATTTAGTAAAATGATATTTTTTGTTCTTCGAACTCAAAAGGTTGCCGATGCCTGGACTAGTATAATGATACGACAATATTTTTTTTTTGTATTTTTACATTATGTTGAAGAAGAAAACTTTGATTTCATTTAGATGTTAGTCACAAGTCACTGCAATAACTTTATTCGGCTGTATTAATATATTAATATAAACTCCATTTATTTACCTCAATAAAAATATGTACATTTACCATTAAACGAAGTATCGCTTCAAGCATTTAGAAATTAAAATATGTCTTCCTATATTCGAATAATATTGATACTTAAGACTACTAAATTCAATCAAAATCCTAGTTTGATTTGATTATACATCTATTTAAAAATCTTTATTATTTAATTTAGAAAAGGTCTGTCAGCTTTCCCTTATAGTATTCACATCGTGAAGTGTGTCAGGTATTATAGGGCATCCTAAAATCGTAGCTAAATGAAAAATCTATTGTTGAAAACATTATTTTGGGTATACATTACTGAGGAATATCGAATTGCATAAACATAAACATGACTGAACATGGTCAATGGTAATTGCTAGAGCATTAACATGCAGATAACTCTACAAGATGCAATTCTGCAAGTCAATTGGATATAAAATGATTACTTGTGAAAATTGTTAAATAAGATAAGTATCCAGAATCATCTATTTAACCGAACATACCTGAACTATATTCTGTTGGGGAACTTGTAAGAAAAGAATTTGCAAACATAAATATTTTTCAACGGCAAATAGTTTAAGCATTATTGTTTCGGTATCAATGTGGGGCAATAATCGAGTAGGTATAGGTAGGTAAGCCTAGATGTTATTCACGATTTTTGTATATTAACTACAATGACTTGCAATACTGCTCGGATAAGAAGGCTAGATAAGTCGCATAGATTTTACGTCGCCATGTTGAGGTAACTCGGAACCCCTGTTTAATATCTAAATACTCATGCTACAATACTTACAACCCTGAAATGTCAGACTATTAAATATTCTATTTTCATCCATTTCAATCCGTCTATAATGGAAATATTACAAAATATTACAATAACGGTGCGCAAGACAACAAAGTGTAATCTAATTGAAAAACTATGGAAAACTACAAATGGAAGTCACTTCATATCAGTTGTGTAATTGTTACATTTTATTAAGAATTTTTCTCTTTGTGGGTAAATCGATTCTTTGCGATCGTATCACCGGCACTATTTTACTCCATAAAAAAGAAAGTTATTTAAAATGAACTTCAAGATACAACAAAGATCAGACCGTGATTGTCAGTTACAGAAAATCCAATGCTGAACATAATATGCCTCCATTAAAGATTTTTACGATGACCTATGGTAGTCGCCTGTATCCATGTACATCCTAATAATAAATGTCATCAAGTCGGTAATTTGATTGTATCGTACATTTAAAAACATACTTTCCCGCACCCACACCACAATCTCCTGTCAGCGAGGATCAACAGAAGTTCGCACCTAGCTCTGGGCTTACGCGAGTCTTTTAGACACTAGCTTGTTTATGGTGTGTTGAAATTTAATGCACAAAATATATACATAAGAATATACAGTAAGTACTTGGTGTATCACTTGAATTATCATAGCCACAGGAAGTCCTCTGCTGAATATAAACCTCCCCAAGGAATCCCACAGAGACATGTTGGAAGCGGCCTGCATCTAGCGACTTCCTGCAACCTTTGTCAGTACATCTGTCCAACTGATGATTGGGTATTCAACGCTATCTTTGCTTTGACTATATAATAAAAAATAAGCATGTAATTAGTTATATCCTTGGACAATTTGGTGTGCTTTGGAAGGTATTGAACGTTAAAATGATTAGCGAAATGTGTAATAGATAGTTGTAGAAAATGAAAACCGAATAATATTTACCATTCTTGTTTCAAGATTCGTTTGGCAATTGATAAGGTACTTTACGTAACTCGCTTAAGTCTTTTTCTAGAAAAGCCTTTGTAAATCTTTTATGAATATTTACAAAAATAATCTGTTCACCCAAGAATACGATCTCAAAGTACCAATTACATAGTATAATCAATTCTACTCGTACTTAAATATACTTACATTGAATACCGTTAAAGACCTTAATTTGACAAAAATATATAAATAAGTTACATTTCTTTTACACTCTTATAACTTCACATTCAATAATTTAACACAGGTTCTTTTTTAAACTAGGATATTGATGAGAAAGAAACGGTAGCTGATACAGATAAATTGGTATTTAGTAAGAATTAGAACTTAGTCTATCCTAGTTCCATTGAGATTTATCAATTTCAGTATTATTGTAAATGCAATCACTCAAATACAATCCTAGTTCAAACAATCACTGTGTATATTTCACCATCTAATTAATGCATATTGAACACTGGAATGAAATCGCACTTGCAGGTTAATCGATAAAATGGCTGTAAAATGTAAAAACATAACGCAAATGGCGTCATTGATTTAGTGACTCAGCCACACTGAATATATTCGAAAGAGTTTAAAGTTAAATAGAAAAAATCCTATTCAACATAATTTATAATCATTTTGCAGCAATCGATACATTTAGATGCTGCCATATTTAAGTGGGCTGCACTTTGATTTTGCCACGTGTATGTGTTTGCACGCTGACGCACGACGTTATCGTACCCGAAAATCTTAAGTAAAATTCAGTGTTCCTACACAAACCAAGCTACCTAAAAAAAATTAAGTACCTTAACTAGTGTTATCAGTAGCTTCGTCATTTCCTGTGTACTTGTTTGTGATTGATAGTAGCCTGATTGATTTTATCGATTACCTCACAATGGTTGCGTATCTTTGGCTTCGCATACAGAGCGTGAAACTAAACAATTTGGCAACAACATACCTAATACAAAATCGACTACATCAGACTGGTATTTTAAAAACGTTGGCACACACTCAGTCACACTGCACGACTTATCTTCGTGCTACATCGCCAAAACTTGGGTACTTATGAGGTTCTTACTAGAGCGGATATGATGAACAAAATGTTTAGTACAGAAACTGTGACCTGCGTCATACAATTCATTGTATCATTCTAGTTTACATTATTACATACATACATACTACATACAAACTTACGCCTTTTTCCCAGAAGGGGTAGGTTTACATTATTCGTCGTATTTATTAGAAAAAGTGCCATTTTGTGCATTAAAGAGAGATTCATAAAATGATCAAATCGACAATAAGTAGGTAACAAAACCTCAAAACATATTTACGAGAACTCTTTGATAATTTAGTTAGTAAATAAGTTTATCTTTATTGATCGCCCGCCCCCGTTATTCCCCGCGTAGATGGTACGCTGATTTTGTTCTCAATATCCGCTCGAGTTTATCAATTACATCAACGGAACGCTCAGAACAATTATCCCGAACAAGTTATACACATTATTATTAAACCTATTGACTGAACACGACTAATTAATAAAATCTGTACTAACGAGCTACTTATATTAGAAAATTATATCATTAGACATTATACAGATCGATAATTTGTGTCGTAGAAATGTAATAAATCGAAAAAGAAACAAAACATAACACGTTCAGGTAAAAACACATTCTTTGGTATAACATTAAGCAAACACAACATTGCACAACAGATAATACTTAAAGTATCAAAACAAAAGAAAAATAAAACATAAATGAATCACATTAAATGTGCCATATAAAGCGTGTTTGGTCACTTATTACTAGTTTGTGATGCATTGGTCTCTGCGACAATACTTACTTAACATTACGGAATGTCCAAAACCTAAGATCTTTATTAAAAAGTCCACATTGGAAAATAACAAATAAAAATACAAAAAAAATATGATGCCATTTTGACAAAAACGGATTGAGGGAATCTCGAAGTCTGCACGATAATGTCAATAATATCGATAGTGAATCATCGAACTTATCGAATCGAACGAATCAATCTATAGCCAAAGATACTATCAGGAGATACTAATCAACACGGGTTATACAATTTTTGGCACTCACTTATCTTTTTTATTTTTAACACTTTAAACAAAGGCGTGTTATACACACAAATAAATTTATACACGTAACAATTTAAGGGCTAAAATACATTTTTCTAACATTTAAATTGAACAAGATACCCACCAAATTAATAATTTGAATACATAACCATACCAAAGACCCATGTAATATATTAAAGTTGCCTTAGTTACAGATGTTCAACGATCAAAATCGAAACTAAATCACATTCACATCGATTCCGCGAATGTAAGCTGCCAAGACATTATCCAATACATACGAAATCGACTTTAATCTACTCTGTAAATCCAAGATCTACTGCAAACAAGTATCGATAAAACTGAACGACACCACTGGTGGGGCTAAACTGTCGATAATAACATTGATATTGCTTGTTCGTGTGGTTGGTAGCACTGTGTTCATAGGTTAGTGTGTATGTCTCTTTCGAGTGCACTTTGGTCGACTTCGATGAAGTCGAGTAGAACTCATTCCTCTTCGGACTCGGTGTCGGAGTCCATGATGGTGTTGAACCAGTTCTCCCAGTTCGACGGGCCGTTAAGAGACGATCGGCTGGATTGGAAAAAACCATTACTCAACATTTATTACAAATAATGTTTACTTTTCTAAGCAAAAGACAGCAAAATCAAAGCAATATTTCACTGTGATAAAAATATTAGGGTCAATAGAACCTGATCAACAAAAGCAAAGTTAACACTTAGATCTCAATATAAAAGCAATTATCGATATTACATTCTATCCGAATCATAAATGCATGCAGAAAAGTTTTGTATTGCCCAATACAAAAATATGTAAGAAACTAATTTTGCAACAATTGTATAAATGTTTTTAAATGACTCCTAATTTAGTGTGGGTACATATAGAGGATGTCCCAAAATTTACACTCAATAGGAAACACTACTTTTATTTACTATATCTGCTCGATTAAAAAATATAACAAAATGCGCAACAACACCAATATTTATTATAATTTAGATTTATTCATGATAAAAACACGAGACAAATATTATGTAGTGATATTATAAATTCGGGGTAATGTGGCGTCATCCTAATCGGAGTAATTTAGATGTTATGCTAAGATAGGCTGGGTTAATTAACAGCGCTTGGCTTAAAACTAGGGGCTTTATCCATTAAAAATATAATTAACTAGCGGCCCGGCCCGGCTTCACCCAGGTGCAAATACAGATTCCAGTCCATATTTTATTTAAAAGCAACATGACTGCCGTTCTCTTAAACTGCTTATCCAATCCCGTCCTATACCTATTCTTCTGTCCCATTTTGTCCACCTTATATTCTATTCCATCCCATCTCTCCAGATTTAAATCTTTATTTTGCTACGGAGATATTATAACACTGTTACTACTCCGACGACATACATTGAAATCAATTAATATAAGTATATGATACCTGAACCTCGTATAGCCCCATTTTTTGCCATTAATACCTACTGTCTAAAGTCTAAAATTTTAATACCTAATTATTTTAATTCATTGTAATGAACAACATTTTTCGTTTTTCCTTCCGGAGACAAATAGTGCTGTTATTATATTAGGTCATATTATAGTCCACCCCGCTGGCTTAGTGCGGGTTGGCGGATTTTATTTCACGTATAAATTACTCCGAAAAGCAGAGGTGTGCCCTGGGATTTGAACCCGTGACCATCGTAAACTTTGGTTGGTTGGCAGTCGCGTCTAGTACGTTACCAACGGGCAACCACGCGCTTCTGTGAATTACTTTTATTTATTTGAGAAGACTATCTATACATATACAAATCAATAAAACCTTCATACTGCCTTACCAGGTGACGTAAGTAATAAAACAAATATTTAAAAATATAAAACTGCATATCGTTTCATTATAATGTCTGGATGCGGCATCAACGTACCAATACTTTTATTATTCTTGAGTCTGAAAACAATATTAATGCGGAATTTAAATATGTCGCCCAACGCATCTAAAGGTATCAATTCAAAAAACAATGTCCTTTATGAAAACGTATCGGAAAGCGCAGCGTAGGACGTCCACCCACAAGATGGTCCGACGACCTGATAAAGGTCGCGGGACGTCGCTGGATGCAGGCTGCCTCCAACAGGTCTCTGTGGAAATCATTGGGGGAGGCCTATGTTCAGCAGTGGACTTCCTTTGGCTGATGGATGGGATGGATGGATATTTTGGTGTTCTCCGGCAAAACGGTTCATAGAGTATATCTTGTTTAAAACTGTCGCAATACTCTCAAAAAACTATGGGCTATTTTTGTAGTATTTTTGGACATAATTTTATTTTACATTTAACAAATTACGCGAAGGATGCCGTATCTAGATATTATATACACAATGTACATATTTTTTGAATTTTGTTCTATTTCGTCAGCCGTCAATGAAAGACAATGGAAACATAGATCATTTTACGTTGGTTGGTAGTTGAAGCTTGACCGTCGTTTACCTCTCCCGTCAACCAAACAAAGATCATCATATATTGGCTGGTCGCTTCACGCTTGAACAATTAAAAAATTGGCTTTTCCTCGCAATTTTTCCATTTTTTCTCACCGTTTAGACCTTCCCTAGACCTCCACGAACATTTGAAGACCAAGATAAGATAAATCCGTTCAGCCGTTCTCGAGTTTTAGCGAGACTAACGAACAGCAATTCATTTTTATATATATAGATAAAAAACGCATATTTTCCTATTATGTATTATAAGCCCTCATAGCAGATTTTAAAATAATAGTTAGCAATCTATAACTGATTTTATCAAAATTAATTTTATAAATCCGAGCATGGTGTTATATCTGACCAAGAGAGTATTCAAATGGAAAATAAATTATATCGATGAGATAAAGTGTTATCAATGCTGATAATATCTATGGAATAATTAAACCTTTATATCCGGTATATTATCGAACGTTTCGAACAAAAAGTTAAGGTTGTTGAAAATTTTACAAAATATATATATTATTCCTAATTGGTTTATCCAAGACAGAAACCTTTTAAAGCTTATGTTAGGGATAAATCTCTTCTAACAGAAAAATACATGTGTACCATGTATTGTGACGTCACTGCTATTAGTGAGGACGTGCGAGAGATAAAGTGGAACTTTGTAATATTAAAAGTTGCTTCAAATATCAATATGGGGTAATCCTCCTTTGACAGAAATAATTAATTTACTGATACTGGCTTTTATGTGCGAAGAAATACAAAATGATTTTGAAGAAAAAAAACATATGCTGTATTATACACACCATCCGATAATATAGGGATCAAATTCTGGGAGTCATGAAAACAAATAATCTTTATATTGCGTGCGTGACGTGAACACATATTTTTCTACTAATTATAATTATTGTTATAAGTAAGGCAATAACCCACTTTTAAATTTTGTTTAATGTCCTATTCTATTGCTATACGTTTGTCTAGAAGAGATCGCTATTAGCGATATGACTGCCAGTAGTTTACTATTCGTAAGGTTTCACAAAGATTTTAATAGATTATAAGTAACGGCTTAAAAAACGGCAAGAGAAATAAGAACATAAATAAGCGTGTACTCTTATTTGATTTTAGTATGGTCTAAAATATAATAAATCTTAATTTAAAGAAATAAGGTATATTTTTACCTGAAGTTTATTATAATTTAAGACTTTTTACTACATTTCGTAGTTCAGGACAGTTAGTGTGATTTTGTTCCGGACTCTGTATCTAGTTTATATTTGATAGCAAGGTTTCTTTATTACTTTTTGTTATTTTATGTTATCTGGTGTTCAATAAAGTGTTGCGTGTCTGTATCTGTGCGTGTGCATGCGTGCGTGTGCGTGCGTGCGTGTGTGTGCATGTACGTGCATGCTTGTGCGTACGTGCGTGTGCGTGCGTGCTCGTACCTCTGCTTGGTGACGGGTTGCGGCAGCGTGGCGGTGGCGGGCGGCGGCGTGGCGGGCGGCGGCGCGCGGCGCTGCAGCGTCTGCGTGCCCGGCCCCGCCTCCGCCTCCCACGTGCCCGACAACACCCATCTGCGACAACACACACTCTTACACTCTACTGCCACTAAACAAACAAAATTTACCCCGTATACGGCCCAACACAACACTAGTGCCACCTCAATAATCAGCAGTTCGATTGAGAATGGTTGGGGCATAGTCCGCCACGTTGACCCAGTATGGGTAGGCGTAGAAAACGCAGCGTTGCATGAATGCAACGCGTTGGTGAACCTAGCCTAAAACAATATGAGTTGCACGCAGAGGCTAGGAATATGTAGATTATCATTCTTTCACAGATCCCCTCCTCACCTTTTGCAAGTGATACGCATCTTAATAACACTCAAAATTAAAACTCAGCAAGTCTCAGAAAAGTTTATCTTTTGTTAATTTTAAAAAATTAAGATATGGCACACCTCTAACTTTTCCGAGCTATGTGTAAATTGGTAGTCAATCACCTCCCACTATGATCGTGAGATAACCATTTACTGGTGGAAGGTCTTTCATATGTGAAAGGCTGCCTGTGTGAGTACCACCGCAATGTCTATTTCTCCCAATAAACAGTAGTGTAAATACACTGTTGTGTTTCGGTTTAAAGGGTATATAGCTAGAGGAACTACTGGACATATTGTGACTTAACATGTTATGTCTCAGTATGGCTAGCGCAGTGGAATACCAATTATTACTTTTTAATTCAAGGTGTTGTTTGGTTTTTTCTGCTATTCGTGAGCAGACGTATCTTAAGAGATACGTCTACTCATGAATACGTATAACGTATGGCATGCTCGTCTCGCCACACATATCAATAAAAGAAGTTTATATGTAGCATTGAGGTATTATACTAGAGCGGACAAGGGAAACAAAATCTCTGCGTGTGGTGCGTGCATATGAGTACACATTGAAGCGAGAGGGAAGATATGTTACTTCGTACGCTCGACAGAGACAGAAATATAATGTACCCTTAATTTTGTTACAGACATTTTGTTTGCAGTGTCCCCTCTAGTATACAGCGTGATATTGACATATTGTATTTAATTTTAACCACATGATCCTAACTTCCATAGGTAACATTGTAACAAGTTTGATCAAAATCTGCTTGATAGTTTTGTTAAAAATCGCAATTTTAGTTTCAAGGCCTTTGATTAACCCCTGTAGATACCGAGTTTTTTTTAGACTCATGTAAGTCCTTGAACCGCACTGATGTTTATTAGCTAAGCGGTTAAATACGCGTATCAACATGGGTGTCCAAAAACCGTGAAATCCAAAATAACAATTTTTGTTAAAAAATCTACTTAATTTTTTTTCAAATTATGTACAATGTCGCCTGGGGTAATGTGTAACATGTGGGTTAAATTAAGTACAATATGTCAATATCACCCTGTATAATCTCAATGATATGTAGTGTGTGTGTGTGCGCGTGTAGGTACCGCGAGCTGCCGGCGGACTTGCAGTTCTCGCACTCGCTGCGGTAGTCGTCGCCGTCCTCGCCGCCCGCGCCGCCCGCCTCCGAGTAACTGCACACGCACGACGGCTGCCAACAACAATACACGCTTATTTAATACGGAATTAGACTCAATTTTTTTTATTGTATTTATCATAAGTTATCCATAGTCTAACAAAGAGATTTAATCCATTCAGAATGAAACAATTTAGAAACTTTTTAAATCTTGTAGTGGGAGTAACAGAAAAGAAATGCAGTGTGCGCGTGTGGAAGAGACAGCAATATATCACCACTACACTCCTACTCTTTAATTTTAATAATTAATATTTTCCTCATGTTACAAGCTTCTTTAATACTTTTTTGAAAGCAAGATTGAGGTGATGAACAAACAAACTCTTCAGCTTTACATATTACTATAGATTTAGCCTATTCACATTAAATTATTCCACTATGGACCTGTTATACATTTAGGCTATCAAACTGACACTCCATGTATTGATAATAAGGATACAGCACAACATAATAAAAATATGAGGTTGTCAAATTGTACTCGAATATGAATCATATTCGATTTCACATCAAAAAGATTATAGACCTTGTCAACAGTGAGCGGCAGTGTGGTGGGTGGCGCGGAGAGCGGCGGCTCGGCAGGCGGCGGCGGCGCGGGGGGCTTGTTGTTAGCAGGGGGCGTTTGGCCGGCGGGCTTGTTGTTGGCGGGGGGCGAGGGGCCAGGCGGCTTGTTGGCGGGGGGCGAGGGGCCAGGCGGCTTGTTGGCGGGGGGCGTAGGCGCGGAGGGCTTGTTGGCGCTGGGTTGTGCGGCGGGTGCGGGAGGCGTGGGACCGGCAGGTGCGGGGGGCGCGGGGTCAGCGCCCACGTTCTGCTCCTCGCTGTGTGCGCGAGAACGACCTCCACTCGATAGACGTACGCTTGATCTGCAAACAATACAGCGTTCGTAACAATTTCTACAAGGAGTTAGTATAATATTCGATGCAATTTTGCTTACATACATATTAACATTTTACAAGACCAAAAAATTTCAATTCAGTCTTATGACGAAAAAGCATTCAATTCTATTATCTCTCCTATCCCGTGCCATCAATTCGAATATAAAAGAGTAGTAAATATATATATTGGAATTCCTAATTCACCAAACTGGAACACAATATTTTTGGGATAAGAAGTAGCTTATGTGCTAATTCAAGTTGTCAGCTATACATACACCAAATATCAACAAAATCGGTTGAGCCGTTTTTGCGTGAAAGTGTAACAAACATCTATACTTACCAACTTTCACCTTTAAATCATAAGTAAGGATTAATTAGTTATATTTGCATTAATACAGGAGCGTTACCGACATTAGGAATAAGAAAATATCTACGTTTTTCCAGTACCTACGCGAATGTATGACAGTGCTCCCGTTATATTATAAACTTTAAGGGTGTAGTATACCTGTCGTCAGGATGGATATAGTAGGGTATAGTAGGGTGTAGTATACCTGTCGTCAGGATGGAAATAGTAGGTATAGTAGGGTGTAGTAGGATATAGTAGGGTGTAGTAGGATATAGTAGGGTGTAGTAGGATATAGTAGGGTGTAGTAGGATATAGTAGGGTGTAGTAGGATATAGTAGGGTGTAGTAGGTATAGTAGGGTGTAGTAGGTATAGTAGGGTGTAGCAGGGCAGTACCATACCTATCATCTGCATGAAACGCTCGCTGCGCGTGCGGCGACTCGGCGGCGGCGATGTTGAGGTTGCGCGGGATGGAGCGGCCGGTGTCGCGGCGCGCGTCGCCGGCGCGGTGGAACGAGCGCCGCACGTCGCACTGCAGCGAGCGCTCGCCGCGGCAGAACGACAGCGCGCCCGGAGCGTCTCCACCGGCGTCCACCGCCGAGATGCGGGGGATCGTGCGGTGTCTGCAACACGACATCGTCTCACACTCCATGTATGCTTTTCCTTTATCCTTTTACTGGTAGTCTCTCATATGTAAGAGGCCGCCTGGGTAGGTACAAAAAGCACGCGAGTTGAATGCAGAGCTTAAGAATGCGGTAGTGCGACGGCCTAATTATTAATGTGTATATCGATAAATTTTAATATTGTTTTAAGTTTATTACTTGACACTAGGTAATCATAATTAAAAAAAAAAACAACTTAGTAACATACATACAATAAGTAATTATTTTACACACCAAAACCAAATAACACGTATTATTAATTCACTCCGCTATTTCTTGTGCTTGGCGATGAATAACAAATCTTTAATTTGTAGCATAGCTTAATGGACGATCAAGCATAAATAATTACTTATTAAAAACAACAAAAATAACTAGGTCTATATTGACAAGCGTACGATAACTCGAACAGCACAGCACTAAACTGCAGGCAGGCCAGGGGACTCTTCATCTCAGGCTCCGACTGCATTCAACTCGCGCACAAACTTTACCACCGCAATATCTATTTCTCCCGTCAGACACCTCTGCTATATTCCGTTTGGTAAAACAATTTTCTATCATCCAATATATCTACATCCTACTGCAGGAGTTACCCCGCATTGAAAGCTGGATCCGGCCCTGGTTGTTGACGTGAGTACTCACAGCGAGGCGTGCAGGTTATTGGCGTTGTTGTAGAAGCCGGGCACGTTGTGCGGGCGCTCGTGGTCGGGCTCGCGCTGCAGCACGGACAGCAGGCCGCGGTTACTGATGGCGCCCAGGGAACCGGTCAGCCGGATCGCACTCGGGAAACCCATCACTGGAAACATACGCATTCATACTTAGAGTATTTATAATATAGAGGGAGCGAAAAACGTAGATATTTTCTTGGTCGTTATGTTGGTAACGCTCCTATAATAGTGAAAATTGAAATAATAATTTGACAACAAATACCTATAATTTTCTATGATAACCGAAAATATATTTACCTAACATCCTTTTAAAACGAGATTGGATGGAATTAAAAGTCCTAAACTGTTTATTTTCATTTTGTCTTTTCCATGAAATTCGTACATGTTGGACAACCTGTCAAATTTCAGCCAATAGGAAAGCAGAAAAATGTGGCCCAGCACCAACATTTTTATCTACGTTTTTGAAGTATCAGCGCTCCCTCTATATATTAAATACTCTAAGAGTTTATATAATCAAAATACTCTGTTATTTATACTTTGAGACACCAAAATTACCTATGCAGTTAAAAGTTAAAAACCGAGTTGAAAATTGTAACAATTAACAGGTATATAGAAATATCTGTATCTGTATCAGCCCATTAACGTCCCACTGTAGGGCACGGGCCTACTCTACAATCGAGAATACGATTGAGAGTGGTTAGGCCATATAGTCCACCACGCTGGCCTAGTGCGGGTTGGCGGACTTACATACCATGGAAATTCTTATGAATGAAATATAATATTATTTAAATACATTATTTGTTGTTATAAATACATATTTGTTAAAATTTCTTTCTTGCTATCACGGTTTATTAAATAAGCCTGGTGACAGACAAAGAGACAGCGGAGGCTTAGTAATAGGGTCCCGTTTTTACCTTTTAGGTACGGAACCCCAAAAATAACTTACTGTTAGGTGCAAGTGGATGGTGTGGCAATGGATTAGATTCTCGAGACTCCGGAGCGAGCACTGGTTGCAACAACGGTGCGTTGTAACAATTCTGAGAGTTTGCCATCTGCAACAAACACACCAAGAGATGTTAAATAGTGTTTTTAATACCAATTAATACAAAACAACAACTTAAAAGAAGCATGAACTAAATCATACGCCAAATGATTTTAAATTCCCAATAAATAACAAAAGGTTTTTCCACTCTTTTTTAAATATCTTAAATTGTTCCTAAGGTAAAACTGACTGGTAAGGTAAGACTTGTGTTAGGCATCTCATATGTGAGAGGCCGCCTAGGTAGATACCACCGCAATGTCTATTTCTACCGCCACACAGCAATGTTAATGTACTGTTGTGTTTCAGTTTGAAGGATATTGTAGCCAGAGTAACTACTGGACATATTGAGACACACATACAAAGCAAGGTGTTGTTTGGTTTTGCTACTATTCATGAGTAGTCGGAACGCTCACCATCAGGCAAACTCTCTCAATCTTTCTCAATTGCAATGAATGGCAAAGTCTCGCCATTCATTGCAATTAAAAAAAAACAAATGAATAAACAAACATTGAATTTGTATAACCCCCGGCACGATTCTTGAGCGCTCGGCGACAGAGTGGGGATTGCTTTGCGCATCGTGAACTTAAGGACAAAATAAATGTATACCGATTTATTATTATTAATTTATTCTTAGTTACTTATATATTATTATTATTTTATTTTATGGGATGAAAGGAATATTTTATTAGAATTATGAATATATTAAGAGATATATTATGTCTTTTACTTTTTTTCATAGTATGAAATAAATTCATTACACATATTACGAACATATTTTGTAACGTATAATAAACTATTTGAATTTTACACTTACCAAAAAAAAATAATGTATTTATAGAAAAGTGAAATGGCTAATTAAAATGCAAGCAAGTATAATTTAGTCGTAGTAAAGCACGTGCAGCAAACGCAATGAATGAATTAGGCATAACAACAATATGGCGTTGCGTAGTGAACCAATCACAGGCCGATGCGATAATGCCCCCGCCCGCTTACTTCATCATACCACTAAAGAGACCCAAAAACGACATCTGCGCATGTAACGGTCAGCGCTCAAGATCCGTGCCGGTAGATATACCGATCGGTAAGTAATAATATCAATAGACTCATAGCATCGCCAAATGACAATATAAATCACACATAATTACCTCTACCTGCGTAAAAACATAATACCCGACATTAAATAGGCATAATTGACCATGCTGTTACTGTAGTAATTACACAGCAGATTAACCTGCGCAAAACACCAGCTATAATTTAAATAAATTGTTGTATAATTAAATCTTAACAACCATCAACTATTTGTCAGTAGATTTCCGCACCGATTACGATCTGTATTACACTACCTTGTTGAATTCCGAACAATTTAATTTAATTCTGACACGTTTTTAATTCAACTAACTGGATTACTTAAAATTATTATTTTAAATTTTTCTCATAATATTGATAGATTTTGTAATAGCATGATAATTAGTACTCTAAGGAACCGGTTACCGTCCATGCTATATACCATAAGCAACCATGACGACAGTGTAAATAAATAAATAGACTAAATACTGGGTGTATTTAGTCTATTTACAGTCACATACTTAATCCTGACTCCACACTAAGATCGAGTCTTGTGTATCAGAAACTACGAGAGTCTTTTCGATCTCACAAACATCCAGACCCGACACAAATACCTGTGGTTCACACAAATATTTGTTACGGTGCGGGAATCGAGCCCGCGGCCTCTCATTTTGCAACCGGCGTCTGACCAATTGCGCCACGTAGGCTGTCAGTCATTCCACATCATGTAATAGGGCCGATTACCATTTACCATATCAACAGATCCCTTCGGGACTGGGACACAGTGAAATGAAATGAAATGAAATGAAAATAATTAAGAAGAGAATCCATTAAGATGTTCTACATCATTTACATTCAGTCATTTTTTCATCTACCACTCGGTTCGGAAACCACTAAAGAAAACGGGCAAGAAACTCTAGTGTTGCTCTTTTCAAAACCCGTTTACACAGTCCTTGTTTGTCTTACAAACACACAAAATAAAATGTACCTGTTGAACGGGGCGCGGTAAGTTCGCGTAACCATGGCCGGTACACTGCATGGTTTCGTCTGGCCTCGTGAGATTGTCCACTGTGGCGGGATAAGTGCGGTGGTACGTCGGCTCGTTGGACATCCTGCAAACATCAAATACAACCTTATCACCAACAAATACAATACTTTTTTCATTATACGTCGCAACAATCAACGGATACATGCTTTTTTGTTACAGTAACTATGTTGCTGATTTCCGTTGGAGGTCTAAAAAACGTCAGCTTTACGTTAAACCGGAAAATGGTAATTTTAATACTTTTGCTGTTAATGTATTCAACATGCATATAAGACTGCTTGAGAATTAATCAATTCTCATTCGAAAGGAAATTGTTGCAGATTTTTTTATAAATTTTATGTACCTACAACAATCTACATCACTATTATACAGAAACATAACTATGTGCTCACGCGTTAGTTTTTTTTCTTTTATTTTATTTATTCTATCATCTTTATCCTAAGCCACAATTCTCTCCATTGAAGGTTCATGAATCCAGCGATTTAACAATTCACCTGTCATCATTCTTGTTCTACCTTCATTGGCTTTGTAACCATTCCGTAGTACCTACAACGACGCCACCGAGGCAGTCACCTGTATAATATATTAGATAAAAATATGAACCTCATAGGATCCTGACGACATTGCGCCACGGCTTCGTCGTATGGTGGTGGCGCTTCGCCCCGCGGCAGATAGTTACCCTGGGGCTTCCATGCCCCCACAGCAGTCTCGCAAGTGCTGCCCATGTATCCCATACTGCCGCTAATGTACCTACAACAACAAAAGTTAATGACAAAAACATGACAAAAAAGTAATTATTTCACAGCCATAAGTATTTACAACATTGTTACGATCATTACATAGGTAATTTAAAATAAGTAGTGGACTTTTGTAACAATTTATTTCTTATTCCATAATGATAATGCCCAAGGTTTGTGTAAAACGAACGAAGATAGCTAGTACTTATAATTAAAAATCAATCTACATCCAACGACCTTAACAACACAATAAATATACAGTGTCGCAACTCGCAAGTCAACCACCGTTCAAACATTACTTATTAATACATTTGCATTTATATTTGGTCTGGAAGACATTAAGGCAGCATAGTTAGTGTTCTACGCGACACAATAAGAGGCCGTGCGCTTACTTCACCAATTCACCATGTTACATTGTGTGATTTTACCACGCGCAATCACCGCGAGAACAATGTAAATATGCAATAGTTGTTCTCAAGGCCGTTAACAGAACCAATTGTCTGATTTAGGAAATTTATTCATAATGATATTAATGGCACAGGATGGCAGTTATTGCAGGATATTGTTGTGTTGCTTCACTATTATACTTAATGATTCCTTCCTGTTTATCGATCAGATAATAAGTGCAGAAACTTATTGGAGCTACCAGAGCAATATAAAGTCCGCCAACCCGCACTAGGCTAGCGTGCTGGACTATAATATGGCCCAACTACTCACAATCGTACTCTCGATTGTAGAAGAGGCCCGTGCCCTGCAGTGGGACATATTAAAAAGACGCGCCGCGGCTTTTTAGCTCAATGATATGATACATAATAATTATATATTATACGCACATCATATTAGATTGTTAGTATGTATTGTATATTTATCTCATACACATAGACGAATCCCCTTAAACTACGGAGTATGTATAATATGCTACACAATTTTAGGACATATCAGGCAACAACATTCTTTATAATTACGACCCCAATGAACATTTTGGTCGCCACCTAGCTGGGGATATATCGTGGCGGAATTCTTACGCACCCTAACCATGTCGCGAATATTGATTACGATTTGGTGATGGCTATAGTTTTTATTTACATAGTTGATGTCCCAGAAACTAATAAATATAAGAGTTATGGAGATTGTCACATCCACACACTCGCCACTGCAGCTCCTGTAAGCCAGGATCGACAATGGCACGCAGTTTAAGGACACCAAACACTGAAGCACCCATTGACTAATAATGTACTATGCCTATCACCTTGAATCTCTAGTAATATTTTATAAGTAAACAGAATACCTGTTAATTACAACCAAAACTGTGCTTGCTAAGTTTGGTCTGTTGTATCCTCTCCAGGCCTTGTGGGATCTGACACGTTATATTTATTCACACTTTTTTTTATGTTTTAATTGTTTATTTTACATTTTTAATAGTGTTACCAAACATATTACCCATGTAAATAACGACAAAACTAACCCAATGCTGGTCAAGCTCCTCTGATCATCGGCATGCGGCGGCCGGCGCCGCTTCTGCCGTCGCACGCGATACACCACCAGCGCGACAGTCAGCAGCACCACCGCGGCCGCTCCACCTGCCGCCACACGGAAGTTAGCTTCCGCAGTCTCCGCCGGCTTCACCACGTCATCCAAACATATGAACTCGCAACATGTGTTTCCGACGCGGAAGGAACGGCAGTCCTGTCGGCAATACAATATATTTTAATTATGTTTTTTTTGGTCATATATGTAGTCAAACAGACAGGGCGTCAGATGGTAAGCAGTCGATACAATGGCTTTTTATTACTGGTGTACCAACTAAATATGGGTCGTTCGCGATTGAACGGGTCAAATAAACCGGCTCGCAAGAACCACGCGATCGATTCGATCTTTACGTACAATAAAATTCGTTCATTCGATCGATCACGATTGGAGAATTGCGTCGGTTCAAGCGAACCGAGAACTGAGAGCCGAGAGCCGAGAGCCGAGAGCCGAGAACCATAACCCGCGAACAACGGTTCGCGAGCCGGAAGTGCGCCTGACCCGAGTCGAGCCGAAACAAGCCAAAAAAACGTTCGGATATCATCGGTTTTAGAGACGAATACAGACACTAAATAGTTCGACTGTAAATGACAAGGTTAATATATACTTTGATTGGTAGACTTTAAAGTTTGTTTTACGTTACAATTTTATGGTTTTGACTTTTTGAGTGAGTTGAAGTTAGTTACGTCTTGATTTATGATTACTTGCGACTAAATATTGTCATTAAGTAATAACACGTATTTGTTCGTATTTCGTAATCAGTATCTCGTTGTCCTAAGATTTTGTCTATTACGTTTGTTGTAAAATTGTTTTTCGCGTGTTTCAGTTGTAAAAGTGTCATTTTTGTGTAAATTTAAAAGGTAATGTAAGGTAATATGAACTTTAAAATGTGTTTACATACCTATAATTCTACTAAGGGCCTATTCATTTATATCAAAGAATTGAACGGAACCAATCGTTTGATGGATCGAGTCATTTGAACCGGTTCATTTTAAAGATGGATCAGTATTGATCCGGGTCCTAAAAATTGAACGAATTGCACATTGCTAGTACCAACAATTAAATTGCAACTGGTGGTATGTTGAGGGCCATTTAGATAGAGCATTAGCAAATAACCCAAACATTTATTATCTGTAAGTAATTGACCTAATAAAACCTGCCTGTCTAATAATTTATTTATCCATTAATTTCAGGTGACATGTAATTGATATGATTTACAGGGTTCCTGGAATTGTCTGTGACACCAAAACAACAAAAGCTCATCTGATGAGGCTCTAAAGTTTGGTGTATGATAGAAGCACATGTGTTGTACAGATAAATAGGTGTGTGCTGCAGACTGTAGTTGATATGTTAAATAATATGTTTAATGACAACACTTGTAGAGGTTCACAGAGCAATTAAATGTCATTATAATTATTCATTTACATTGTGTGGTATAATGCAAATTTAATTAATATATATTCTTAGTTCCATGTGGTATGAAAACACAACTCAATAAATAATTTCTGTTATTTTCAGATTTGAACAATTCAGGCATGTAGTTTTAATACTGATCAATTGTTTGTTATTATTTTGTGAAAAATTTTACCTTGTATAAGTAAATAGAACTCACCTGAGGTGGGGAACACAATACTGCCTTACACACCTTCGGTAGTCCGTTATCACAAATACAAAGCGTGCAAGTATCGGGCCCCGGCACGTAGTGCAGCCCGTGAGAGATTACCCTGCCTCGCAAGTCCGTGCACTCTCCCTGCGCCGCGACGCCTGCAACGACAACACAATACACAATCATTCAGCCTACTAGACTCGTGCATATACCATATTTCACTAAGTAATTCTCAAAACTCACTAGAAAAATGTAAAGTCCACAAACACAACACAGTCTTGCCGAACATTATAGTCGTTTCCACTAAAGAAACTCAAAAGGAAAACATTAGACTCGTTTTTTACCCATAGCGAACTTTGGTCCTATTTTATAATCGATATTCGTGGTGGATAGCAGTTCGCGGGCTGTATAGCGCCTTTTTGATCATGCGTCTTGGCCGTCTCCGGTGGCTGAACTCGCTCTCGCACCACCGCACATTCTCCGTTCTCGCATAATTCAATTTTATCAAATGTCAAACCAGTATGTAAAGGGTACGTTCCACTTAGCAATCACGACGCGCTCAATAGTCAAAACACTCATTTTTTTTATTTATTCTTTATTGTACACAAACAAAGAACATGAACATAACAATATACTCATTGTGTGATAGTTGTGTTCGAGACTAAAAAGTAATTATGAAATAATTAATAACGTCTTGATTCATGGCATACGTACGCTCACGCCAAATTCATGATCAAAGAAAAGTCCTGTTGGGTCATTAAATTTTTCATCAGGAATTTTTTCGGAACAAATTAAAAGAAAATTCCATTTGAAATTCGAAACTTGTAATTTCACTTATAAACGCGGTAAATCGACACAGTGAAAAATATAAATAAACTGTGTGTGTGTGTATTAAATATTATTGAAATTGACATATTTTTATATTTTATTAAGTTTATCCTAAACTCTTTAGATCTTTTGTTTTTCTCTTTAACTCGGCCTTTCTTCTTGACTTTGCGATCGTTGCTCTCACAATCACAAATAAGTGGCATCGAACGGAAAAAAATCTGGTCATAATTGTGGGCATTGTGATCGTCAAGTGGAGTGCATGGAAAATGTACTCTGTACCTATGTAAAAGTAACGAATGTTAAGGTTATAAATGATATTTTCCAAAAATATGTTATCAAATTCTAATTTTGTTACTATAGGACTCATTATAATCATATATTTTATGTATATTTTTATTAAATTAACAATATCCAGTTTCACGAACATTCAGCCCCAAAAATCATTACGCGATCTAATATTTGACATCGCAACACTGATTTACGTCATTTCATTATGACAATCCACATGACAAATGACAATCATAATCTGTCAAAAAAACGAACTCAATCTGTTTTTTCTAGTTTTTGTAACATTATAATTTAACCTTTGATTTTAACATATTATGATATAAAACGTTTGTAATTCAGATTATCAGTAATGCTGTTGTAAAGTGTTGCGAACATGGCTGGTTTTGGGGAATATTCATCCTTTAATAGACCATTTGGCTTGGATCCGAACCGTGAACCCAGCGATTTGTATGACACTCGTTATCAACAGATTTACGGGTATCATACTCCAGTTACTGAAGAGTTTCAGGGACCTCCCCTAGTAATGGATGATATTCCAGATGAAGGTATACACATTAATTTTGAGCCCTACCAACAGCGTCCTTGCCCACCCCTCTTGTCAACCAAGCTTGAATTTTATAAAATTATATCAAATAAGCTTCAGTGAATATTATAAAATGTTTTACAGTCTACTGTTGTTTCCAATTATTCACCCATGTTTCCCAAATTATATACAATTGATTTTCAGGTTATAAAAAATGCAGTTGTATTTTAAAAGCGTGGAAGAAATAAATGAACTAGCTTTTTTAAGATGTGCTTTTGTGATTACTATTGATTATACAATGACTAAGCTACCATGTTATTAATTTGATTTTCTTGTATCCAATTGTAATACTATTAAGATATTACCAGCCATGAAATGATGCATTTTGCTATTTTTTCTAATTCAATAACAACATTTTGTATTGTGATGCAGAAAACTCAAGGGTCCTTTAACTTTATTAATTTAAATAGCAAATTTGCAGCATTGAATTATAATAAATAATAAAATATACATAAACTCATGGAAAAAGTTATGAGGTATGCAATTCTAATAGATTGCAGTTTTTATGTTCAATAAGCTTTTTATATATTTTTCAGAGAATAGTGGCTATGTAACAACTGCTATCAGTGTAGCAAGTCTCATAACAGAAAATCTCCTAAGCCACCCGTTCATTGTACTGCGCAGACAATGTCAGGTATAAAAATAAAATAAATGTAGTGAATTATGTTATTTTTAAGTAAAATGCTTGATATTTCTTACATATCAAACTAAATGTGTGATAGATGTACATATATACTCAAACATAATATGTGTGTGCTGCAATTAATGTTAGGAATAGGAACCTTACACAAAACCTTTTCCCATATTTAGTTCTTCTATTAAACTTCAGCTGATAATTTTTCCTTGTGACTAGAATTCTTTTAAAATAGTCAGTGTTTCAATATTTTTTTTGTAACATCAACAATTTCCACACATGTATTAAAATTATATAAAATCTTACATATTTTGTAATGAACAAATGTGTTTTTTTTATACAGACAGTACACTGAAAACACCAAAATTCTAAAACTAATTTATTAATTTTGGAATTAATTGCTCAGGTGCACAATAGTTTGAAGAACTACCACATAGTTCCTTACACTCTACTGCCCGTAGTGGTAAGACTTCATAGAAGGCAAGATGTCACAACACTTTGGAAAGGTATTGGCTCCACATGCATAGTACGAGGACTCAATTTGGCAGTGGAAGATGTTGTTGCTAAAGGGACAGGTTGGCCTAAGTAAGATATTTTAATCTAATAACAATATAATTCTTTATCATAAATACATATTTTTTATTAATTTGCACATTAATAGTAAGAAATGAAGAACAACCAAAATGTTCATTATATTTTTCTATTTACAGAGAAATTGGAAAGTGTGGTTCAGTGCTACAATTCCTTCAACACATAACTTTAAAATGGTAAATATTTTCATAGGTTGCTATGCATATTTTTTGTACTATGAAGCAAAATTGAAAGCATTTTCTATGCAATCTGTATTATGAATATTTTTTTTGTGTACTTTGCTAACATAAGCTCTATAACATGATTGTTTATGCATTTTTTAGTGTAAGTCTGGCAGTAATTACACCATTTTATTCAGCAAGCTTAGTAGAGACAGTGCAAAGTGATATTGCCAGTGACAAACCAGCATTATTTGATGTGTTCCGTGAAGGATTTGTACGCATATTAGAATGGGGTACCCCCAGCAGAGGACGAATGCTGCCAATATGGGCTATTGTGTTTCCCACTGTGGCTTTGGGGATGTCCAAATACCTGGCGCAGTGAGTAAAATTCAATATCATATAATATGTACATTATTATTCAGTTTCAAATAATTAAATAATATACTTCTCATCAGAAAAAACGAAACACCTTACAAGTTTATTGTTTGTAAGATTATTAGAAAAAGTGTATAACTAGGAATACAAGTCAAATGTCATTTAATAGTGAATAATGTGAGGTTTTCAAATACTAATCTTCATGTTCTAAATTCCAATTGAATTTATACACTATTTCTGATAATCCTCACAAAACATAAAATTTCAAGTTGTTTCCATTTTTTTAATGAGATGCATATATCATCTGAAATTGACCAAATTGATTGAATTGGTAAAAATCAAACCTGATATGTGTAACATCTCATTATGGCATTTCTCTTGTCTTTATCTTTTTATTGTGATTTAATCTAACACATAAATCAGTATTACAGACTTTTTCAAGGACTATTTGACTAAAACATGTTAATACACTTTCTTGTTACATAATTATATAGTACTTACAAACATTTACTTTCAGCATTACTCTTAAAAATATCGCAACAAGAATACTCCGTTTCCAGCAGAGACACAGGCATGAATTGAGTGATGTCTACAGCTCAAGTTCCAGCTACAGCAAGAACTCACAAAACCCATTAATTGAAGATATCAACTTGAAGGCAAACATATTTTCTTTTATTACCATGGAGATATTGTTCTACCCAGTGGAGACTATTATTCATAGGCTACATATACAGGTAATTCTGTTATGTTGCATCATAATACTGATTATATATAAAGGCTGACTAGTAACAAACCCTAAAAAATACAGTGATGCCCATGCACCAATAGCTACGACTACAAGTATGATAAACATTTATTATAAACATTATGCAACATTTTACTGCAGTCAAGTACCTTCCAATGGTTTGCTAAGAAATATTATCAAGTAGATTTATATGCAGCTGATGACATCTTATGGCTAATTTGGTAAAGATATAATTGTTATTGTAAAATTTGTCATAACAATGATTTTTAATCAAGCTTTGGGTACTTTACTGTTGTTAATTCTTGTGTATAACAAATGTAAATGTTTCATTTGTCTACATAATTGAACTTCAGCGACACTACATAGTTGGTATTTTAGATATCAAAGTAAACTTATTAGTGATATTAAATAATGTATTTCTGTTTTAGGGCACTAGGACAATAATAGACAACCTAGACACTGGGACATCAGTAACTCCGATACTAACAGGATATGAAGGATTTATGGATTGCTACAATACTACAATAGCACGGGAAGGAATAGGAGGCTTGTACAAAGGCTTTGGAGCTCTTGTACTACAGCTTGCAGCCCACTTAGCTATCATTAAGCTTACTACATTGGTAGTCACAGAAGTATCAAATCTTTTGAAACCTGCTAAATCTCCAACAACTTCAGATGACTCAGTTCACTCACAACAAAAATATTTATTCAACTAGTCGAGATAATTAACTATAATCATTATTATTGCTTTTGTTATATTTTTTGCATTATAAAGAATCTGAGATGAAGTGCACCTGATATGTTCTTAAGGTGTGATCTTTTACTCCATAATTCATTTGATATACTGACAAAAATATATCTTAACTCTGCAGCAATTTATGCATGTTAATTCCTTTATAAGTAAACAATTATTTATAATGACTTAAGCTTACTGATCAAGTCCTCAAATATGCTGAAAACAATTTTGAATAGCAAAGATTTCTCAAGTAATAATAATGAGTAATTTAGAAATTTAATATTTTTTATTATTGTTTTGGCAAATTAAACAACTGAAATACTGATGTTAGTTCTCAAAGTGTTTGATTTTGTTACTTTTTGTAATGTTATGGATAGCTGTTAAGTAAAGTGGCAAAGCTTTGTTAGTAATATGCAGACAGAAATGTTGAAATCATATTTGTTTTAAATAAAAATCATTTTTAGATAATAATTTGACTTTATTTATTTGTATCTACTAATATTACACAATAATGAATTAAGAATTATTAATGAGAAAGAACAAACCGTCCTTTAAGTAGCCGCCTCATGATTATTCTGCGACCGTTCGGCG
Organism: Hyles euphorbiae; assembly: GCA_023078785.2. Lineage (NCBI taxonomy): Eukaryota > Metazoa > Arthropoda > Insecta > Lepidoptera > Sphingidae > Hyles > Hyles euphorbiae. The sequence goes on from CM041049.1 coordinate 4,918,792, forward strand.
TCGACATTCTTGTTTGCCAGCCATGGCGACGGACCCTTTTTACTTCGTTGGGTCTTGGAAAATAACATCGCACCTTCGATCTGATTGAAGTAAATGATATTGCCTCTGGCTGCACTAACCCAGTACCGGTAGGTGTAGCTGCTGAGATCGCATGTAAAGTATTCCTCAGAAGCCTAAAACAATTCAGATGAGAATTTAAAATAATGTTTACAGGTTATAAATGTTCGAACTCCGTTAAATACTAACTTCAAGGGTTGCAAAATATTTGCCATTACTCCCGACATGATTGCAAATGTATGATACTGAGAAATCACAGAAGAATTATTTAATTCAGTTCACAAAATGTATCTGTTTTGCACAGCTGTTTTGTAATCTTTAATCTCCTATCAAAATTGACAGTTGACAGGTACGATACGAGGGCATGCTACGATGCTAAAATACGGTATTTTTTATCTTATTGGATCCGGAACATAATTTTCTGAAAATACGGTCTATGTCATTGTATTTATCGAGAATGTCATGACTTTAACTAATACGTCACTATTGAAAATAGACTCAGAGCCTGAGAAATTGACCGAAATAATATGGCGGACCAAAATAACAAGGGCGCTAAAAGATTATTTTCTTTATTTGTGATACTTTGCGAGTCAAAAACTAATTAAAACAGTGATATTTGTTATGAGTGAGGTTCATTACTTCTCCATAATAATATATGGCAGTAAGTTTATTTGATTTAATGGATTTGTGATTATCATGTATTATTTTTCTTTTAGCTATCATAAGAACTTGCATAAATGAAATTATCCTATTATTTCCAGAATCAAAATGTCCTCGATAAGAGTAAATTTTGAGATCGGTCACGAAGCTTCGTTGAAATCAAAGAAAACACCTGAAGGATTCACTCATGACTGGGAAGTGTTTGTGCGCGGCCAGGAAGGCGCTAACATCAGTCATTTTGTAGAAAAAGTAGTATTTCTTCTTCACGAAACGTTTCCAAAGCCTAGGAGAGGTAAGTCGATAAAATTGCAAACATTTGAAATTATAAAACATTGCTTAAAAGTAAAGTTTGTCTTCATCAATATAATGAATGTTTTGACTCTTAGCTATGACTGTTTATATAGAAAAAGCAACATATAATTAATTATGAATCATAACCACATTGTTTAAGCAGTATTATTTGCATTTACAGTTGTGAAAGAACCACCATTTTCCATTAAGGAGTCGGGCTATGCTGGATTTATTTTTCCAATAGAAATATATTTGAAAAATAAAGATGAACCTAAGAAGATCAAGTTTAACTATGACTTTACCCTACAACAAAGTGGATTCCTAAAAGACCGTTATATTTTTGAAAATCCAAATGAAGATTTTAGAAAAAAACTACTGAAAGGAGGTGGTATTCCTATCGCTAATAATTCGTACTATACCAACCCTGATCAAGAAAGCAGAAGTAGGGATTCATTCACAGAAGAAAAACAACTTGTTAACATACCTAAATTATCCTCAGAAAGTAAGAAACAAAAGGTTAAAGAGCACAAAGAGGAAGTACCAATAAGGACAAGCAACTTTGAAAGATTGTTTGGGCCACCGATTCAGAAGCCACCTAAAGTATCTCCTGACCCTAAGAAAAGTGAAAAAAATGTATCTGCTAAATCTGATAAGAAAGAAAAGGATAGATCAAATTCAGAAAAAAAGTCTAAACATGAACATAAAGAGGCTAAAGCAGAAAAACTCAAAATCAAGGAAGAAAAGGATAAAATGCGGTCAGATAAAATGAAGACTCAAATGAAAGAACAAGAGAAATCAAAGGAAAAAGCAAATAAACGACCTAATGAAAGACCACCATCACCAGAAACATCTAAGAAGCGTTGTATAAGTCCCATAAGAAGAATTCCAAGCCCTGCTCCACGATCCAGTAGTTCATCCAGTAACAAGGAAGAATATAAGATTGCTAAGCATAACTCTGAAATGCCAGAGCCAAAGAAACCGAAAATAGAAGAAAAACCTATAGAAATTAAATCAGACAAAGACGTAAAGGAGAAAAAGAAAAAAGAAAAAAAGAGTCACGACAGAGATAAAGAAAGAAAAGAAAAGAAGGAACACAAAAAAGATAATCACAAATTAAAAGAATCACCAAAGGAAATAATTAAAGAAGTACCTAAAGAGATGCCTAAAGTTAAAGAACTTTCAAAAGAACCTATTAAAGAATCACCTATAATGAAAGAAAAACTACCAAAAGTAGAAAAGCCTATTAATAAATTTTCAATTGAAAACTTAAGAAAAACACCTCCTCCAGATATTGAAGAGCGTTCAGAAAACCTAAAACACAAAGAGAGAGGTGAATCGGAGAAAAAACACAAACATAAGAAAAAGGATAAAAAGCGTGATGAATCAAGAGAAAAACACAAAGAATCAAATAAAGAAAAGAAACACAAATATGAAAAAGTAAGGGAGCTGCCTATTGAGAAACCTGAAGTTATAGAACGAAGAGAGACTCCTATTCCCAAGGAAAGATGCATACCAGAACCAGCTTCTCCAATATCTATTGACACTGCATCTCAGTGCAGCTCTAAAAGTGGTCTCACTAAACCGTCACACATTGGAAATGATGCTATCAACAGCAGTCACTCAGATTCGGAAAGTTCAGTGATAGCTGAAGAGGAAGATCCCAAAGTAAAGATAGAAAATCCTTCTCCTGAGCCAGTAAAACATGAGCCGTCCCCGGAACCTGTACCAGATCCAGACCCTGAACCTGAAGTGGAACCTGAACCACAGCCTGTAGTTGAACCACAGCCACAAACAAAGGAGAAATCTAAGAAACACAAAGATAAATCAAAACGTGAGGAAAAGAGACGAAAAAGAAAAATATTTGAAGAGGAAGAACCTGACAATAGAAAAACCTCAAACACTGCAGAGTCAGGACCCTCCTATAATGGTATTGAAAGAGGTGAAAGTAGTGGATCTACTATGTTCACAGAAACTAAAGTCCAAGATAATGGTGTTTCAAGCAGCTTGGGTGAAGATGCTGAACCTGGTGACCTCTCTCCTGATTATATGGTTAGGCTAAGAGAGTTGCAGCAGCGTATAATGAAAATCAAAAACAATGAAGATCTGGAAAGGGTGGTAAATTTAATAGTAGAAACAGGTCGTTTTGAAGTGACAACCCAAACATTTGACTTTGATTTGTGTCTATTAGACCGTTCAACAGTGCAGCAGCTTATACAGCTAGTAGGATGTTAAGTATCATTTATTTTGTCTTGAAATGAAGTGAATTTATGTAAATAGTGCCTCAAGTGACAGTGTGATTGGTGTGTTGTACAGTTGATTGTTATAAATCTCAATTTTAAACTGGGAGCATAAGTGTTAAGTGTCACTCGCCCTTGAGGAGAGGAGTGCTAGGATATGTCGGCTAATGGTGTCTGTTTGCAACTGACATGACCCTATAATGTAACTTTTTGTGCAATACTGTATAGGTTTGTAAAGTTATAAGACTGTTGAAAGATTGTTATAACATAATGTATATTTTGTACATTATTATATATTGATTAATTTTAATGTAAGTTAATGAACTTGAGAGTTTTTGCTAAACCTCTGGTGTCCTGCGGACTGTGAGAGGCTATGTTAATAGGTGTAATAATAATTTGGTATAATATCAAGTTTAACTTTGGAATTTAGGAAAACTATGGACCTTAGCATATGTACACTTCATAATATAACAGAATTTTTAAATGTTATGTTCTTTTTAATTAGGACATGTTTGCAATAAAAATCAGTATCGTAACATCGCATATTTTTAATTTAAGTTATTAAAACGTAAACATCACCATTTTATTTACGCATTTTGTTGAGCATCATCAAGATGCATTTATATTAGGTATATGTATAAGTCTCCACTTTAACCTTGCAGTTATGGAAATCTGAATCTATCCTGATGATCATGCTAATTTTAATTATTGTAAACAAGTCATATTCAGCAAATTGCGCACCAGCACAATGTATTTCGAAACATCAAAACATATTATTTAAAGAAATGTAATTGAAATCCCTGTTTTATGGCTCATTTTTGCTTATTTTTGATGCATTATATTTGTTACGTAACTTATTTTTTATTTATCTAGTATTTTAGAAATACACATAATAAATAAAGAGTGTATACTTACATCTAATGTCTCCTTATTTTACTTATATTTCCAAATAATATTAGTATTGCACCCCTAATTGCACATTTATACTCTACTGATAATTGGAATTAGTCATTTGGGAATATTACACTTAGATATTTATCATGTATTCATTATAAGAGGTCACATAATAAGCAAGGTAAAAAAATGAAAACAAGAATTTGATAGTGGGAATGTTTATTATAATGAATAACAAAGTAGGTAAATGAAATAAAAAGTTTGGTATTGCACCAAATGTATAACCAAAAGCGCAAGCAGAACTCTGTATTGCGTCTGGCGAAAAATTAATATGAAACGAGAATTATATGATTGGTGAATGAACGTGAACTTTATGGAAAATGTGTGGTAATGAAAATATTTATTTTTACACGTCGTAAACGGCCTGTAAGCTATTACATCCTTCAGTAAGTTCCCCACAAATTAGGCTTATCCATTACGATGTTCCTAATTTACGATACTTTTGCCATTGCCCTTAAGACTCTTTGACGTGTCAGGTCTGAACGGAAGACGATACAAATCTTTTATCGAAACCGATGACCGTTACTTGCTGTTCCTTTAACGCAGAGTAAACCTGGATTACACGATAAACTGCTCATCTCTTTTTGCCATTCTTATGCACAGTTTGCCGCCATTTCGTATAGAACTCTCCTATTTCTTCCACCGATATACCGGCCGCTTGTGCCGCTCCAGTGACACTGAACTCCTTGTACTGCTCATCCTCGCTGCCCGGCTCACTGCCAACTAGCAAAATAAGGAAAGGAGTCGACTTTGTATGGAATGAACTATCGGAATCACCGTTACCACCCATGGCATGTTTTTCATCAGCAAGAAAATGATTACAAAATTCCAGAATCTGTATAAAATTGTGCACATGTGGTGGAGCTTTCCGAGGATACTTCAAAAGTGGCAGCGGTCTCGCCTGACCTGGACGTTGAGCCCTCAAGAACCGGGATCCACTCCTTAACTGCACTTCTAGCCAGCGGATCGCCTCACGAGCTGTTATATGCTCTCTCTTTAAATTGTCCAATTCTTGCAATACTAAAAAAAATATAAATTATGAAATTAATGCCAGTAGTAGATTTATTAGGCACATCAGAACAAAATTAAATATGTATTAACAAACATATGTTGTGGTAAAGAGAACATAGTCTTTAGTACCGTCAATTGTTTAAAATATTTATATAATAGTAAGGAGTGGTATAAACGCACCAACGGTTGGTATAAGTAGTACGAAGTTTCGGGCTCGCACGAGTTGCTTCACTCGGCGCAGATGTTTATTGAGCGATGCTGTGTCGACCACCAAGAAAGCAGGCGTAGCTGATTGTCCGCTACGTTCTAATTCGCGCACTTGAGACGTCAGCCATAGCCGTCCAAGCTGCCTCAATAGCCCGCTCTCACTAGACTCCACCTAAATTAACAAAATATCATGAGTTTATAATCAACAATAATTATTGGACACATAACTTTCGATAATATAAAATACTTACATGTTGTTTCTTCGAATTGTGCCAATCTCTGCTTCGCTTGTGGCTAAGTTTAGTAGTCAACTTCGGTAATGACGTTTTTTTGAAGTAGAAAACTTTCAGAGACTTGTTGAATCTGATTCTAGGAACTATTTTAGCTATTTGATTGCCAAAGTCAATAAAATTCAGTATTCTTATAATGTTTTCATCATAAACTGTCAATTTGTATTTATCCAAGATTTGCCACTCAGCAGCATCTTTATCAAATTTACAGATGTTGGTGCCACGCAAATTTATATCTTCAGGTAAAGGTATTGTTTTGTATTCCAGTTTTAATTTACGGACAACACTTTTTGCATATGCTAATATTTGGCTTTCTTCTTTTGTTGCATCAAGTCCTTTCATGTTGAAATGGAATGTAAAAATGTTATGCAAGTCAACCACACATTGAAAAAGTGATTCGCCACTTTCACCACAAGAAAGGATTAAATCTTTTTCTAGCAAAACCCAATCCTGAAGTAACTTTATACTGGCTAGAAAATTATCACCCTGTAGAAATTTTTGTAAATTTGAAACATTGAGTTCAATAGTATTTCCATTGATGTTTGTGTTGTCAGAAGAATTATGCTTATTAACCTCTGCAGCTACATCTCCATTAACTTTAATAACTGGTTTACTATGGCCACTGCTAGTATTAGATGTTTCATCAACCACATCCTCAAAATGATTATCAGTATCCGATTCATCACTATGATCATCTTCAGAATGGTAAGTGGAATCAGATAAATCTTCTTCATCTGAGCATGATTCATTAGATTCAAGATCACTACTCTCAGAGTCACCATCACTCAAGTCAGAACTCCCTGATGATGCAATACGCCTCCTACGACGTCTTTTAGATGATCTTTTGTAATTGCCCTTTGGATCACCATTAGGCTGTATTGTTGTGTTTTGTTTATTGTGACTTTCAACTCTTGTTTGTTTTACTGCACAATCATCCAGTGTTTCTTTTCCATTATAAATAACATCATCCTTCACTTTTTCCAATTCTAATTCTTCTTCATTTTCATTATTCATACTGTTTGATTCAATTGGGGGTATTGCAGAATATTTGCTGTGTTTGGAAGCTGGATTTGTAAGCCCAATATTTTGTAATTGCTTTAAAAGCTTTTGCAAAAGTTGAGACAGTAATGCTAAAGTAAAAGCTTTGCAAGCAAAAGCTTTAGCTTCATCTGTTTCAATCATTTTTGCATTAGTAAATAAACATATTTGGACAATCTTATGGATAATATTAGAGTTTAAATATGATGGATTATTGTTTTCTTCTTCAATAGCTTGAATATATTCTGTATAATTTTTATTTATATCTGGCAGTGACGTATTATTAAAACCCATACACAGTTTAAATTCATGAGCAAGCATATTACATTTCTGGGAGATATTTGTGTCATCTTTCCCAAAGTACCAAATTTCAATAAGTGATAGAAAATTTACTATTGCATTCTGCACATGTTCAGCCTGAGATAATGTTTCAGATGTATTACAAGTTTCTTCCAGTTGTGCATTTTTTTCAAAGATTTTAGTCAAATTACCCAAAGCTCCCTCAAATGGAGAAGTACAGTTCAAACATTGTATGTAATAACACACAGAGTCTAAATTATAATTTTTATCCATGTATAAGTTGCCAAGTTGGTTGTGTGGCATCCCTGATGTCAGATCAAGGTGTGCAGCCAGCAAGTAGTACCTTGCTGCGATAGATGGATCAACTGCTTGGAAAATTTCTACTTGATACCTACTGAGGTCACCCAAATATATTAGACATGAATGTATGGCCATCCTTCCAAATTGTAACATGTCCTCGGTTGGAGGTTTCACATCCTGCCCTTCCTCCTCATCTTGTATGGGCTTGTAATCTAGTTCTTTAAGAGATATATTTAATTCTGACTGTATCCTCTCTATGAGAGAATTGAAATGCCCAACTCCACATTCTATGTGTGAATATAGGAAACTATCACTGTCACTAACCGATTCCCTCAATTTTTTTGCTGCTGAAACAGTTTCATAATAAACTTTACGCCATAGCAGTTCCAAAGATTTCTTGCCATAGTTCAAAGGATCCAGAAACAGCAATTTTTCACAATAGTCTCGTAGTTTTTGTCGTTGAACTTCAATGTTAATTGAGAATAGCTCCGCAACTGAATGTTTTGCGGTCGTCAACTCGCTAACGCGCCTCGCTACATCGGTCACATAGCTAAAACATGAACAAAATATGTTTACTAAACAGACGACAAACGTCGATTTTACCTTCGACATAATGCTACCATTTATTGTATATATAAATGCTTCCACATATTATAGACACGACACTACAGGGTACTTACCGATAAAGTTTTTTGGCACGTTCATTGCGCTCCACAATTTTAGCCTCCAAAATTTCGTTACATCCGTTCTTCATTTTCAAGTCATTTTACGAACTTGTCAAGATGTTGATAGTAAAAATATTGTAGAGTCACACGAATAAGATGGATTATGCAAGGAAATCATGTCGTTAACAACATTTTTCACATTGATAAACCTATTTTCAGAAATCTACGCATATGAGACATACTGACATAAGCCGATGAGTAGACGTCAGACGGTGACATATCAATTCTTATTGGCCCCGTTCCACTAAGCGCCCTAGGCGCGGCGCGGCGCGCTATTCTCTAAAGGGCTCTGAAAACGATCAGAATGTTTGTCAAATACGTGTTTGTCAAATTAATCGATGGTATGCGGCTTTGTTTAACTCGTTTGTCAAACGATCTACGTTTTTGTCTTGTTTGATGAAAATCTGGATTGACGGCGTATTTGACAAACATGCTTGAACGTGAACGACAATGTTTGTCAAGTATTACATGCATATATTTGAACATAGACTTTGCTACATATTTGAACCCTGTTTTTTCATGGACGTAGTATAACGTCCATGTGTTTTTTTTAGCATGTGCCACACATACTTTGCAAGCAAATTCGCTCACAGTTTTCATTCAGACAACAAACATGATGGACTTGTTGTAGGTCTCTCATATGTGAAAGGCCATCTGGATAGGTATACCACACTATACCACTGGAATGACTATTTCTCCCGTGAAACAACAATGCCGAAATGCACTGTTGTGTTTCGGATTGAAGAACATTGTAACCAGAGTAACTACTGGACATATTGAGACTTATAATACTTATAACATCTTATGTCTCAGGATGGCGAGCGCAGTGGAATGTTGCTACTGTTTATGAGCGTTCATATCGCTTAACATCAGGCAAACGGCTTGCTCGTCTCGCCATTCATTTCAATAAACAAAAACCACACAAAAACTGCGATTTTGTGGGCGCAGTATTCTTGTACCATTTATTATTTAAGTGTATCGTCAAGTGGAAAAACTGTTATTCGTCTGTGGTGATGATTTGACAGAAATGACAAACAGAATTTGTGACAGAATTGAGAAAACAGAGCTTGGAAAAATATGTTTTTTTTTTGGCGTTTGACGGTTGTTGGAAGCACACGCGATTTCGGGGTTCTCAAATTGTCTGGTTATTTTTATTTAATAAAATATTGAGATTTCATTTGTAGTTATGTAAATATTCATCTCTGTAGAGTGTAGATATAGAAAATAAAAAATTTAGTTGTTTTATTTATTTCCTTTAATTTCATAACATAGTTATATCATTTAGTATTTAGTTTAGGAGTATTTTTTAGTATATTTTTTATATTTTAGTAATATGAATGAGCCACCGGATCCTCCTGACCCGGTTCCTCCGGATTCTCAGTCTATCTGTTTTTCAGACTGTTTGTCTGATCTTAATTCTGGTTTTTCGCAACCAGGAGACAATCGTAAACGTCCGTGTCCTGGTGATTCATCTTCTATTCCATCCAAAACTGCTGTGGGCCCTTCTGCGTCCATACAAAATATTTTTACAAATCCAGAATTTTTAAATAAAAAAACAGTTTACAACGCTGAGGATTCTGGGCCCTTTTTGGTCCATGTTACCAAATCTGAAGCAGATGCTTCCAATAGTTCAGTTATAAAGAGCTTAAAATTTGCTCAATTATTATTTAAAAACCGAGTAGAAGGTATTTGCAATGGTGGTGTCAAAGCCCTCGGACGCAATCGTATGGCGGTTACATTTACATCGGCCGATAAAGCAAATTCCTTTTTGGAGCATCCCCTTCTTACTATAAATAAATTAACGGCGCTAATCCCGACTTTTCATGTCACTAGGATGGGAACCATTCGCAACATCCCCATTGACTGGACAATGGAGGAGGTTGTGTCTGGTATAAGTGTTTCGAATGGTAATATAAAGGTTATAAAAGCAAGGCGGTTGAACCGAAAAACCATAACCGACGGCTCACCTGTGTGGTTTCCGACACAGTCAGTCGTGTTAACCTTTCAGGGACAGCATCTGCCTGAGAAGATTTATTGTTACTCTATGTCCATTCCAGTCGAAATTTACAACTTACCAACAATTCAATGTAATAGCTGCTGTAGATTTGGACATGTTAAAGCTCAGTGTCGATCCCAACCACGTTGTTATAAATGTGCGCAACCGCACTTAGGCGAGTCCTGTTCAATCCCTGAGGAAGAGTCAGTTTGTTTGTTTTGTTCGGCTTCGCACTTTGCGATAAATAAAAACTGTCCGGAACATTCTCGGCAGAAATCCATAAAAGTTGTCATGTCTCAGGATAACATTTCTTATACTGAAGCCTCACAAAGATTTCCTAAGGTTAAGCGATCCTATTTGTCCGTTGCTAAATCCTCGCCAGCTCAGTTCGCTCATGCCCCTCTCCCAAGAGGGTTTCAACAAAATTCGCAGATCCAAAGTTACAAAAAAACAATTTTATGTAATCGTCCTTCCCGTCCTACTCTTGGCAAGTCATATGACAAATTTGCTCACAACTCTATAATTCGTACTCCGGTATCTTCTTTGCCTAATGGTTCTGTTTTGTCAGATTCTAATATTATGTCTTCACAGGATAATCTACTTTCTTTGCTTATTTCTACCCTAGTTAACATTATTAATAACTTTGGTGATGCCATACCGAACAATGTCATTGAAATGATTAATCAGTCGCTCTCATCAATCAACAAAATTCCGTCCCCTAACCCTTCTCCAATGGAATTGTAAGTCTATTCGTCCGAAAAAACATGAACTTACTCATCTTATAAATAACTTTCAACCATTATTCTTGGCCATCTCGGAGACTTGGCTGAGGCCGGGCTCGATTTTTCGTGTGTCTGGTTTCTCTTGTCTTCGGGATGATCGAGACGATGGTAGGGGAGGAGCTGCCCTTCTTGTTCGGAGGGATATTCCTTTCTCTCAAATTCCTATTCCCCCGCACTCCCCTCTTTTCAATATTGTTGCTTTGAAAGCAATGAATACCATCATTGTTTCCATATATATTCCTCACCCTTCGATTCCTTTAATATCGGAGTTAAATCGGATTTTCTCTTCATTTTCTGGTTCAGTGATTATTTTGGGTGATTTCAATTGTCATCACTCTATGTGGGGCTCAAATTCATGTGATTCTTTTTCTCCTCATCTAGTTGAAATGTTTGATTCCTGCAATCTTTGTATTTTAAATGATGGTTCACCAACACGTAGAACATCCCCTCTTCAGAATATAAGTGCATTAGATTTATCTCTTTGCTCCCCAAATTTAGCATCTCTTCTAGTGTGGAAAGTTTTGCCTTATTCATATGGTAGTGATCATTTTCCAATTGTTATTACGAATTCTGAATCTTCCTTCCCCATGGAACAGCCTACTCCTTTATTAAAATATAAAATAAATAAGGCAGATTGGGACAAATTTGCTGATGAGTTAGATAAAAAGTTAGCTTCTCTTGTTATTCTATCTGACTCCTCTCTTCTTTCTTGTTATGATAATTTTGTGGAAGCTCTTATGGCAGCTGCTGATATGGCGATTCCTATTAAAAAACCTTCTAAGAATAATCTTCCCTCCCCCCATTGGTGGGATTCTGAATGTACTGAAAGTGTTAAAAGACGCAAGGAGGCAGAAAGGAGGTTTTCTATGGATCTTAGTCTTGAGGCCTATTTAGAGTTCAAAAAAATTACAGCAATTACCAAGCGTCTTTTTCAAAAAAAGAAAAGGCAAGGCTGGATGAATTTTTGTGAGAGTCTTTCTCCTCGTACTCCATCCTGTCAAGTATGGAGAAAGATAAGGGCTTTTAGAGGCTCTACCAATAATTATGATGCAATTCATGTTGATCCATCTGAGTGGTTGGATGGTTTCACTGACAAACTGACCCCACCTTTTGTTCCTTCAGAGTGTTCATTTCCATCTTCGGAACAATCTGTGTCTTCTGGTTTCATGGACGACAGTTTTTCTTTTTCGGAACTGGAATGTGCTCTAAATAATCTACGAGACTCTACTCCAGGGTTGGATGGGATTCCATATTCTTTTATATGCAAATCTTCAAAATTTTCCAAATTGTTTTTTCTTCGTCTTATCAATAAAATATTTGAAACTGGTAGTATTCCAAATTCATGGAAAACTCAATTAATAATTCCAATTTTAAAACCAGGGAAGGATCCACATGACCCATCTTCATATCGACCGATTGCTTTGTCCTCTTGTTTGGCTAAAATTACTGAACACCTAGTTAAAAATCGTCTGGAATGGATTGTTGAGCATAATAATATTCTTCCTAAGTCCCAGGTTGGCTTCCGTAAGTCTATGGGAACTATGGATAGTCTAAGTATTCTTACTACTTATGTGCGGTTGGCTCTTACTAGAGGAGACCATGTTATTGGTGTTTTTCTTGACATAGAAGCTGCATATGATAATGTACAGCTATCATTACTAAAGCAAAAACTGCATCGGTTAAGTATCCCTGTTAGAATCATTAATTTCATATGTAATCTTTTTATGGACCGTTGTATATCTGTGCGATATAGAGGGAATCTTCAGCCGAGTCGTAAGATTTGGAAGGGACTACCTCAAGGATCAGTGCTAAGTCCATTATTGTACAATTTATATACTTATGATTTAGACAATTCTGTTAACTGTTTCTGTTCTATTCTACAATATGCTGACGATGTAGTTTTATTTGCTTCTAGTGATTCATTTTCTAATGCTTCCAATCGCCTGAATTCTGCTCTTTTCTATATGAACGATTGGCTCTTGTCCCATGGGTTATCATTATCAATATCTAAATGTAAGACCCTTGTGTTTTCTAGAAAGCGTTCTATTCCAAACATCCAAATTTCACTGAATAATAATTTTATTCCGGTTCAAAATTATGTTAAATTTTTGGGGGTTATTCTTGATTCAAAGTTATCTGGTATTCATCATTTAAATTATATTTCTGAAAAAAGCGAAAAAAATTTAAATATTCTTCGTTCCCTATCAGGTGTTTGGTGGGGATCGCATCCATATTGTCAAAAGTTACTTTACAATGCTATTATACGCAGTCACTTTGATTACGGGGCTTTCGTTCTGGAGCCCTGTAGTAAATTGGCTTTAGTTAAATTGGACAAAATTCAGTCTAAATGTTTGAGGGTGATTTCTGGGGCTATGCGTTCTTCCCCTCTTAATGCTCTTCAGGTGGAATGTTTAGAGGCTCCTCTATTCCTTCGTAGGCAGTTTCTTGCTGATAGGTTCTTTTCTAAAGTTATACAATTGTCATCGCATAACCTCATTCCTTTACTACAGAATTTATCCCGTGTTGTCCCTATCAGTCAATATTGGTTAAATAAAACAAAACCTTGTCTGTTGAAAAGCTATCTCAATTTCGTCAGTTCAGGTCAACAAATTTGTCAACTGCCTGTTAGCCCAATCTTTAGTGTTCCATTTGAGGCACTTATATTCCAACCTAAAGTGATTTTAAACTTCGGGATTACAAAAAGCTCCCTTGGAGCTAATCAAACATTTATTAGTCTTGTAGAAGCCAATTGGACTGACTGGTTCCAGGTTTTCACAGATGCTTCCAAATTGGAGGGTACAAACAATTTAGGGGCAGCTGTATGGTTTCCAAAATTTCGCATAGCACTTAGATTTAAATGTTCATCAACATTGTCTGTGTTTTCTGGTGAAGCTGTTGCTTTGTTAGAGGCAATATGCTTCATTGAATCACACAGTATACCCAAAAGTATAATATTTTCAGATTCTTTAAGTTGTCTCCAGGACCTTCTAAAAAATCCTTTTCGGAGTAGAGATAATTTTTGCATTACCTTAAAAATACGGGAAATGTTAACTAAATGTGAGTATCGTGGCTTAAAAGTTGTATTGGCGTGGATTCCGTCTCATTGTGGTATAACTGGTAACGAGATGGCAGACAGTCAGGCTAAGGAGGCTGTCAGTCTGGGTCTTGAAACTGATCGGGACAGTTTTGGTCGTGACCTTGCTAATGAGGCGAAACCACGGATGTTGAGGCAATGGTACGACATTTGGGCTGAATCTTCCGTTTTTAAAGGGAATTATTATTATAATATACAGCGTTCCATTCCTGTTAAGCCATGGTTTTTTAAGTTTCGGGCATTTTCCAAGAAAGTCACTTCAATCGTCATTCGGTTGCGTCTGGGCCATGTTTGCTCTCCGGTTTTTTTGAATAAAATAAGAGTTCGGGATCACTCGTTGTGTGAGTGTGGTCTAGAAGAAGGCACTGTAGATCATATTTTTTTTAACTGCAGAAATCTCCACTCTTCTTTATATAAGTTTTTAAATTCTGATATCCCTAGACCAGTCAATATGTCTTTCCTTCTTACTCTCACCAATACTTCATTCATTCATACTCTTGTTAAATTTATTGAAGTAAATAATATTAAACTGTAATATTTTGTTGTAATTGTATTTAGTCCAATGGTTAGTTATTTTTTCTCTTTATGTGAATAATTTCGCTATGTTTTTAATTAAATGTATAGTTTTTTTTGTGTTGTTGTTTTAGTTTCATCAATGTTTTATTGTTTTCTCAATATTAATTAAGTTTATAATTTTTTGTTCCGTTTTTTATTTTCCCTATTTATACGCTTTTTATTTAATCTGTGCTTTCCAACACTTGACATTGGCAAAATTGTCGAGTCTGCGACAGAGCCATTAAAAACAAAAACTGAACTGAACTTGGAAAAATATTCCTAATTCTCTGATTAAATTTATAATAAATTGAAAACGGAAGAGCTAACTGATAATACGTTAACTTCAGTCATTCACATAACAGAAACCGATTCATATTTATAAATAAAATATAAATTATTCTGTAAGTAACCATAGGAATAATCAAGTTATATTTTGTTTATCAAAACTTTATACCTTTTTTATAATTCATATTGCATTGCATATAAATATTTACTCTTTTTGTTAGTGGATGTAAGGAATATTACGTTCTTTATCGTATTTTCAGTAATTGTGACCACAATGGAATCTCAGCCGTGCATATTTCTCGGCGTTAAAGTGAAACCAGGGCCAATCGAAAGATTTAAACTAGAAAACTTCGGGTTAGAAAACACTGTTGCTACTCTAAGAAATGAGGCTGAGAAAAAGACAAACCTGCCATCGTCATCTTTAGGTAATTTCTGATATAAAGCATAAATCAAAATATTTGCAATTATTTGTTTGATGCCTTCACCACGGACTTTGTTGCATAATACAACGTTTAATATTCCAATCGGATATTGTTAATATTGCATAATGTTATTTGTGGCTAGGTACAATAACCTGCCCTTAGAACAAAGTTGAACAGTGGATTGTATTGCTTGTACTATTATTTTTTTAATACTTTGAATATATCATTAATCATCTGATGGTCTTTCTTTAAAGTAAATATTATAATAATGAAATTACAAACAAATTGAATATAGTTTAGATGAAATCAAGTTGTAACTACCTTGTGAATATTATTGAGTTAGTATGATGATGTTTACCTTATCAGAGTTAATACACCATGGAAAATTCCTGAAAGACAATACCACCCTATTGGATAGTGGTGTGAAGAGTGGTGAGATGGTGCATGTAGTTAAGAAGAAGATCCAGGCACCTCCCGCACCACCACCATCATACACTGATGCGGAGTTACAGCAGCTGAATAATTCATTACGGTCTTTGGGCTGCACCCCTAATGCACCTGGTTGGACGCGAGCCATGCAGGTAATTTTATGTACAAATTATTATGGTATTTTGTGACAGGCAGTTACTGACCAAACTATAAATTGATATGACTCCTTTTTGTTTCCAATATTAAGACTGTTGATGGAGTTTGACATGAAAATAAAATTGATAAACACTATTGTTATCCCTATAACTTAGAGCTAAACCTGATATAAATAATATTATTACATTACATTACTGTATATACCAATAAAGATATAACACACTGCCCAAAACTTTTGTGTTAAATGTTATTGCATATGTTTTGTGTTTCTGTCATAAATAAAAATTGTTAAATAGAGTTTTCTTTTTTAATTTTCAGCTTCTAAATGATGACTCTGTTATGGCTGAAATAATTGAGCAGGCGCCTTCACTGGGTGAAGATTGTGTTGCTTTATCAATCCTTCACGAAGTTGAGTTGCTTGCGGCACTCGGTGCCAACATACAGACAATGCGACGAGGCGCCGACGCGCACCCAGAGCTGCCTGCTGCCCTCAGGCATCTCACAAGGCTTGTCAGATCTCGCACCAATGCAAGCACTTCTAATGACAATGGTAATTTATTGTAAATGTGAGAAGGTGTTGCAGTAGGTGGTTATGGGTTGACACAGTATAGTGACAACAAAGAAAACTTTATGTGGAAACTTGTGTACCTAAGATTTCCTTGTAATAATTTAAAAGATATTGAAGTTCCTCCACCATTTTTATAAATCGGGAAATAAAGACATCCTCTTAAATTTCACAGTTGGCTCTATTCTAGCAATATGGCAGATTTGGATTTGGGATCTACATAGAAATTGATAGGTATCAGCTAATATACTAAATTATGTTACCATGGTAGTCTAACCTTATTGAACATTATTTCTAGTTCCCACATCGGGATTCGCATATTCTTTGGAGGCTCTATCTGAAGATGAAGATGCTGAAGAGGAGGACAATGACGAGAGCGAGAGGAACCCCATCACGCAGGAACAACTCGCGGCAGCTTTACAAGTATGTTTTTTTATATATTTTTTTATTGTTTTCAGTGGAGAGACGAGCATGCCATTCTCTCTCTTGATATGATACAGTAAGTAATACGATCGCAAATGTTCAGTAGAAACCAAACGATATAAATTCCGCTGCACTCGCCATCCTTAGACAGTAATAGGGAATATGCATGCTTTTTTTATTGTTTTGATCGATTTTTATGTTATTACATCACTGGGAAAAAATATAAGAAAGTATTTGAAAATATGGACCATAAAAGTACAAAAAAATTGTCAAAGCTGCTATCAGTTTCGAAGCATTTAAACGCCATTTTGGCGCAAACTCTGTGACGTCAGCGTAAACGATATCAACAACGTAGTGTTTGGATTAAGTTTCTTTCATAAATTGCTACAGAACTGTATTTTTATATTATAAAGAAAACACAAAATAACGCATAAAGAAACGTATAACACTGGTGTTAGTCGGGAGATATAGCCGTGTGTGTGTGTGTGTGTTTGTGTGTAGATAGCCTCCGTGGCGCAGTTGGTGAGACGCCGCCTGTGAAATGAGAGGCTGGAGGTGCGATCCCCGCACCGAGACAAATGTTTGTGAGGCACAAAAGTATTTGTCTCGGGTCTGAGTGTTTGTGAGACCGAAAAGTCTCTAGTAATTCCCAATACCCACGGTTCAATGCTTAATTGATCTTAAAGTGGGGTCAGGATGTATGTGACTGTTGGGCATTCATTTAAAAACTATGGATAAGCCGTTCAGTACATCGGGTACGTCAAAAAGATGCTTGTGAAAATCGCGCCATCTGTTAGATTTTTACGTCAATGGCAGCCATGAAATCGTTTTTCAATAATGCTTAAATAAATATTATATTGACTTAAAGTAATATAATTTTTACTTAGCCGTGATCAGAAATCTTATCTTTTTCATGTGAACTTACGGTCATCATTATTGGACCCACGCACCATACAACTAGGCATTTGTCAACGACTTACAGACCAGTGCGTTGTGACGTCACAACCGCTGCACTGGTGCTGCGGAACACTTTACGTGCTCTTCGCCCTATCTATAAGTATATTTTACGTCAATGCTGTTGGGTGTATTTATTTTTGATTGTGTGTGTGTGTGTGTGTGTGTGTCAGGCGGCGACGGAGGCGGTGTCGGTGCCTGGTCGCGGCGGCGGCGCGCGCGGCAGCCACGACAGCCTGCTGCGCCTGCTGCAGGCGGCCGGCGAGTCCAGCCGCGCCACGCATTCCGCCGCCGACTCTGCCACGCCCACCGCCGGAGGTACCGCACCACAGTTCAACTTTACTATATTAACGCCCGAATACTGGAACGCCATTCAAATAATAAGTTGCTCTTAACAGCGCACGACCCACTTAGCCAGTACATTTAAGCGGGATTAACGTAGTTCAGCGCAACTTATATTTAAGTTGCGTTCCAATATTCGGGCGTAAGGCGCATGATGGGGGTTTGGAGGTGGTGAAGAGGGAGGGGGGAGGTGTCCCATCTCCCCTGGTACCACTCCCATGAAACGCCTTTTCATATATATATAACGTTGTAATCAGGGACCCAAACCCTACCACCTGTGATCACTTTCACCACTCATTTCGTGCCTTAACACGTTAACTGCCAATAAAATGAGTATACTTTTCAATGTTGTTCGATGATTAATAATTCTTGATGGAGAGTCAGAAATTATTCCGCATTAATAAAATAATGGATTAAGAGTGTATTTTAACTAATTAATAAAAAAAACAATTGATGAAAATTTAAAAGAAGATTTTATTTTTCGTTGGATTGATAGGAAATTTAGGCATCGCACAACATTGACCGCGTTGGCAGTTAACGTGTTAATATTCGTTAGTCCAGCCCGCATCACTCTTGCCCACTTTATTACCACTCTATGGCTTAATGGTGCATCAACACCACAGTCACCTTTTTTGGAGCAACATTGTGCAAAAACGTTATCGATTTTTGATTGACTCACGTAAGCCAACTTAAAGTAACCCGGTTTTTTTTTAAATTGCAATGCATGAGGAGTCGAGCATGGCGTTCGCCTGATGGTAAGCGAGACGACTGCTCATTAACAGTAGTAAACCCAAACAGCACCTTGAATTACAAAGCAATGCTTGGCGTTCCACTGCGCTCGCCATCCTGAGTAAAAGATGTTGATTCTGAATATGTCCAATAGATTAGGGTCTACCATCAGGTTTTGCTATAGCCACACACGCATAACGTCTAAGAACGTGACATATTAAATATTATGTGTTGCCGCGATTAACGTGCATGTTTTTTAATTATTTAGTGATATGCGTCTTTTATACATTTTGACGGACGCGTGCATAATTAATATTGATAATAGAATTTAAATTGTGTGTTTTAAAAACAAAGTTTGAATCGTAGTTTTAATGGTAACATAACTTCGAACCAGGCCTTTCTTAATTAACAAACAATCAATAACTAAAACTAACGCCAAAGTAACTTTCACACTTTTAATTTATTTATTGTGGCATCCAATATCATTTCCATTATAAAAAACATTTCAATGAGCTTGGTTTAGTCCATATTGCACTTTAAGTTATTTACATTTGAAATAAAACGGGGCGGAGCCGTGACTACATATAAAAGTTCTAATATCTTATAATAATTAAACTATATCCGCGATAAAATCTATAAATAATAGTTTTATTACAAAATATAACATTCGCGTAAATCTAAGTTTGTTTAATTGTATCGGTTGTATAATTTTCCAGGTGCAAGTCGGTCAGTGATCACCCCGGAGATGTTCAGCGAGGCTATATCGGAGGCTATGAACAGAGCCGGCTCGGCCAGAAGCAGCACCGGAACCCCCATGGACCAAAGCACTGCTGGTAAATTACACTTAGCTATTTTTTTCCTAATACAGATAATAAATGCCTCAGTGGCGCAATTGTACTATAGTTATAACGCCGCGCTGAGAAGGTCCCTGGTTCAAATCCCGGGTTGGGCAAATAGATTATTGCGTAAAATGCCATGTTAAATTTTAACCGCATTACTGCTTCAAGTTAGTTAAATGTTATGTTCCCTAAATGATAACTCGAAATATATTTTATGTTTTAGCTTCATCTTCACAGAGCCCAGTCGCGCGTGATGAAGATTTCTCGACACAGTTGTCTCACATGCATGAAATGGGGCTTCTAGACGATGCGCTCAATGTCCGAGCTTTGCTGATATGTTCGGGTAATTTTTTCGTAAATTTTGAATTGGCGATAGTAAGAATCGATTAAAAAAATGCATTTGGTTTTTGCAGGTGATGTGAATGCAGCAATTAATTTAGTTTTCAGCGGAGCCATTGGAGATGATTAGAAGATACTTTCAATATGCATACTGTCACAATTGTTGAATAAAATGTGGAATGTATTTGCCAGTTTTTCACTTGATCAAGTAATAAACTGATAAGGATTGAAATGAAAAACGACTATGTGTTATGTTAACATTTTTTATTACTAATACTTTTTAATTTTTATAATATCGCATGAACATATGCCAGGATGAGTTATCTATAAGGGCAAGAGGGAATAATAAATACTGATTGTGTAAAACACCTAAGAGCTTCCATGTTAAACAAGTGAAGCTAATATAAAGCGTGTAATAAACAGAAGAGGCAGGACAGTTAAATTCTTAGATTATTAAAAAAACTTGAGCCTCCATATGCCAATGTTTAAGTAAAATGATATAAGTAGAAAAGTGTTAGAAAGGTACAATTGAATCTAAAATTACATAAAGTAGTAAAAAATAGTGAATTGACGAAATATTTCATGTGGTCTTGAAATGCTCAGTGCCAAGCACTGGGAAAGCTCTAATCTACCATATAGAGCACTTAACTATAAGTAGGTATGTAATGTGCATTAACACCTATTATAAGTATCTGAAAATATATGTCTAAGCACAAGTAACATTGAATCTGTACTCTACACTGTTAATCATTTTGCGTTTTCAACAACTCCCAAAAATGCATTTAATGTTTCATTTTATAGTTCATGTGACGTTTCGTAAATTTTCTGTACGTGCTATTGTCACCCTTCGCGCGACATTGCTCTCGCTTTTGCATGCGACGGAAATACCAGCTGGCGTTATTGAGGCTTGTTTCACCAAACATCTCCTGCTCAAGCTTTTTTCTTGCTTCCGTACGTAAAGCTGCTCGTTTATCATACCAGTTGTACTCCTTGTTCTTATTAACTTTTTCTTGAATCTTTTCAGCGTTTTTAAAATATTTATCTCGCTTTACCTTGTGTTCATTGCCCTCCAAAATTGTGAACTTGTCCATTTCAGATGGTTGCTCAATCAGAATAATATGTTCGGAATCCTGGGCTATGGTATTTATGTTGTTTTTTAATGAAGCATGCTCATTTTCTTGTGATGAAGTCATAGAAATATCATCATAATCTTTCATATAACCGCCTTTCATTTCCCACTGTTCATACTTATTTTTCCTCTTTTGTTTCTTATGAATTTTTTGACGGTCATTTTTCTTCCTTTCGCGTTTATTTTTTGGTCCAATATATCTGTCATCTTTTACAAATTTAAAATCACTTGAGGTTATTTCCAAAGTATCAAATCCTTCCCCTTTCCTATTTTTACTGATGGTTCGATCCCTAAAAACTTTGGTATGTAATTTGTTTTCCTCAGTGTCCTGTTCTTTCTTGACTTGCGACTGCTCCGTTTTTAGCGAATCAGCATAACTAATTTTTTTGTCTGTTAATAATTTATTTACGTCTTCATCAATGTCTTCAATTGCGACCAGTAAAAATTGTGAATCATCTATCTTACTGGGTTTAGTTTCAGTGGGAGTATGAGGAGAATTTGTTGGTACTTTAGAACTTTCAATTTTAGGTACGGTTTGTTCTTCATGAACTGTATTTAATTGACTTTGCAACCCTTTTTTCATTTTTTTCATTGCCTGATTTTCATTGTTAATCCTTTTAGTCACTTCATCATCTAACCAACTTTTGTTCTGCTGATATACATTCTTTAAATGGTCTAAGTCATTTAAAAAATCTTTTTCATATTGCTGTTGTATCAAATGGCTCTCTAAGATATTGCCTGCATTGTTATCAACACACTTCGTAATTTTATCTGTAATTTTGTTATTAAGTGACTCTTCATATACTTTTCGACATTTTTGTGGCTTCTGGATCAACTTGTCTGTACCTGTTTTACGTTGCAATTGTGCATTATTTATCAGTGTCAATTCTTTGAGCTTACTACGTAGGTATGCATTCTCTTCTTGGAGTTTGTATAAGTTGGATAATATCTTATTGACAGAAGGAGCAGTATGCATTGAGCAATCGTTTCTGGCGCCCCACATGTGTCCTATTGCTACACCAGCAGCTGTAATCACACTTCCCAGCATTATAATGTTTAGGACAGTACTTAGTCTCTTATTTCTCCTATGAACATAGGTTTTGTTTTTTACATTATTTTCTGTTAAAAAGTCATCCTCATCCCTTATAGATTCATGTTGTTCAATATTATTGGTTGGGAGTGGTGTGACCGAAATATAATGTGGTGTGTGTTGTTCTGTTGGACGGCTCTCCTCAAGATATTTTTCTAAACTAATTTCACAGGGAGATGATGACTCTGGTTCACTATCACTGATAATAGATATTCCATCAGTATCTTCATCTTTCTCTGCATTTGTGTCTAACGCATCCCTGTAGAAAAATCATACATGATTGATTTTATTTCTAAATCTTTATTATAAGTATTAGTTATAAGTTATAAATATGAGCAAAATGAAACAATTATTTATATTGACCATCCAAAATGAAAGTTTAAGTTGATTAACAGAATTATGAATATTGTAATGTAAGTTGAAAGCATTGACCAAAGTTGATGGAGTGGATAAAACCAAAGTAATTTAGTTGAGATATTGCGCAAAAATTCAGTTCCATGGTCACCTTGAAGGTAATGCCAAATTGGCTTCAAAGACGCTTTATGTGCTCAACACATTGAGGTGATATTTCACACCTTTCTTCTGGTGGGGTCAGGTAGAATTCCAACCAGGACGCCCATCGTTGATTAATAAATAATAATAGATGAGAAATAAATAATAAATAAATGATGATTAGTAGTTCATGCAATGAATACAAGAGAGCATAAAAATACACTTGTCCTTATTTCATACAACTCTACTTATAATATTACACAACATGATTATATATTATTATGCTGATTGATGCCTTTCATGATAATGCCATAATTTATCATAAGGCCAATATGCCAACCAACAGAATACCTACATGATTATGCACGTTATCATAACTGATAATGGACCACCTTGAAATAAAATGATGCAAATATCATATTTATACTCTTAAATATATTAATCCATACATGTAATAAACCTATATGATAATAATAGATATGGATGCCAGTACATGGAATTAATATGAAAAAAACGATTACAGGGGGAAGTTATTAATGGTATTTTTTTTTAAATTGACTACAAAATATAGCTTTGAAATGTGTGAATTAATAATACATTATTTATGTATTTATAAATGTACGTATACAAATTTCGTTGTAGTATTGAATCAAATACAATAGGTCAAGGTCACTGATCCTTTCATCAGGGCTAATAATAATTTATACGAATTATTGCAAATTCTGTACCGTTCTTGGCTGGCTTGGTTCTCGGATAATTCTGGAGCTTCTTCAGCGTAGTTAGGCGAGTGTTCCAGCAGGGTCCAACTCTCGCCAGAATCGGAATCACTATGTTCGGCTACAGATCCGTCCATTTAAAATATCTACAAGACAAAGTTCTGTTTAGTTTTCTAGATGTATTGTGTCGAGAATATTTACGAAAAAAAAAGAATATTATTACGCACTACAATTTGCGCAGGAAATAATCTTACCTTAGAGTAAAAATAACAACTGAAAATTTAACTACACCGAAATGTAAGATGGAAATGTCCCGGTTACACAAAAATTTACGCACTCAAAAAATCAGCATGCGACATGTTTTATATTTTATTTTGTTTTCTATAAACATACGACAACGTCACAGTAGCGCTTATGTTTTGTTTTGAAATAAAACAGGAAGCTGACTAGTGACTTTAAATTGACGCAAGCAGTTCTCATCAACAAAACAAACGTCGATTGAATGAATGAATGAACGGTATGTATATTTTTATAAATTCTATCGCTAGATGGCTCTGTATGCCATTCGAGTTTTTTATTCATTAATTTGAACATTTTTTTACCTTATGTACTCATTGTCCGTTCTCATTTTGCGTTCACGAATGAAATTAAATGAATTTATTGTACTTTAATTAATGCAAATAAAATCATAAGCTTGCCTGTTTATGTAAAGGTTGAAATAGCATAAAAAATGGACAATGTCCGTCCGTACCAAGTAGCAAAAGGTAAATCCTTTTCTAAAAATTGAAAGCGTAATATTTCTTTGAGACATTTATTTCAATAAAAATACGTCTACTATCTATAACATTCTTTGATTATTTTCTTGAATTCAATAAACCAAAATATATAGGGTGGAAATAAAAACTTAATTTAATTTACGTATATCCGGATCATTAATAGCATATTGTTTGTCGCATGTAAATGATATAGTCATAGCATATCGAACGCCCTTCTTTACTCTCTCCACGTAATGAACATTTTCTTTGCCGCTTGTGAAAATGATCACGCGCCCTTTCCGAGGTTCTATAGTGCTGTTGACATAATTATCAGAAAATACAAATTTTCCGCCTTCGAAATCAATGCCATAGTCATTGAGATACAGCAATGTGGTAAAGTGAAACGATTTATAAGTATCCTGAAAACAAAGCAATCATAAGGGCATTGAAAAATAAATAATAATAAATTAGTAAGGAATTTAAAAAATAAAGTAAAAATTACTTTATCAACATGTGGATGCCAATATTCATCATGCACTGTAACAGGATCCTTGGCAGTTAATTCAGAGAAGAATGTGGGATGTGTCAAGTAAATCTTCTCAGGCTGTACTTTGAAGTATTTTGCAACAGCCTGCTTTATTTTTTGCTTTGCCATCTGCAATACAGAAAATCAGCAATGTATTCTTATACGAAATAACAGGGTATTTTATTATATGTAGGAAAAAAAACAATGTTTTTTTTTATAAATATTGTATTATTTACTAGCACTTACTTTGAAAGCTTTAAAGTGTAGATTGGTAAGCAATTCTTTGGCTTCTTTTTTATGATAAATATTGATAAAATGATTTCCATGGGAAAGAGCCCCACTATGAAGATCCAAAATTGAAGCTCCACCGTCTGAACCACCCAGCTGCAGTCCTGTTTTCACTAGATCTAGTAAAGCTTCGACATCAGCCTCTGGAACCACTTTATCAGTGACTATTCTTTTACATGCATGAGGCACACAACCTTTAAATTTAACCACTTCAGATATGTATTCATTTGAGCATTGTACTGATTGCTCTTTTCCTTCCGATACATCATCAGACCATGTTGCAAATGGGTGAGCACTATTAGTGTTTTTTGTATAGAAAAGCAGGACAATTAAAGAAGATATAATAACTATACGAGCCGTGACTTTTAATGTACGTTTGTCTCTAGCATACCTGAAAGCCAGAAATATTGAAAATTTAATAAATGGAAAAAAATATTGATTAATAATGGAAAATAAAACAAAAACTAAAAACATACATACATAAACTCAAGCTCGTATCGCTAAAGGGGTAGGCATGGATGCTATTACAATAAGAAACAATATGCCTTACTTAATCTCTCTGTATCAAAGATATGATAGTGAAAGACCCTATAGTTGAAACACATATTTAAAAGGATCACTTGAAGTAAATTTTCCTAGAAATTGAACCCAGAGTTTCTTGCTTTATCATTAATAGATTATTAACATCACTCCAGTAACTAAAAAATGTAAAACAAAACATATCAGCCAATACTTGACAAAAATTATTAAAAGTGTGGGTGTAGGAAAAGCCTCGAAAGGAAAGAACACCTGCTATTCAATTATTAAATATTACTTACAGTCCTTCGTTGCAACCATCTCCAACTTCTTTTGTGCCATTCTTTAATTGTTTTTTGATATTGTTTTTGTTACTATTACGACCTTTTCTATTCCTTATTTCAGACATTTTTCAAAAGTGTACCGAACGCTATGTTTGTATATACAGGTAAATAATCACTGTTACACAAAATAAATGGTTAATGATTATTATATATTATTTTAATCTAAATAGTTAAATATTAGACAACGGATACTGATAATTTTCTACTTTTATATTTATTTTTTCCTGAGTCCTGAGATTTTCGGCTTTCGGCAAAATTCAATCAAATTTCAATGAAATTCAATCACATCACAGACCACAGTCACAGACTAAAAAATGTCAGTGCAAATGAATGAATGATCATGCACCCTCGATTTTAAAGGTGACATTCGCGGTTATCCACTCAAACGTCCCGACCTCCAACTTTGACGTAAGCTGTCATTTTTATAGGAAAATACACTAGTAATGAAAAAGCGTCCTAAATTCAAAATATATTACAAAAAGCGTTATGAAAAAAATATATATAATGCTTGAATAAACTACCTTTAATCTTACATTGGCCAAAAATAAATTAGCAATAGGCATATTTCAAAAAAAAAAGACAAACTCGTGTGTTGTTTGAGAACAACGACGAGTGGTGCGCAGGAGTTTATAAAAATGTAAATATTGATTTGTAACTCTCTTATTGTTCTTATATAGTTTATTAAAAGATACCTTTACATTAATAATTATCAATTATCTAAAAATAAGCCATATTCGACGCTTGATTCGAAGTTTTTTAGACACGAAAGTAAATCAGGATCGTTGTTTGTCGGTTTTCATTAAATATTTCTGTGTCAATTCTATGAAAAAATGAAAAATAAAGTGTTAGAGATAGAAAACATATCATAAAGAATAATTAGGTGCCATTTGATAATTGAGAATATATCAAAACAATTCAATATTTTAATTGATTTCCAGTATTCCGTAGAAAGTCGCGCGCCATATTTATTAAGATCAGTGTTAGCGTTCCAAAGATTTTGTTCAAACTAGAATGTGCGGTATGTTTGATGTTGGATGTGATTGTTATAAATTAAGTGTGATAAAGCCAATGATATGGTGATTTAAATTTTTTATTCAGTTTAAATATTTCAATACTTCTTCTCCAAATATGCATCCAAACCGTGGAAAGACGAGTTGGATACATTCGAGCCAAAATCACAAGAGCTCGCCGAGGACAGGGTCAAATGGAATGACAAAGGGGAAGCCTTTGCCCAGCAGTGGGACACAGTCTAGGCTATTAAAACAATATATATGTTGTATATACGGAATGGAAACCGCCATCAGGGACCGCAAACCGTTACGTACATTACAATAAGATAATAGATGCGCGACTGCGAATAATCCGAACATTGAAATGATCTACTATTAAGCCAAAAACAAATTATAAGATACGGCTGCCGAACGCGGCTGAAGAGTGGTAATAATATTCAGGGTCTCTCGGACGCGGCGCGGCAGAATATTCAATTTTCTAAATATCTTCAGCTACGTCCATCAGCCGCATTTTATAAATTATACCCGGCTTTACTAACTTAGTTATTCTGATATAAAGCTAGTACCTACATATTACAATTGGACAAATTTATTGAAATAAAAAAAGAATAATATTAAAATACATTTTTAATTTTAGGTCATCAACGGAAAAGCAAGAATGCTCGTGAGTGTTTTATTTTTTGATTTCAGTGATAGAGTGCATGCATAGTTTGTGTCAATTAAGCAAATAAAAAACCATCACTAGTGCTAAGAGTTAACTTGAACTTTACATTGAGCGGGCAGTGCGGAAATGGGGGAGACCGAGGCCCGGGCAGAGGCAGAGGCAGAAGCCGAGGCAGAGGCAGAGGCACTGTGCCGGGCTACTATGCCGGGCCAAATAAAAAAAAATACTAAATAAGTCGTACAAATCTTTAATTATTGATTTATAGGTTTGAAATTGTCAGTATTTATTCTTAAATATTCATTCATTGATTGTAATAATAATAATTGTATATTTTTATTTTGTTTTAATTTTCAACCACCACTTAACTACCCTTATTCGTAATTTTTAAATACTATTACAATTTTTGATTGTAATGGATTACGCTATACCTACCAGTACCTTTACCTATACAAATCTCGTCGTAATTAAAAAGTCGGTTTTACGGGCGAAGATTTTACGTGACAACGTCTTTTTCTCGGTAGAATATTTATTGATATGAATATAATTAAATTGCACAATAGGAACAAGGAATTGAATGAAAATAAGAATTGCACAAATTTTAACTATAGAAATATATTTTGTTTACTAAAACACTATCAACATTTATCAATAGTATGACATAACCTATAAACTCAGTTTCTCAACTTTTGTGTCAATCTAACAATTAATCAATCAATCATAGTTTACGATATATCAGTGTACAATTATTTACCTTTATTGTTGTAGTTGTTGTAAATGATAAATGACGAATCTAAGCACTCCATATTTTCACTACAGACACAGCTGACGATACTTTAACCACACGTGTGAACTTGTATTGTGACGCTTTCTTGTTTTTCCAACGCCAAGAACGTTCGAGAAAGACAAAGACAGAGACACAAGCATGCGCCGATTCAATGCGCCTAATTCTCTAGTGCTGCGCGCGCGGCAGACCGATCATAGTTGAGTGGGAGAGAGACGCAAGGCATTCGGCGGGCCTCTCTCTCGTTCGGTGACTCATCGTAACGTTACCGGGCGTTACACTTTTTCATAAGTGACTCCCAGCCGCAACCTAATTTAAGACGTTGTCACGTCAATATTTTCTTAAAAATCTACCATAAACTATATTTTGGTTTCTAAACCAAACACTATGAAAAAGGATAACAGCTTTGCATGTCTCGATCGCTAAAATTTCATTAATGCAAAATCAATAAATACATTAAAAAAACTAGGTATAACAATGTTAACATTTGATAGAACTAAGTCATTTATATTCCATTCATGTTATTACACGATAGTAATTTATTTATTGGCCCTGCGCTGTTTTAAACCGGCTAACATTTGTATCAAATATCGTCTGGACAAGAACTTACATGGGCGGCACTCTTTCAAGCTTTTTTGCACCAGTGTTACCAACTTAGTGGATTTTCCACAAAATCTGGTAGTTTGGTCCTGGTTGGGAAAAATTGCTTTTAGTGGATTTTAAATGGTTTGGGGGCTGGCGAATTATTGAAAAGCTGTCATTATCAATTCCGACACATCATTGTTTATTGAAAATATGATGTCATTTATTGTAATCAAATATCCAAATATATAATCAAATAAATAAATAAATACACCCAACAGTGACATTTATAGTCTCGACCCCACACAAAGAACTAGTCTTGTGTCGTGACTCGTGGGTATCAGGAACTACAACAGACTTTTCGGTCTCACAAACAGCCAGACCCGAAACAAATACCTCTACATCACACAGATATTTGTTTCGGTGCGGGAATCGAACCCGAACAATATTATGTTAATATATTAATCAGGATATTAATTAGGATATAGGAATATTAATAATTAGGATTCATGTTTAAAAAATAAAAACAGAAATACAAACCGAAAATATGACTTCCTGACATCTATTGGCGAATAATGATGTGTTAAGCCATTCTATGTATGCCCAGCATTAATTGTGTAACAGCGCCATCATCTACTTGTTTTGGAACTGACAACCATGTGTTTTCCATTTTGAGCATGAAGATAGACCTCTATTTCATATATAGTAATGTACTCTGTGCGGTTCATAACTTTTAAGTTTTAACATGAAACTTTCGAGATACATTCCCTTTCTGCTGGTTTAGTTATTTTAACTCGGGTACACACCTACCTTTGCACTCAATTTAAATCTTTTCACTGAATGACAATGGTGAGAATTGTTATTTTGATTTTTTAATAAACACATATTTTCAGCACAAACCTCACAATTAAATAATATTTTCAAAAAAACAACAATCTTACTAATAAAACGATAGCACTACAACTAATAATCAAACAAAATAGTAAACAATGTTTATCACATATATAAACAAATAAAACCTTACTCAACAAAAATGCATAATGTGCGTACGTGATTTATTAGAGTTTCGATTATTTTTACTCGGATTATAGGCAACGAACATTCCCGATTACTCCCGACAAATACCGAACTCCCGTAGCCTGCCGCTAGAGTCGCGGCTTTCGATATTCATGGTTGTGTGTGTTGCGAACTGTGCACCGACAGTGGACACCAAAATTACTAAATACATGCAAACAAATGTCCTGCGAGACGCGGCGGCAAGAGTTGGTTGATTAGGTACAATAAAACATTTGCGATATTTTTAATCAATGCTCTATACCACGACATGACATTACCCCCCTCGCGCAAATCCACGGCAGGTTATCTTCATATAAAAAAAATCGCCTTACGACATGGCTTGTCTATGGCTCAGGCTATTGAACATGACAGTTACCTCGATGCCCCCACCTCTTACTTCTACCCGACGACGTCGCCTAGGCGGACGCCATATTTAATTACATTGTTACGTCAAAACTTCTGTCAAATAGTTTTCTTTCCCGCGGTATTGTGCGCGGCATTGGCGGCATCATTACAGTGTGACGTGTGTGCAAATCCTACTTAACCCGCGGTTTGGGGTGCGTCTGCGCCCCGGGCCGCCATGTTGTTTACAACAAATGCGTCGATAGATTTACTTGTATTTTCTTTTAGTGAATTTGCAGTGATTAATGTGCAGTGAATACGTGTATTAAACGTGCAGTGCAAGTGACGTCAAGGAAACAATTGAATATTTGGAAAATAATGCTCGTAACTTATAAGAAATCATTACTCATCAATTCAATAATCAAAAATGTAAATATTCTCTCCAAATATTTGTTTGTTTTCTATGAATGTAACAATCACAAACAGTAGACACTTGTTACGTATTGACCACCCCTAGATATCGCTGACTTGCAATTATGCTATTTGCCAATATTCAAGTTAGCAACGGACGGATCGCCGACGCAGCGGAACGTGTATCGACCACGAGCCGCCGATTCAGCGCCTCGTGCCCCGCACCGACGTCATCGGAGCGGACACCAAAGCCTTCGCCCCTCAGGCTAGACATCTAGATTAATTAGTTATAACTTTGTAATTTTTATATTTTAATAAATTAATTATATTTAAAATTGCATTTTTTGCAACCTCGGGTCGCGCTCGACATAATTCACTTCGTAATTTTATAAATACCTGTATTGTTGTTGCATCCTAATTAATTCAATTGAAAATGTTTATTATTATCTAAATTCATGTTTGTTCGATTTCGTTTTTTGTGTTTATTTACTACCCCTTCATATTAGTTTCATATAAATATTTAAATGAATAATGTGTAAAGTCAATGTACCAAATGTCAGAATTTTAATAAAATCTAATTTTATTTATGATGATTATGACATTTCTATTACTTATAACATAATACACATGCTTATGTAAATATTATCCAATATAAGAGGCTTTACATTTTTTCGTATCTTTGGTACCTCCGATTCAGGTACGCCCAGTTGGGAACCTTGGTAAAATTGTAGCTACGTAAGGCAAAAGTGTACTTTATTTCAACTTAAGATGTCATATTTGTAATAAACACATTTGTATATTTCGACGAATACTTTTGAATGTATAAATGAAATGAAATAAATAGTTGTTTATATCATTTAAAGGGTTTTATTTGTAATCTACACAAATACTAATATCTGAATTTGAAAAAAATTACATCAATTGCCATTATTTTAAAAAACCCAAGATGCACAGTTTCAAACAACAGTAACACTCGAAACTATCACCAAACACTCGACAATTCTACATATTATGTAGTTATAGTCACACTATAAACATATCTTTTACAAATTCAACCTTACGCGGATTGTTTAAAGTTGTTTATACAAAGCTGTGTACAAAATGCAATAAAATTTTACGACCGACATTAGTCGGTAGAACAAGGCATGGAATGGAGACGAATATCCTTTTTACTTTTATATGAAGATGAATTTGTTTTTGTACTTTTATCTGAGCGTAGATATGTTTTGGGCAAGACATGTATATAAATCAATAAAACAAATATTTATGTGTAAAATTTAATAGGTATTTAATTTTCGATATATTCGGATTAAAAAAATGTTCACGTCTTTGCTGGCTGATGATTGATGTCCATTCTCCGCATCGTATTGGGTCACGAGGAAACCTTAAATGTTAATACAGTAGAACCTCTATAAGTCGAACATCAAGGGAGATGCCAAAAAATTCGAGTTATAGAGTTTTCAACTTATGGAGGATTTCGACTTAGGCGTATTTTGATTCGACATAAAGAGTTTGAGGTTTATTCTTATAAATTTTGAGTTAGAGAGAGGTGCAAGCAAACACGTGTTTACGTGAGTCATAAATTTATTATCGTATACTCCTAAAATGTTTTCTAAGAAACAATAGCGTACTCACATTGTCGGCAAGTTCTTAAAGTCGGTAACTTATTTTTGTTCGAACAATAGAGGTAATAAATTCCAAATGATCAAGTTGTAAAGGTTCTAAAATAAAACGTTGCTATGTTCGAGATACAGAGGTCAAGTTTAATTTTTCGAGTTATAGAGTGAAAATATGTACCAAAATGGCTTGGAGGGACTCGGTGATTATTTCGACTAACAGAGGGTCAAGATTTCAAGTAATGGAGGTTTTGGTGTTTGAAGGGAAGGGAACAAAACAATTTTTCGAGGTTTGGAGGTTTTTGACTTATCGAGGTTCAACTTAACGAGGTTCTACTGTATATATATTTTCCGAGCGTTTCCAGACCTTATCATCATCTGCCTAGCTAGATTATTCTGATTTATATTATTATACCCAGACAGTTATTGCAAAAAAAAAATGATGAATTTAAATCCCTTTTCAAGATGGCGGAAAATGCACATGCAGGAAATCTTGGTCGACAATTTGATCTTAAGCTTTTTTACCCCCAAAGTCATTAGCATGTCTCGAAACCATAAGTTGTGGCCTTATTATTAAATGTAATAGTTATGAAAAAAAAACTTCGAATTGACGTTCTTTTCTGCTTATGGCATTCGATTAAAAACGAATATTTATAACATATAAAGACTTGTTACAAAAATGTACACAAAAAAGTTCGAATTAATTAATAAAAAAAAATAAAAACAGTAAAAAATTCGACTCCACTGAATACGATCACTTGGCAACATTGAATCGTAACCCGGAACTGGGAGTCACTAAGCAAAACGCAAACTTAACAAAAATTGGTTATGTGATTATGGGTATATTTTTTTGGTTATTTATAAGATAAAAATAACTTTAAGTAGAAAAATATGGATATCAAAAGAAAGCTTATAGTATATACTTTATTTATAAATGGATTTTATTGGTATGTAATATGATTTAATGGGTGAAAACATGATTTGAAAATGAAATACCATTGAAATTCGATCTGTATAGAATTTTTATTATTTGTTTACAACACATTTGAATTATATTTGTACAATAATTGTCACATCTAATAATTCTGCATAGTTTTAGATACTTAAAGCTATTTTTTATTTCCCTGCAGCTAGAATAGGTACAAGGATATAATGCTTTATGTTTATGAATATTGAAAAGGCGGGAATCGGAAAATTTCTGTCAAAATAAGTGACAGTGACGTGGACGTGTGAGTGGTTATGGTAACTGATTCTGCTAGCGGCTAGAGTACGACATTTTTTTATATTGACGTTTTAATTCTTATCTGTGATTAGTATGTATTTTCTGTAGCATTTTCACCAAGAAGCTTATACCCAAATGGAGATTGCATTCCGTATATAAAAGTGAAGCACAAAAATTTGACCTCGAATGACGTTGCGACTGATTGCTATCCTTTTCTTTCGAGTGACAATGAATGAACAAAAAGTCATTTTCATTCATTGTCACTCGAAAGAAAAGGATAGCAATCAGTCGCAACGTCATTCGAGGTCTTTTTGTGCTTCACTTTTATATACGGAATGCAATCTCCATTTGGGTATAAGCTTCTTGATTTTCACAATGCCACTTTATTGTGAATGTAGCAAGTGGCAACATTATTAAATTATTAAAAAAATAACACGGTTGTATGTTGACTGCGTTAGCGATTAACATTTTTATTTTGAGTATTTATTCCAAATTTTCCGTGCTTCTGTTAATTTTAATAATGCTCTATTATTAGTGGCTGTCAGAAGTACTGTCCACCGACTTTAATTACACATTTGCGCCATGTATTTCGACGAAGAAGACGACAGATTTATCAGTCCTGAATTACTTCACGTCGTTCATCGTGAGCTTTGTATGTAATTTTTTTATTCACATCACATTTTATAATTTTTGTTTTAAATTTAGGAAACAGTTAAAGGGACCATTTTATTGTAGAATAACTTTTCGTTTCAGTTTCTATCAGTTCAAACCTTGAGATCACGCCTTATGGTTTGAGAAGTGTACCCACACACACAGAAGATGGAATACCGATTAGGAAATTGTATGTTTCGAATTTACCACCCAAGGTACCCAAGAACATTTTATAATAGTTATTTAAAGGTCTAGGAAATCAGTTTCATTAAGCCATGGTACTTTTAAAAATAATATTGTCGTAACGTTGCTTACGTATGTAGGTATCGTGTACGGGTTGAACGAATTTATTATCTTGCAGAATACTTTTTTCCTTGTATGTATAATCTTCGCGTCTTTGGATATCATCGAGCCATATTTATGATTTTGTGTTAAATATTTATGAATGGTCAAAAACTTAAAACCAAATTTGAAAAAAAAAAACGGTCGTTATTCTCAAGCTTCACATCAGTACTTAATTGAAAACAAGGACGATAATGTAGATTTATTTTAATATGTTGGCAGGTGTACATTTTTATTTTTTTGCCATTTATTCATGCAAAGAACTCTGTAAAATAAGAAAAAATTGTCACACAACTTTTATTTGTTTGTAGACAACCCGGGCTGAGCTTTTTGGAGTGTTTGCACAATACGGTTTTATTAAAAGCTGTTGGTTGAGGAAGGGCGATAGGGGTCCTAACAGAAATAATATACCGGCATATGCCTTTGTTACTTTTAGCAATCCCGGTGATGCACACAAGTAAGTATTTTTTTGTAAATCTATTCATCTTGCAACTTGCAAGGGATATATTTACCTCTTTTCTATTTCATTCCGTTGATGCCTTAACTATATGTCATGTGAATGTGGTTTATTATAATGTCAAGAACATGATACTTTAATAATTATTCTCCAAAAGATTGATGTAAGGAAGGTGCAACATGGCCCAAAAGTCATGTACATTTTATTTAAGTTTTGGGATAAGAGCCTGTATAAATGTTCCATATTCAATATATTATAGATCATATTTAATTTACTAATCTGAAGGTACTTTAAATACAAGTAGTACACATTCAACAGTATGCAACATTTGGAGAAGGACTATGTATTTTTAACTAAATATCACTACTTATGTGGATGGCCCAAGGCAAAACACCCTTAATGTTATAGAATAAAATGTTAATCCTTTACACCACATCAATGAATGTATAATAATAAAAATTTAAATAATATACAATGTGTTTCAAATAAGTATAGGAACGTCAATGACCTTTAGTTGTCAAATATCACACGAAAAGTATGGTTAGCAACAAAAAATATATTTACGCATCAATTTTTTTTTCACATAGTCAAATTCCTGAACCCAAATTAACTAAATAAATTAAATCAATTACAAAATGGTATATGGATACATAAACAAGAATGTTTAGTCATAAATAGTTTAAAAAAGTATATTTTTTAAATTTTTTATTTACTTCATGTGCAATTATTTGCAAGAAAGTAACTATAAGCCGACATTATTCATTCATTAATTTTTTTATGAATTATTACATATTGAAAATATTATTTTTATTCAACAAAAATATTATTTTAAGAAATCTTGTTTTGCTCACCCTACCTAAATTGTGCGATTTGACAGCTACTATGAACCAATATGGCGCCGGGTCAATCCTATTCTTAATTGAATTGCATTATAGATGTATACAGAAATATGTCTCGCCTATTAGTGTTTAGTATTATTTATACTGTGTTTATTTTAGAGCCTTACAAGCACCAAGTCATGAGAAGAACTTGCGTGGTCGCACCTTAAGGATATCTCCAGCAGATAGCTGGCATCAGCCTGCTGAAGATGCCGATGGAAGAGTACGTTGGAAGCCCCGTGGTCCCAGATATGGAAGGCCTTCATCACCCAGTTCTCATAGTATTTCAGGGGAAGGTATATATTTCAGTACTTTAATTGACTTTCTTAGAATAAGATGCTTAAAGTAGCATTATTCCACCACTTCAAAAAGGTTAATGTAGAGTAAAGGGTAATGTATCTTTAGGTTGGTCTAAGTTCAGCAGTGGATTTTGTGTGGCTGAACAACAAAGAAAGTGGCAATATTGAATGATGTTATAATATATTTGTAATTTTTCAAAATCATCAATTGCTTACTAAGAATATTGATTTCCAGAAATCAAAAAGTTGTTTTATTTCTTTGCAAAATGAAGATTATAACTCTTATGAATTTTTTGTAATCCCTCATTGTGTCGGATTTGAATATCCCCAATCGCTTGAAAAGTTCACTTGTTTATACATTTAAAAAAATAATTATGGTATTTCTTTATTTGTTTCTAATTAAATTGGTTTTACAGCTGGTGACTCAAACTCTCCAGAACTTATTTCTGAAAATGCAACAGATGTAGATACTTCAAATTCAGATCCTGTTGTTGTTTTAAATGTGAGTATATTTTTTTTATCAATGTTATTTTAAATCATGTGCTTATTAGAAGCTATCCTTAAGGGAAGTTATATGAAAATCTTTATTGGAAAGTAACATTTTTAATCTGAAGCCCTGATTGCATACAAGTATGTTGCACAAATTAAGAAAAACAAAAAAATTACCTTGTATCTTTTTGCAGGTTCAAGAAAATTCAGAATATGAAGAAAGTTATACTATATTGGATATTTTAAATAGTGATTGTTTAACCCACATTCTAACATATGTTCCTATTAGAGACCTCATTGTATCAGAAAGAGTTAGTAAAGCTTGGCAGAGTATGATCCACGAGTATTTATCAAGTAAGTAATGTTCTTAAAACTAGCTCTTTGCAAGCATTTCTTCTTATGATAAGTTCAGTACTGTCTCTATAGATAGGCACTAGGCCGACATTAGACAGGGTATTTCATATTGTAACTAGGTAAAAAGTGATGCATTCTGCAGATAAATTTATAGTGTCAGGTAGATAAATAGAAGAACCATATCTTAATTAATATAACAAGGCTGTTTACTGAGCTCATCTTTGTGATATGAACACTGAACAATTATTTTCGTGGGCTGAATTGGAAGCCTGGAGTAGATATGTTTTTTATATATTATAGGGGGCAAACGAGCATCTTTTGACGTTGACCATTCCCAGGGCTTTTGAAAGAAATTCCCTCCAAAACAATAGTTTTAGTCTTATCAGGGTGGTAGTTGTTGAGCTCATATAGTTTCTACACCCAAGGATTTTTTCGAAGATTCGATGGTAGTATTGAAAAGATATATTAATGATATTTTAATGGTATGTTTTTATGTTCCTGTTTTGTATTGAATGGTGATATGCTCATGAACAGTAGCAAAAACAAACAACGCCTTGAACTACAAAGCAATGCTTGGCATTCCACTGCGCTCGCCATTTTGAGACATAAGGTTTTCTTCTCAATATGTCCAGTAGTTACTCTGGCTACAACGTCCTTCAATCTGACACACAACAGTGCATTGACAGTGCTGTTTGAAAGAAATAGACATTCTGTTGGTACCTACCCAGGCGACCTTTCACATATGAAGGTTTCACTGATGGTAGGTCTCTCATATGTGAGAGGCCGCCTGGGTAGGTACCACGCAATGCCTATTTCTCCCGCCAAACAGCAGTTTAAATGCACTGTTGTGTTTCGGATTGAACGACATTGTAGTCAGAGTAACTACTGGACATATTGAGACTTAACATGTTGTCTCAGGATGGCGAGCGCAGTGGAATGCCGAGCAATGCATTTGTGATTCAATGTGTTGTTTGATTTTACCACTGTTCCATGAGCTGTCGTAACGCTTATCAGGCAAACGGCATGCTCGTCTCGTCATCTACTGTAAAAAAAAAATATATGAGGGACCTACCAGCAGTAGAGATGTGGAGGTTAGCGTATACTGTATAGTGTGTATGGGGTGTAGAGCGTGTGTGGTGGTGCAGGTATCCGCGTGCTGAAGACGTCGTGGTGGCAGCACGTGCCGGAGACGCTGACGACGGCGGTGCTGCGGCGCGTGCTGCAGCGCGTGGGCGGCTCGCTGCAGCGGCTGCACATCGACCACCCCTGGTCCGCGCTCAACGACCGCACCGCGCACACTGTCGGCAAGTTCTGTCCTGAACTTGAAGAGTTCAAGGTATGCAGTGGCGTTTCACTCTTGGCATAGTTATGTATTATGATGTTGCTCGCCGCACGGTCTCCATCGGTCTTTGTTAGACGGCAATTATATATCGCACCCCCGTTGCAACACTGTCACTTATGCAAACATTGCGAAGGTTGAAAGGTTAAAAATGTGGTCATTAACTCATTATAATTTTAACAATAAATTAGAAAGTGATTAATATAAGCTATTCGTCTTGCCCGTGTTTTGAAATAGCATATTTTGATATGGTGTCAAAGTTTGAAATGCTTCTCCAGTTAAGTTGCATTTTTGCATAAGTGGCTAAATTGACTAAACATGTAATGGATAATTATAATTATTTTTCTGTCGATTTTAGGTTGCCTCATTAATTTCCTTTTCATTTTAACACGTTGTAATGGTTTATAAAGCTGATATTTATTCTCCTAATTGTTTCAGGTCGTTGGCATGCATACGAAAAATTGGAATCCAATAGTGTATGGATGTAAACAGTTGAAAAGTCTTTCCTTTATATCTTGCAATAAGGTATTTACTTGGCCTACTTTTCATATATATCTTTTTCACCTATGTATGTGAATGAAACATGTCTTTTTGTAACCACATTGGAAACAAGGCTGTATGATAACTGCCAGGTTCACATCACCTGACAGTTAACAGAAATAACATTGTTCAATATCTCTTTGAAATTGAATCCACCTCATTTGATTAAACAACAATAGATAAAGGTAATTTAAACATAGTACATAATTAAAGATTTGATGTCAATATAAGGTCAAGACTTTGTAGTATTAGGTGGTAATCATTGGAATACCTGAATTTATTTTAAAACTAAAATGTTATTGTTGCAGCTTACGGATGCCAGCTTAGTGCATTTGGTCAAAACCGAATCGAGCATAGAGAGTTTAACATTGGCAAACAACACTCATGTGACTGGTCTATTCCTCACTGGTGCGATTACACCCAAGTTAAATGCTCTATCATTTTACAACTGCTACAACCTGCAAGGCGCAGTGCTGTGTGCCGCCATCGAAGACATACCTAACATCACTACGCTCAAACTCGACGTGTGTCCAATTACAATGTGGAAAATAGTGCCGCATATACTTCATAAGCTGCCCAGGCTCGTGGAGCTGTCTCTAAGTGAATACACCTCCGTAGAGATATGCTTCACTCCGCAGAATAACGAGGCTTTCTGTGAAGCGCTCGCCACGTTAACCGAACTCAAGAGTTTGAACATCAGCCGGAATATACACATAACGAATGGTGTGCTGAAGCAAGTTGCGCAGTCTTGTCTTAAACTGGAATCATTGAATGTAGCCAGCTGTAACAGTAGGAAGTCTTTCCCACATCCAGGTAAAATTATTAAAGTTTTTTAATAGCTTATATTGTGTTCCAGTGATGGGCAAAGGCCTCCCCTTTGTTACACCCAATTGACCCTGTCCTCGGCGAGCTCTTACCATTTCGGCTTGAATGCATCCAACTCGTCTTGACTCCGCATCTCCGGTCCCTCCCTTCCCCCTTTATTATAGTATTATTAACATATTAAAATGACATGCGTATATTCACGCCTTTTTCCCAAA
This sequence comes from Hyles euphorbiae, assembly GCA_023078785.2. Classification (NCBI taxonomy): domain Eukaryota; kingdom Metazoa; phylum Arthropoda; class Insecta; order Lepidoptera; family Sphingidae; genus Hyles; species Hyles euphorbiae. The sequence goes on from CM041049.1 coordinate 4,958,701, forward strand.
AAGGGTAGGCAGAGGTGCAACCAAGACATCCTTATTTCGTCTTGAATTTTCCGTCTCACGATGTGATACGATGCGAGTCTATCGCCAAAAGTTCAAATAGTTTTGTTAAAATTAAAATGGTTAAATTTGTCATTTTAGTGTCTAAACTCTAGAAACCAATAGGTTAATTGACACTATACAAAATATTGAATTATTTGTTTCCATCCGCGTAAGTTAATTATTTTTAAAATAAGTTACAATAATAACATTAAACATATAATTGCATATTTTACCGACACACGACCACAATCAAATTTAATTAATTTTGCGGTGGAACCACGTGATCGTAATCAGTTTTGATTTGTTATGACGTCATACATCTGTATGAACTACTCACGTACAGGCACAGAACAGGAAAAGACTAGGATTGAAAATGTAAACATACAGATAACCTAAAATATCTTAGCTTGTGATGAAATTTGGAACAACAATGGGATTTTAAAAAGATGTGTTTAACGCATTAATTGTAATCTTTTTCTGTTGTCGTATTTGGGTGGTAAATATGCATTTACCACAAAAACCGATGTTGTTTTTTCCTAAAATCATAATGTACACCCTTTTATCTTTAAAGACGGTATTATACGGTATTGAAATACGTGGTTGCAAACCGACCAAATGCGGCTTTCTTGCTTTTTGGGCGGATATATGTATTTATTTATGTCCATATATTATGTCTGTACGGGGTTTGGTGTCCGTACAAGGATTTACGTATGGTTCGTAAATGTAAAGAAAATGGTTTTTGGTAAACTATGGTTTATTTGGTCTGAACTAGCCTAAATGGAAAATGGTAAATGGTAATGGTAATGAGGACACGCGAGCCGGTCAACGATCGCACGTGAACTGATTGCTAAAATTATTACATTTAATATGTGTGGCGTAAAGCGCTGACACAGCGCAGCGCTATGTAGGGTGCTAGCACCGTACATGCTCCCACAGCGAGAAAGAGAAGGAATTGATGGTGGTGATGGTTATGAATGATGGTGAGACAAGGTGATAGACAATCTCTATACTACACTCTAGTGTCTCTATGGTTTACAACTATTCACTTTATTAAAACTAAGTTTATGAAAGGTAGGCGAAGAGGATCTATCAACGCGGACACTAGGCACTGGTTTAGCGTAAATCGATTCACTCGCGCACACATTTTGTACACAATGCTCTGCTTTTTCACATGCACTCACACATTGATCACTAACACTATAATGGTACGCGGCGTTGGTTAAGCCGCGCAGGGCCGGGCGGGCCGGTCGCGCGGGCAGCGCCGGCGGCGGTGCCGCTGGGTCCGGTGCGCCGTCTCCAGCCGCTGCAGCACGCGGGGCGCGGGACGCAAGACGTGCGCGCCAAAGTCGCACCCCGTATGCTAGTATCGCCATGCTCACGATACTCGTCAACAAGTAGATCGCGACGTAGTGGTGTACGTCGTGGTATGAGATTTGGTTGATTAAGCCTGTGTCCGATTTTAATTGCCTAACTTTAGAGCCTATGTCATCTAGTTCTTTGTCATCGTCACTGATAATTATTTCCGTTTCTGTGACCGGTACCCAAGGATCTTGGTTAAATACATGGTTGATAAGAGGTATTTCAATTTTCGTGACATCTGCATGTATGCTTACATTTTGAAGCAGATTTTTCTGCGTCAATACAGTAATATCGCTCCCTTTGATTATGCAGTCGGTATCCAGTTTAATTATCCCAGCATTACTGAGGTGATCTGAAGTTATTTGGTCTTCTCATATAATTCTTATTGAAAGTGGGTCACAACAGAAAAATAAATAAGTATTTATACTATTTAGTTGAACCCATGAATCGTGACAAGTCACGGTTTTGGTCATACAGGGGTTCGCTTTCTGCGACTTGAAACAAAAAGTTTCATTGGTTTTCATGTGGTGAATTGGTTTTTGTATTGGACATAACTGTGTTTTGGTGTCAAACGGAATGCATTCTCGAAGTTCCGTGTCTGATATTTGTATATATGAATCCTTGCGTAAGTTGATCGCTACGTAAGTCGACACTGGGACTAGGGTAACCATATTGTTTCCAACTTTTTTCGGAATGGCGTGTACTTGGTAAATGTCGTAATTATCTCTACTTACGAGAGGTATTTTAATTTCAAATATAAAATAACCAGGAGTCATTCTCGCCTTCACCTTCAATAAATGGTATATTTTTGGTAATTCTGACGGAAGGACATCTATTGGCAAGCAGGATTCTTTTGGTAATTTTCCAGAAATTATGCTTAGCTCTTTCAGCAGTTGGTCCGGTTTTAACAAGTGTATGTTGAATTTTCCATATAGAACTTCTGAGACCGTGTCCAACAAAACATCCTGAATCCCTTTTAAGTTCAGTAGCACACCATTGGCAGCAATCGCCGACAGTAAAAATTCATTGGTGCTTTCCACACTTTGGATCTCACGGTTTAACTTGCCCGTATTATTGTCCAACTGATTGAGGTGATGAGTAAACATTTTGTGTTGTTTATCAATAGAAAATTTGATTCGTTTCAACACATTAAATTCGAATTCGACTATTGATGTTTGGTTCTTCCAAAGCTGGGCTAGATGGTTTTGGTTTGCCTTCATCAGGTCGATGTCCCTATTATATTGCTGAGCGAATTGGTCATCGAGTACACCGAATAAACTGCGGGCAATATTACCCACGCCGTTAATGAGTCCGCGGCGGCGTCGCACGCGCTGGCCTGGGAACTGCTGACTCGATAACATGTCATTGTAATGTTCTAATTCCGTATAACCATGTTTTAATTGTAATATAATCGCTTCGCAATGAGTTTTAATTGTGGTATTTGTACAAAGGTAATCCAGATGGTTTATATACTTATGTAGCAACTTGTTTCCTTGCCAATAAGGTTCCAAATCGTAATAAGCTACTAGTTTCCATTCATCTCTGACAATATGAATCGTAGAGATTTGGTCAAAATATAGACTTTGGTTGTTGGTTAAGTTTTTTACGTGATATGTACACTGAACTGGTGACATTAAAAATGTAAACAACATCATTGCTAAGGTGATATAATGAAATATGCCCGTGTTTCTTGCACCTTTAGCTTTTGGTTTTGATGTGCTTTCTTGGCTTGGCTGCCCTTCTGGTTTATCACTAATTTTCTGATCGAAATCTTCACGTACTGGTAAAACAGATAATTTTACTATAGGTCTTTTTATAGTTCCATTTTTAGTTCGTACGGATACAACTCGGACTAATCCATCATTTCCGGGATGGAGCTCTATAATTCTACCCAGAGCCCATTTTCCGGGAGGAAGATTCGCGTCATGTATAACGACAATGTCATTAATATTTATATTTGGTTGTGGATGTCGCCACTTGGACCGTGCGTTTAGATGAGTCAAATACTCTGCGCGCCATCTCTTCCAGATATCTTGGTATATCTTTTGAGTGAGCTGCCATCTAGTGCGTTGATCCTTTTCAGATTCAACAATGGTTAATGTTGGTCCACTTGCCAGGAAATGTGCTGGTGTCAGAAATTCCAAATCATCTGGATCTTCACTTAATGGGCAAAGAGGTCTTAAAATGCCATTCAATCTTCATATTGGTTATTTCAATATAGAATTGGTCATCTATAATTGATCTAAGGTTAAAAAATTCTTCTTGCAAAACCCGATTTGCTTTTATAAAGTTTGTCCCGTTGTCACTATATATGTGACCGGGAGCTCCCCGCCTGGCTGCGAGTCTACGAAGCGCTGCGATAAAGGCTGAAGAAGTAAGGTCAGAGACCAATTCCAGATGTATGGCCTTGGTTGCCATACATACAAAAACTGCGACATAGCCTTTAGTGCATTTTACACCTCGCCCCTTTGCCGATTTGACATCTACAAAGCCCGTAAAGTCTACTCCCGTATGGTAAAACGGTCTAGACATATTGGTTCTGGCTGCAGGCAATGCTCCCATTAATTGTTCCTGTTTGATAGGATTCTGTCTTCTACATGTGACGCATTTTCTGAGCCTCTTCTTAACAGCACTATTTCCACTAACTATCCAATACTGTTGACGTAACCACGCCAGGGTCAACCGTGCTCCTCCGTGGAAAGTCATTTTATGTGCTTGGTCTATGAGCATTTCTGTTAAATGATGGTTATGTGGTAAAATGTACGGATGTTTCATGTTGTGCTGCATATTTGCCGTTGTAAGACGCCCACCGACTCGCAGTACGCCTTGATCATCAATAAACGGTCTTAATTTCGCCAAATTGCTTTTTGGATCTATTTCTTGGTGCTTGCTAATGTAATGGATGTCCTCTGAGAACTCTAATCTCTGAACATGCCTAATTAATAAAATATTTGCCCTTTTTATTTCGGGTATTGTTAAATATGTGGGCTTGTTACGTATACGTGACGTCATCCGTAACGCCCAGGCTAACACTCGCGACGCTCGCATAAAATCGCTGTGCTTGCTCAAAATGTAGTCAATAACGTCATTTTCATATTTTGTTGTTGAAACGTTTATTTGTATTGGTTTTATAACGTCTTCATTTGTACTGTAATTAATGCAATCCTTACTTAATTTGTTTTCATCAAACGATGAAAGCCAAGCTGGTCCGTGCCACCAAATAGGGTGAGTAATTAATTGGTTAGCGGTGATGCCACGACTGGCACAGTCTGCTGGATTCTCCTTTGATGGTACATAATGCCAGCAACTTGGTTTTATGATGTCAATAACTTGTTTAACCCTATTAGCAACAAATGGTTTCCAGCGGCTAGTGTCCCCGTTCAGCCAACCCAAAACCGCTGTTGAGTCCGACCAACCAAATATTTTTATTTCAAATGTTGATAAACACTGACATATTGTTTTCATCAATTTTGATAATAAAACTGCAGCGCACAGTTCTAATCTTGGTAGTGAAATGGTTTTCTTAACAGGCACTAGTCGCGATTTCGCTGCTACAATTACAACCGATGATCCCTTTCGCAAAGAGTTATTGACCTTACAGTACACAACGCAAGCATACGCCTTTTCGGAGGCATCGCAAAATCCATGCAACTCTATGGTAGTTGCTAACTCGCACTGGAGCCATCTTTGGATTTTGACATTGTTGATATTCTTAATATCGTCTTCTATGGTCTTCCACTTACTGATGATGGCATCTGGTAAGACATCATCCCATTTTAAATCTAATAGCCAGACTTCTTGAAAAAGTAGTTTAAGCTTCGTGGTAACTGGTGAGAGCCATCCCAGAGGGTCGAAGATTTTTGACATATTGGAAAGTAAAATCCTCTTGGTAAAATTTTGAGATGGTTCTATTTTTAACTGGAACATAAATTGGTCTTCTCGTGGTTGCCACTGCAATCCTAAAGTTTTTGTCGTCTCTTGGTGCCTAAATGTAAATGTCTGGTCATTTAGGCCGACTGATTCTTGTCCATCCAATAGTTCTGGTTTATTGGATGACCACTTTCTGAGGTTGAATCCACCTGATTTTAAAAGAGCGGTTAAATCTGCTTTTAATCTTTTCGCAGATTTCAGATCGTGATGTCCATGAAGAAGATCGTCCATGTAGAAACTGTTTTCCACCACTTCGGCAGCATCTGGATAGTTGTGATGCTCATCTCTAGCCAACCGTTTTAACGTCATCATCGCCAGAAATGGTGCGGCCTTAGTTCCATAAGTCACAGTGGCTAATTGATATTCCCGTAGTGGTTGTTTTGGGTGATCTCGCCATATAATTTTCTGGAAAGCTTGATCTTCTTTATGAACAAGTATTTGCCGAAACATTTTCTCGATGTCGGCAGTGAAGGCTATTTTGTATTGCCTCCATCTAATTATCAGAGATAACAAATCTTGTTGCAGATTTGGTCCCCGATACATTAGGTCATTCAACGAATAACCCGTCGATGTTTCTGCTGATGCGTTAAAAACAACGCGCGTCATAGTGGTCGTTGACTCCGCGCGTATTACACAATGGTGAGGTAAATACACTTCGAGTGTCTGGTTACTCGTACACTCAATCATATGGTTCAGATATATATATTCATGTATAAAATCTTTATAGGTCTCCGCAATAAACTTATTTTTGGCAAACCGTTTTTCGAGATGACGGAATTGGGCTATCGCTTTGGTTTTTGACTCACCCAATTTCTCGGTTACATCTGGTTTAAGTGGTAATCGAACAACGTATCGTCCATCTGGTTGACGTGTTGTTTGTGACTGGTATTGTTGTATGCATTGGTAGTCGTCACTAGACATGTTAACTAAATTATCGGAGATATCCTCAATCTCCCAAAACTTGTGTATATCCTTCAGATCAACTACGACGACGTTACAATAATGTTGGTTGGACTGAATGGTGCCGCTTATTATCCATCCTAGCTTCGTTTGTTGTGCTATTGGTAGCGCAGCATCTTTACGTATTAGGCCTGGTAGAATTATCATTTCATAAACATCCACGCTTAATATTAAGTCAACGGGTCTACTCCTGTTATATTCTGGGTCTGCCAATGGTAGTTTATTAATTTGAGGCCAAAACGGTCTTATAAATGAGCGACTTGGTAAATTGCTGACGACGTGGGTCATTACATACGCGTCTGTATTAAAAGTAAAGTTACTATGTAATGCGGATATGGTTAACTTGATAACTCCCTTGCTGTTGTTGGCTTTGTCTCCAACTCCTATTACAACGCAGTTCCGTTTAATCCTTGGTAGTCCTAAAATTTGCGCAGCATTTTCAGATATCAACGATGACTCGGCACAAGGATCTACAAGAGCGCGCATAATATGGTGACAGCCGTCTCTTGCTTTAATTTGGACCATTGCCGTGGCCAGCAACTTCGGCATTGACTCCGATGGTGTGTTAGCGACATATACGTTTGACTTGGTGGCAGTTTGTTTGTCTTGCTCATTCCTGGTAGATGTTGATGGCATGTAGGTTACATAGGCGTTGTGCAGCAATGTGTTATGTTTCTCATTGCAAAATCGACACGATTTTATCGATGTGCACTCCCTACCTGCGTGGTTTACTAAACAATTTTTGCATAAATTGTTTTTGTCAATAATTTGTCGTCGGTTTTCTGGCACGGATTCTAAAAATGCCTTGCATTGAAATAACGCATGATTGTTATTGCAAAGTACGCATTTTCTTTGCATAGCAACAGTGGCTTGTTTTGTAGTTGAGTGATTAATCGCTGGTCTATGTTGCAAGAATTTATTGTTATGGTAATTATTATTCGATGTTTTATAGGTTACACGTTTTTGATTTTCATTGTACGGAAAGCGCTGTTGATTTAATTTCACCGTATCTTGTTTGCGTCCAGGGCTATGCTTAGCCTCAGGGTCCTCCAATGATGTGAATTTAGTTTCTAAGAAGGACAGAAACTCCTTTAAGTTTGGTAGGGCCTTGGAATCCGGCATTGACTCAATATATTCCTGCTTGGTTTCGGAATCTAATTTTTGAGTCAGAATGTATACGATGAGTGGATCCCATTGGCTGGTCTCTACTCCCATCGCCTCTATAGCATTTAGGCATTCTGTGCAGTACCGTCTTTACACTAAGGGCACACGGGGCCCGTGCCCAGGGCCCCCATCCTCAGGGGGGCCCCCAAGAAGAGCCAGTGTAAAAAAAAAGACAAACCGAAAATTTTCCTCACCCATTTACTCACACGTTTCACGACTCCTATAATATATGTACGTATATATACAAAATTGTAAGAAGTAATAATCATCTATTTCAGTAGATTAGTGATAATATAACTCCACATCCTAAAAGAGATCCCTCCAAACTAAAAGTGAAATGGTATAAATGTGTTCTCTATCACAGAAATAGTAATTATACTATATAGGTAGTATGTTTGCATCATAAAAACATTTGTATAACACCAAGGTAGGGGGCCCCTGGTCCAAGGGGGCCCCGAGCTTGAAAGGCCTCAGGCCCGAAGTGGTCCTCGGCCCGAGATGCCGTAAGCAGAGAAAGAATGTAACATCTATATATATAAATAAAAAAGAAGTGTCTGTTTGTAAAGTAAAAATAAAAAAAAAGGTTCAACTACATATCATTAAATACATGATACCTATAACGAAAATGACCTTAGATTTTTTTTGTCCTTCTGTCTGTCTGTGTGTTCCGGCTAATCTCTGAAATGACGTGACCGATATTGACGGGATTTTCATTGTCAGGTAGCTGATATAATAAGTAGTATAAGGATTAGCTTAGGCTACATTTATTTTAGAAAAATTGCAATGCCCAAGCACTCCCCATGGAACAAACGATAGAACACACAGAGAGATCCGAAGTCTCTCCGCAGTCCTAACAGTTCCAATTTGTCCGTGAGATCGGCATCATTGACTATTCGACAAGCTCGTCACTGCAAGGAGTCAAGTGGGTCGAGCTGGTATTTTAGGGCACCTGTCCAGAGGTGGGAGCAGTACTCCATGTGGGGCTGGATTTGCGCTTTGTAAAGCATCAATCTATGACCCGACGTAAAGTACCGCTTGGCTCTCTTCAGAATTCCCAACTTCTTGCTCGCCAGTTTGGCTTTGTCCTCTAAATGACTCCTAAACTCGACCTTGCTTGATATTTCGACGCCAAGGATCCCAATACTCTCGGATCCTTGGAGAGTAAGAGTAATTGTGGCGCCATGACAAAGGGATCCTTCTTCGCAGTGAACACGCAAACTTGTGTCTTCGAAGGGTTAAATTGAACTAAGTTCAAGTCACCCCATTCGGAGGCCCGCCCCAGAGAGCTCTCGACTTCAGACACCAAGTTGAAACCGTCTTTCCATAATGGAATCCCGAGAGTGGCTCCGTTGGCCGATGTACCGCGCGTCACTCGTACTATCATCTGCATAACAATGCATGCTATTAATAGACACGGCGATAGCACCGAGCCTTGTGAAACACCAGCATTAATGGTCTTGGTATCGGAGCAACAGCCGTCCACTATGACTTTTATGCTCCGACCATCCAAAAAGCTGGCGATCCATTTGCAGAGCCCCTCAGGAATTCCATACGCAGGTAGCTTCGCCAGAAGGGCGCGATGCCACACTCGGTCGAACGCCTTCGCAATGTCAAGGCCGATCGCAATCGCCTCACCCCCACTCTCCAAAGCCTCCGCCCAACGGTGCGTAAGGTACACAAGATCACCAGCCGAGCTACCGTGACGGAAACCATACTGGCGGTCTCTAATCAGCTGGCGATCCTCAAGATACCTAAAGAGCTGAGTTTTTATAACTCGCTCCAAGACCTTGGAGAGCAGGGATGTGACAGCAATCGGCCTGTAACTCGAAGGGTCCGATCGGTCACCTTTTTTGGGGACAGGGTGTACATTGGCGACCTTCCACGGAGCCGGAAGCCGGTTAGCTTTATAAGAAAGGCGGTAAAAGCGCGTGGTGTCAACTCAGGCGCGCACGTTTTAAGAACCACTGCGGGGATACCATCTGGCCCACTCGACTTATGGACGTCAAAAAGCCTGAGCTCCCGTCTAACAGCATGCTGGGTTATTTTTATGTCAGATAGGAGGCTCTCACAACGCGGGATGTTCGGCGGTGTGGCGCCCCCGTCACCCAAAATCGAGTTCGAGGCAAATAACTAGGTCAAGAGATCGGCCTTCTCCTTTGCACTGTGGGCCAAACTGTTATCGGGCTTACGCAGTGGTAGGAGACTGGACATGCAGAAATTAACCTCCACAGCCTTAGCGAGCGACCAAAAAGACCGACAAGATTGATACATAACTTCGATATGAAATATGTTAGATTATTTTTTTCTTTCTTTTTCAAAAGGGCCCCAAATTCTTGTGTGCCCAGGGCCCCATCATAGTTAAAGACGGCCCTGATTCTGTGGCGGTATCATGAATGGTCTTGATGAGTGTTGCAGATTTTTGCTGCATGGTTGGAATATTTAAAAGCATATGAACATGTGAATTGAATATCAACCTCATATTGTTGTACCTTTTATTTAAGATGTCCCAACAAATTTGGTAATTGTCGGATTTAATGCGCAAATGCTGAACTAATCTTTCGGCTTCGCCTCTTAGTTTATTTTTCAACAGTTGCATTTTTTGTCCATTCGGAAGAGAATTATTGGTATGTACGGCTTCACAGAATAAATCTTTGAAAGATAACCATTGGTGGTAATTGCCGCTAAAAACTGGTATGTCAGTTTTTGGAGTGGATTTCTCCTTATAAGAAACTGACCACATTTTCCCGTTAACTAGCCTTTTCATTTTATTATATTGCTTTTCATATTCACAAAAAGCTAATTCATATTCTTCGTTATCAAGAAGAGCTTCGCTGTCTATCTCCCAATGTAAAGAATCTATCGCCGACCATCTCGACTGGATAGTTTTTAAAATATCCTCAAATTCCCATCGTTCGGAAGCGCTCTCGAGATCGACGGAATCTAAGGTGCGAGAAAATGCTTTAAAATTACTTTTCTGCTTACGCAACATTTCTTCCACCCTACTAGAAGTACCTTGAGTAGTCGGGTGCAACGAAAATGGACTACGAGGAGCCCCTCCCACGTCAGGCGTGGCAGGAGCTTCAAAACGTTCCGCGGCACGTGGTAGTGGTGTCGCTGGTTTTAATAATGGTTTGCTTGGTTCAGTGGTGACGTACCTCTTAATGAGTGATTTTACGTCATTGTAAAAGGTAAGCGCTTTTTGGTAAAAAATTTCACTAAAATACTTATGGTTCATGTCTTCGAATTCAGCACATAATCTATTATGATTAGTCTGAAATTCATTCCAATAGGCATCTAAAGTATTCAGACGTTTTTCTATATAGGCCGGAGTCTTTCGCTCCGCCCCATCTTTCTTAAAATTGACACAAAGGCTCTCCATCGCGGACATAATTTGATCTTGTGTAGCTAAGATCTTCTCCATGGTGACTGACATGGCGTAAATTTAATGTAAGAAAAGGAAAGATCTTACTCAGAGACTGGTACGTGGTGACCTGGTTTCGTCTCGTAGATGATTTTGGTTGGTTTGTAGTCGCCGAAACTGGTAATCCGCACGACACTGGTTACTGGTTACTGGTTACTGGTTACTGGTTACTGGTTACTGGTTACCGGTTACTGGTTACTTGTTACTGGTTACTGGTTACTGGTAATGGTTTATAACTCCACACTGCACTGGTTGGTCCGTAAGTCCGGGATACTGACACGTGAACAATGACGTCACTTGCGCAAGTCCCGCCGTTACGGAGGCTCGAAGGACCACGATGTACGGGGTTTGGTGTCCGTACAAGGATTTACGTATGGTTCGTAAATGTAAAGAAAATGGTTTTTGGTAAACTATGGTTTATTTGGTCTGAACTAGCCTAAATGGAAAATGGTAAATGGTAATGGTAATGAGGACACGCGAGCCGGTCAACGATCGCACGTGAACTGATTGCTAAAATTATTACATTTAATATGTGTGGCGTAAAGCGCTGACACAGCGCAGCGCTATGTAGGGTGCTAGCACCGTACAATGTCATAGTACATATTTAATGTCATATTATATATATATATTTGAAGTGCGTGGTGGCCTGTTGGTAAACGGACTAGACGCGGCTGCCAACATGTTCACGGTGGTCGCGGGTTCGAATCCCAGGGCACACCTCTGACTTTTCGGAGTCATGTGTGTATTGATAGTCAATCATCACGCACTAAAACGGTGAAGGAAAACATCGTGAGGAAACCTGCATACCATAGCGATTTATAAAAAATTCTATGGTATGTAAGTCCGCCAACCCGCACTAGGCCAGCGTGGTGGACTATATGGCCTAACCACTCTCAATCGTACTCTCGATTGTAGAGGAGGCCCGTGCCCTGCAGTGGGACGTATATGGGCTGATACAGAGACATATTTATGTATCAACATATTGTTTTACATAGTATGTAGGTATATTTATATTGTTGTATTAATGTGTATTCATAGGTAAATACCTAGTCAAATAAGCATAACATATACCCCTGCTTCTATCATGTCAGCACCATCTGGAAGTCCGCCTATGTGTATGTGTATGTGTATGCGTGTGCGCGCAGGCGTGGGCGACGAGGGCGTGTCGGCGGTGTGCGCGTCGTGCGCGGCGCTGCGGCGGCTGGACGTGTCGTACCTGGCGGGACTCACGGACGCGGGGCTGGGCGCGGCCGCCGCGCTGCCGCTGCTGCAGGACCTGGTGGCGCGCGGGAACCCTTCCATCACCGCCGCATCCGTCATCCGTGTCATCACCGCGTGCCCCAATCTGCAGGTGCATACTTTTACTCTCGCTCTGACTCTATCGAGTACTGTGCACTCACTTGGTCGTTCCGAGGTAAAACAAGGAAGTTCAGATATCACAATCGTAGCTAAATGTTAAAAAATTACTCAAATATAAATAACAAGGAAATATAGAAGTATCAAAAAAATTAAAGTGGTGCAGCGCTCTATTTATTCCTTATCACCGTCAAAAATAAAATATCTATTACATTATGTCAATTTTATATTTATTTAAGAAATTTTATTTCTACGTAGTAACGAAAAATCTAATAGTAATTATAATCATAGTAATTATAATCCAACTACAAAATCCAACTACAAAAATCAATAATTCTCGATACATGTAGTATTGTCAGACGCTTCCTAAATGCCCCTGCTGATTTCCAATAGAGGCCTAAAGTGCTTGGTACCCACCCGCACTTTAACCTCTTTAAAACTTACCAGCTTTGCTGAGAAGTCAAAATCAAACCGAAATAATAATAGTAATCTAAACCTAATTATCTAATTTTCACGGCTATCTTATTGCCACTCCCTATGTACTAAAAAACTATCCTTACTAACGCCCGAATACTGGAACGCCAGTCAAATAATAAGTTGCTCTTAACAGCGCACGGCCCACTTAGCCAGTACATTTAAGCGGGATTAACGTAGTTTAGCGCAACTTATATTTAAGTTGCGTTGCAGTATTCGGGCGTTAATCGCTTAAATGAATGCATGTGGCGTTTGGTTACAATTAGACTTGCAACGAATATTCGGTTACTATTCGGTATTCGGCTGCTTTTATTATATTCGGCCGAATACCGAATATCTACATATTATTCGGCTGAATACTTAAATAATATATTTTGTCATAGAGAAATAATTGGTAAAATGAAAAATTAAAATCTATTGATTACGTATATATTCATATTTTCATTTCTGTTATAATCATTTAAGTAGTCATTGGCATAACACAGGGTGCACACGGGTACACATTGAAGCGAGAGGGTTGATATGTTACCACAGAATACTAACAGAAGTCAAGCTTGTGTATGTACTTCACTTTTGTTGCCACACTCACACTACGCTCGGCGTTCGCGCAAGGGTTGTTAACTCTGGCTTATGCGAAAACATGTATCGTGTTAATAGCACTCGTATTGTTTGATTGAATTTTTAAATAACATATATAAAACATAATAATACGATAAATAAATTTTAATTTTATTTATGAACTCGCTGACAATGTGTATGTCATTATAAGTTTTTTTTTATTGTTTTTTTTTAATATATATTTTTTTTATTAATGAAATTTATATTCAATTATTATAATCTGGTGTTTTATATAGAAGTGTAATAACTTTTATTCATTTGCTCCATCTTTGCACAAAACGTCTCACTATTTGCGTTCCCGAAGCGGGTGACACTCGCGCGCGCAGTGGTCTCGACTGGTTTGAAATATCGTGTCGGTGAACGCTGTCTATGTGTGCGTTGATTTAGCGCGCTTTGTATGGAGCTTGACTTCTGTTATATAGTTTAGTATTCTGTGATGTTACTTCGTAGGCGTGACAGAGACAGAAATAGAATGTACCCTTCATTTTGTTACAAACATTTTGTTTGCAGTGTCCCCTCTAGTATATTACCTCAATGCGTCTGTGCAAGTTTTTGGCGCTAAAATCCAGCCGAATACTTTTGCCTAATATTCGGCTATTCGGTCAGAAGCCTCGCCGAATATTCGGTATTCGGTATACTGCCGAATATACTATTCGTTGCAAGTCTAGTTACAATGTGTGCAATGTGGTTTGTGTGTCAGGAGGTGGACGTGTGCGGCAGCGACGGCGTGTCGGACGAGGTGGTGGCGGCGGCGGCGCGCGCGCTGGAGCGGCGTCCGCGCGCGCTCGTGCTGCGCCTGGCCGGCACGCTCGCCGTCATCGCGCAGGTACACCCCACCACCCACCACCCACCATCCTACCTTTACTACTTCATTTATTTCTATTTTCAACTGGACCATCCAGCCCTATTCAAATATAGTAATGTTACTGTTTATGTATGTATGCCAATAAATTCAACTGCATGTGTCAAAAAAAAATATTATGCAGCCAATTGTTGAGGTCTACTGGATTGTACATTTTATTTTGTGTACAAACTGTTGCCTTTTATTGTATTAGATATCATTATTCATTATTTCTATTCAATTATCAAGTAGCCGTAATTAATTGATTGCGGTTAAGTATTGTCATTTAATTAGATATATGTTTTTAAAGAGATAATAATTCTCTATTTTTTCTTTAAAGATTCCTTTTTTGGTTGTAAAATTTAAAAAATATTTTACTATCCAATTATTTACTTCCGTTTATTTTTGTCATCGATTTACTTTCGCTCTATTTTATGCCCTGTTTTACTGTAATAAGTTGGACAGCTTGACTTTTATGGTACTCCATAATACACTAGGGAGGCCAACAAATTGAAGTTCTGAAGGCTGTTTGAAATTTCAAATATGTCCAGGACTTTCCGGTGAACAGAGGCATAAGCTATTTGTTTCCATGCATCGTTAAGAGAGCGAAAGGCGCATTGGTGAACGCTGGGCGGTAGGTTTGTGTGGACCGCACTGACTTGATTTGCATGACCCGTGACAGACGGAGCCCGCGCCCCACAAGCTGCTGACGGTGAACGTGAGCGAGGACCGCAGTAACCCGCACCTGAGGCCCGACTTCGTGGATCATATATTCGAGGACAGCTCAGATGACTCGCTCGACGAGCTCTACGACCACGATGACTTTGATGACTTTTTCGGACCAGGTATTTAGAGATCCTTTTAAAATGATGTTTGGAGCAAATATGCTTGAAAGTGCCTCACAGTCCTAAACTCTAGTGTATTATGTTGACTTTATTATTAAAAATCAAACTGAATCCTAAAGCGGTTCACTGTTGACATGAACCGGACATGTGTGTGCTGTAGAGTGAAGTGCAATGTTTGAATGTTTGTTTGTAGACGACGAACTATTCGTAGACGATGAGTTTGACGAGGAGGAGCTGTACTACGGGCTGCACGCGCCAGGCATCATCCTGCTGTAGCCGCCACGGGACTGCTACATGTTTAAATCATACTTAATTATATACATGCCTAACTTTTATTTCTTTTATACATGCGGCAACGAGATTCAACGTCATTTTGTCATACTTTATTTATTTTTTGAAACCAATAATACATTCGTAGTTTAATTTAGGTTTCTTTTGTCGTATTTTTAATACCTTTATTCAACTGTGTCAATACTGTACAGGATATTTATTTTAAATTTTGTCTGAAGTCTTGCGAAGTCAATCCTATTTACATAGGGAACCACTGTAAACTTTACATTTATCTGTGATGGAATATTGTCTTATTACAATTTGTCTTGATTCTTAGTCATTACTGTCTCTATGATCATATAATGAGAATGTGATTGTAGATTCTCTATAAATAAAGTCTGAACCAATTTAATATTAATTATATTATGTGGAACAATTTTTTTTATACCAATAATTAATTTGTAGTCTTTGAGAGTTTCCACAGGTATACAGTCACAGGTTATTCTTGATTGAGAAGGTCTATATATATGTATATTGGTATTAATTATTGCTTTATATGGATTGGAATGAGAAATATTTGTAGGAATAGAATGCTTAGTTCATTGTGAAATCATCTATTACAAACTAAAAGTTAAGCTTCCAATAGCAATAAATATATTAGTGTTTGATTGTTAACAACTGTAGGTATGGAAAATTATTGTGCTGTTATCAAAACTCATGATTTGTTACTCAGTTTTTCTACATGATCAATACAATTGTCTAGATTTGCAGCTACTTGAATTAGTTATTTTTTTGTGTGTGTTCCATTTAGTCGTCCCTTTAGGATTGCTGCTCTGTATGTGTTGTTGCCATAACCAGCTATTGATATGTTTAGACAATTGTGTTGAATGTGTTCATGACTGCATCTTGTTTCCTAAGCATAATGGCATGATGTGATTTTTTTGGTCTTGATTTAGACAAGGAGATTTAGGTTTGTAATTATTTTTCAATATTTTTATTACATTACTGTATCTTCCTTTTTTCCTTTTTAATAGCTTAGCGTAATCAAAGTGGTGATTTTTATTTCGTTTTTTTAAATACATGCTTTTGTTTTACTCACTAGGTCCAACAATCAGTGACGTGTTTATGTGTGAAGTATTTTTTATGATGTTTTATAATTGCAACAGTTTTTGTTTTATTATTTCAAATAACGCGAAAAAGCTTTGTGTTGTTTTTATACAACTGGTTGTTTGAAGAATGCTTTGTTTTACTGTCGACATGCGAGACGCAATTTACACTTATAATTTAATATTTTGTTCTGCATCTGTTTATGTTTGCGACTTCCTGTTCTATGTCAAATTGTTGTGTAAAGTGGTAAAGGGATATAATGTTGAAGAATAGTAGTGTTTTCAGAGTGATTAAATTGTTATGTAAACAACATTCTGTATGTTATGTTGCAATGCAACACTGACTCACCATTTTACGAATAATAATATGAAGTTTTGTTGATTAAACATTTCTATTTCAGTCAAATTATTCATTAGATAAAGTGTTCAATCTTATAAATATTTGTACAAGGATATATATAAAATGTTTCAGAGTTCACTAAATGGTGATTTAAGTTTTGGATTTGCATTTTGGGAAGATTAACTCATGCATGCATGATTTGTGAAAGCCATTGATTTTTATATATTGTGTAATATCATCAGTAAGAAGCAAAATAAATTTTCTTAAACCACTGATACAAGTTGTTTCCATTGTAATGTTTATTGGGCAGCAACTATTAGAATAATAAACTATAGAAATCTGCAAGATGATTGTGATGCATATAAAGTACATTCCATATTGTATTTAATATACCATTGTGTAATAAGACATATTAAAATATAAACTTGAAGTTGGCATATTTTGTAATGAAAAGACAATATTTGTATATGAGTTGCACATAACATAATATAGGTAACTGGAGAATTTGATAAGAAAATACTGAGGCTACAATTAATTTCTTTAATTAACACCTCAAAAGTTTCTATATATTATAACACCATACAATGTATCTACATACTATCTAAAAATTTACATCATAATTAGTAGTTTTTATATACAAGTTCCACCATTTGCCCATGAAACCTACGTCAACTATCCTTGAAGGTAGACTAAAATATGACGGCTGCATATATGAACACTGCGCTTTATATAAGTCACAGGCATCATTTAAATCTGTGATATACATTACAGAAGCCAAACCAAAACTCTTGTAATGAAGAACTTCTTGGTTGTAGCAAACACCCAGATACCTCAGGTGTTGAACCGATTTAGGGTTCAAACAGTCTTCGTTTACCAAAGCCACTTCATTGCTAATCCTCTTAAAGCTGTCTTTAAAGTCCGTTTCACTGGGGTTGTTTTTAACAAGACCTGTTGCAGTTATTATGCCCACTGTCCATTTAATAGCCTTTATTGGCTCATCTTGAACGTCTGTTCTCAAATCTTGTAGCATTTGACGATAGTCTATGAATAAATTTTTCCAATAATCAGCCCATTTTTCTAAAATTGTCCCTTTAAACTTCTCAGGGAATTTAATTTTTGTCTGGATATTTCCGAGTACACTTGGTGCGTTTTTTAAGTTCCTCAACATGACTACCAATGCATAAATAGACAGTGGTTATAACGTTGAATCAAATCCACAATAAAGCTGTTTTTTCACTGAAGACAATGTTTATTTCATTTTTTGTATCTTACATCCTTTGTGAGGTTATTTCTTATTTGAAATGTCATTCGCAAATAGGCCACTCACACCATTGAGGGCGCGGTCCGTTAGGCGCTCACGGCGCCCAAAACACTCATTTCGCCGTTCCATTTGACGATCACGATCGTGGTCGCGGCGACCACGTCATTGATGACGTTATGACAAACGCTCACGCGACGCCCACGACGACCCATGTCAAGAGGTGGGTCGTGGAGTGCGTTGAGAATATTGGCGGGATTTATAAAAGTGTCAAAACAACAAAAATGTCACCGGAGGAAATTACTTTAAACGCATAATGCCACCTAACCTTATAGCTATTTTAAGATATTTATTACCTAAACGCTCAAAACGCCCCAAAACCCGTTTCACTTGGGTTTGCGATCGTAACGCTCACGAGCAAGTGGAACGGTAAATATCGCGGTCGCGTCGTTCGTGAGCGTGGTCGTTGCGATCGTCAAATGGAACGCACTGTTATTGGTATAAAGGAGTTCCCCTCTCCAGGCCCGAAGATATTCATTCGATCTTCACCATATTTTTATGGGACCAAACGACAAGCACCAACTTTCAATCAAAGAAAGAATGATCGAAATCGGTTCACACAGAACAAAGAAACGAGGTAACAAACATAAAAAATAAAAATAAAAAAAAGCAACATACAGTCGAATTGCAAAACCTCCTCCTTTTTTTGAAGTCGGTTAAAAATACAAAAATACGATGTTGATATTATTTTATGTTATTCAATCTTCTATGATAAAAACTTGTAAGACACTAAAAACTTTATTATTATTATTATTTAATTCCACTGATGTCCCGCTCTGGCACAAAAAATAAATGGCCACGTTATCTATGGCGGATATCCGTATTAGGCAGTGTGATGTACGGCGTGAGCTACGGTCTCTCGACGTGCGGAAAGCCAGTGGCCCAGATGGAATACCGGTGGTGGTCTCCTGCACTGACTCGCCTCTACCGAGCGTCTTACTGCACAGGAATTGTGCCTGAATCTTGGAGGCAGGGCCAGTTTTAGCAGTACCAGCGCCCTGGGCGAGATTTATACGGCGCCCCCTGGCTACCGTTGAAATGCATCCAAATAAAAAAAGGTTTTTTTATGTTTAATAGATTGTACAATTATAATAGATTGTATCATATTGTTTAGTAATTTCGGAATTTTATTTCGGAAAATGTTCAACTTTCATGGTATGGCACTTTTATGCCACGAAAATTACCGCATTCCTGAACATAGCCTTTATCCTTGTATACGAAAGTTATAGCACTGAACCGCCAAGGGTCTGGTTGTTGGTATCCAGGATAATGTTAAACAGCGCAGTAAAAAGGTCCACACCATTCAGTACCAGCGACTTTCACGCCTTGATGGAGATAAGGCCCTACCTACCGCTCTCCAGTTCTTGCCACATAACCCTGATTCGGAGGCAATTCTGGATAGGACATTCTCAAATATACGATGCTAAATAAATCGTAGAAGTACAAGCTCCGCCAGTCACCATTTCCTTCACCGCACCAACCTCAAATACCACACAAGGCGCCTCGGGAATCCTAGACAGTTTCGACATTTGGTAATATTGAGTGTCACCTTTTCCCAAGATATAGCGAGCCGATAGATTTAACGATAGACTTCGGTGACTTCCGTGGTCACCAACTTCTCATACAGAAGAATGAGACACTTTTTGTCATCTTCCTGAGAAATGCATAAGGAGAATACCGCATTTAGTGGTTGAGAGCTTAGGGCCGAAACTGCGTTAAGCGGGCACTCGCGCGGTTTCATACAAAAGTGCTCCGTCGCGGGGATCCGCGCGGGCGTCCAGCACGGGGAGGCGCGTCCCGCACCCGCGCCGCGGGGTCCACCTTCGTGCGTCGGAACCCGTCGCGGGGGCACGCGCGGTAAAGCGCGCGGTGTCCGCCAGCGGTAACATGACGGTGATGGCATAGGGCACCGAGACGTGGCCTCTCACTTTGGGCTTCATTAGAAGGCTCAAAGTCACTCAACGAGCAATCGAGAGGGCTATGCTCGGTATTTCCCTACGAGATCGACTCAGAAGTGAGGAGATCCGTAGGAGAATAAAGGTCACCGACATAGCGCAAAGGATTCTATAGATGATTCATAGCGAAAGGTTCTAGAGTGGAGGCCACATACAGGCAAGCAAAATGTCGGACGCCCGCTTACAAGGTGGACGGATGACCTGGCTACATTTGCAGGAAGTCGCTGGATGCAGGCTGCTTCCAACAGGTCGATGCGGAGACCGTTGGGGGAGGCCGATGTTCAGCAGTGGACTTCCTGTGGCTGAGATGATGATGATGATGAATATACTTGAGCAAAAATAAAGATTTTTTAGCCTTTCCGTTGGTGATATGACTGATACAGATTTTACCCTTAAGTTGTTGACCATCAAATATGGTTCCAGTTTCGAAGATCATTCGCCATAGACCGGTATCGAAACTTTAAAATATTTGTACAATGAGTTTACATTTTCTCTTAATTTACTGAACTTTACAACAAATTCTCCGCCTAGCAACCTAAATTCAATAAACAGCCTTCCTGGCTGTCGTTTTTTTTTTGCTAGTCGTCGTTTTGCTATGTAATAATATATTAAGCTCTCCATCGACACGACTGTACATGCACACCTTTAAAATTGAACCAGCGACATTGCGTAAATCCGGTCTCCGCGACGGGTACCCGCGACGGGGACCGTCGCGTTCTCACAGAGCCCGCCCGCGTGTCCACGCGAGGAGACGCGCGACGGTTGCCCGTCGCGGGTGCCCGCTTAACGCAGTTTCGGCCCTTAGACTTCGTAAGGTTGTAGATTGCTGACTGAATCCCACCCCACATTTCCCCACTTCCTTTTTCTCCATACTGTTTTCCAGTAGGGGGACCAAAGTATCGCGGAAACCCCGCCCGGTAGGTCCATCCAGCAACCACCACTTTGTCCTTAGTGCTCGGTGCTCGGCCACTTTGGGTTACGGTGTTCCCTTGATGAGATGTTCGGGAATCTTTTGGAAGAACGTATTCACAACAGCCAGATCTGACACGAATCAGACTCTGAGTGCTGAATCCTCCTATGCATTACGAATGCCAAACCTCGAAAGTCCCGGCATCCCTTGCCGAAGCTTGTACGTGGGAGTCATCTGATCTATGACTCTTTACGGTTTCCCCGTTTGAGCCACTGTTTGGTTTTATGTTTTCCTCCTGAGTTCGCCGCACCAAGCGATAGCGCAGCGAATAATCAGTGTATTGGCCGGTTTCCTTCCTTGGGACATTGACGCCGAAGCCCTCTCGCCTCAGCCTAAAACTGGCGGGAGGAGACGTCTCGTCGCGGGGGACGACCGGCCTTTAAAGAGGTCGAGCCTGTACGGCCCTTACTCCGCGCGGCCGCCGTGGAGGCATGGCGCATGTAGCTGGATAATCCCAGTGCTGATGCTTGGACCATCGCGGCAGTGCGTCCTATCCTCGACCAATGGCTGAGCAGGCGCCACGGTGTGATGACGTTCCGCCTGATGCAGGAACTATCGCGGCATGGTTGTTTCGGCAGATACCTGTGGAGAGTGGCGAAAAGGGAAGAATCCGCAATGTGTTACCATCGGACAGCTGTTCAGAGGACACAGCCCAGCGCACTTACTCGGATTGTGTGTATATGTTATGGGCCAGGTGATTAATCCGCCTTATTCATAGTGCCCGGGCAATATGGATAATGATCAA
The DNA here is from genome assembly GCA_023078785.2 of Hyles euphorbiae. NCBI lineage: Eukaryota > Metazoa > Arthropoda > Insecta > Lepidoptera > Sphingidae > Hyles > Hyles euphorbiae. The sequence continues at coordinate 4,980,412 of CM041049.1, forward strand.
TAAGAGCGGGCAATGTGATTATAACCAATCAATTTATCACATTGCCCGGGTATTATGAATAATGCCAAGTGGCCTATTGGGCAGAGTAATGTAAAGCGAATCAAAATCAAAACAATGAGCCGAAGTGGTAGAATTTAGAATAGAGGCATTAGCACGAGGGGGTGGGTTGGGAGGAGTGGAGGGGGAGGGGGAGCGTTGCACCTCCTCTGTATCACTCCCATGAAAAGGTAACGCACTATTCCTGAGAAATATCTATTATAGCAACCTAAGCCTCAAAACACTTGTTTTCAAATACAAATTAGCTTCTGCATTCCTCTCCGGCACTACGGGAATTTCAGCCCCTTCGCCCTTGCGTAACAAAAGATAGGCTCAAAAGATATGCTCAACTCCACAGCTTCGGCTTGCTAGTCATCTCCGGTGACCAGCCTCAGCCGCTACGGCTCGCACGGCTGCCTATCATTCGTTACAGCCGGCGGGGGCTGCTCGCCCTCCGCGCCTCCGGCTTTTTATATACACTCTGGGTCGGTAGCCAAAAGACTACGTGAAGCCGGGGTGTTCCGAGTCGGTTTTGGGGCACAGTCGACCTAACTGATCCATAAAGTGGGTACACTATTTTTCTTCTAAAGATAATGTTTCTGACGTTAAAAACAACTAAACATAAGCTGATCAATTCAACCTTTCTAATTTATTTATTGGTCTATCGCAGATGCGACAATGCGGCAGCGCACCACGTAAAAAATCACCCATTAATCACATCGCCATTGCCCATTGCCATCATCATGTAGCCATATTCATAATGCCCGGGCAATGTGATAATTGGTGAGTTTTAGATTGCAATTAATCACTTGGCCCGATATGGCTCGGCCATATTCATACTGCCCGGGCATTATGAATACGGACGATCTGACTAAGGTCGCAGGAAGTCGCTGGATGCAGGCCGCTTCCAACAGGTCATTGTGGAGATCATTGGGGGAGGCCTATGTTCAGCAGTGGACTTCTTGTGGCTGATATGATGATGATGATGATTATGAATACTGCCCGCATTAATCACTTGGCCCATAACATATAGACAGTTAAGCGTTAATGAAATTAGTAGTATTATTTCAAATAAGTGAGACTTGCCCAACAAACAAGCTAATATAAGGGGCGCCTGCGGCGCCCCTCTTGGTCTGGCGCCCCTGGGCGGTCGCTCGTGCCGCCCTACCCTAACGCCGGCCCTGCTTGGAGGGAGGCCAAAGTATAAACGATCCCCAAAAATTGTGGTCGGCCAGACCCTATCAATTACCGCCCTAACGCTATCACCTCAGTGATGTGTAAGGTCATGGAGCGGATCATAAACGCTCAATTGATCCGCTACCTGGAGGATCACCCGTTGCTGAGTGACAGACAGTTGGGATTCAGTAAAAATCGATCAATGAGTGATCTTCTAGCGTTTGTCCTGCATGGCTGGGGTGAAGTGATCGACCGGCGGGGTGAGGCTCTTGCTGTGAGCCTCGACTTAGTCAAAGCGTTTGGTAGGGTCTGGTAACGTAGTCTTCTTTCCACACTTTCGGCATACGGTCTGCCCGACAACCTGTGTTCGTGGCTTTCCGACTTTCTGCATGGGCGTGGAATCCGTATCGTCGTCGACGGACACGCTTCGGCGCTCATGTCGATAAATGCTCGAGTTCCTTCCGGCTCGGTGCTGTTGCCCTCCCTGTTTATTCTGCATACCAATGATATGTTGTCGCTTAGCAACATTCATTGCCTTGCAGTTGACAGCACGGTTCATGGGCAATCCACTATGGGCTTCCGGGTTGCCGGGTCCGGACGGGTATGAAATACTACTCGCACCTCTGGGATGGATCCGGTACCTGTATCTGCTCGATGCTTTGGATGTATTACAGAGGCGGGCCATTCGCATTGTGAATGATGCAGACGTTACGACCAACTTAGAGTCGCTACAACTGCGGAGGGATGTCGCATCTCTAAGCGTGTTCTGCCGTCTGTATCATGGTGAATGCTCTGAAGAATTATTTAATTTAATGCCCTCCTCTCCATTCCTAAACAGAACTACGCGTGTTGGCTTGCGAAGCCATAGCTTGATGGTACAAACCATCTCAACACGAACCAAAAGATTAAAAATTCTTTTATCTGCCGCACCATCAAGCTGTGGAATTGTTTGCCGTCACACGTGTTCCCTCCTTACTATGATCCCGAGTTCTTACGCCGCGCCGTAGAGGCATCTCAGCAAGCCGGCATAATTGTTTTAAATGTCTTGGGACTGTCGTCTGATGCCATTAGATACTCTACCTGGACAGTATTCACGTTTACCATCAGATACAATGTTGTCACTATACCGGGCCAGTTAAAAACCATACATACATACATACATAAACTCACGCCTTGTTCCCAGAAGGGGTAGGCAGAGGTGCCAGGACACCCACATTTCGCCTCCGTCCCACAATGTGATAGGTGGTGAGCCTATCGCCAAATCGGGCACAAATTCCTGACTCTGGGATGATACTGAATATAAAAACCATATTAAATTAATTATCAATTATTGTTACTTTTTCAGTTTCATGTTTTTAATTTAATAATTTTTTTTTTTACAAAGAATCTTCTGTCTACGCCTATATAATCAAAGGAAGCAGCTGTGCGCACATTATCTAATGTTATTTATATTATGTATAAAAATCTTATAAAAATGAATTTCTGTTCCTTCTCTCTTATACCTTAGGAATAAAGGATAGGGGCATTGATATAATATACTAGAAGGGACATTGCGACTGCCTCGGTGGCGTAGTTGTACTAAGGTACAGTTACAAAGCTGAAGTCTCGGGTTCGAATCACGGGTTGGGCAAAGTGATATTGGATTTTTCTATTCATTATCAGCCAGAGTCAGGAATTTGTACCCGATATGGCGATAGGCCCGCCACCTATCACATTGTGGTATGAAACATACAAGGCGAAATGTGGGTGTCCTGGCACCTCTGCCTATCCCTTCTGGGATATAGGTGTGAGTTTATGTTTGTATGTATGGGACATTGCAAACAAAATATTTGTAACAAAATAAAGGGTACCATACCGCTTCTATTTCTGTCTTTGTCACGCTTACGAAGTATTATTATCTTCACTCTCGCTTCACTGTGTACCCGTATGCACGCATAATATCAAAGAATACTCACTAGCACAATACTCAGAGATTTTGTTCCCGATGTCCGCTCTAGTATAATACTTCAATGGATAGGGGTATTGTCACATACTTTAATATGTACATAGTATATACCAATACACATACAAGGCCAGGCGAAGACAATAAAAAGCGTGTTAAATAAATAAAAAAATTAAGTACATTTTTACTAATATGCCTTTGTTATAATAAAAGTTATTATCAAAGATCTTCGATAAACTTTAATAGAACGTAATATTGATATTTATAAGAATAATCGCCATGGTTAATATTTTGTCGATTGTGTGCATCAATTAGACGTCGTGAGTTCGTTTTCAGCCCTTTCTCGTAGGCATAGATCCTCCGACACCTTTCGCTTCTCTCTTCATGCGTGCCTGGGCATCGGTCCACATTGACATGGGGGGTGGCGGGGGAGGCGATGGAAACTCAGGCATTTGTCTAGCAACCTGAAAATTAAATACAATTAAAAACTTAGCAAATGTATTGTACTTGGTAGGTATTAGAGCAACAGTTTCCTTAAATATTATTGCAGGATGTGTTCGTGATGCCTTTGGGGATATATCCAGTTTAACCGGCCATGTCGTTTATTTTAAACATCAACATTTAACGATGTGGTGTAATACGTGATTCTGTGTATTATAATTGTTAGTGGCATTCCGTATTTAAAAAAAATATTCAAGATATCCACAACAAATCATAATACGTAATAGCTAAAGGTTCAAAGGTAATTCAAAGGTTCCCTGGAAGAAATTGCAAGGTAGCGATAAGGCCGCCATTGTAACCATGTCTTTAGTGTAATATATTTTTTATTTGTTTTATTGTTTCTTTTTATAAATGTTGGTGTACAATAAAGAATATAAATAAATAAAATAAGTAAAGGTGCGATTGGTGATGCCTTTGTTATTATTCATGGATGTTGTCAGAGGTTACCTTCTGCCATAATGAAATGAGCATAGGTCTACTTACTCGATGTAAAGATTGCTGAGAATTTTGGGCTTCACTCATTTCAGGAGGTGGCGGCGGAGATGGCTGTTCCCCCTGCGCGTTTGTGGAACGCACAGCAAGACATGTTATCGCAAACACTGCGAGATAATATAAACCTTTCATCTTCGCTGGTCACTGTTCTATTGAGTTTTAATATGCGCACTTCATCTTTATAGGAGACTTCATCGCGTGATGCTATAGTTAAACGGAAACCTTTGACAAACAATAAAACAACTTCCGGCGCGATTCATGCAAGCGATACAAGATAAAAATGCTGCAGGTTATTGTGATGATAAAATTAATTACGTGTCACTAGCGTGTCGGAAACATTCCAGTTGTCCATCCAAAATGAGAAGCAATTTTTGCAATTAAACACCTTTGGAGATCCCCAAGAAAATTGGAATCTTTTTATCATGCCTACTCGATTAATACGAGCAAAATTAATGATTCAAATGGAAACTGTTATTGCTAATTATTCTAAATTATATGAATATAGCCCAAAGGATTCGCAAGTTTACGAGGCAATGGGACGGGCATATAGCACGAAGAACTGATTGTCATTGGGGCAGAAAGGTTCTGGAGTGGAGGCCACATACAGACAAGCGCAGTGCCGGACGGTCGCCTACAAGGTGGACAGACGGCCTGGTTAAGGTTGCAGGAAGCAGTTTGATGCAGGCCAATTCCAACAGGTCAATGTGAAGATCCTTGGGGGAGGCCTATGGTCTGTAGCAGACTTCCTGTGGCTGAAGAGAAACGAAGAGATATATGTATATATGATAGATTAGTGAGATTTTATAAATCACTAGCTGTACCCGCGACTTCATCGGTTTTTCGACAGATGTGGTCGCGCACTGCCACTTCAGCTTGCTAATTATTCTGTTTACTCTCTATAACATAGGTTCTTGGACGGATAAGTTCATTATGAATTTTGTCCTCCAAAGTGACAGCGACCATAGCTAATAGACCAGTTGCACTGGGAGTATCCAAGTCTCAGCATCGGAGATCATTACAGGTAGGAGACACTGGTTGAAAAGTTTCGTTTTCAAGCTTTGTGGTAAGAGGAGATTCGACGTAGTTTATCAAATGCTGCCCAGCCCAGCTGGAACCTCCACGTAGCCCCTTTCTCCAAGTTGTTTCTACCTTGTTAAAGGGTCTGTCCCAGGTATATTCGGAAACAACTTCGAACTTGTGGCCATCAATGTGGTGGTCGAATGGAAGTTAATGTTATTAACTATTCGGTATGAGGCTGAAACCAGGCCGTGCAGCATCTGTGGCAGCTCCTCCAGCGATTCCGCCATCAAAACTATATCGTCAGCAAAAGGTCCTCTATGTTTTTTTATTATTTTATTATTTATTATTACAGACTCATAAAACGGGCCATTGGGCTTACAGTGACCTTTCTCAATCACAAATAGTTTTTCTTTATTTTTATTAATAAACTTCGCCTTTTTTTGTCATACTTGTCTGTAACCTATGGAGATTTAATAGGTATTTTCTACTCCTACTAATATGGTTCAATTTCATTTTTATTCGTAATACTTGGTTTTGATTGTTTTGAGTCTAAATATTTACTATCGCCGGGATTTGCTATTACAGAATTTTTAGTTTCGTCCATTCGTTTATTTCTGGGACTCTGTTTACTCGCTTTTTCGTCAATTAATTGCTCATTTCCAAAATACTGACTTATTTTAGGTAACTTTTTATTTATTACTTCGGACTTCTTCTTTCTCTTTAGTTTTTCGCTACCACTTAGTTTCTAGAACAAGGCATATTTATATTTATTTGGAAAATATTACCTTAATATTCATTAAATTTTATTTTATTGTTTTCTGCTTTTGATTATACTGTAAAGAAACAAAAACAAGATATTTAAATCAAATATTAATGTGAAATGTTTGTCATGTTAAATATGTAGCCAATTATTGATTAATTTCGTTATTAGAGAGACATTCCCGCCCTCACACCCGCCACTGCAACTCCTGGCAGCCAGGATCAACAGTGGCACACAAAGATTTGACACCGAGCTCCGGAGCTCGGCGAGTCTCTCAGGGACACTAGCTTGTCTTTAACCCGCATCGAAATTAATCAGAAAGAAAAACAAAAGGAGGAGTTGGAAACAAATAGTTGTCCACTCTTCCGCAGCAAAGCGTTTTTAAAATTTCTTTATTAATGTACCATTTTTCTCTGCTTTGTTTAAGCCTGAGACACTATCGAGCCGGGGCCCTGTTGGGCCTGAGACCCTGTCGGTACCAGGCCCCTGCCGGGCCGGGGGCCCTTAAGGCCGGGGGCATTTCAATGAGTTATAAATTAGTTAGGTTCTTTCTCTGCTTCCGGCTTCTCGGGCTTAAGGGGCCGGGCCACCGAGGACCCGTAAGGTCGGGGGCCCGTGGCATTTTGCGCACTATGCCACCCTATTGTTACGCCACTGGTTGCATGAAGTCGCTGGATGCAGGCTGCTTCCAACAGGTCAACATGGAAATCCTTGTGGGAGGCCTATGTTCAGCAGTGGCCTTCCTGTGCCTGAGATGATGATGATGGTAACGATGATGAATTCAGAATATTTTAGGGCAGCGGAAGGTCCCTCAGATATCTAATTTTATTGAAATCTTTTAATTGTTGATAGGCATTTAAATGTCGCAGAGGTAGTCACACAAGGAATAATATGTTCATTTCGATTAAAAGAAATCAGTTGAAAGTCCTCAAAGATATTGGAGTATTTAGGCACATATTTCTTAATTTTCTTACCCCCCTTCGCTCCTACCCCTTTTTCCCTTCCCTACTGTAGCTTAGCTTTTTCTTAAACCCAATGCAAAAATAACCATTAGAATTCTACTACATTTTGAAGAATTCTACTTTCCAGGTCCAAAGATGACAATCAGTTGTTCATATTGTATTGCTGGGATCAACCTGTCAATATATTCTTTGATTCTTCAAGATTAAAATCGGTTAAAAGCTGTATTGTAATTTTATCAGCCCTCCTCCCCCTTTTTCTCGCCTACATTAGCTTAACTTTTATATTGAACGTAATGCAATAGGTAAAAAAAAACTATTCAATTTTGAGAAATTCTCATTTCCAGGTCCGAAGATATTAATCATATATTCACCATATTTTTATCGCAAGACATGCATGACAAGCACCAACTTTCAACCAAAGAAAGAATAATCAAAATCGGTTCAGCCAGAGTTATGTGGTAATAACAAACATTTAAAAAATACAGTAGAATTGAGAACCTCTTACTTTTTTTTAAATCGGTTAATGTCTAAATATGTGTCGACTTGAAAAAGAGCATTCATGGAGAGTGTATGGCGGGCGTAAAATTATTTACCAAATATAGTTCACGTCACATAAAAAGAACGCTGTAAAAATGTGGAGGGGGTGTGTTTGCGTAGGATAACTCGCGCGTGAAAGTACTAGGCCCCCCTTTTTTTAACTAGTCTTAGCTTCGTATATTGTTTACTGGAAGGTACATTGAAAAATAGATATAATATCATGTAATAGAATTAAAAACATAAATCGCCTACTGCGCTTTACCGCCAGCGTTCTTTTTACATGACGCGAACTATACCAACCCACCATTTTTCTCTTCAAAATGACGCGAGACCTACCCGCCAAAATTTAATTGTAGTCCAATCCAGTCCAATCTGCTAGATGCACCCGACATTCGACTGATGAAAAAGTGTTAATATAGTGGTCTATTCTTTGGTTAATATCATTCGTTACTGTGAAACAAAGCGCAGATTAACAGGAATTTAGGAAAACGAATTAAAATGGAAAAAACTACGCCTGTTGTAGCGGCAGCTAATGGTAAAGTCCCGCCGGCTAGGCAAAATGCTACGAATCGCTGTGGCCGCGGAATTCCTGAAGTCACAAAGATGTATATCCAGAAATGTTCATGCAATCGCGAGAAAACTATTGTATTTTGTCGCTCATGCGGATACTACTGTCCCGGACGAATTCGAATCAAGTGCGACAAGCATCCCCGGGTAAACCATTCTTTTCATTTGTCATTTTAATTAAATATATTTTTTGCAATTTGTAGGGTCCGAGTTGAGAAGTGGGAAATTCGATGTATTTATCATCGATAATGCCGAATATTGAGTTTTTCTCTGTTTTTATTACATTAAAAAAGGTTCTTGCATAGTTGTTTAGTGTGTTGTTTAATATTTTAACAGGTTTCACAAATGACTCTTTATTAATCAAATAAATTATCACCATTAAATGCCAATATATTCTTAAATACATTTGTTTACTGTTTGGTTATTACATACATTTATATTGCAAGATGCTCAGGCCATTTTAGTACCTTGCTAGAAATCAGCAAATAGGATCAATTTTAGCTAAGTCTATCTGTTAATAATATTGTAATAGCCATGTGGTTTTTGTACTGCCTTCCTCATATTTACGTGTTGTGAACCAATATTCTTTATTTTTCAGGTATCATTCTTACTGGACATAACTGAGTGCCCCCGGTGCCACTCTGCTGCTTTCCTCGATGAATATTATACGAATGCCTAATTTACTCTCCAAAACTCTTTTTTTAATTATGATTTTTATAAATGATGAGAACTCAAGTCATAAAAGTAAGATCTCATCTCTATGCCACTATAACTGGGTTATTGTCTGGCACAATAAATATTATCTTTGTAAACTTTAGTGTTAATGTTTGTGATTACAGGGGAATAATGTGAAACAATTCTTACTAACTGTGATTTAATGTTTGAGCATTTCCAAGTGATATATAATTTTAAGTTTTTTAGTCTGATCTTTGTGTAAAGCATTGATTGCTAGTCAGACTAGTGCCAATGAAGAGGTCTAAAGTCTTAGTTTAAGATATGCTAAACTTATACTTAAGAAATGGTATTGAACAAACATCATATCTAACAAAGTGTTAAAATATAACTATAATTTTAAATGTAAATGGAAATAACAAATTTTTATGGCAAAAATTTAGTTATTTCTGGTATTATTAGTTTCTCCTTGTCTATGACAATAAGGTTTATTTCCCACTTCATTTTTAAAAATAAATGGGGTGAACACTTAGTCATTGTTTTATTTTAAAACTTAAAAGAAGTAAATCTTGTCACAGTATTATCATATCAAATTGTCATATATTATACAGAGTTGAGGAGACATCATTGAGGATAAATATTGGTTGTAGAAAACAGTAAAATAAAATTATCTTCTGGAAACTCATCAATTGTTTACGGGTGATTATACAAAAGTTGGGTAACTTTTGAGGATATTTTGTTTACTATAATAATTAAATCAAATTATAACAAATTCGGGTGCATATGATGACAAATCTAATGATTATATTGTTCCAAATCGGGCCAGTCACTTTTTTAAGTAAATTATGAGATATTTGAAATTTTCTGAATTTGACTGCCAGGGGACTGACGAGGCTAACATAGTACTGATAAAGTACACAATTTTCTAAGAATTATAATGAAATTTAATAAGAATTAGTACAAATCTCTTAGTTTTAATAATGGCACATGTCTTTTAAGTATTCAAATCACTTAGTAACAATTAAAAATAATTATAAAATTAAAATAAACGTAAATACCAATATCTTCGGTAGCATTAACTGATTTTAGCGATTTCATTGTCATCGGAAAGAACATATTCCTTGTGGGACCAACTCTTCTTCATTGAAATGCCTATCAACACTAAAAATATACAAATAACTAAAATATTTTATAAAAAAATAAAAATCGACTTCAAAACAAAAACCACAAAAAATATTAAAATATTAAGTACCACTGCAAAGCAAAAAAATAATATTTATTTCATTGGACTTGTGCATGTTGATTAATTTGCTTAATGACTTGACTAGCCAACAAATCAAAATATATGCGTAACTTAATATTTTATTATTTTTTGGTTTTTAGTGGTTTTTTGTTTTGAAGTAGGTTTTTATTAAAAATTTTAGTTATTTCCTTAAGTACTGAAGTTTTTGTTTTTCTTTGTATTCCGCTAATTTAATGGGGCACTTTTAATTCTGGCCAAGCGAGCCTTTTCGGCTTCTCTTTTTTTTCTAATCTTCTTCCCTAGTCAAATTGCTTTTAGTGTGCCGTATGATATTCTAAACTGAAATATAAAATAGAAATGCTTATACACGGTAGCAATTAAGATAAAAGTGCTCTAAAACAACAACAAAAAGCAGTATTATGGAGACAATTCAATCCTCTGGCGCGATACCTGACAAAGGACTGACGCCAGCGGATTGACGAAAAAGACATAATTTGAGGTTATAATCAGAACTAATGTTTTTTTTGATAATTTCGAATATCAACAAACCACATTTTAACAAATCATAGTTAATTATGTATAAATGATGATAAACCTCAGATTAACAAGAAAATAACGACCCACCACGGGACTGAAATTTTGACTGGCTTTGCATGTGTATAGAAGACAAAACACAACCCAAGAACTCGTACAGTTATGGCGGCCGTCAAATTGTGCTGTCCGCAACTAACTTCATTACCAACATTAATACATCAACAGGGATTTGACCTTGACTCGGTGATATATGGCGAGAATTTCAAATTTAAAGAACACACAACGGACTGACGGATGAAAACAAACACAAAGTTTCTTATTTTTTTTTAAATAAATTGGAGAACATTGCATTATGAAAGTTGTAGTATATAATACTATGTTCATCACAGATTGTAGTAAATTAGTAAGTTTTCTTAAATCAATGATAATGTTTAATAGATAGTCACTTGATTGTTGGTTTTCGGGATTGTGACATGCCAAAGGACTGACATTTTAAGTATTAATTTTGTTTTTTTATTAACTTGTATTTAAAATGAATAAGTGAAATTGGGTGACCATATAAAGGACTTTTCATTGTTTTAAAATAAGTTGTTATTTCAATAAAATATAATAAGACTTTGTATATATTGGCTGATGACAGCGAGTTACCCAATTTTTGTATATTCACCCTTACTTCAAATATTTAATTTACCAAATACTTATTGATAATGTAAAACAAATTACTACTAGAACTATTATTACACAATAATTAATGTTTTTTTTTTATAAAGAATACCAGCTAGGTATATCTGGTCTCTCTTTGTTACGGTCAATATAGCTCTTAAATCCTTTCTTTGCTTCATCTAAAGACTTGGTGTGTTCTTCCTCTTCAGATTTTTTGCCAGCAAACAAATCAGGAAATTCGAATTTCATGGTTTTAGGCTGAAAATATGAATATTTTCATATTAAAAAAAAAGGAACAATATGTTACAAATAATATATAATGTAATTTCTAACACATTCACTTTACCAAGACAATAATTTATACATTGATGTGGCTCACCACACACAAGGGCTTTTTTTATTTCATTACTCGTGTTTTTTATCCACACATATAAAAACATTATATGAGTGTTTAAATATGTGCAATAAATGTGGACAAAGTAAATCAAGAAAACTTATTAGGGAAGATTTATATATTTTATGACATGAAAATGAGATTTACTCATAAGGAATTGTTGACATCATAAAATGTGCTGCCTAACCATTTCCTACTGTGGTAGTGTCTAGCTGGTTACAGATATCTTACCACCATTATCTGGGTCTTGTGATTGAGTTTAGCTATATAGGTGCAATTATTTAATCATTGCATTATACACCATTTCTAGCACAACATGCATTTGTTATATAAAATCAACTTATCATTAAAATGGTCTTACCAAAGTAATAAAAGCCATTTTGGCGTCATCTTCTTTGATTACATAGCCTTTTCCCGTATCTTTACGGAACTTTCCAGTAGAAATTACGGTTCTTACATCAACCACAGGTACCTGATAGATTTTTTCTAAATAATTTTTGATGTCATGTTTTGTCATTTCCATTGAGCATTGAAAACGGACAATATTAGGCTGCTGTTTCGGATGAGGACGAATTAATTTCATCCAAAAGTTTGGGAGGAATACTCTGAGCTGCGGATTACCTCTCTGGTATATAGGGTACCTGTGTGTATAAAATCATTTAAAGAATTCCAATAATTTTAACGTAAATTGTAATTTTATTATATCATAGTCCATCTTACCATCGCGTAGACATTTTATGAAGGTAATATTTTATTTTTCTATTTAAATATGTGGCTGCGTATTGTGTAACACAAAGATTATTGTAATGTTTACCTGAAATTTTATAAAATAACCTATATTTGCCATTATAAGTTGCATAAAGTGTCCTGTATAGAGATGTTAAAAAATAATCGATTTTTAATTTAATCGATTATTATTTTCTTATAATCGATTTTTTACAACCGATTTTTAAAATACTATTAATCGATTTTTTATAAATCGATTATATAAATTATCCATAAAAATCGATTTTTATTAACAGTACTATCTATGCGACGTATGAAAAAACTCGGAGTCAGTTTATACTGTTCAATATTATTGCGATGCTCATCATTTCATTTTTATTAAAATAAACGTTTAATGGTATTGAAAATTTGTATCAATAAATAAATTTGGTTTCCTTATTCCTTACCTTGAAAGTTTAAAGGAACATTCACTTTGGTTTTTAAGTTTTGAGTATGATATTTTTTTATTCATATCAATTTATTTGATTTTTATTTTAATAAATTGTTAATATGAATTTCTGAGGATTATTTTTGGAATATGAAAAGCATTTAGATTTTTAAATGATAGAAAAAATCGATTTTTCGCAAAAATCGATTGTTTTAAGTAATAATCGATTTTTAACAAATCGATTAATATTAAATAAAGAAAAATCGATTTTTATTTAATCGATTTATTTCCCTTAACCTCACATCTCTAGTCCTGTATGAGACGTCAGTCCAATGCGTCAGTCCTTCAAGTTTTCACATGGAATTTTCGATAGGGGTAACTTTGCCCCCAGTAATTTTTTTTTTTTTTCTCTTTATTTTTTTAAGAGGGGTTTTAAATACATATCGGAGGAGGATTTAACTACTATGTAAAACACAACACACGGAAAATATTATAATCACTCACTTTTATTTTAATAGACCCTTTCTCAGTATAATAGCACAAACACTAGGCACTAAGGTAGTAGGACAGTCCCAAGACGTCTTCACTCTTCGGTTATCACCAACTGAATAATCCCTCCAGCGATGACATCCTGATTCTGTCGAAGCGCACTGAAGTTCACCCGTACCACATCGAAGTGAAGTCATCGATCTAGCGGGTGGGGCGCTTTCTATTTCACATCCGTACTCATGACAATATTAAAATAATCCGTACTCATGACCATGCTGCGACACGGCCATCCTGCGTTGACACACGTCCGCGTGTGTTTAATCTGCAATAAACAAATACCACAGCACAGTTTTCGTTCGGTTATCCTGTCTTATTATTCTAACACTGAGATATATCAGCCACATACGCAAAGATAATAAAACTCGGCCCATCAATTTTGCAATCAAAATCTCATTAAATGATTCCAGGTATCCCTTTCATGGTTGTACCCAACGTAGCTTGAGCAATATAGTCGCATGTACACTAAAATATTCTGCCACAGAATACCGAGTCAAAACACAACTCTCAGCCCTGCCACAGGGCCCGACTATATCAACCCAATACTACCGTTCTGCCACAGAACAGCGATGTACTTCATGTACCTCCGGTCTTGCCACAAGAACCGAATAAACCACTCAGAGCCAACACATACCATCCCGGTCTTGCCACAAGACCCAACTATACCACCCAGAGTTACCGCCCACCGCCTACCCACGGACTACTTCGAGTAGATTCCGATTTCTACCAGGCTACGGCTACGGTACTCCGGTATATACTTTCCGAACGAATCGAGAACCTGGCAACATTTTATTAATTCGCTTGCCCCTAAACTGACTAACGACAGATTCTCTACTCAATGAACACTCAGCACCAGAAACGAAATCAAATTTAAAACGCTTACTAAAATGTGTTTGTGTTCCGGAGGGTGATTCGACTGCGCATAAATCAACACGTCGTTCAACAGGCTTCGATGTTGTAGCACTGGAACCCGCTGAACAGCGACTCGCGACATGACCCGGGGTACCACACTTGAAGCATACTAGCGGGCCACCATTACTTTGCTCGCGTTGATTACTACCTGTAGTAGACGGAGTCTTTGCTTCGCTATTATCCATGCGACAGTCTGATTTCTTGTGTCCAAGCTTGCCGCAAGCGTGACACTTGATCTGTGTCAGCGGAGTAAATTTCGGACGTTTCTCGAATTGGACGAGGTCGCTATGCTTATCCAAAGGAGCTTTACGCTTCAAGTAGGAGAATGCTTGAAGCTCTTGTTGTAGCTGATGGCGTGTCGTTACCTCCGTTGTGAATGCAAGCCGTTGAAGGCGGCTATCAATTTGAGCTAAATGAGCCATTACTGTTGATACAGCAATATTCTCAACGCTCAAATCCTTCCAACGGTTCAACAAAGTTGTAATTAAACGACTGGCATAAGCGGCATGAGTTTCATTCTCGTTCGGCTTATCATTATTCAATGTAATGAGGGTAGCCGCAAGTGTCTCGTCGTGAACAAACCGTGCCGTAAAAAGTTCTTTGAATTCCAGCCATGTCATACCTGGATAACTTATCTGCGACAGCCACGTGGATGCGGAACCTTTTAGAGCCTTGCTAATCGTTATTATTAGCTGACTTCCTTTGACTGCACGTTGGTCGAAACACAAATCGGCAGTTGCACACCATGCACGAGCGTCAGCATCACGATTGTCGGGATTAAACTCTGGTAAGGTCACAGAATTATTTTCGCCCGGAGACTTCAATGTTTCAATCAGGGCTTGCATCTGTTGATTTTGCATTTCAAACAGCAATTGCCACTGTGAGTCATTGTTACCCGTTGTATTCTCCATTGTGATTTTTGTAGCGTGATCGGATCCCAATTCTGATATCGGAGGAGGATTTAACTACTATGTAAAACACAACACACGGAAAATATTATAATCACTCACTTTTATTTTAATAGACCCTTTCTCAGTATAATAGCACAAACACTAGGCACTAAGGTAGTAGGACAGTCCCAAGACGTCTTCACTCTTCGGTTATCACCAACTGAATAATCCCTCCAGCGATGACATCCTGATTCTGTCGAAGCGCACTGAAGTTCACCCGTACCACATCGAAGTGAAGTCATCGATCTAGCGGGTGGGGCGCTTTCTATTTCACATCCGTACTCATGACAATATTAAAATAATCCGTACTCATGACCATGCTGCGACATACATATATTTATGCCACCCTCATTGGGGCACGTCACGCACAACTATTCATCTCTATGTACGTCTCTTAACTCCTAACATAACATATTTGTAAACTGATTTAGCTTGATCCGACAAGGGATCAGATAATATCGCATTAAATATTCCTGTAAAGGAGATGTGCTATCTTGGGCCGTTTTGTGTACGTCTAATACAAATTCTAGAAAAAAATGTGGAATTCAAATAAAATACATTTAGATTTCTTGGACAACAGGGGGCTTTATACAAAAATGTGATTGTTTTAGTACAGAAGCAATATTTTCTTCTATAATCTGTCCTCCATGATGCCTAATTGTCATTTCGTTCAAAAATGCGCGAACCCATTATCTTTAACTTGAATATGTCTTATTTTTAAAACCCCCCTACAAATTATAATTATTGTCTATATTTCTTTTTCTATATTCTTCGCTTTTTAAAAGACGATATATGTTGTTAAAGAAGTCACTTTTATTATTTTTTATTTATATTACATGATTTTAGTTTAAGAACGAAAATGTTTAACTTGACAGCAATTGCAAAACTCTGTGTTATCTGTCTACGTCTGTGGCCGTAATTCGTATTATTTTTTATTATTCGCATACATTTCGCAAATGTGTATTTGCTTCTCTGTATACCTGGCTTTGTTTTATGGATTCTGATTCTCGCAGATGATATATCTTGACGTTTAAACGCAATTACTAGTTCGTATTTTGGGTCAGGTTTAGAATATTATAGCACGAAATGGGGGATGGGGGGTAGGGGGGAGGAGGGGGAGGGTGTACCCTGTCCCCTGGTATCACTCCCATGAAAAGATAAGGCATAATTCTGAGAACCTAATTAAAGTAACCTAACCTCAAAATGTCAAAACAAAAGTTGCTTCTGCAACGTCTCCGGCGCTGCGGGAAGTACAGCCCCTTCGCCCTTGCGTAACAAAGGATAGGCACCCAAGCTCGCCTCCGCAGCTTCGGCTTACTGGTCGCCTCCGGCGACCAGCCTCAGCCGCTACGGCTCGCACGGTTACCTATCCTTCGTTACAGCGGGCGGGGGCTGCTCTCCCTCCGCGCCTCCAGCTTTTTATATACACTCTAGGGGTGGTAGCCAAAAGTCTACGTGAAGTCGGGGTGGCCCGTGTCGGTTTTGGGGTACAGTCGACCTAACTGGTCCATAAAGTGGGTACACTAACTTCCTTCTGAACATCTAGGACGTTATAAAACAACAAAACATAAGCAAAATCAATTCAATCTTCGTAATTTATGGGTCTATCGCATGCGACAACTCCACAACAAAAACAACAAAAACATCAACAAACCATTCCTAAATTTTTTTGTTGACACTGACACATGACTGAAACGCGTAGTTTTTACGTTCCATTTCACCGATTTCTCTCGACATTTTACACCATAGACTATTTATTTGAAATATTACTAACCACTCACACGTCCACGTCACTGTCACTTATTTTGACAAAAATTTTCCGATTCCCGCCTTTTCAATATTCATAAACATAAAGCAATATATCCTTGTACCTATTCTAGCTACAGGGAATTAAAAAATAGCTTTAAGTATCTAAAACTATGCAGAATTATTACATGTGACAATTATTGTACAAATATAATTCAAATGTGTTGTAAATAAATAATAAAAATTCTATACAGATCGAATTTCAATGGTATTTCATTTTCAAATCATGTTTTCACCCATTAAATCATATTACATACCAATAAAATCCATTTATAAATAAAGTATATACTATAAGCTTTCTTTTGATATCCATATTTTACTACTTAAAGTTATTTTTATCTTATAAAAATCCAAAAAAATATACCCATAATCACATAACCAATTTTTGTTAAGTTTGCGTTTGCTTAGTGACTCCCAGTTCCGGGTTACGATTTAATGTTGCCAAGTGATCGTATTCAGTGGAGTCGAATTTTTTACTGTTTTTATTTTTTTTTTATTAATTAATTTGAACTTTTTTGTGTACATTTTTGTAACAAGTCTTTATATGTTATAAATATTCGTTTTTAATCGAATGCAATAAGCAGAAAAGAACGTCAATTCGACGTTTTTTTTTTCATAACTATTATATTTAATAATAAGGCCACAACTTATGGTTTCGAGACATGCTAATGACTTCGAGGGTAAAAAAGCTTAAGATCAAATTGTCGACCAAGATTTCCTGCATGTGCATTTTCCGCCATCTTGAAAAGGGATTTGAATTCAGTTTTTTTTGCAATAACTGTCTGGGTATAATAATATAAATCAGAATAATCTAGCTAGGCAGATGATGATAAGGTCTGGAAACGCTCGGAAAATACATATAAATATTTATATTTTAGGTTTCCTCGTGACCCAATACGATGCGGAGAATGGACATCAATCATCAGCCAGCAAAGACGTGAACATTTTTTTAAGCCGAATATATCGAAAATTAAATACCTATTACATTTTACACATAAATATTTGTTCTATTGATTTATATACATGTCTTGCCCAAAACATATCTACGCTCAGATAAAAGTACAAATACAAATTCATCTTCATATAAAAGTAAAAAGGATATTCGTCTCCATTCCATGCCTTGTCCTACCGACTAACGTCGGTCATAAAATTTTATTGCATTTTGTACACTGCTTTGTATAAACAACTTTAAACAATCCGCGTAAGGTTGAATTTGCAAAAGATATGTTTATAGTGTGACTATAACTACATAATTTTAGAATTGTCGAGTGTTTGGTGACAGTTTCGAATAAGGTTTCGAGTGTTACTTTTGTTCGAAACTGTGCATCTTGGGTTTTTTAAAATAATGGCAATTGATGTAATTTTTTTCAAATTCAGATATTAGTATTTGTGTAGATTACAAATAAAACCCTTCAAATGATATAAACAACTATTTATTTCATTTCATTTATACATTCAAAAGTATTCGTCGAAATATACAAATGTGTTTATTACAAATATGACATCTTAAGTTGAAATAAAGTACACTTTTGCCTTACGTAGCTACAATTTTACCAAGGTTCCCAACTGGGCGTACCTGAATCGGAGGTACCAAAGATACGAAAAAATGTAAAGCCTCTTATATTGGATTATATTTACATAAGCATGTGTATTATGTTATAAGTAATACAAATGTTTCATCATACATAAAATTAGATTTTATTAAAATTCTGACATTTGGTACATTGACTTGACACATTATTCATTTAAATATTTATATGAAACTAATATGAAGGGGTAGTAAATAAACACAAAAAACGAAATCGAACAAACATGAATTTAGATAATAATAAACATTTTCAATTGAATTAATTAGGATGCAACAACAATACATGTATTTGTAGGAATGTATTTGTGGTGTAGACGAAATAAAAGTTCACACCAAGCATACGCAGTATTTAATTCCGAGGCACACAGATTACATGTTCTTAAGTCTTATTCACTAAGGTAAGGTAAGGTAATTACAGTAATATTATCTACACACTGCTTAGTCCCTATAACAGTATACACATACTATGAAAGAGATGGAGCGATAGTTTTGCAAGGTTCACAGCAAAGCGGTACGAAATATTATCCCGAAACTATTGCGAGCGGCAAGGCAAGCTAGACGACGCGACGGTGCGACGCGGGTCCGATGACGTCACGAGTACCTGAGCGCCCGCCGAGCCGGGGCGTTGGTGTGCCGCTCTTTGGTATGCCGTTATTTATCTAATACAAAAATTAAATTGTCGTGTGTCATGTGTGTGTATCTGTGTACGTGTCTGTGTGTGTCTGTGTGTGGAGCCTACATATTTATAAAATTACGAAATGTCTACTGTTTGTGATTGTTACATTCATAGAAATCAAACAAATATTTGGAGAGAATATTTACATTTTTGATTATTGAATTGATGAGTAATGATTTCTTATAAGTTACAAGCATTATTTTCCAAATATTCAATTGGTTCCTTGACGTCACTTACACTGCACGTTTAATACACGTATTCACATTTCACTGCACATTAATCACTGCACAAAGCATGGTCATTACAGTTGCAACTTCACTAAAAGAAAATACAAGTAAATCTATCAACGCATTTCACAATACTTGTTAATTGTTATCCGAACTCCGAAGTTGTTGTAAACTAGTGTTGAGCAGGACATACAAGAGGCAGTACATTTGTCCCGTACATGACGTCAAAACGTAAGAGCGGCTCAACTTTTTAATGTGTACTACTTCATATTTGGTGTATTACTTGGTCTGTAAGGTCATTTCATTGACGTGAGCCGTGAGGCAAAGTTAAGAGCCATAAATAAGTGTCAGTACGCCTCACTTCAATTGAAGTGGGACATTGTACTGGCTCGGTACAAAAATGAGGCTACTCTTACAAACTCTTTTTCAAGTCATGTCCTACTCAACACTATTGTAAACAACATTGAAGTTTGAACATGACGGCCCGGGGCGCAGACGCAATAAGTTTGTTGATTTTTTGAAAATATTATTTAATTGTGAGGTTTGTGCTGAAAATATGTGTTTATTAAAAATCAAAATAACAATTCTCACCATTGTCATTCAGTGAAAAGATTTAAATTGTGTGCAAAGGTAGGTGTGTACCCGAGTTAAAATAACTAAACCAGAAGAAAGGGAATGTATCTCGAAAGTTTCATGTTAAAACTTAAAAAATATGAACCGCACAGAGTACATTCATTGATTTAAAAACTAAGGATAGGCCCTTCAGTACATTGAGTACGTCAAAGATATGTCTATCGCGCCATCTGTTGGATTTTTACGTCAATGGCGGCCATGAAATTCAATAATGCTAAAATAAATGTTATACTGATTTAAGGTAGTATAATTTTACTTAGTGGTGATAAGAAATGTTATCTTTTTTTTGTGAACTTTTGCTCATCTTTATTGCAACCACGACGATACAATTAGGCATTTGTCGACGACTTACAGACCGGTGCGTTGTGTCGTCACAACCGTTGCATTGGTCCGCCGACCACTTTCGTGACAATACTTTTCGTACTCTCCGCCCCCTCCATATATTTTACGGCAATGAGTACATTACTATATATGAAATAGAGGTCTATCTTCATGCTCAAAATGGAAAACACATGGTTGTCAGTTCCAAAACAAGTAGATGATGGCGCTGTTACACAAATAACGCTGGGTACCTCTATATTTATCGGTAGATGGCCCTGTTACACAATTAATGCTGGGCACACATAGAATGGCTTAACACATCATTATTCGCCAATAGATGTCAGGAAGTCATATTTTCGGTTTGTATTTCTGTTTTTATTTTTTAAACATTCTAATTATATTAATAATATTCCTATTTCCTAATTAGTATATTAACATAATATTGTTCGGGTTCGATTCCCGCACCGAAACAAATATCTGTGTGAAGTAGAGGTATTTGTTTCGGGTCTGGCTGTTTCTGAGACCGAAAAGTCTGTTGTAGTTCCTGATACCCACGACACAAGACTAGTTCTTTGTGTGGGGTCGAGACTATAAATGTCACTGTTGGGTGTATTTATTTATTTATTTGATTATATATTTGGATATTTGATTACAATATATGACATCATATTTTCAATAAACAATGATGTGTCGGAATTGATAATAACAGCTTTTCAATAATTCGCCAGCCCCCAAACCATTTAAAATCCACTAAAAGCAATTTTTCCCAACCAGGACCAAACTACCAGATTTTGTGGAAAATCCACTAAGTTGGTAACACTGGTGCAAAAAAGCTTGAAAGATGGCCGCCCATGTAAGTTCTTGTCCAGACGATATTTGATACAAATGTTAGCCGGTTTAAAACAGCGCAGGGCCAATAAATAAATTACTATCGTGTAATAACATGAATGGAATATAAATGACTTAGTTCTATCAAATGTTAACATTGTTATGCCTAGTTTTTTAATGTATTTATTGATTTTGCATTAATGAAATTTTAGCGATCGAGACATGCAAAGCTGTTATCCTTTTTCATAGTGTTTGGTTTAGAAACCAAAATATAGTTTATGGTAGATTTTTAAGAAAATATAAGAGATTTGTATAGGTAAAGGTACTGGTAGGTATAGCGTAATCCATTACAATCAAAAATTGTAATAGTATTTAAAAATTACGAATAAGGGTAGTTAAGTGGTGGTTGAAAATTAAAACAAAATAAAAATATACAATTATTATTATTACAATCAATGAATAAATATTTAAGAATAAATACTGACAATTTCAAACCTATAAATTAATAATTAAAGATTTGTGCGACTTATTTAGTATTTTTTTTTATTTGGCCCGGCATTGTAGCACGGCACAGTGCCTCTGCCTCTGCCTCTGCCTCGGCTTCTGCCTCTGCCTCTGCCCGGCCCTCGGTCTCCCCCATTTCCGCACTGCCCGCTCAATGTATAGTTCAAGTTAACTCTTAGCACTAGTGATGGTTTTTTATTTGCTTAATTGACACAAACTATGCATGCACTCTATCACTGAAATCAAAAAATAAAACACTCACGAGCATTCTTGCTTTTCCGTTGATAACCTAAAATTAAAAATGCATTTTATTATTATTCTTTTTTATTTCAGTAAATTTATCCAATTGTAATATGTACTAGTTTTATATCAGAATAACTACGTTAGTAAAGCCGGGTACAATTTATAAAATGCGGCTGATGGACGTAGCTGAAGATATTTAGAAAATTGAATATTCTGCCTCGCCGCGTCCGAGAGACCCTGAATATTATTACCACTCTTCAGCCGCGTTCGGCAGCCGCATCTTATAATTAGTTTTTGGCTTAATAGTAGATCATTTCAATGTTCGGATTATTCGCAGTCGCGCATCTATTATCTTATTGTAATGTACGTTACGGTTTGCGGTCCCTGATGGCGGTTTCCATTCCGTATATATATATACATATATATTGTTTTAATAGCCTAGATTGTGTCCCACTGCTGGGCAAAGGCTTCCCCTTTGTCATTCCATTTGACCCTGTCCTCGGCGAGCTCTTGTGATTTTGGCTCGAATGTATCCAACTCGTCTTTCCACGGTTTGGATGCATATTTGGAGAAGAAATATTGAAATATTTAAACTGAATTAATAAATTAATTCTTTGATATTGATAATTTAAATCACCATATCATTGGCTTTATCACACTTAATTTATAACAATCACATCCAACATCAAACATACCGCACATTCTAGTTTGAACAAAATCTTTGGAACGCTAACACTGATCTTAATAAATATGGCGCGCGACTTTCTACGGAATACTGGAAATCAATTAAAATATTGAATTGTTTTGATATATTCTCAATTATTAAATGGCACCTACTTATTCTTTATGATATGTTTTCTATCTCTAACACTTTATTTTTCATTTTTTCATAGAATTGACACAGAAATATTTAATGAAAACCGACAAACAACGATCCTGATTTACTTTCGTGTCTAAAAAACTTCGAATCACGCGTCGAATATGGCTTATTTTTAGATAATTGATAATTATTAATGTAAAGGTATCTTTTAATAAACTATATAAGAACAATAAGAGAGTTACAAATCAATATTTACATTTTTATAAACTCCTGCGCACCACTCGTCGTTGTTCTCAAACAACACACGAGTTTGTCTTTTTTTTTTGAAATATGCCTATTGCTAATTTCTTTTTGGCCAATGTAAGATTAAAGGTAGTTTATTCAAGCATTATATATATTTTTTTCATAACGCTTTTTGTAATATATTTTGAATTTAGGACGCTTTTTCATTACTAGTGTATTTTCCTATAAAAATGACGCTTACGTCAAAGTTGGAGGTCGGGACGTTTGAGTGGCTAACGATTTGTTTGTCAATCGCTCATAATAACGTTCCGTTTTGCCTAATATGTGATTTGAGGTTAGTAACTATTATAATAAATTTTTCGAAAACTATGCATTATCTTTTAATAAGAGTGATAAACATATAATCTGGGACCCAATCCCTACCACCTCTAATAATTTTTACCCCTCAAATCGTGCTATAATAAACTAGACCCCGACCCGTATTTTGGTGAGTAAACATATTATATATTATTTAGAATGCCACATGTAAGTAATACTGTTATGTTTTTCTATGTTCATATTTCTCTTCTAACCCACAATTCTGCTTTTCAGCACATCAAAAGTGGCGCTTTGCTTGAATTGCACTTCTGCAATTGTTGTGAAATGGTTGAATTGCACTTCTGGAATCAAAAATTGAAATGGATTCTATCATTCAACAGAATCTTAGTAACTACATGGGCTGCCAATTCACTCTCATGTAGAGTATTTCAAAAAGTTTTATTGCTGAAATGGCAGAACAAGAAGTAAGTATTCTATTTTCTTCATTAACTTGGGAAATGTATGTTTTATGCCAATTAATCAAGGTCAATACAAAGTATGGAGTATTACAAAAGTATTCATGTTAGAGCTGAATTGCATTGTGTCCACAGGACAAGTCTACTAGTACATAAATATGTAAGAAGTGATATATTTTATATATAGTTGTTGTTGATTTGCACGTCACCTTGCTCTCAATGATATCATCCGTAGGGCTCTCGTGTCCGCAAACGTACCTTGCGTACTTGAGCCTCCAGGCTTAGTTCGCACCGACGGTAAAAGGCCTGATGGTCTTACTTTGTTGCCTTGGCACAGAGGAAAGTGCCTAATTTGGGATGCCACGTGCGTTAGCACGTTCGCCGTGAGCCACTTAGGCCGAACGACGAGAGCGGCTGCAGCTGCTGCTGAAGTAGCTGCCGAGTCGAAGCGAGCAAAATATGCTCCTCTTTTAAGGAATTATTTTTTTGTTCCTTTTGCCGTTGAGGTGACTGGTTCTTGGGGAACTGAAGCCAAAGTATTTGTTAAGGACATTGGCCGTCGTCTTAGAGATCTGGGTGGAGACTATCGCTCTGGGTGGTTTCTTACGCAAAGGATAGCTATCGCCATCCAAAGAGGAAATGCCTGCAGTATTCTGGGCTCTTTTGCCCCAGGGACGATGACAGGTGGTCTATTTGATTAGATGTTTTTTGTTTGTAACTTCTATAAAAATCTATTATATATATTTGGTTTTGGTTTTATTGTTTCAGAATGTTTTATGTATATTGTAATGTTAAATTTATGTAAATCAATTAATTAATATTTAATATAAATATAAATATAGTTGTTTAAATTGTTAAATGAATTACATTTTCTTTTATTTCCCTCTGGACACTCAGATGATCTTGTGTTATGTATAATATATTATATTATTATTATTTCCATAATAACAACACTATGTCTGATGGTAAGCACAAATGCCGTCCAGGCGGAATATCTAATGGCATCAGACAACTGTCCCAAGACATTTCATACAATTATCCGGCCGGCCTGCTAAGATGCTTCTTTAAACAATAGTCCGCTATTGTTTAAAGAAGAAGACCTGGGATCAGTACACATGTGACTGCAAAGAGTTATTTATTCATCATAATTCTTCGATATCTTCAATATTAAATCTTTTTTATTTTGTTTTAGTTATCAGGATAAGCAATTATCTGTACAAACTGCTGGCTGCAAATAAATCAAGCTGTAGACAATGAGCAAGATTTTATTCCAACTCCGCCGTAAGAAGATTGTATCAATCTCGATTCTTTTGGACATACTTAACACCCACAAGTGCTTCATATTGAAAGGAACATGGCTGGATACTGGACAGTGGGTTGCTGTACTCATACCATGATCATACTGTGGTATTTAGCCTTTAGGTTGGGCTACCAATAGTACAATATAGGAGCACCGGCATTGTTCCTAGATGTTTTGACTGGAGATTATTTTTAGGCGAATATAAATAAAAAATATAAAGCAAGATCTGGTTGTTCTTTATTGTCCTTAAGTTTTGTTTGATTTTAGTTTTCTTTCATCAATTAATCCTACTTTTTCCTTATGTGTGCTCAGAAATAACCAGTTAGAATTAATGTCAAATACATTATTTGAAAAATAATATCTTAAACCTTAGGATAATATTATTTTTAAGTATGCAGAAGTCTGATATACCAAAGTATATTAGACTTCTAGGGGTAGACTAAATATGATGTTTGAAATGTTAGCTTGTACAGAAATGATTGCTAGTAAGTTCTTTTACTAGACATTAAGGTATAGAAATAAACATGGCTGCTATCAGATTCGATTCCATTTTTATAGCGTATTCATTTGTATGGACTATAATAACTAAGAGCTTATTAAGTGCATATGCCTAATAATAAAATTATTATTGATTCATATGCACATAGGGCACACCTCTGACTTTTCGGAGTCATGTGTGTATTGATAGTCAATCACCACGTACTAAAACGGTGAAGGAAAACATCGTGAGGAAACCTGCTTACCATAGCGATTCATAAGAATTTCTATGGTATGTAAGTCCGCCAACCCGCACTAGGCCAGCGTGGTGGACTATATGGCCTAATCACTCTCAATCGTATTCTTGATTGTAGAGTAGGCCCGTGCCCTGCAGTGGGACGAATATGGGCTGATACAGATGCTAGCAGTCGCGACAAGTGATCAGTCTGTGCCGTGCTGTATCTCATGCCTAGCAGATTTTTATTGTGGATTATTTAAATAGGTTGTTTAGCAGGTATTATGCACCGCACTTACGGCCAGATATAGGTACACTTTCTTAATATTAAATAACTATAAACATGACGAGATTCTGACAGACTTGTTGCAATTTATTGTATAGACATTATGTTATATTATATAAGATGATCAATAAAGTACGATACTAATTCCGTTGACGTAAAAACATTTACGAGTTATGTAGAGTACAGTAATTTATAGCACAGACGACTAAAAATAATATTTGATTTATAGGAAAACGAATTACGACTTCATATTTCATAAATGTCAAGTTTTGACATCGGTTGTCAAACATGCCGTTTCAGACGCCATATTGTCCCCTTGTAGTGTTGCTGTACTTGGCTTGGTATTTATTTTTGTATAAAGCTAATATGTAACGTATAATAGTATTTCATACAGAAATCGAATGCCAATTTCACTAAGTAAATTTGGTGTAATGTACTACAAACGGCCCAACGCCCATACATTTCTGGCCCATCTCCTTTAAATTTATATTAAATTTTGTGTAAAAAGATAATCTTTCGGCTTCGTTTCGAACACATTCCTTTAATACATGCATAACATCCTCAATAACCCCACATTCGTCACAGTTAGGTGAATTTATTTTACCCATTAAATGTCCAAAACGATTTAAAGGAATGTGTCCGGAACGAAGCCTAAATGCGGTAACTAAATAGTCCCTGTTTAAAGAAGAATTTAAAAACCATGGTTTACAAGTGAGGCTAGGCTGGATGGTCCTATACCATATTCCTTTATAAAGAGATCTCTCGTCAAAAAACTCTTTCCACATGTTTGTACATTGGTTTCTAACTATATATAATAGATCACTGCTACAAGGCAAGCAATTTAAAATACTTCCGTCGTTGATTGCTTCCCTTGCGAGACGGTCCACCTCTTCATTTCCCCTTAAGCCAATATGAGACGGTATCCACTGCCCCCAGTAATGCATTCGAACTTACCCAAACATTTTCTCAATTATTAAATCAAGTACATTCATTTTATATTCTTCGTAGGAATTTTGCGTGCGTATATAAATAATATGAATGGTAAGTGATGTGTGTATTAGATATCCATAATTTATTTATTTA
This sequence comes from Hyles euphorbiae, assembly GCA_023078785.2. Classification (NCBI taxonomy): domain Eukaryota; kingdom Metazoa; phylum Arthropoda; class Insecta; order Lepidoptera; family Sphingidae; genus Hyles; species Hyles euphorbiae. The sequence goes on from CM041049.1 coordinate 5,007,515, forward strand.
TTTATTTATTTGCCACATAACACTACTTTTACAGGTTAAGACCTAATACAGTAGCATCAATAATCTTATAACTATATAAAAAATATATACATATCTTAGACTATGTTAGACTACAAAAATAAAAAAAAAAATATGTATAATAAAATAAAAAAGTTATTTATAACATATTATCCATGTTGCTATCTTTGTGAATTCATTCAGCGCGCAATGAAATATATCAATTTCAGCCGCAATAAGGTTGAGAGTGCGGAGCGCTCGCGTCAGCGGCGCCTCCTTTAGCAAGTTAGTGCGGGCGCGCGGGATAGCCAGCAATGCAGGCCTACGCCGTCTCCACACATATCTGTCCGGAACACACAGTCTCACATGTTGTAATACCTCCCCATTGTGACACTTTCCTTTTATTATTTTAAAAATATAGGACACTAGTGCAAGTTCCCTTCTAACCCTCAATTCATTGTATCCGACCATACCTAAAATAAATAAGGTCGGATACATCAGCGGATAATAATGTACCTACATCGGTCTTGCAAATATAACTGATGTTTTTTCTAAGTGAAATGACACTTCTGGGCTGCTTCGGTGGCGTAGTACTACGCTATGGTTTCAATTCTGAGGTCATGGGTCCGAGTCCCGAGTCGGGAAAAGTAACGTTGGATTTCCTTATTCGTTATAGCGGCCCGGCCCAGCTTCGTCTGGGTGCATATATGTTTTGATTCCACTCCACACCAAATACATGTTATTTTTCGTATAAACTCTTGTATACCTAAACTTGACGTAGCTGTCCTACTGTCCGGCTCAATCCCGTCTCATCCGTCTGTTCAGTCTCTTCCCAATCCATCCCGTCCTTTCTCTTTATTATCCATCCCGTCTTATAACGTGCATTTATATTTCGTCTTATAAAATCTGTCAGCTATCCCAGCCTTCTCCCGTACCTTCCACTCTATTATAAACCCGTCTCTCCATATACATGTACATATAAAGATTGCCTTATGAAATTTTTGTGCAGCAGAAATCGTAATATTTTAATTTCACCACAACTTCAAAACCAAACGTCCAATTTTAATCATTCAAAGACCAAATATTATCAACATAAACTGTACTTAATGATGAAATAATTTATTTTGATAAGGATTAATAGCATGAGTAAAATAAACGCGTTTAAATGTAGTCCAAAAAAAAATTCAAGATTTTTAAATAAAAATGTGGTTGTTGTGCCTCACTCGACATAGATAGATATAGTGTGTCGCGGACTTTTTTGTAGATATTTATAAGATCTACAATTAATTATAACATTTTATGGTTCTATCTTTTGTAGTTTAGGCAGCGTACGCAAAATAAGTAACTTCTTTGGTTGATTTTTTTCAGTTTGTGTCCGAAAAATCCAAATATCTTACGGAACCCTATTTTTTTCCAAAATAAAATATAGTCTGTTACTCGTGGATAATGCAGCTTTCGAATGGTGAAAGAATTTTTAAAATCGGTCCAGTAGTTTTTGAGCCTATTAGATCAGCCCAGAGTCAGGAATTTGTGCTCGATAGGCACCCCTTCGATCGCATTGTGGGATGAAACAAATAAAGTGCAACGATGGTGTCCTGGTAGCACCTCTTCCCGTCCCTTTTGGAAAAAAGACGTGCGTATTTTCATATATGAAATGATACATTTTGCGAGAAACGCCCAGGTACACTATTATGGCGCCATTGTAACGTAAAAAATATTCGAGGATGATTTTATATTGATAAAATTGATTTGCCTGTTCAAAGTTTAGTATGAGAGACATTTGAAGGAGGTTGGTAAGTATATCAAAATAAAATCACAAACTGAGTTAAAATTAAAGACATCTTTACGAACATTATTTTTATGCTTTAGTTATTATTTTGACTTAGAGTCTTTTAGTAGTTTTAGAAGTAATACTTTTTCTTCCTCCGTAAATTATATTTGATTATATTTTTATCAATGGCAGGATCGAGAGAACTGTCAGTTGATCACAAAGATGGCGGTGGCTCTGTCACCCGATCAAGAGGTGGTGAGTATAATTATTAATTTTAAACAATATATGAATTTTTAAACACATCATATATCTGATATTACCGAAGCATGTGAAGCTACAGTGAGTTTAAGTGAAAATTCCGTCCAGCAATGTGTTGTTGGTGTGATAAGATGTGGGTCATAACTTGCGTCGTTTACCATGTCATCAATGTTTGTTTTGATTTCCCCGTACTGGTTACGTTTTTGTTACTGCTTTAGCGGAATTTGATATGTATTTATCTTCGTCTTCATATTTACTGTATTTTCATACTGTGCTGGTTGGTGGTAAAATGAACTAGTTTTGTTTACATTGTAGCGAGATGTTGAGCGCTTTGTAACTCTCGTTAAGATCGTATTCTCAGTAGTTGGTAAGGGTCCACCTATTTCCGTTTACATTTTTTGCTGCTGTTTTTCTGTAATAAGCATTTCCGATCTCAGGTTTCAAAAGCTTAGTTTACCTTTTTTTTTGTTATAAAGGTAGTGGTAAATAAAATATTTTTTTCTTCTGAATAAATACTTTGTATATATTAGTCTTTTAACATCCTATTAAGTCACTAATAAACTGCTTTTAACCACAGAAGTAAGATGTATAGTTAGGCATTTCTTCCATGGTAAGATTATGAGGTCAAAATATGTACGCAATACTTAATTATTTGTATGATGCATCAAGTTATGATCAATTGGAATAATGTTACATTTTAAAATTATTGATATTGAGTTGAGATTTTTTACTTAATTATGATAATATTTTTTTTCTTTGTCTGCAGCAGAATTTAATTGCTATGTTTTATATAATATTTATACCCTATCAATTCGTGTTTGAATAAAGGATGCTGTAACCTTCTCATAAAAATTTATAAATGTATTTTTAATTCTAAATATTATGTTATCATTTCTTAACCAAACATTATAAATTTATTAATTCTTGTACAAGTCTATACTTTCTTTACCTGATCAACAGATAAGGGTGGGGTAACATTTTCAGCAACACTATTCTTATCTAGTATAATATAGTATAGTATTTGATGATAAATAGCAGGTAAACCTTGACAACAAAGAAAGGGTTTCTAAGAAATTAAAGTTCAAAACAAGTTAATGATTCTATTTCAAAATATTCATCCACAGCAATAAATGGATTAAAGTCATAATACATATATGATTTTGTATTGCTTAGTTAGTGTAATTAATGTTTGACCATAGTTGTTGCCTTGAAAATTAAATCAACCGAATCTAGAGGCTATGTACGGTACTCTTAATGGTCAAGTGACAGCATGTACTTAATGGGGAATAGTAGGGTAATAGGTTGTATTCTTAAGTGAGGTTATTACGTCATGAATTCGTCCTAATATAAAAACCTAGATGAGGTGAGTGTTGATGATGACACCTAATATTATATGTATAAAAAATACCTTACACAAATTCAATCAAACATTTACATATATTATTACTAAAAATCAATATATATGGTGTATATGCTCGCCACCTATCACATCATGGGATGGAACATACAAGGCGAAATGTGGGTGTCCTGGCACCTCTGCCTACCCCTTCTGGGATATAGTTGTGAGTTTATGTATTTATTAGTAGGGAAATATGTATGCGTATGTAATATGTTTTTAAATTCCTTAGTTCAATGTCTAAAAGAATAGAATTCTTTTATTAGTATGGTATAAAGGCAGGTTAAAAAAGTGTATGTTTGCAACTTTTGACTTTTGAGGATTTAGCAGCCATATTTCAATATTTTTTTTACCAAATTGATTTTGAGTGTAACAAGATTTTTTGGTGTAAAACTTTTTAATTTTCTATGCCCTTATATGTTGTCCTATTTTATATTTTGTATTCCATTTAATTGGAATTAAATCGTTATTATGAAAGCGATGCTACATTAGTCACTGTAATTTTGGCTGCAGTCACCAACGACTTAAACTGTACTTTTTTAATAACTCGCGAAAAATAGTGGAAGTTATTTCGCCATTAGCTTTTGTAACTGCTTTCGAAATAGAATGGAATATCGATTCGGTCGGCCGTCGACCTCACACATCCGCCTACATTTAAGTTCATCTTGTCACATGGTATTTAGTTTTAGATGAATGCACGTAAATGTATTTACATATCGTGGCGTAAAACGCAGTGGTTGGAAGTAATTATTAGTCTAGACAGGTATATAGAGTCGCAGCGAAATGAGCTCTTACAAAAGATTAGCCACGCAGCAAAATCTCGCTCGCGAAGTTAAGCTGTTGCAGAATCTTTTACTTAACCCTTTCGCGCACACAGACGTGTATTTAGGGGAGAGTGAGCTTTAGACATGCCCATATTGTATAAGGTAGGTGTAGAATACGAATTCTGTGAGTACAAATATATCGTGGCAATGTATAAATATTTTCAAAAAAACTGTTCTCTGTACACACCCGTTTAGTGACTTTCGTACCCAAGGGTCATAACAGTCAATGGAGCCAAATAGTAAATATGTGTTGTTAGATGGTGGTGTAATTGTATTGATTAGCATATGATAATTGTCTATCGGTAGTGGATAAGACAAGACTGTCTCGCCCGGTCACTGCCACTGCAACTCCTGCATACCAGGATCAACAGTGGCAGTTTGATGGCACCGAGCTTTAAAGCTCAGCGAGTGTCTGGAAATAGTAAGCTATTTAAGATAGGTAAGACTGTCTTTATTCCATATCGAAATTACTTAGAATAAAATTAATAGGGAAATATTTTTTATCCACCTTCCTTTATAGTAAAGCCGAAGTCAATGGTATCAACTAGAAAAGTAGTAACCTTGTAACAGAGACTTCTGCAGCCGGAGAAGCCATCTGGTATCTAATAATTTGAAAAATAATTTTACGGAATACTTTATTTTAGGGTTAAGATCTATATTATATCTGCAATAACCATTAATTTCAACAAACTTAGTTTGTCGCACTGGCGTAAAAAAACAATAAAAAATTGCTATTAGCACGTACGTCTTTATCGATTATATTAATGAATAGAAAATAATTATTTGAAATCGCTGGTCAGTGGATCAGTGGATTGGATTAGCTTAGTTCGTAATCAACTAATCGGTAAATGGAACAGTTAATTTGAATGTTAGATTCACTTCGGATTTCTAAATTCAGTTCTTTCGCAAATAGTATACATAAATACGTGTTGGCGATCAATAACTTTGTTCGGCGAGGAAGATTGGACTGACAAATCAGGGATTCAATCTAACCTTAGATTTTCAAAGTTACTAGTATATTCTTCGTTAAAAAATTCGTGATTAGGGAACTATCGTCAGGAAATGTGACGCCTATGTTTAAAAATAGAATAAAATAAAGTTAGGCTCAATTGCACAAACTAACTTTGCCTATACCTTTACCCTTGAAACTGTCAATTCCATACATTCGCAAGGTCAAATACATCCCAAATGTATGGCGATGACATTTTCATAGGCAAATGTATTGGCAAAGTTACTTGATGCAACTGAGCCTTAGTTGAGCTCCACTAACCATGTTAATCTCCATTTTAAAGAAGTCGGTAGTAAGCGGAAGCCAGTATATAGGCTAGCCCATTATAAATTATTATAAATTACGCTATATATAATATAATGACTTTATCATGCTCAGTATGAAAAAAATCCCCAGGGATTTAGGATCAAATGTGTTCTGAAGCGAGGTGCCAAACGTTTTGCCTCATTGTGTAAGCAACTTGATAGTGAAAATCCCTTGGAAATAATCCACTTGTACTTGAGTAATATGAGGATAAGCAGGCTTCTGAAAACCTTCTAAGTGAACAATTAATCTTTGTTAAAATCTTTAGGGATACAACGAATCAACTGGGTTATAAGCTATTAAAAAAAAACTGCTATTTATTTATAGTATCCCTTATGTACGTACATACGCGTACATCTATATTCCCGAAAGAGGAGATAGAGATGCAAAAACGCATTAATAAATTTTCAGTATTTCCACCAAACAAGACACTTACGTTTTACTTAAAAGTTCATACCGATACAACTTAAAGATTTTTTTGTCTAGTAAATTATAGTAACGCACAGTTTCTTAAAAAGATCTGGGTATTTAAGAACTACACTGTGTTTATAAGCGGTGTATCCCTACCATAAAATATTATTGATTTTGAATGTCCTGAACTACTGCCCTGCACAAAACTTCTGTCACAGATCTCTGATATGTAATTACAGACAGTCATGATTTGATTGTGAGAATGTAGTAGTAGTAACGTTTTTGTTAAAAAACGTAATATGCTAGAAAGGACAGGATAAAATCCAAATTCACCACAATTTCTTTGTTTGTTCCTTATACGAAATCCGAAGTGATGTTATCAGTATTTTTGCAGACATAATGCTGTGAGAATTGTGTTCAAGAGGAAATCAACGTTATAAATCAGTACTTAAGTGTGAGTGACAGAGAGCGGCCGGACGTTCAGCTCCGTTGTACATGATAGAGTGCCCTCCGCTGTCGCTTACTCTGCCTGCTTCGTATCAATGAAATTGTCAGCCCGTAAAAACATATTTCTCTGTCGCGGATACTTATTGAGCTATTTGTATGAAAAATGCAAGAATAGCACGATTAAACACTCCTTGAGTGTTATTTGATTTCGAGGTGTAGTTGGTTAAGTCACTCGCTGTGAAATATGGGCCTTCCGGTCTGATCCCTGCACTGAAACGAATTTGTGGCGAGTCTGGGTCATGAGTCCGAAAAGTTTGTGGTTTCTGGTACCCTACAGAAGTCTTTTATTTGAATACGGATCAGCACTAATATAAATATATTCGATTTTTAGAAATGTATGTTTATAAATATTTTGGTTCTGGTTAAAATTTGAAGGCTCATGCAAATATACTTGTATAGCTATATATTTCTTACGATCGTTATCTGGTGTAGAATAGGTAGATTAAAATTAAACTTGGTCGTACAACATCCAGGCATTGGTTACTTGACAACATTATGCGGGTCCGTTAACGATTTAAGTGACCCCGCATAAATCTAAATATACCAGCAAACTTACAACAGTTTTTTTTGAAAGCAATATCATTATACACGACGTTTTCAGATATGACCTTATGAGTTAAGGCAATGAATAATTCTATTTATTGCGGCTTATCTCTTCCTGTGATAAGTAATCTGTGTAGTTATAAAAATCAAAGCCAATAGTCGAGTATTATGTAGACTAGTATATTTCGACGGCCTGCAAACAGACGGATTAAAAGCAAGCCGTTATTAATTATGACACAGGTTTTTCTGTTTATAAGTACATTTTGTAGAAATGGCTTAATTTACATTTGTGACAGTTATTTGCACTAAACCACGCCTAAACAATGCTACACCGGACAGATACTACAAATATTTTAACATCGGGTTGTTACAGCAAATATTGCGAAAAAGATTTTCGGCTTGCAAAAAATTAAGTATCGACATGAGACTACCCATGTAATAGTGTACGCATTCGAGAAGCATCATCTATAGAGGTACCTCTCGTATAAATTATAAACTGTGATAGGCATTTGGGCAATCTAATGAGCTGTATCTTTTCTGGATAAAAACTCTTCCATGTGAATATATTCCATATTCCACGTGTTGACTCATAAAATTAAAGTGAATGAAAATATCTCTATTATACTAAATAACTTAGTTATTTTTATTATTTATGGACGTTTATATTGGAGTCATTCAATCATCGGGTGGTTGAGGCATTAACCGCTTGGTGTCAACAACACAAGAGTTCTGGACGTTACATGATTCTTATATAAAGCAGTATAAAAGTATTGTTTACAGAGGCATGTGTTGTCACTTGGCAGTTCTATAAGATCGGCTTACATCGACACGGTGTACGCGGGCTAACGACCTTATCTGGAAACATGCCGCGTTACCATTGTAAAGTGAGAACACTTTACACGCTTGTTGGCAAATTACGACAATGTGTTCCACCAAGCATGGCCCTTGTGTCGAGTCCGACTAACGGACATGCGCTGCCTTATGGCCATCGCACTTGACACGCCCGCGAATCCATTTGCGTGAAATGCCCCGTGGAAACCTTGGATCTATTTATGTAACTATCCATAAGTTTGTATCTATGCAAATTTAATTACGAAGTATGTTATTTTGTTTTTAATAATTTTTGTTTGTATTGAAGTGTCAAGTTTTGGGTACGGGAGAAAATATCCCGCTAATAATCGACACTTACTAATCCAAATTCCTAATGTCAGGGTCAATTGGATCAGGCATTAGAAAACGTACCTGAATTCGACAACTCTGTAGGGAGTAGCGACCCTATTTTTTCTTTAATAAGAATGCAAATATTGGAAGTTCAAAGTATAATGAAATGCGATATTTAATCATTAAAAGCTTTAGTAATAGGTTTAATAAAGTATACTAATTTATCTTTGTCCGATTGTGAAAGTTTAGATAGACAAGTTTGTATTTAGCATCAGGCAGAGGAAAAGGTCTCATTGTATACATGTTAAATACAAACATTTGCTAAATTTATGCACAATTTATTTCAAATAGGGAAATGTACTAGTTCAATGAAAGGATTTATCACAATCATCACACAATAAAATAAATGGAATCACATTTCGGCTATGTAGTGGCATGTATGGGATCGTCTATTGCATGAGCACGTGACACGCAAGGTCGCCGGTAATAGATATACATTTTTGTTCGCATGTGAAACATTCGCGTCAAAATCTGCTTACACGGCTCGTTACTTCCACATTGCCTCGCTGAACGCCGGTTGACATGACGTGTGTTATGCGATATGAGTAATCCTTGGTAATAAATAGTTTTTAAGTTATGAATTTAATAACATTTGAAATTTCGTTGTAAAAATCAAAAAATCAAAATTAGGACATAATCTAATATAGTTCGCTCCTAAACACAAAAGTACTGATCGAATTCTCGCTTTGTAACATGTTACATTACTTACATGCTTTAGTCAATTTAGAAACTGCCGCGTATGGACATATGCAAACACTGACCAGGCACAGAATGCATATTTTTAAGTGAATAAATAAGCCATCTTGACCGCTAAGAGATGCTGGTTGGTAATGTAATTAAACCTTTATTTGTATGTGCCTCCTTAAATAAACACGGATGATGCCACTTATTCTTCAGTGTATCAGTAGCTAGTATCTATATTTTGCCAAAGTTACACGGCTCTCAAGTTTATTTATCAATCTGTATTAGTATAGGATCCCGCCATACATCGACCTTCACCGAGATGTTTATTTGATGAAACCTATTTTATATGCAATTTAATATGTCAATAAATATATTGTATATGGGTTGCCTTGCAAATTTCAGTCCAGAATACGATTAATTAATTATTTAAAAAAAAATATTTTTTACACATTTCACCTGTTTGATTATTAAACAAATTCTATACCAATCGAAAGTATGAAACCCATAGAATATGTAAACGTTAGGTTGCCTATTTTTTTCCGGTCACAACCCTCAGGTTGCCAGGTAACACAGAACACAGCATATACGAGTCTATCGCTGTTCTTTTCATTCTCAAGAATAAATAGCATGCGCACCCTCTTTCTTTATGAGCGGACTTCGAACAGCTGCTATGCTGTGTCACTCGGAGCAATATTTCACTTTTCTAAATTCGACAACCGCAATTCGGGACTGATTTTTCGCAGGCAACCCTATACCACCGTGTTCATAATAAAATGATCTTTATTTTCATTTAATTTCCATTCAATAATCAGACCGGCGCAAAATGCTAGTAGCGATTTACCTGTTTATACCTGGCAACCTGAGGGTTGTGACCGGAAAAAAATAGGCAACCTAACGTTTACATATTCTATGGGTTTCATACTTTCGATTGGTATAGAATTTGTTTAATAATCAAACAGGTGAAATGTGTAAAAAAATTTTTTTTATTTTTAATAATTAATTAATCGTATTCTGGACTGAAATTTGCAAGGCAACCCATATACAATATATTTATTGACATATTAAATTGCATATAAAATAGGTTTCATCAAATAAACATCTCGGTGAAGGTCGATGTATGGCGGGATCTTAGACTATATGTTTTTAATAAATCATTAATTATTGTCCAATCGACAAGGAACTTATAATATTTTACCGAAGCAATAGAAATCGTTGTATGATGTATCATTCGTTAGTTTCTTTGTGCGCTCATGTTTTATAGTTTTATGCAATACATACTTGGCTCAGGTGAGAGAGCTTCCTGGAAATGTCGTTTCTGCGAACTAAGAGGCGGTAGGTTCTTATTGAGTTTCGTAGTAAAGGCAATATGCGGATTGCGCCATCGCCTTTTTCATTACTGCTACCATTAGTAATACATATTTCAATAATATTTACACTTGCTACTTTAGAACTAAAATAAAAATATTTGATAAACCTTGTTGCTGGTTGTTTATTTTCTTGTGCCGAACTCATGTATCCGTGAGGTATTGTTGTATATTATGTGTCTTCACGACATTTCCCACTGAGGAGAGTTAAGGCTGGAATAAATTTGCCTTTAAACGTTGTTGTATGTAGATCAAACTGCACGTGGCTGAACTTTGATGTTTTGTTTATTGTTGATTTCACGTTAAAATCTGAGGTTTCAGAAGCATATATAGAAGACAACCGCTTGTTAATGTTGATTCACAGCTCCTGATTACATATTCTCTTTATAAATACGATCGGACAACTGTCTGCTTCGACAGCGTTAAAATGGAATAATTGATGATCAATTTATCGGAGCGAGAATTTGTAAAGACTATTCGTCATGTTCTCTTTATATAACATAATAATTGAGTTCTTTTTATACACTCACCATTTCCAAGTTCATCAACTACGATATAATTGTTAACGAATGCATATTATGCAACTTTTTCAAAAAGCAGTAACCGAAAAATCACGATTTTTGAATATTATGTAGCTCCTAAGTAATTTCCTTCTGAGTACTCCTTAGTCATTAGTTTCATTTCATTGTATCTTTGCTTCATTTCTCGTTATTCTCGCAATTCCAAGAGTCGATGTTTCTTATCTTTATTTTTTTAGTGTGCATATAATTATGTATATAAATGAAAACAAATGCCTACATATATATTTTCAATAAAGTAGTACCATCCTTATACCAATATAAATGCGAAAGTATAATAGATGTTGGATGAATGTATTGATGTATAAATGGATTTTTATTGCTCTTACACAAAAGCTACTAAATGGTTTTTGGTGAAAATTTCCAATAATAACTTATAGTTTATAAATCTATTATGTGAATTATCTAAAATATAACCATAAGTGTCAAGTAAGCAGGAACAAATTCTGCCATCTGCAAGCCATTTTCGTGTGCTGCAAAAACCGTCAAAGTTACATGTATATTATAGAATATTTACATATTATAAAACATTTAGTAGTAATATATCCGAAGGTAAGAGGTGTTTCATACATATGATAATTCATAGAATTTTAAACCAATATTAATCTTAATATGTTATACACAAAATTGTTTTCCTTTTCAGTATGTTAACTGCTAAGTTTGGTGTGTGTCTACCTATAAGTAATTGTTACACTTAGGGATGGACTTTAGTGTATCTGTCCAAGATATCAGGGTTAGGAGGGAGTGGGGGGGGGGAGGGGGAAGGTGTCCCATGTCCCCTGGTACCACTTCCATGAAAAGGTGACGCACCATTCCCGAGAAAAACCAATTAATGTAACCTAACTTTAGTTTAGACTTTAGTTTATTTGGCCACGAAGAGAGCGGCGAAAGTGATCACAGGTGGTAGGGATTGAGTCCCTGATTAAAACAATACCACTCTTATTAAAAGGTGGTGTATAATTTCCGAGAAATTATGTGATAAATCTTAGTTTCAATAAATGAACTTTATATCATGTTTGTTGTTTTATTTGTTTTTTAAACAACTTGGAAATCATGTTCCGATGGTAGTTAGTGTACCCACTTTGTGCGAAAAATAGGTCGACTTTGTCTCAAAACCGACTTAGGGCACCCCGACTTCACGTAGACGTTTGGTTACCACCCCTAGAGTGTATATAAAAGCCGGAGGCGCGGAGGGAGAGCAGCCCCCGCCCGCTGTAACGAAGGATAGGCAACCGTGCGAGCCGTAGCGGCTGAGGCTGGTCGCCGGAGGCGACCAGCAAGCCGAAGCTGCGAAGGTGAGCATGGGTGCCTATCCTTTGTTACGCAAGGGCGAAGGGGCTGCACTTCCCGCAGCGCCGGAGACGTTGCAGAAGTAAATTTGTTCTGACAACAAGTGTTTTGAGGTTAGGTTACATTAATTGGTTTTTCTCAGGAATGGTGCGTCACCTTTTCATGGGAGTGGTACCAGGGGACATGGGACACCTTCCCCCTCCCCCCCCCCCACTCCCTCCCAACCCTGATATCTTGGACAGATACACTAAAGTTTTACCCAACTAATTTTTGTGTAAAAAATTGCGACTTTTTTTTGTTATATTTATCGTCTTATTAGGGTGATAAATAAATAGGTTTTTCTTAAATATTAGTATACACCCTTTTATTTTTAAAGACGCTATGGTACACAAGGCTTTAAATATCCTGTATAAATAAAATAAATAAGAGTTCAATGAATTAAAAAATTAATCACAAAAATTATGATAGGTAAGCTATGGATAGATCATAATATTCATCATATTCTGAAATAAATTTCTTGGTATTACATGTTCACAATTCTATTATCCTAAACGATCTTGCGGCTACGTTGTTTATAACGTACGGTTAATTATAGAGCACGGTTATAGATCCCTGTAACTGAACTTGATGCGTCTTACTTAAACCATATGCACAGGGATTGACCCGCTATGTACTGAGATAGAGTCTGATTTCGATTAATCTACACCTTAATCTTATGAGATTTTCATTGATTTGATATTTTTTCTGAGGAATTTGTTGTCAGAAAGACAAGTAGTCGTCAATAATGGCAATATAAATAACAGTATTTCTTAAACGTGGGATAAGGATAAAGGATAAATTTTTCTGGAGTGGAGGAGCCACGTTGTTGTCGGTTGTAATGGTCAGGCTCGTCCGGGGCGGTCGGAAACCACTGTCTCATTGGAAATCGATGTGAAGCGACAGTTTTGCTATCGCTTTTCGTTCGGTGCATGGAATTGCCGGATGTCCAATACTCCTTCCCTGTTCCCATCCTTTTTCCTTCCCACTCTCCGTTCGATTTGTTGAGCCGGCAACATACACATGACCCAAGCGTCGTTGATGTTCATGGGCGGTGATCATTGGCAATTATCACTTTCCATCAGTGACCTGTTTGCTCGTTTGCTGGATTTTAAAATAGCACGTTTTGGTGTGAAATAGAATAATTCAGAGCTGTCTGAACAGACAAGATAAAGATCACAGGTTCATACCTTATGTATATCTATTTTACTTTTTTCGAAGTTACGTCCATATTTTTAATACCCTTTTACAGTAAGGTTGAAAGAAACCGCTATAGGATAATCTGCGTACATAACAAGATTTATCCCAGAAATTCATATGTACCTGAAACTCAGAATAGTAGCCAAACAACTTAATCCTTCTTAATCGTATTGGATTTTTGGTTTTAGACTGTAGTAGGGGGAGAAGACCTATTCCCAAAGACTTGAGGTGTAAATACGGATAAGAAGTAAGAGAAGTTGTTTTACAGTGAATTTATTTATTTTTTCGATTTCACAATCTTTAATTATCGTATTAATTATTCGTATATCGGTCATAAATAAATTGTTCATTGAGTTTGTACCTCACATGCTTGTAACACTCCTTATTAGTTATAATTATTGTGGTATAATTAGTAGATGATGCGTGGTACTAACGCACAATAGCAGGAAAGTGTGCATTGATCGCGCCCAAGTGCGTCAGTCGGTTAGTTCGCCATTCAATGCTCTACCTTTGGTTTGACAGTTACATTTGGAAGCCGCCTTGGAGCGATCGTGTGTGCGATCCCTCTGGCGTTGTTTATGTTTACAACAAATTACTTCATAACGTCTCCGCATATGGATCCCTTGTGCTACTTTCTCTAGTGAACATTTGCATCGAAACTAGTGTCTGTTCCATATCAGTGCGAGTTGTAGTGCTTTGTTTGTATTTCTTTATGGTATAAAGCGTATTTTGTTTACGTTTTTTTTATATTTGTTTACTACGTTCATTCAATTGTTATGGTAATTAAAAGTGATATAAAAACGTTCGTTGAACCGGAGTAACATTCGCGATAGTGTAGTTGCGTGTGGCACGATACAATTCATTAAATCATTAATTGGCTGCTTTTTTGCTCGTACGAATTCATTAATATCCTTTATGATTACGATTGTACGAGTGTAAGTAACTCATTCGAGAACAATTACAATACTGTAGTATTGTAAAAGTTTATAATTCGATTATTAGATATTTCCAACTTAATATTATAACTTTATCTTTTATTTCAATAAGAGCATGCGACTTTTCGTTAATAAATCCCGAAAAGCTATGACACCGAACTTAGTGTTTGTAAACATATTTTCGACGTAAATTATATGAATTAATTTGCAAGCATCGCATACAAAGCGTGTTTATAATAGCACGGCGAGGCGTATGTAAAGGCGTGCTTGTGATGTGATGTGCGGCGGCATGTGGCCACGGAACTCGCAGCTCTTAGCGTGCAGCAATAGGGTTGGGTAGCGAGTAGTGTAGTAGTGTAGTAGTAGGAGTGGGCACCCGCGCGTGTCTGCCCATACTAATACTAATAGGTGGGCACCGGCACCGCGTGCCACAGGAAACACATCCCGGAAGAATTAACCCGCCTCGTCCCGCTGGCTTATTTGCATCGGCATACATATGCAACGGCCACATCTCATCCGCCACCGGAGCGACTCTTTAGTGGCCTTCGCTTTGCCATTTTATTTCCCTTTGTCCTTGTTCTGTCTTTGTAAGCGGCAATTTGTAAATTTGCGCGTAATTAACTGTTGTTGGTTTTAATTTGACAAAGATTCTGGTTAATTTGGTTATAGCGAAAGGTTGTTTCCTGTATGCTCAGTCAAATCTGAAATGTCACAATTTTTCAGGCCTCGCATTTCACTGACCTGCACAATTGTCACGCAGTTCTTGTAGTTAACGCGTCAGTAATTCTTAATTTAGGATTTAGTTTGGTTCAGCTCACCTCCGCAGCCGGGGTTAAGGCTCTGATTGCCACAATGAAAGTGTGACGAAATGGTGAAATCAAGTGATATTTAGTAATAGAATAATCCGTGCGTAATACAAGTAACAACATTGTTGCCGGCCGGTTAGTTCCACTGCCGGCAAGTCGAGCTCAAGATGGCGAGGGCTGTTTTAGTTGAAACTTTCATGAAGTTTCTTCGGGTACATTTATTACAATTGTTATGCTTTGCTTTGCTCATACTTTTACAAGTCTGAGGCCTCTTGATAATGCATTGCACTTAGTTTATTGTGTTGATTAATGTAACTCATAAATATGTTGTGAACATTATATATACCTAATAATATGTATTGATGGAAGGGAATCCAGTGAACATATTAATAGTATTTTTAGTGAATAATAGCTGCGTCCCAGACGAAATAGATATTTTGTGATACAAAGAATGAGGACGGTGTTGATGTATTCCAGGCGACAAAGGCGTTTTTGGATACTTTGAGCGAGTCTGGCGCGGCGTGCGTGTCTCGCGCCACTGCCATCAAGTTCCTGTTGGCGCGGAAGTTCGACGTCGCGCGCGCGCACGCGCTGTGGAGACAGCATGAGGCCACGCGCCGCCGCGAGGGACTCACCAAGTTCGAGCCCTTCGAGGACCCACTCAAATCAGAACTTGAAACTGGAAAATTTACTATACTGGTAAGCCATTCAACTAGCACTATGTTACCGTCATACCTTCCACTAGAATGTTCTTTTCCATTAATATGTTAGATAAAGTTGAAGTGCTAGTGATACTAATATGGATGTTTGCGGACATGAGACATCTGTTTGTCTCCAAGAACCATTACTCAATTTTTTTCAACATACCTACTTGAGAAACTCGTCGTAATGTATCATAATAACAGAATTTGACGAATAAATTTTCTTGTTCTTAACTAACACCTTATATGGTCAAAATATAACAAATAAAGAGCATTCGGTTTATCGGAAAGCTTTTTAATATGTAATAAAATGTTAAATGACACGTTGGTATGCGCTTCGGTAACGAATGTTTTTAGAATTGTAGGATATATCCATGAACATAATATTGTATTAACAAGTATTCACTTAATTTTCTTGAAAATTAATGTAACGATGCAATGAATAAAGTTATATTATCATAGAATAAGAGCTTGATGGTAGAGACGTTTAAATAGCGCATTAGAACGAATTGTGCTTACTGGCATGACTTGAAAGAAAGCATAATTGCTGCTCATTTCACCAAAACAGAAGTGTCCATTCACGAAGACTTTCAAACCCATTAAACTTTTAATTCAGTTTTGTCGACATTCAACAAAGTTTTCATATTATCTAACTAAGTGCTCATTGCGCTGTGGTTTCGCTGTGGTTAGCTACCTACGTAACCGTCCACATGTTATGTAAAATGTAATACTGGAAGCTAATAACAATGCTGGTGTAGTTTGCATATATTTTCTAGCATCTTTTGTTGTTTTTATATTGGGTTAAATTTCACGTCGATAGCAAAATCTACGATGTGTGTTTTGTATACTGCGAAGACAAAAACATAAAATTTAATGAAATTTTAGCCTAAGTGAAAAATAAGTGCGTGGTGGCCTGTTGGTTTTCGGACTAGGCGCGGCTGCCAACATGTCCATGGTGGTGGCAGGTTCGAATTCCACGGCAAACCTCTGACTTTACGTAGTCATGTGTGTATTGATAGCTAGTCAATCACCACGCACTAAAACGGTGAAGGGAAACATCGTGAGGAAACCTGCATACCATAGCGATTTATATAAACTTCTATGGTACGTAAAGTCCGCCTTAGGCCAGCGCGGTGGACTATATGGCCTAACCACTCTGAATCATACTCTCGATTGTAGAGGAGACCCGTGCCCTACAGTGGGACTTATATGGGCTGATACAGAGACAGTAATTCATGGTAACGTACGGGCTACGAATCAAGTTTATTTGTGAGTTTTTCGGTTTGCATGTCACTTGTCACTTGGTAGGTTCATTCAATTGGGTGGTAACAAGCGGCATAAATGACATATATTAATATCTTCGGAGGTACAGATGCCAGTTAACATTTTATTTATGTAATTAAAATGTAACAATAACGATGACTTTTAAACTAAAATATCTGCCCACAGAAGGAAAAAAAAATTAGAAATTACTATGGATATTGGTGAGAGTTTGTGATTGACGTAAACGGCTATGGTATGCTACGTCTAAGTGGGTAGACACCCTTAGCAATTAACCTGAAGGCTGAAGCAAAACTAAGGTGTGTTTGTGTTTCTGCAGCCCACAAGAGACGCGACGGGTGCTGCTATCGCCGTGTTCACAGCGAACAA
The DNA here is from genome assembly GCA_023078785.2 of Hyles euphorbiae. NCBI lineage: Eukaryota > Metazoa > Arthropoda > Insecta > Lepidoptera > Sphingidae > Hyles > Hyles euphorbiae. The sequence continues at coordinate 5,024,999 of CM041049.1, forward strand.
ACACTTTCCTTCGCAGACGACGCATCAAACTACATTACAGGTATCGTAATATACACGTACGACATATCTACACTGGACCGAAAACTAAACCAGGTGGTAGTCTTAGTGGCTACCGGTACAACGCAACTGAAAATCTCGCAAAAAAAGAGCGACCATATTTTTTTGCAATTTTTGAAGTATCGTCGTGTTTGGGTGGTGAATACACTATAGTTTTTGCTAGAATAATAATAATTTAAACCTTGCATTCCATTGCGTCTTTAAAAACATGGAAAAAGTCAGGAAAAATTACGTATTAACCGCACAAACACGACATTAGTTAAAAAATTCCAAAATAAAGATCGCATTTTTTTCTTCTAATTTTGCGTGCTTTGTGTCTGAAGACACTAAAACTACCACCTGGCTTCGTTCTGGTTCGCAGTCTCGATATATCCGGTATAATACTACACTAAATACTTTTGCACACCAAATACGTGAGTGTGGAAAAACGCCGAAGGTTGTACTTTTATTCATTGTAGTCGTTAATTCACTCATATATGGTGAGCTTGCCATTCCCCTGGCGGTAAGCGATATAACGCTCAGGGACAGTAGCAAAACCAAACAACACCATGAATTACAAAGCAATGCTTGGCATTGGCCGCTCGCCGTCCTAAGACATAAGATGTAAAGTCTCATGGTCAGTCATGTATTTTTCTTGCAATCAAAACTCAGAAACTCGATGTTTATGTCAAAACTGGGTCATTATATAATATTTAGATAGAAATGTGCGAAGTACTGTTATGACTTTTGGGATTTTTCTGGAGGGAAAGTCCATCGAGCATATGGCTCATAAATATATTCTATTATACTTCCTTCCGCTGTATTTGCAAAGTGAATTTTAAGTTACGGAAAGGAAGTCTTGTGAAAGTTTACGTAAGGAAAATATTCAAATGATATTCATAAGTTAATTTGATGTAATCAATTATGTAGTAAGACATTGATATTATATGCTTGATAATTTACTCCAAATATGTTGTTTTGTGCTCTAAATGTTGTGTCTGAACAAAATGTCTATTTCTCTGAGTACAAACAGCAGTGTAAATGAAATGTTGTGTGCCAGTTTGAAGGATTCAGGATGCCAAGCGCAGTGGAATGCCAAGCATTGCTTTGTAATTCATGGTGGTTTGATTTGGCTACTGACCATGAGCGATCGTATCGCTTACCATCAGGCAAATGGCATGGTCGTCTAGCCATTCATAGCAAACAAAATAAATTAAAAACATGATTTTCAGTATATTATTACAAAGTTAATTACATTTAGCATTATAAATACGGTTTTATCGGTCAATATGTGTGCTCCGCTTAATCAAAATGTATATTAAATTATTATGGAATTCAGAGCGATTCATTGTGTGGTCTTGATGATTGAACGAACGCAAACAGAAATGTTTTTCCCATTAGTGATCATACGGAATATTGCAGAGACCATTACAACACGTGTGAAAAAATAATTAACATTCATCATATTATATTCATTGAAATTTATACTTCACGCTTAGAAAAATACATATGGCCTGATTCAGACAGTTTTAAAATCTATTTTGGGTATCAATATAATACAATCTGAGAACAAAAATGTATATAATATACCTTGGAGTACACTGCATGTTTAACACTTATTTTATTATACCACCTACCTAATTTCTTGTATTTATGATGCTGATTTGGCACTGTTGAAAGATTACAAGTGCTGGACCGCCCATATTGTCTCGCTGGGCGACAAATATCTGTGTCTGTGAATATCTGTTGATGTTCAAAATAATTATAAATGGCTGTGAATGTATATCTTTGTATTATATATGAGCAATAAGCCATGAAAAGCCATAGCCATGCAATTTCCTTTTGTTATTACATTTTCCTTATTTTTATTGACGCAAACAAACAGGGTGAATATATTATTGCTCACTATATACACAGGTATATATATTTTTATAATGTTTTTATACCTAATTGCAAAATCAAAATTAGACTGTGTAAAGGTAAAAAGTGAATGCATTTTGTATATAAAGGAGAAACCGCAAACTTGTATGGACTGTAGCCTAGAAAGCAATAGCCTACATAACGTTCGTTGTTATTGACTAATAGACTGGAGTATATTTTTGTATTTTGGTTTTATATCTCTATAAGGCAGTATTTTTTTCCCATGGCGATTTGGCATTAACATAGTAATAACACATTTAGATATAAGATGACGGTTGAAGAAAGTAGTAGTAATGGGGAGAAGTTGGACTGTCGGACTAATTGACCTCAAACGCTTTAAGTGTCTTAATGGATTTATATAAATCAGATTATTAATACCCGTACTGAAACGAATGCTTTGAATGTTATCCGCGTAATTTGAAAATTACTGAGGTACGAGAAAGTAAAGGTTTTAAACACCTAAACTGATGTAAACACTTTAAGTATAAGTAAGAATCCTTACATTATTTTGAGTATGCAAGTATTACAAAATTAAAAAAAAAGTAATAAAAGAAACAACATGGCGGCAGTAGGTACGATTCCATATTCAAATTTAAATAAAAATATAGCACATTATATAATTTATAATGTTTCAATAATTGCCATTAAAATAAAAAGTAGTATTGTTGTTGGTGAATGGTGAGGCTAATATTATCGCATTGAGGTATTATACTAGAGCGGACATCGAGAACAAAATCTCTGCGTATGGTGCGTGTACACGGGTACACATTGAAGCGAGAGGGAAGATATGTTACTTCGTAGGCGTGACAGAGACAGAAATAGAATGTACAGTTCATTTAGTTACAAACATTTTGTTTACCGTGTCCCCTCTAATATATATCTGAATGTAATATCGTGTGATGCAGGGCGTGGTGTACCAGCTGGACGTGGCGCTGCAGTCGCTGGACACGCAGCGCGCCGGCCTCGTGTTCATCTACGACATGACCGACTCCAAGTACACAAACTTCGACTATGAGCTCTCGCAGAAGATACTCACCATGCTCAAGGTAAGAGCAATAATAAATAAATAACTGTGAACATCTTTTCACCATGATTTTTTAGCAAACTTTAGTGTTTTTTTTTTTCAAGAATTTCAAAGGTTTGTATATAGTTCAATAACACCAGCACTGAATTCATGTTTGATTTTGACATAGGAGATTATGTCGGTGAATTTGTGAAATGAAATTGTAAATCGATTGAAAGAAACTGCACTATACAAGCACGCTATGGGAGACATTTTCATGTCAGTCAGCTCGCAGTTTCGTATTAATTCATAACAATGTAGAAAGAACTGGTTAATTCGTATCTAAGTAATTATAGACACGTGAATTATGTATGGAATATTTAATTTAATGACACAGCTTGGCATTTTTTTCATGGCATAGTGAGGACTTTTGCAATCTGTCAGAACGGACTCCATTAGCAGTTCGTTATTGTAGTAATGGGATGTTGACTTATACTGGTGCTAGTTGTAATATACGAGTACAAAACATTAGAGTAATATGGGTTGGTGATAACTTTAAAAATTATTTATCTACTAGCGGCCCGGCCCGGCTTCGCCCGGGTGCAGATAGTTTTTGAGTCCAATCCACATCAAGAACATATTATTTCGCGTGTCTACTAACTATATTTCCCGCGTGCCGTCGACTATATTTCCCTTCCGTAGGAGAGGACATCCCGTGCCAACAATTTGAATTTGAAAGAGTAGAAAATATGTATATTTGGTTTCCTGACTCATCCCACGGGAACACTACATTTTTCGGGATAAAAAGTAGCCTATGTGTTAATCCAGGGTGTCAGCTATCACTATACCAAATTTCATCAAAATCTGTTGAGCCGTTTTTTCATGAAAGAGTAACAAACATCCATACAAACTTTCACCTTTATAATATTAGTAAGGATTCGGATATGCCATAGCTTTTCGTATGTTAAGAAAGTCAGAAAACGTCGATACGAAGGGTATGTGTGACTTACTAAGTAAAGGGTCACCTAATTAGTATGTCACGTAGTAGCAGTACACCTTCGATTAAATAAACACTAGATACACAGTTCCCTGTAAAAGTTCTGTTAAAAAGTGGCACCGATGCATGACATGAAAAAAAGTAAACAAAAAGATAATATCTTCCAAATATATTTACACAAATTCCACCTTACTCCTGGAGCTTAAAGTAGCTTTTCTCATAATACTGTCTAAAATTCTGCGACGTTTTAGAAGCAACGGTCGGTGCGTGGTTGAAGGCGAAAGAGTGCTTAAAGCATTATTTTTTGGTGCCATTTTCTAAGCGCTCATGTTGTATCTAGTATATATTTGATCGAAGCTATACACGATCATTTTAAACCTGTAACATCCTCACTGCATAGAGATTTACATCTATAAAGTATTATCATTTCATCGAAGATATAAAACCACTGGCGGTCTCAGTATAAGAAACATGACTAATTCTTAAATACTAGTATTTTGCATTTTGACTGACTGTTGTATATTTGATAAAACTCACAAACAAGTTCTAAATAATAAAGAACGTACGATATTTTCCTTCGATTCTTTTTTACATTCATTTTATTCTCATTTGCATTAAGTGTACATATTTACAAGTAAATATTCCATTGCCTGTGACATAAAAAAGTAATAGTAAAAACACAAATGATGATAACGTGTAAAAGGAAAATAGTTTGATATTAATTATATCGCTGTTGACAACCTTTTTATCTCGTTTAAGTTGTTTATTACGTATTTTTAATTAATATTTTTTTATCATGTAGAATAAAACAAATTATTAATTAAAATTAAGAGGCCGATATCGTGCCGAACGATTCCTCTTTTGTGGGTGATAACAGTTCTTCAGGCAGTCATTAGTTACCATCAGGTGTCCCCATTCCCCAACAATTCGTTCTTCTTCGAATTCATACTAAATGAAAATATAAATAATATTAACACAGTTCACTAACTCAATAGACTTCGTCAACAATGTATAGGTATAATCGAACATCAATTACTTTGGAAACATAATGTGGTGTAATAAAGTGTAGCTGAGTAAATAACAAGTGTGTACTGAAGTCCTCTGTGTACGTCTGTGGTCTGTACAATACCACCGACGATAAATTGTCCGCATGACAGGTGACGTAGGACACAATTGGGGTTAACTCAGTTAAAAGATGATTGAATATCGATTTATAGTGGAGGCGCGCCGAAATTGTAATTTGCCCGTCGAACACGCTTATTAACCGTTCAAGTTTACAGTAAACGACGTGATGGTTCGATCACGTTTTTCGGAACGTCCAATACGATTTTAATTGAGTTGTCTAGTTTGCGATGAAGTTAATATTCGCTTGTACGTAGTAGATTTTTTTTATTATAAGCGAAGTCAGACTATGAGGAAGTAAGCGGTAGACTTATTGGGAGTTCTAAGATCTTAGTTGCGATCCTAAGATTCAGTTCCGTATTGTTGCTCCCAACAGCGTATTGATATTTTATCATCACTCGATTCCACTGTAGTAAAACGTTGCGACACTGCACACCAAAGTGATAATTCCAAGGATTTTGAATTGTATGTGAATTCATAAGCTGACTTTAGTTCTGGAGTACAGACGAAACGGCAAGACCGTGAATGCTAGGTGTAAATTTTGTTTGCTAAATCATAGTGCGCCGAACTTACGTGAGGTTTTAATAAAGTTTTACCGAAGAAGAACACGGTGAAACGACTAGCACTACTCACCGCTCTTTGATCTGTCACGCCTGTATTACCTCAAAGTAGACAGATAAGTAACGGGTGTGTATTTATGATATACCCTTCACTTTTCGTATTATTCCTATCATTATTTCATATCATAGGGGTCGACCGACTACAGGTGTTTTTCGCCGTTCCAAACAGTTGCTTTCACATTCTCGGCTTAATGTTAACCTGGAGGGGTAGAGGACAAACAGGAGAGACACGTAAATTAACACATACACACAAATTGTTTTTCTTCTTTTTATACAGAGTTTGATTTTATTCAATAAAAACTTAAGAATAAGAACGGCTAGGGTTATAAAATAAGAAATACTTAGCTGCAGTATAGGTATATGTATGTATTTGATGTTATTAGCTGTTGTAAAAACAATTAGAAGCATACCTACGCAATGAGAAAGCAAGTGAGAGATAAAAACAAATAGAAACACGCCCGTGTGAATGACTTTGTTATTGCTTGTACAATTAGGTAAATAGTAACTAATTAAAAAGGCTGTTAGCTGTGGAGAAATATTTCACAATTTAATTTTATGAAACGTTTGTGGGTATGTACAATGTACATATATCCATTGTAAACATTGTCGATGCGAATCAGGGGGGTGACTTTATACTCCGTCACGAAGTTTAAATATTCAGACGTTGAACATCAACATACAAGATAAAAGTTTCCACTTTTAAAAATCAATACGGTTATCTATGAAGCTTTTCATTCACTTCGAACTTAGTCTAAGATTACGACTTACGATGCAGGATTCGAACATTTTATAATATATTCAGGTTTATTCGTATAGTTTTACGTGCGATGTTCGAATATTCGTCGTCGTGTCGTGGTACAGAGTAACCCCCCTGATAAGGCAGTCAGTATGGGCCAGTCGGGTATTTTTTTACGCATTGATATGAATTTGTTTACTATATCGCCGAATAAAATTAGCCATTATTTAGCAGGCAGTAAAACATAAATATTTTATAATGAATTCTAAGAAATACATTTGATATGCGACGTTGCTATGTATTATTACAGTAATTATGTTTCCTATCGTTTTATTCATTCCTAGAAGTATTCATAGGGGAAGTACAATTAACGTATCTTGTTCTATACGTTACTATGGTTTCCTCATAATGTAGGGTCCGATTGCTTGACCCTTAGTAATTAAATATCTTTTGCGCAGGAGGGCCATGGAATAATACAGTTTATTCAAATCTAATATTATCCAATAAAAATGTTTGTGTATATGCTTTCACCGGCCTAATTAAGATGATGCAGGCTATCGTATACAATGAGCCGAGTTTCGTTTAACGTTTCGTTGGAATCCCCGTAGGATTAGGCGCGCTTCGAGCGTCCTTCAACAAATAAGGTCCGTTAATTGAATCGCACGCCGCGCCGCAGCCGCCCACAGTCCTGTACTACAGACTACAGTGAGTCAGGGCCGAAATACGTTGTCAAGTCAATTGATTATCAATACTTCACCGGAGTTCATTATGAACACTGAAAACTCGCGTGAGTGTCTCTGAACGACAGTTACGCGAATTAATTTTCAGTATGTCAGGACGCCATTGCCAAAAATTATCTCCACGTCTGTCCCAGTTTTCGCAGTGAATTATCCATTCATTTACGTTAGGTGGGAGGATTTGGAGCATGTCCATTAATTTGCTTCACAGACACCTGTCTTACGTTTTCGTGCTACTAGTACAAACGTATGCCCATTGCCCTACAATAAATTTAATCAGTGTTAATCTTAATTTCCGTGAACTCTTAAATTATAGTCTTATCAGATCAACTTCCAGTTAAATATATGATTATACTTATCAATAAAAAAATAACAACTGTGGGTCAATTTTACAATGGTTTTAAGAAAATGTAGAGTTTCGTAAATATTTCTGATTTTGTGACTGGTTTTTGTGTGAATATACCCATTAAAGGACTTATTGAGAGTGAGACATAAATTTCACCGGTTCTTTCCATTAACTCGACGAAGTAGATTCCGAAATATTTTCGAAAGTCATCTGTGTTGGACTATGAGACTGGAGACTGTCCCGCCCTCACACCCACCACTGCAACTCCTGTAAGCCAGGATCAACAGTGGCACGCAATGTAATGACGCCGAGCATTGAAGCTCGGCGAGTCTCCGGGAATGTCTAACTTGTCTTTAACTCGCAACGAAATCAATCAGAAAGTTAAATTAATAGGAGGAGTAGGAAATAAATTATTGTCCACTTCCCTCCGTGCAAAGTGGGTGACAAAACAATGAAATAAAGAGGTAAATAACCTCGCAAAAAGCCTTTTACAGCCGGAGAAGCCAGCCGTAAAGCACCACGGATCAAATCATTATTACATTTAAATGGGACCTATTATGTGAGCTCTTATACTTGATTCCAGTCATAGGTATGGCAAAAACGCCGGAAAGCACGGAAATTCGTCCTAGTGTCTACAAGGTCCGTGTAGTATACAACTCCAGATGGATGTTGGACGATGAACTGACATTTATTTTAGCAATTGGTCAATATCATAGTCGTTGGGTACGATCATGCTCCTGATCATATTGTTCACTAGCGGTCGGGCCCGGCTTTGCCCGGGTGCAGATGCACGTTTCAAAATGTCGCAAAATATTCAATTCCGACTATCAACTTACAATATCGACCAATCGGACCAAGAGAAACGAATAAAATTTCCTCGATATGCTAGAAATGTCACTATTGCTTTCGTCCTATAGGTCATAGTGTTATAAATAGCCTATAGCTTTCCTCGATAAATGTACTATCCAATACTGAAAACAATTTTCAAATCGGACCAGCTTTTCCTGAGATTAGTGCGTTCAAACAAGCAAAAAACAAACAAACTTTTCAGCTTTATATTAGTATAGATACGCCAGGGAAAACTTAAATTACGAACTCACTTACATACTTATTTAATTTGAGTTGTGGTCTGGTGGATTTACGTCAAGAGTTTAAGGGTTTTTGTAACTTGTCACTCTTGTACGTAGTGTCAATTACTTATCAAATTAATAGTCATCAACCACAACATTTTAATGTACATTATATATTATTATTTCCTACGGTACATATCTGAATGAATACTCATCTTTCTTTAGTTTGCATTTAGTCCTACAATTATTTGGTGTCGGTGATACAAGTTTGTTTCCAATATTGGAACGATTGTACGTGGTAAATATTCCCTAGTAGCATCCAAATTTTGTAAGTTTTAAAAAACTCACCTATGTGATTGTCAGCTGTCATGCTTGGGAATCTAAGTAGACTTGATCTAAACATTTATCTTTAATAGCAAAATATTGTTTTGTATAGCTTCATAACAAAAAAGTTTACAATCCCTACCATATTTAATTGGTAAGATAGTCCATTGTTGTTAATTAGGATTGTTTTAACTCACCATATTTGGAATTTATATTCCTTGCAAATGCTATTTAAAAGTTAAACGGTCCCATTCATAGAATGAATACACTGCATATTTCTTATTGTTAAGGAAACAATGTGATAATAGTTCGTCTTAACACTGACTACGTTAATTGCCTTAGTCAAGTCTGATGCTTTGTTGTTTTCCACTAATTGATTTTCAAGGATAATAATTAATTATACATGTTAATACTTAATAAATTGGTACTTCGTACAGCTATCTTTATTTTGTGTAATTACCACCTGAAAATTATTTTAAAAGAATATATTTACTTATTTCAGCCCTTCTTGTCTAATCTAATTTTTTAACAATTTTGGTAATTCAGATCTTGCGTCGTATTGCATTATTTAATTGATTCGGAGCTATTAATGAAAATAGGCGGAAAAGGATACCCTTTAATATCTATTGTATACATACAATACTACAGTATGTTTTTCTCAGGTATATCACGACAGCTTTACAAACATACTAAAATAAATTAAAATTTTATTTTACAAACAAAATTTAATCACTTATTTCATGGTAAAAAAGCAAAACAGATGTTGCTCAGTTGATATTAATCTTAGGGTATAAACCGCGCGCCAATATTGGACGAACGCGTTTTGAATAAAAAAGACACGAGCGCGCCCCGTCCCGATCCCGCCAGTCGGCACATTCTGTTTAGAAACCAATGTGCGGCAATATTGTAGGTCATAGTCGCCAGATATTACGTTTTACAGTGTTTGGTTCCGACTGGATTAAAGACAGATTTGCCTTTATTATTCAAGACCTGTCACGCGCCTTGCAAGCATTCGGGATTATTTTCGCTCAAATCTCACAAGTATTCTTTTTGTTTAGCAGAGTGAGGTCCACAGTCTGCCACGTCCGCTGCGTGCACCAGCGACTCTTAGTGAGCCTCATCAGGTCATTTCTACTTCTTATTTATACATGTAAAATAAGACTTGCCTTAGCAGTAGTCGCATTTACATGTAGCTCAGTTCGCACGAATCATACATGCCCGCCGTCCAAGCTCTCGTAGGAGTAACATCAACAACACTCCGATGTACACAGTAGCCGTTTGTATTTTCATTTCATTAATTTTTGACGGTCGTTGCGCTAACTTAACTAAAGAACCTGGAATTCAAAATTATTTGTATAAAATATTTAACAAGTAATTGTATTTATAGGTATGTCCCCTGAGTTTCTTGTATTTTGTTACGAATGACATTCAATGGCGTAAATTATAAACGAGTTTATAAATGACCTCTGCACCGCAGCAACATCGCTGAGCGTTACAATTCGGTGCTGGAAATGAAATCTCGTTGTAATTTTGGAGACGCAAAACCGCTTTGAGCGTTAATTATTTTTTATCTCACTTAGCAAAGTGAACAATCGAGCTCTCAGCAGTTTTCATTTAGTTTGCCTATTATGTAATTCATTTTGGTGAGAATTATTAAGAGATTTTCTATTTCCAATTAATGTAATGAATTCTTATAACATCCTCTTTGTTCTTTAGGTAGTTTTGTATTTGAAGTAAGAGTGCATGGTACTAAGAATTAATTGATTATTCCGATTTTGATATATCATACTTTTTAATTAATGTATAACTGGATCTTTAATTAATTCTATTTATCTATAAACATCATCAAGTCATTATGGCTAAATGTTGTTTGTGGTTAACTTTACGAATAACATGCACGTTAGTAATATTGAAACTAAAGTATACGATCGTTTGTGAAAATGATGAACTTAGAAAAGTCCTGCGTACTTTTTGCCAGTGGCTTGTGATGGGGAGTTTGGTTTTTCCGGTGGGCCACGCCGCCGATGTGTAACTCGTAGCGCGAGTGGAGTGTAGCTGGTAGCGCGCTGGGCGGATACTAGCCGTAGTCGTTCCGTAGGGCAGCGCGCGCCCGCCCGCGTCCGCCGCGTCCCCGACCCGACCTGACGTCACTGCTCACTACTCAGTACAGCTCGCATTCGCGCCGCGCCCGCACGCGTGTCGACGCTCCACTACGCGTCTTATTTATTTCGATATCGCACACTCATTTCGTGTGCGTTCTGTATTTACAGTGCGATTCTTGGATTTCCGTGCGAGTGACTCTTTGAAATCGATCTGGGACTCTTCTCGAGTATTGAACCGGCGGAGGTGTACATTGCAAACAGGTGGCGATTGCATATCAGTGCTATTATTGGTTGTCGTCGTCGAGTATTGCCGTGTTGCAGTGCCAGTGTCTATTAGCCGTGTGCGACCGGGAAGTGCAATCGTTCGCGAGGTCCCTTCTCCCGGCTGTGACTATAGTTTATCGTGAGACAAGTTCCGATCGATAGTAACAGCTGAGCCGATTGAAGCCTCTGCCCGCATCGCTTATCTCAGGTACACTGATAAATCGAGTTACCGACTGCTTGACCCATTTACCATTTTCATTTACACTAGCTATATTATTTGGCAGTTACACTACTGCGCAAAAAGGTTTCGCTACAAATTTTCAAATGAAAATCTCTTGTGGAAACGTACCGGCGCAGAAATAGAACATAACAACTAATTAGGCCACTCGACAAATAGCCCCGACCACGCGGACCGGGTAGGTATTTGCGTACCGATTGCTTTTATAAATTAATTGTAAATAAACACCGCTTAAAAGGTTAACGATCATGCCCGCAGTTTCGATAATTAATTATATTAGATATCATATCAAGATACTCCATTTGATACACCATATATACCGAATTACCTTGCAATTTGTTCCTTAAATTATCGCCTCAAAACATCTTTAAAGCGAGATTGCCTTAAAAGTTAACTTATCCTTCACATACATACGCAAAATTAACTCAATACTATTTAAAATGTCAAAACCCTCCCGGGCGTCAAATCTAATTACCTTAAAATTACTTTTACTACTGTTTTTACTTTTAACATACAGTTGTTCTGGTTGATAAAGTTGGATAATAACACGAATTTGTCTTTGTAATACGTCTATTTTACAAACCGAACATAAACCCAGCAAAATCTCATAGTAAGCAGTAAAGACATATAAAGTTGTTTTTAAGATTAATCAAGAAGATTATCCGAATCATGCAGATAACGCGATGATGGTAGAGAAAGGAGATGTGAACTAAATCGCTCTGACCACTGACTAAGCGCTGACATAAGAGCATTAACATTGATTATACATTGTACTGGCAAGCGGAACTTCTAATGATAACCAAGTACCAGCGCTGAGAGTGAACAGAAATTAGATAGCCCGAATCAACTTGAGAAATACGTTTAAATAGCAAACCTCATTAAGACAAGAATTAATAATGAAATAACAAAGAATGAAATAGACTACTCTGAAGTCTGAATAGGTTGTTTATTTATTCAAAAATGATAAGATTTTTATAGACTTGGAAGAACTGATAGTAACTACGCAATAACAACTGATTATTGGATATCATGTGTACCGTAATGAGTCGTGAATCTCGATGTCATCCGGACCACGATAGAGTGATCATCGAATTAATGGCTTTATTGCCGCTATTACTGGGGACAAGCTTAGATCGCCGTGATTTATCTTAGATTTATACGCCATATTCGTGAATTTTATAACGATTTGACATTCAAGTTATCGATTGTAATATTTATTGCCGTAGGGTTGTGTGTGTCTTCGAAAATGAACGCTAAAAATAGTTTAATATGTATTAAATAAGAATTCAACATTTTAGTGTCTAAAACATTCGTGTAAGATTCCTAAACAAGCTTCTGATAAATGTAGTTGTTTACTTTGTCGTGTATCTCGGATTATATATGGGTAGTTCTACGATAAGAGGTTTCGAGCCCATAGAAGATGCGGCCAGAGAGAAAATTAGGATTTTTTTCATGAAAATGTTAAATTATGCTAATTAACCCATTGATTAATCTTTCCACCCAATGGCAGGTTACTTCACACATATTTTATTACTTTTTAGAAGGCCAGGGTAAATATCGAGGCCAGGGGAGAGATTCGGGCAATGAAATAATGAATTAAATTAATAAAATCAACTTTTATTAAACATTACACTTAACTTTTAAACGGAACATCTTTTTTATTAGACTATTAGTTATTGGTCCTACCAGCATGATTACTCTTGGAGGATCCCAGCCACAATTCGTGATGTGCATTGAAATCCCCCAAGACCACCATTTCGGCCGACGGGAACTGCGCCTGCGCGTCATCAATCGCCTTGTTATGATACCTGAACAGCCGAGTCGTCTCCTCGTCCCGGTTGTGTGACCTGTAAAGGCACACGTAGATGCGGCTCAGGGAACCAAAATCCACATGCACCCACAGAGCGGAGAAGGAGGGGTCCTCCATGCAGCCCAGATGGCGACAGCAGACGTCCGATCGGACAAACAAGCATACCCCGGCTTTAGGCTTGAAGTTTTCTTCAAGCGAATAACCGGGGTACAACAAGTAAGAATTGTCGGTCGAACAACGAATCTGCGTCTCCGTCAGGAAGAGCAAAGCAGGCCGGGCCTTCTCGAGATGGTGGTGGACCGCATTGAGGTTCGTATGGAGTCCGCGGATGTTAGTGAACTCCATAGTGAACACGGTGGTGGGGTAAAGCACCGCTGAAGAACCTGCTCTGTTTGGTTGCACTGTCATGGTAGAAAGGATGGGATTGGTGAAGAGGCAACGAGGAGCTTAAGTTCACTATGGCGGTCTTTACGCTTCGTGGACGGTGGTCGCTACCCGGGCACACACCTACACCTACACATAAGTCCTACCACCACTAAAGTTCAATATACCGTTTAAATCTGACTTCAGTACAATCTAACTATGTTTAAATTACTTTGTGACTACATTATATGATATGTTTTATCTCCTCTGGCTAGTAAGTATCTCCCTGACATTTATCTGGGCAGGGGAAATACGCCAGGGGAAAGATGTTTTCATGTTAAATTCAAATATTGTAATCGACGTATAACATTTTTGGCTTAATTAAATATCCCACTTGAATTAGTACAGTATTATTGAATAAATGTAATATTACATAAATGAATCAAATCATTAATATAACTTTTATGACTTGCCAGGGGAGAGACACAATGACTTTGCGAGACCACTACACCGCACGTACGCGTCGCGACAACTAGCAAAATGGCGGCCTCTAACGGCTCGCTTGTTATTTGTGGCTAACTTCACGTCGTTAGATGTCCTTGAGAGGAATTTGCAATACTTCCGTCTTATTTTTATGTTGGTAGTAGTGGAACAAAATTTGCCAGGGTAAAGATACAAAAAATACGGGACAAAATTTAAGTTCAGAAAATATACACAAGAAACATACTTTGTTGGATTTTTTCTTAAAATTATTATAGTATATTTATTCAAATGCATACTTACCATGCTTTTGCTTAGAAAGCGATACAAACAAATTAGATACGGCAGTAACTTTAACTAAAATTGGCAAAGGGACAGGCCAGGGTAGATACTTTTTTGGAGTTTGTTGGCAATTTCAGAAAAAAATATAATATTTTAGCATTTAATTGTGACTCTATTCATTGAAGTACATTAAAATGGTGTAATTGATTGAAAATGATTGGACAATATGGAATAAAAAACCTATTTAATATTGATTGCCGTGCAAGTTACCTCTTATCGTAGAATCACCCATATGTCAAAAGTCAGCCGTTGTTTACGTGAGTGATTGCTTCGATGCGACGTCGCATTTGTTTGTGCATTGGAAAGTGTTGTTCATGTTTAGTTGAGGCTTTTATACTCAACAAGTAATTTGCAGATGTTGGGGCGCCTGTTATTATATAATTTTGAAAAAAAAAAAAACCACAGGAAAACGGTACCTATTGGTAAAAAATGATGATTAGGTCTTCGATTACAATGCTGTATGGTCTCACTACATTACGCCCACGGCTGGGCGCGGGTCTGACCTAGAACCGAGAATGTATTTAAGCTAGCTTTATATTGAATACTATTGGCTCTTCATCATGCCAAGGTCGGAAAACCAGTTGCAAATAATTAACAAGTTTCGCGAAATCCGGAAATGGAATGCTAAGAAAAAAATCCTTTGTTTGAAGTTACATAGTTTTGTTCACGTTTTAACAAACAATGCCTTTATTTTGAAGCAAAATATTGCACTGGAACAATGCAGAGAAACTTTTAATATGTTTCAAAGCATTTTGCTTTCTTTAAGTTAATACGGCAGTTGGCCGCGCCCCTGCATATTATGCAGGAGTTTCCACTTTGTTAACTTTATTAGCACAAAGCAACTGAAACGTTGGAATATTTTCATAATTAACAACTCGCTAAGGTTTAGCTTTATGTAAAGTAATTAATCTATACAAAACAAGACCAAAGGTGGATGCAATTAGATTTCCTAAAGTCCTTTATTCGAGTCTTTATATTCACAAGTATTGCCTGTACGATGTGTGTTGATATATTTACGCGACATTAGTATGACTAACTGATTATGTAACATTTGTTTTTAGCATAAACCTTGTGAACAAGTGTTCAAACACACGTTAACTTAGATGAGGTGTTGTAAAAAGACGTTAATTGCGCCGTGGATCAATAAATTGTTGCGAAAACAGTATTGCGTCGCGAATAAATCGAGTCTGTCAATAGAGCCGCGCCGGGGCCGGAAGTGCTGCGTCACGTCACCACTTTCGACGCTGGGCTCTTAGCATTGCTAATTGGTTAATCACGTACTGTTATTTGGCAACGCAGTGGACGTACCCAAGTGTACCTATTTAAATACTTAGTTTCATTACTGATATCAATTTGAAATAAACAACTTTTCCTTTAGGAAGATTGCCAGAAGTCGTGATAAAAGCGTAATATTTTCTAGGAATCCATTTCAAGATATAGGGTAAGTCTCAATTTGTTCGGTCTGGCCGACACCAGCTATAAAGCAGCAATCATTCAATTTGTTGCAACGTTTCGCAGTCTCGCGTTGAAATACTACGTCACTTTTCCACCTTTCCAATAAAAGGAATACCTAAATATGCCTTCGCGGAAATTATGAAACATTACTCTCTTCCTCGTTGAGATTTATTCGTTCTACGAATAGAAATAATATTATTCAGCAATGAAGCGGAAGCAATTGATTGGCCACCAGCTTTTATGTTTTAATTTCACTTATCTTTCTATTTCTGTTAAGAAAATTCTTTACTGATTATTTATAAGTTTTCCTCGTTGTGTTTCGATTTTTGAACTTTTATTTCGACATAGTTTTTTTTTAAAGCCACGATGTTCGTTGTGGCGTGATGTAACTCAGAAAACATAATATTATACCGATAATAATGCAATCATATTTTTTGAGTCGCATAATGTTATAGGTATAATGATGAGATAATGTAATAGCATTTGTATAGCTGTGATTACATGATATTTATAAAAGCAAGGTTTTGTAAGAATATTGGACAAGTTCGTTTTTAAATTATTTATATGAGCTAAATACGACTTGAGCAATGAAGTGAGTTGTGTGCCCTGTACAAGTACCTATTTGCTAATCGCCTCGTCGTTTGCTGCGGCGCGATATGTACCACTATTAAATTGATTTCAAAACAAGAATATTGGAATCGAATTAATATTTGATCTGCTATGATCTAAAAACATGCCGCTTACTGGACCTCGATCTTAATATTATTATGGCGTGATAAACAATCAGTGCTTGTTGTGCATAATAATGACATTGACATTGTTTTATTATTACGTTTGATAATAAATCTCGTCGTAAGAATTGTGTGGGTTTTCATACAATTCAAATAAACTGCGCATTAGTAAACAAGACAGTAGTGCGATTCACGTAACTTTTTGACGCGCCGATCAAGTTGCGGTGCGGTTACAATTAAGTTTACGCTTTGGTACAAAATGGTATTCTTGTAAGTGTTTAGCTGCGCGTGAACTGCTCGTGAGCTGCGCGTCAACTGTACGTCAGATGTATGAAATTTGTTTGAGATTGACATATACGCGCAGCAGTAGAATACGCTAAAACGTTTGCGTGACGCGAACTTGACGCGAGCGTATTTGACAGCGGTTGTCAAAATTACGAGAATACGAAAAGGGCTGTTTTGATCGAAACTTAACCGCAACTGCACTGCAGCTGAACTTATTATAATACGTGAATCGCCCTAACGTATTAGCTGCTAGTTCCGTTCCGTTGTTTTATTTCTTATCAGTTAGATTTTATTTCACCCACACATCCACTACTGCGAACGCGGTGACCCAGAGTCAACAGTAACAAGCAATTAAATGACACCGAACACCTGACCTCGCAGAGTTACTGGGAGTTCCAAACATTTCTCTGACCCGAAATAAAGTTCTTATAGGGATTATGTGTATTTTAAAAATGTTTGCCGCTTACAATATTTCGGCATATTAGATCATTGTAAACATAAGGTGAGCAGATGTGTTACGTTGTGGAACATTTAAAGTGTCGTATGACGGATGAACATTGATACCAGTTGCGGAATCGCGGAGGCCGATGTGGGCGCGCCGACCAGTCTTCAAGAGCAAGGTCAAGCGGCGCTTCTTGCCGACACAGCCGCTCTTTATCGCCTTCATAGCATTCTTTACGAGCTTACCCTCATCAACTGTTCTCAACTATGTGATTCACACACACTGATTTCGTTTTAAGTTTTAACTACCATTCCGCGAATGACTGACTCCATAGAAATGTTCTAAGAGTTCGCTTAATTAAAGTTTTCAAATAGATGAGGCGTAATGGTACGTTTGGAAGAGGTAAACAATAACTCGGCTTACTCATATCTGCGGCATTTTGTTTATCTGAAATCTAAGAAACGGAAATTTTACGATATAGATAAAGGCTATTATAGATACGTTTTTTACCGGCCTATGTTCCTTATGTATGTCGGCAATCATTCGGAAAAAAAATGTTCATAAACATTTGCCTTGTTTTTAGAATCAAATCCGCGGCCTCTCATTAGTGTAAGAACTAATAGCTGTACTGCTCCAATCAAGATTCTACGTTGTAGTAGTAAGTATAAGCAAAAAGAAATAACTATAGTTCATTCATGTGTGTGTTAGCTGATTATTTTTCACAGCTAGTATTTGAAATCGATTAGGTATTTTCATTTGTGTGGGATCTCGTTCGCTATTCACCTTGAAGTCACGTGTCAGTAGCACGCTGAGTCATTCGTAGGAGCATCGAAGCGCAACAACCATCTATCTATCCTCGTCTTTTATATAGTAAACAACAACACCAACTCTACTTATTAGGCTTACATTTAATTCATCACACGAAATTCACAGAATTGTGCCGTAAGTTATAGGTTATATAACGAAATTAGGTTATGTTACGAAAATTGTGTTCGTAAATTTGATTTTATGTTAAAGAAAATTCGAAGTTTCATGCAAAAATAGTGGAGTTGCGACGTTTTTTCGTAATACATTAGGGCTAAATTGTGGTTATAGGTGATAAAAGTGTTATAAAATTATCATATTTTCATAGTTCATTCAGGCGAAGTAATATTTATACAGATGGTACATACCTAGTGTTGGAGTATTTATGTAGTGTTATGACGTGAGCGGTGTGAGCGGCGGGAGCGCTGCACGTTATAGTAGTTTTCGATTATCCGACTTGTTTAACAGCATACGTCGGATAGTGCAAGTATCGGCATGGGTGGCACCGGGATGATTAATATCCGCCGGGAGAAGGTCGCGGCCGGTGCCGCTGCCGGCGCGGTGACGTCACCCACCTAGCGCTCTACTTCCGCTCGCTGTACGTGGACTTTACGACGCTCGTCTACACCATACCACCCATAACATGCTCAACTCTTTATTACGTATTGTGTCTTAACGTTTTTTATATTGATTGGATTTATTAGAAACGAAGATGTCCAAAACAGTTGTTTTTAATATATTTATTTACGTAATAAAACAGTATGAGTGAGAATATTTTTACTAGAATTGCGTTGGAAGCGTGTGGATCAACTGATTACATTTGCGTCGATATAACGAGGTTGGAATGACGTAGCACTAAGCGCACGGGCGCTCGGATTGATGATCAATGCATACATAATATCCGTGCATACTGCACAGATCCACTAGAACAATAGGATTGCTCCATTTATCGAGTGCAGTTTGTTCGCGGCTGGCGTGCGCTTTTCATCGTTCGACCGGCATAATGAGATCGGCGTATATTCATCTTTGAGCTTATGCAAGCGAGCTCGTTCATTGTACGGCTATGGTGCTAATGAGCGCACGGAAACACTCGCCCTGTCGTCGGTCCATTTATAACACACTCGTAAACGATACACCTTCCACACATTGGAAATATTCATTGTTTACTAATGCCTTCTGATCAATAGTCGGTCTACCAATTTAAAAAAGATATATTTTGTAAGATTGAAGAACTGAACCGCATGTTCTTGAAACAATTGTTTACACTATTAATATAATATTGTGTTATGTACACATTCGCGGAAGTTTAACACCGACTAATTTCCGGCACGCAAATTCCTACTGTGCCGGCTCTTCATGATCTTTTATTGGGTCTCGACGCGACGATATCGTACATTAAAATGTATCGTTACTCGTCGTTCATACTCGTTGTCGAAGGGAATAGAAAGTCGGCGCGGGGGAATCACACCTGGCCGGCGCGAGGTTAGCGACAGCTGCACGCGGTCCCGTTCGTTTTTTTCACATCGAAACCGCATTTAATCCCAACAGTATCATAATAATGGCAGGAAGAATACCCCCTAACAACGACGGGCGACAGTCATCGTAACGCATCTGTTATGTTAATGTGGACTCCTATGCATTGAATGTTTACCTACGAGCAAACGTATAATATAGTGGCAAACGTGTGTTGGATCATAAGGGTGACAGGTATTCTCAATGCTAGTGAAGGGTTTGAGTGGAGGTGATGCAGCATCGGAGTCGGCCGCCGTGAGTGTTTGAAGTGGTGTCAGTCGTGTGGAATTGGTTTATAGGCGGCCAATCCTGGCTGCGGTGGTCGTTTTGTACGTCACAGTCGACCGCACTTTAGCGTATTTGCCAGCGTTGAGTGAGCTCCGTCGAGGCGTCCGGCTCGCTGCGGCGCATTGCAAAATGGGGACGCCACTCCTGACCTACATCATAACGGTGTTCTCTGGGACATTGCTGGGACATCGCCAACTCCATCCTCGGAATATTGTAACTTTTTAGACAAATAAAAGGAAAATAAATATTAAACCGACGGACTCGCTGCGCTTAATTCGGCGAACTTGCATCAGCGTTCTACTGGGGCCGGAAAAACTAGGTCGCCAAGGAAACTTGTTATGTTTACTTAGTTATCTAAGCGTTTACGTATTATCATGTTGCCCGAGCTTAATAATACGCTGTTTATGCTATCGGATTTTCAGTTATTCAGCTATACAATATTCTTTAATGATCCGTAACGACCTCTAGAATTACATTTAAGCATTCTTTAAAAATTTAAAAATATTTCATCATAATCGATATTATGAATAAGTGCATCTTATGTTAACAGATGTACTGATGAAGTTTTATCCAATATAATAATGTAATCTATTTGAGCACATGGGGCAAATACACCGGCAAGAAGCCGGTTGTGAACGGAAAGACGACGGGTTCGGTCCCTTCATTGGGGCAAACGTCTGTACACTTAACAAAAAACGTTTGTTTCGGGTTTGAATGTTGGATATCCGAAGTCCGAATATTGTCCGAAACAGAACGTACGTTTTTCATGCCACCACGACACAATAAACGTTTGTTTCTCTAAGATAGTCACTAGAAGTTTTTTTGGTGTAAGTACTTATTCATCGATATCAGACCGTTTTAACCACAACAATAAAACTTTTTTCATGAGGCACGTACATTATTTTTTATGTAGATAAATGGTATTTCAAATACTTTAATATAAAACTTTATTTTCCACACTGTCCTCTCTTTCTCCTTCTCTCATGACCATACCAAAATTGTCTGGTAAAAATCACGTAGAGCGAGAAGACGGTCATTTGTACTCTTATGTTATGACATTTTGCATATTGTTATGCCTTTTTTATATGTGTATATTGTACAATAAATTTCAAAATAAAATATGCTTATCATAGTACTAACCAAAAACATAAAATGATTAAGTACTTTTAATGTTAATTTTATATACATTATTCGCTAATCCAGATAGCTTAATTAAACAGTCAGCGAATTCATCTTACCTGCTAATGCATATCTGTTTCCAAATATTTGAAATTCAATTGTAATAGAATACAGCGTTCTTCAGAATATCGGTTTTTGAATATTCATTTCCACAACAAAAGGTAAAATTAACTTTCAAATATAGTAGGTACTTTAATATATTTAAGGCGCACCGCGGCGTACCTTTGACAAATGAAATTGGAATACTTGTGTCACAGAGAGGTATTTGTCGCATGTGTCGTGGATACGCCGTTTATCTCTGTACATAGGCTACACTCCTTTGTCGAATACCCATTGTTGCGTAACAAGTGTTTGTGAATTGAGATTTCTGTATCCACGCGGTATCTACCGGTTGATCCTTGTCTAAGTGGCGTTTGGTCGCGTGTCGTGAATGCGCGATGCTCGCGCGCGTCGTCGCTCGCGATAAGGGTATTTATTATGCATCGGGGACACCAACTAGCTCGCTCTTCGATGGCTTATTGCTACTGATACGACAGTCTGCACGTCTAACAGCCGCTGCCAATAAACAAACCCAATCCAAAATTTGCCGTTTTAGATTGACAGCTCAATCGTTTTTCTGATACTATATTGCCAATAATCAATCTCAGTAGTGAATAAACTATGGCAACATGACAGGAGACCAATCGAAAAGTAGAAAACAATTGACAACAAAACAGATTGACTTCAATCTATTTTTTTCGATTGATTATTGGCATCGGCCGTATATGTTTTACTGTCAATTGAGAAAACTCCTGTCGCTTTTGATGTCCGCTCCGCGAGTGGGCGAGCCGCGACATTCCTTTTATTGTATGCAAATCAACTAAATACTACGCAGCTCAATTTAGATTAGTTGAATATTTTAGCAAAAATGAATACTGTTGTGGAATACGTGAGCATTAGACACTATTTTAAACTCACTTTTTTCTAAATATATTGTTGTAGTGGAATAACGTTCTAGAATGAAAAAATAATATGTAGTTGTAACTTACTGACATATAGCTACAAGACATTTAGAAACCTGATTTGCTGAAGTTGAAAACATGTTTGAGAAAATCAATTTATTTTACATAACTATGCCGTTTTTCGTAATATATCTTGAATACGGTATCAGACAACCTTGATCTTCATAGATAGCGATCGGAGAACATTAAAATAAGCGTTCGTGATGTATATTTAAAGGAAATTTATAATGATGAATTGGCATCTACTTTCACTTTCACGAAAAATTACGTAAATTTACATTGGCAATTTGATGACATGGGCCAATTTAGTTCAGTTTCATCAAAACAGTTGCGACGTAATAAAACATTCCGGTGGCATTTGTAAGAAAAGGTCAAACATGCACGCGTCCATGTACCTACTACGTCGCCGTGTGTACTGTGTACTGTGTGTGTGCTGAGTAGTGACTAGTAGTAATACCTCATAGAAATTGAGTAATGTGCGCTGTATGGCCCCGCCACGCAGTCGCGATCACACGCTTTCGTACACTTTTTTATCATTATTTTATAAAAAAAATATTGACAAATTCACATATCATAAAAGTTGTAGAACCATGATGTCAGTCACGACTCAGCATGAATGGATACGCTTATCTGGGGCGGCACCACTGTCGTACAGGAGATCGTCTTGTAGCGACAACTTCGCTGTAACGTTTCCTTCGAGGAGTGAGATCGCCGGATGCCCAATACCCCTTCCTTTTTTCCATCAGATGACCTGCTTACTAGTTTACGGACCTATGCAATAAAACAAATATTACAATGTTACTCCTAAGAAATATATTTTCTAACGATTTTTCTACAAGATGCTGGCTATTCTCGAAATATGAAAATTCTGTTTCTACATTTCGATATTAAGTTTGAGAAATAGAATAGAAGGATTTTTTTTGTTTAAGTAACGTTACCGCTAGCTGCCAACTGCTAGCCCGATGACGAGTAACCATGGTTTTTTTAAAGTGACGACTATGCCGACCTTTTAAATAGGTAGCTATTGAAAGGTCAAGAGGGAGACTAGCACCCTTTGTCCTTTGGTTGGTACCAGCGGGCGCGGTGCGGCGTGGTGCGGCGTCTGTTGGCAGGCCGTCGCCAGCCGCAGTCTACCGGGAAAATAGTAAACGTGGGTAAAGGTCGGCGAGCATCTAATCACGGTTCGCATTAATAATAGCATCATGTCGTCACATTCACTGACGGATTACTAGCGTTCATTAAATCGTGTTTTGTTTACACGATCATTGGTTGTGCGTGTATCTATGCGATGAAAGCCTTTACGAATTAATTTGTGCGCTTCCCGTTGCAACATCCCGCTTAATGACGAGTATTGGTTTAATATGCTGCAGTGTTTTGTGTATGCAGCATTTTGAATATTTTTATTCAAGCCGCACGTTGTTTTCAATAAACTAATTTTGAATGAAATATTTTCAATTGACCCAGTAATATACTGCGATTTAAATTACTTTTATATATTTCATTTACTTTCCTCAGTTATTCGTTTATTTATGCGTTATGGTTTCGAGTAGTAAAAAATACTATCTATATTTACACGAAACAGGCATTTTAAGTTATTACCAGAAAGCTTGTCGGTCAGCTGCAGCTTTGCAATTGACGTCATATGAAATCTTCAAAGCTACGACATTTTATTGGCTGAAATAAGTATTCCCCGCAGACTCTTGAAAGAGCACTTTAACTTTGAATCTATTTTCAAAGGACAGCAAAGGCAAAAACAAAATCCCGATAGATCCACATACAACTTCTACATTATGAATAATTATTAGGTATTGGTAATGAGAAAATAGAAATGAATGAGGGCGTGTTTAATCGCAGTATTACAATTATATTTTATGCAAGAAACGATTGTTTAACTAACCAGTTACTAGAGTAAGAACACCATACTTTATTCCTCGTTACTAGTGTACGTAATGTTAACACCGCTTTCATAAGGTTGATGAAGATTTCCACATTAAACATAAGATGTGTCATCGCGACGTGTGTCTAAAAACTAGTGTACGTTGGTGTGTGTGTCATGTACTGTGTAGAGTTGTAGAGTGTACAGTGCGGAGTGTGGAGGATGATGATCAGTGTTATTTACATCTGGCGTTGCGCCAGTAGCGGACGCCGAGACGTCTTAACGCACCGCTTTGTTTGCGAAATCGTTCCATCAGCGTTGACGAGACCCCGTTGATGACGTGCCCCTCCGAGACTACTTCTCTAACACCTGCTACCTACTTTGTGTTATGTTGTGTTTATGACCTCTCCATAGATTACATCTTCATTTTTGTTATACTCCTGCTTGTTATTTTGTTATTCGTACTGATTTTCATCTATCGTGGACATGTCTTGTATATGAAAACGTTTCTTGTACGATTTTTTTTATCGTGAGAAATAAATCATTACCGGGTGTACCTACTGGCGTCGAACGACAATTTAATGCTTCCGCATTTATTCAGTTTTGCCCAAAAACAGAATAATGTAGGGTGTTTTTCTGCTTAATACTTTGGACAAGTGAAGGTTATAGCCGTGTCGGTGAGTACATTGTGTCCGTCAGTGGAAACGTCTCGTCTACGAAGCCGTCTTCATCGACGATGTTTCTCATTTACACCGTGAATGCGGTCTGTTTTCCCTCGTGTAACGGATAAAGCGTCTCCTTTGAACCTTTACATCTTTTCACGCAGTACATACCACGTTGCTCTTGCATGAAAGCGTTTGTAAAAATATGTACGCTGACCGTCTTGTGGAGGCGGATACAAAGAATTACTTGCGCACCTTTATGTTCAGATTCCAGTGCTCCGTGTAAATGAATTCGTAGAACTGAGAATAGGTTTGGAACATAATACAATAATACGAAAAAAATGTATTGGCTCTATCGAAGAAGCTGCATTAAATTTATGTTTGAAAAGAGTTTAGAGAAACGAATACAATGGCCTACAGTCGGAACACCATTTGGCACCCACTGTTGGCGAGGTCACATTATTGTTTTGGAGGGCTTGGGTAGATGATAGATAAAAATACTAAATTGTGGTGTGTATTTATCAAATTAATGTTATTTATGTTTGCTGTCATATTTTTATCAATGCTATTAATAACCCCGTGGTTTTCTCTATTAGTACGTAGCTGTTATTGACTTGCAGTCTATTGTTAACTACTTACATGTAGGTACACATTACACATATGTCGAGTCGGTATAATTTATATAGTTTTTCGCAGATTGTTCTCGTGTGTTTTTATTTAACATTTAAAATGACGTAATATTTCTTAGTAAATGCGCATATTATGCTCGTATTTTGTATGGAAGCCGCTCTACAGAATGTAGTCCGGACAAGCATCATTTCTTAAGAGCGGCGGCTGCGACATCTTGAATGAATGTAGGCAGTTAAAGTGCAATCCTTTTCTGGAGTGCAAAATCCCTGCTATTTTTACCTGACATGACGCCTAGACCTCCCGCTTATGCTTCAAGCTGTCGAAAGTCTTCTCATTTAGAGATCGTTTTTTACTGTGCAATATATAATAATGCTATAATTATGCTATTAATAATGCTAAATGGTATCGATTAATTAATAAATGTCGTTCCTGCGTTTAAATTTTGCGTAATTAATTTGAATTGTGGTGTACTATATAGTGCATTTGTGGGTAGTAGAATGCTCTGCCGGTGTTCGCTAGCAAGAACCCGCGGTGTTGAAGTGTTCGTACAAACGTCAGCTCGAGAGCTAGTGGAAAAGTCTCAAAAGCAAGTTTATATAGCTGAGACCACCCGACCCGCGCCCTACTTCGTCAAACAGAATGGGAACTCCCGTCGAGTTGACAACTCGTTGTTGAACTTTGTGCTGGTGGCGGTGTGATAAATTCTGCGGTTTGAGTATCTATGATTAAGTAAGTGTAGATTGCGCTTTGCTCGTAACTCAAACTAACTACTTGCATTCAGACGAACTCATGTAGTTGAGTGAGAGTGGTACGTTTGGTGATTTACAGTGTCTCTCATGAGTCATGTTTAGTTAATTATTTACTGGAATGTGTAAAAGGAGACAATAAAAATCCTGTAACGGAACGTAATCTGATTCTGATTTTGGTCTATATATTGTGTGAGTGTATCGTATCAAAATTTGTATCAAGGGACTAAAAGTTTCCTGCTAGTGTTGTTTTCTTCTAAATTCTATTGGAAAATTGTAATCCAAATATTATGCAACTTGCAATATTAAAAGAAAATACCCAAGCCAAGTGTGGGATCGAATATTATGTAAGATCATTGGGTATTAGAGCTTATTCGGTATGGGAACGGGAGCACATTCTTTACACAATGCCTCGATGCATGATCTAATATATAATGTTTCGTCGATAATTTATCTATTTAGATATTATCGACGTCAATAATATCTTGTAAAAACAATAATCTTGTTTTCTTATCTGGACGACTTGTCTCGACAACGCACGTCAATTTAGTTTGAGGCCCTGCAAGGACACAAAAATATTGAATCGCGAAATTAATTCTCGAAACATAAAATCCTTAAATAAATTTTGTCTCGAAGTCCGAAAGTCCGATGTGATTTCAATTAATCGTTTGATTTGAATTAAAAAAAGCGAAATAGTACAAGTAATAATAAATATATCATTTAAGTTTATATTATTGATAGGTGTCTGGAACGTCTGTCTAGGCAGTCTAGGGATTTGAATCCCGCTATATAAGTCTATATACATTGACCCTACATGGTCTCGTCTAGACTGCAGACGCAATAAGGAAGCCCCAGGACAATGCACTCGCTTTGTCAAAACCTAGTATGGTCTTACATAGATTTGTTTATCGATTGTAGTGGAGGGACTCCTTTGTGTATATCCATAAGAATAATAAAAATCATAGTTTGAACGAGTCTCCCAACTTTATCACAAAGCGGCAACGAATCACGTGTCAGCATTGGTATTTCGTGTGACGTACGGTTTCTGCGAGTTAAAGCGAGTCCATGTTTTGGAGCGGAGGGATTTCGTTACGAGGTATTATAATTTCACGATTCAAAGGGAGCTTAAATGCGGGAGCAATGACCTCTCACCCCCGGTTTTCTTAACGTTCATCGGCTTGTCCTTGTACTTCACAAGTCTACCTGAGGTGCTCTTCATCTTTTCTAGATATTGTTGCTTGGTTTCGGAATAAAAGGCACGAAAAGCGGTATGCGTAAGATAAAATATCAAGTCAAGTTCAATCAAATTTTTATGAAACATTTTTAAATCACTTGATTAAACAGGAAACGGGTGAAGATATTGCGTAATCTAAGTTTCTTTGTCTATTTAATCTTAATTAAAATGTCATGTTAAGTAACAAATATTTAATCGTCAATAAGTGATTCTTTAATTAAAAAGAGATGTAATACTAAGCTAAACGGCTATCTCAATGATGCTATTTAAGATAATAAATAAAAATTTGCGGATCAGATCGTTAAGGGGAATGTGTGGTGTAAGTTTGTGTGACAGAGTGCGTAATAGCGTGGTGATGGAAACTTGTGGAGTGAAAGAGGATGTAGTGACGAGAATTGAGAAAGGAATGTTACGATGGTTTGGTCATGTAGAGAGGATGTATGAAAGGAGAATTACGAAACAAATACATAATGCGAGTATGGATGGAAGAGTCGGTAGGGGTCGACCTCACCGAACATACACCAACCAAATCGGTGATACCCTCAAGAAGCGTTCACGGGACACTTCCAATTAAAGTTACATCAATGTTTGTGTTAAGTATTATAAATTTATTGCATGACAGAGCGATTAAACTACAATATTTATTGAACTTTGGTAAACTATAGCTCTTTACAATGAGTCGATGAATAAATAGTACTTGGTATTGTTCTAAATTAAAGTTAAGTTTATTACGAAGAAAAACTATGTCATGTGATAGAGTGCGGCATGTTTGATGTGTTCATCCCTTGAAGTGACCTACATGAGTCACCGATTGCCTCGCCTTGGCACACAACCTCGTTGGCTTTGTTACTAGAAAAAACATAAAATTTTTCGAAATCGCCTGCAGTTGGCAGTTTCTATATCACTTTGAAGCCGTTAGGTTGCATATAGTGGTTTTCTTTTTTACTAAATTTTTCATTTGTGATTTTCACGTCTAGTTGTACGAGTATAATATGTGAGGCATTTGGTGTGAAATATACAAGTATTTTCACACGTTCGCACGTCGTGAGTATATTCTGAAGATTTATTGGCGGACGTCTCGTTACGCGAGTGAGTTGCGTTTGTGTTCGCCTCAGGAGTTCCACAGAGCTCGAAAAATATTGTACAATCTCACGTCCTAATTCGAAATGGCGCCTCGTTACGCACCTGACCAATTTAGCGTGTTCCTAAACCACGGCCGACCTAATGGTAACAATCAACGTAACAATGTTTTCATTTCCAATTAACCATCACGTCATCTGCTTTGCCTTTACTGTTGTTCTGATTTAGTTTGACAAAACTCTTTTTTTTTTTTCCTCTATGGCAATATATGTCGTTGTCGACAATTCTGCCAGTGTCAGATGTGCGGTGAGAACACGTGTGTGATATTTTTAACTGGTAGCAAACTACCTACAGTATTGTTAATATTGTTTCGACAGTGAACTTTATGTATAAAATTATGGCAACGTAGTTAGTATACTGAAACAAGACAAAACTCTTGTTAATTTACTAGTTACGTGGCGCTTGTTTGGTCAATAACAATTGTATATATTTATTTATTTGACGAGTTTCAATCATGTGGTGTTTCAAATGTTTGTTCTTGCAGTGTTTAGAAAGTATTAGTAGCTAGTAGTATTCCAAGTAGTAATAATCCAGTTTATTCATTATCTTAGTTTATTTCAGGAAAATATAAATTCATAGTCAAAACTTTGTCTAGCTCGTAAATTATTTGTAATGTAATATTAACAATAAATTGCCAATATTAAAATGATCCTTCGTAAAACCTTGACAATGACAATAGATGGCAGCTGACCTAAGCTTTTACGCAATATCTTCATAAAAGAAGACCTCATTTTACCGTCAAGAGCTGAGCGGGCCGACCCTGAATATTTATAAGGTTAACCCCCACTCGAGCCGCTAATACGGATTTATTATTAAGTTTCGTCGTTCGTCAGAAGGGTTCTTCGTCTAGAGGCTCAATCATTCTGATTCGACTGTTTAATTGACTCTTACGGAATAACAGAAATAATGGAGTGGCGGCTGTGTTTAATATTAGTTTTATAACTGTAACGATTATAGTTCATTGGTGGAATGAAATATGAATGTCCCGGTGGGTTGATGTGCCTAGACTGGTGTCGTGAAGGTGTTTATTACTGCAATATCTTGGCGGCCGGAGATGACGTCATTTGTGGAGTGGCTCACGTAATGCGCCCGAGGACGTCGCCAGACTTTAATAGCCCGCAGGTTTATGGAGTAGAAAATAGTATTCTGCTAGAATTTCCCACGCGTTTGTATTGAGTTGACATTTAAGTTCATTTATATGCCGCTACTGCCTTCGATTCCACGTTTATGAGCGGTTTGCGCCACAGTAAAAATCCTGTCTCCATCTCATATCCCTTTTATTGATTGGCGTGTTTAATAATACCTGCGGGTGGCCGAATGCTTTTCTGATGAATACAATATGTTTAAAATTCTACTGAATAAATTCTAGGTATTGCATTTACGAGTATAACAGCAACACGCAATATGTTTTCAGAAGTCTGTTATTACGCAGTTGATATTTTAATAATAGCCTCTGAAGGAAAACTATGTTCCTGGTATCATATACGAAAATTGCAAATGTGGATATTTTAACGTGTACGTATGAAAACTCCGGAAATATATTTCCTGAGTCGCGGCGTATAGAGCTTTCCATTCATTGAGCGAGAGCTTCATAAATTGTAGTCGTTTATCCCAATGTCCTGAATGTCCTCGTTTTGGCGTCCTACCGAGGATTACACTCTTTGCGTCGCATCTTAGTCATGTCAGTGCGTAGTTTGGGAACGTTATAATTTATTCTGGCTTCATGCATGTAACTTAAAAGGATTCTAAATTCTAATGTAGAAATCACGCAATTGTTGTTTTATTTGTAACAAATTAATGTCAGTGGAATTGTCGTGAGCAACAAATAACGAGTTTATATTAGTAAAAGTTTATATTGTAAGTCAAATAAATATACCCAACATTCACACAGCGTGTATCAAGAAACTCTTAGATTTTTCGGATTCACATTGCCCAGGCCTGAACCAAATACCTGCTTGTGGATGATATTAACATTTGTTCCGATGTGTGGATGGAAGTCGCCGTTTGTAGTTCTGTAACCGACGTTTTAACCAAATGCGCCACCAATCCGTCATGTTTGTTTACTAAGGCAGGGCGCGGTCAGGCGGCCGCCTGTGGCGCCAGAAATGACACGCAGCGCTGTAGGCCCACATTTATTTTACTATTTTTGTATGGGTTTATATTGGTATTTTTGGGTGGGTTTATGTTGGGCGGCGGATAGGGACCGCCGTAACAATTTCGCTCTGAGCGCCCTAGTAATCTCGCCTTAGGGCGTCGGTTGTGCTAAAACTGCCAGTTTTTGTTAGTGTTGATAAACGTTTGTTGTTGTAGGGCGGTTACCCGGCCAAATTGAAGAAGGTGCTGATAGTGACGGCCCCGCTGTGGTTCAAGGCGCCGTTCCGCATCCTGCGGCTGTTCGTGCGCGAGAAGCTGCGCGAGCGCGTGCACACGGTGAGCGCGCCGCAGCTGGGCGTGCACGTGCCGCGCGCCAGCCTGCCGCGCCAGCTGGGCGGCCTGCACGACACCGACCACGCCGCCTGGTACGTACCACCACCCACCACCCACCACCCACTACCCTCACCACCTACCATACCTATAGTGACGTATACACGCTTTCACTAGCTTATGCAAAGATCTAATGAAATTCGCCACTTCAAAGAGAGGGGAATAATCTAACCTGTTTCAGGATAGATACTAGATAGTGTGTATTTATATCTATGAATTGCACGCCGCTGCCGTTATAGGATAAGTGACACTAATACAAATTGAATTACGTGAAGAAGCTGAACTTTGGATTACATTAGTAACTTTTAGCAAATCTAGTTTCAGATTTTTCAGTCCACCTAAGGAAACTCAAGCTCGGCTTAAGACTGCTCTTGCTGACATTACAGTAATTAGGATAGCTTAACCTACTTATCGGGAGCACGAAGTTACTCTAGATTTTTATATCAAACTTGGCTGATTGCAGTCCTTAATGAATAATTCCGAATCAGGTCATTCGAACAACTGGGCTGTGAAATGTAATTTCCACCGATGCTATGCAATACTTTTCTTGTAGATTCATTCAAATAATTTGTTTACTAAAAAGAGTAGTGGAAGAAAGTTTGTAAATATTAACAGATAAAGGGTCAATAAATAAATAATAACTTAATAAAGGGGCTATATAAATATTGTCTACCCTTACCTTCCTTCCATAGAAGTACAAGATACGCGATGTGTTTCATTATGTAGGTACAGTATATGAAAGTTTCATTATGTATTTTAAATGGTTAGGGCGATGGATATACTCAAAATATATTTAACATTAATTACGAGAATTAAAGATAAACATAGATGTTCTTAAACAAATATTGGGTCTGACGTATATTTGATCACGATACCCATCCTTACAAGACGCTTCGTCTACACTATTAATGTGTAATTATTTTAAACATGTTTCAGTAATCCTATTCGGCAAGTATTCATAAACTAAAAACATATTGGTTTTAGTAAATTCAATTTAATAAAACAAAGTATTAATTGTCTGAATCGCGCTTATTTCATACAAATTAAAATATAGTAATTGGGTTTTACACTCAGAAAAAAATATGTTTACATAATAAATAACATACATAGTTTTTCTCCTCCCTGCATCACGCACGGTTTGCTAGTGGAAAATTCTCCCAGAAAAATAAAAACGAAATAACATCGGTATTTCAATTTCTGTTTTTATGCGCTGTAGGCACGCAAAGGACAAATGTTTTCTATTCACTTCGCCTCTCCATATGTCTGCCGTTTGTTTCCTCGGGGAGCTAGAATTCTTCCATACGTTCACCGGTAAAGTTATAGTCCGTACTCGGCACATAATGCCGAAGTAATTTATTATACATGCCCCTGAATATAAGAAAAAATCTTTAAATTGAGATAAATTTGACGAGGGGATATCATTGTAATTAGTGGATTTATTATTCATTAAAAGTTTTAAGAGATTGATGAAAGAAAATGAATTCTTAATGTAGATTTTTAAATGCCATCGATTTAATAAGTTGTCATTAAAAGATAATAGACTATGAGTGTGAAACTAGACAAGCATTTTTTTTAAATGTAGGAAGTCCTAAAAAGGTACGAGATCTAGACCTTAATCTTTCATCTAAGTTGTTTTCCAACAAATTGGCTACAAGATGAATTTGAATCTTCATGTGACTAATACGTTGGTATTTTAATGATATCTAAATATAAATCATATTTCTAGCATAACGTTATCGTTTCACTGGTGAATTCCGAGGCAAACACGGCTCATAGCAACACAACAATGTAAGGCGGTTGTCGGTTGGCACAGCCGCCACCAGTCGATATTTATCGAGTGAACATTCGCGTGACCATCGAAATACACATGCCAGTGGCGCCCTGTACACACCCGGCTTGTTTCAGGTTGGAACACTGCAGAAACTGTTACACCAACAACAAACAGAGCTCTAAATTAGACGGGGTCATTGATGAATATGTAATCAGCAATCACATACCCCCGGTCAAGCCCCAAAATGGTGAGTAATCTCTTTAATAATTAATTAATTGGAACGTTTACTCTTGTTGTTGTTTTTTTAATTGTGTTGGGTATTGTTCAAAGAGGTTTTTATATGAGTACACATAACGTGTGTATACTAGACAAGAAGTATTTAGTATTTTAAGATATTTATGTATTGTAGAGATTTGTTGTTAATTATACATTTTAAGTGCGTGGTGGCCTGTTGGTAAACGGACTAGACGCGACTGCCAACATGTTCACGGTGGTCGCGGGTTCGAATCCCAGGGCACACCTCTGACTTTTCGGAGTCATGTGTGTATTGATAGTCAATCACCACGCACTAAAACGGTGAAGGAAAACATCGTGAGGAAACCTGCATACCATAGCGATTTATAAAAATTTCTATGGTATGTAAGTTCGCCAACCCGCACTAGGCCAGCGTGGTGGACTATATGGCCTAACCACTCTCAATCGTACTGTCGATTGTAGAGGAGGCCCGTGCCCTGCAGTGGGACGTATATGGGCTGATACGGATACATTTTAAGTCTGCTGTGATTATTTTACATGGTTTAGAAATTATACAGTGTATATTTGCGCATAATTTCATTTTTGGTGTTGACTATGTTTTTTTTTAGCTATTAGTAGATACTTAGTTATCAATAAAATCAATTATAACGGCACTTATATCACTCTACGATCATTGATTTAGTATGTGACAATAATACAAACGATATTATCTAAGCTTAGGCAAGGAACATTGCTTCATACGAATGTGACTGTTTACACATTATCAGTACACTATCGTCATCAATAAGTGCCCTATATCTTATCAATTCTGTCTGATAAAAATATGACAACAAAGAGCTATGAATAAAGAAAACAATGATATCACTAAAGCAGTCTGAATAATGTCACGATTTATTGTCCACGCCTGAATAGCAAGAGTTTTTTTAATTATGTCAAAGTTAATAGTTACTCATTAACATGGTCATTATGGGGAATTACCCACGAACTTAAAGTTATTAACAGCGTTGCGCAATGGAGATAAAATCTATAAAGTATAATTCCATTGATAGATATGATGTTTTCGATCAGGTGTACCAAAATAATTATAACGGAAGCCGAAACGGATGTTACAAGTGATCGGTGGATGCCGTTGGTTACTTACGGTGTTGGCACGCACTACCGATCCACTTCCCTTTTAACCACTTACAATGGCGTGTGCAACGCATCGGATAATGTCATTGACAAATAATTGATTCCTAATTATTAGTTGGTTGACTACAATACAAGATAGCAAAAAAGTTTGTTTTTAACCAACACATACATGGACTTCCAAAGTAGTTTCACAAGTTTATTTCTTGTGTACATTATTCTGTTGTGTTGTTTGCACGGAACAGACTCATAAAAATTCATATTTATTGCGATTCTTGTCGCACACCTGTATGTCGCTAGATAAACAGTGTATTCAAATGCCTGCGCCTACTAGATTTATTATTTTCTATTCCATGACAAATTATGTTTGATATTTTAGATATAGAGTTATCGCTGTCAAAATGTGAAAAATACTACTAGATATAAATAGACTATCAGTTACAACTTTTACAGTTTTTTAATGCAAATAAAATAAATAATTTGTTGTGCCTTGTTTTATTGAGTCGTAACCATTGGCATTGTTTGTACCAGGTATAATAGAACGCGAAAGTGAATGTGACATGACAAGCGACCACGCTGTAAGACTCGGTGACAACAACTCGGCAGACATGCACATCAGCGGGGACCCACCGTACACTTGCGACCCTAGTCCACTGAGGTAACAACTATTCATTATTACAAGGACTATTCGCAATCTGCGAACCCAAAAACTGAACCGGGTTACCCCATTAGCACGCGTGTTACTAAGACTCCACTTAATCCTAATTTTGAAGCTTAATGAGTACATTATTCTTAAGTTGTATTTCTCAATAATACAATACTCGGATTACGAGTGTCCGTGAACGCTTGTTTTAAATAATTGGTTTTCCTTGTGTAGGCACACACACGGCTACAATGGCGACATGAAAGGGAGGCACATAAATTCGGGAGATGAAGATGACTTAGACATTAGCAGTGAGTATAATTTATGGGCTTAGTGCCAAAGTTCCCGAGTCCCAAAATGTCCTCTGTGATGTTTGCCAGAACGGAGATTTTTCTAGAGACTGTTAGGTAATGTATTTCTTACGTGAACATGTATGTTTGAGTTTGGTCGTTTGTACAAAGTCACGAAAAATTACCTTTTACACATCGAAACGATTTTAGATTTTCGGACTTTTTAGTGTTAAACTCTTTTACGCCAAATAAAAACAAGAAAGCTTGTAAAATTCACAATCAATGTCACGCGACACGCCGTTTAACGTTTTAGATATTTATTAATATTATTTTGCGAAAGTTTTTATTTTAATGTTTATTTTAGATGTTATTGTGATCCGTTGATGA
Organism: Hyles euphorbiae; assembly: GCA_023078785.2. Lineage (NCBI taxonomy): Eukaryota > Metazoa > Arthropoda > Insecta > Lepidoptera > Sphingidae > Hyles > Hyles euphorbiae. Next base: position 5,060,452 of record CM041049.1, read on the forward strand.
TGAATAGAGAATAATTAATTAAATGGGTCAGTTTTTAATACATCGCCAAGGAACCATCCTCTGTTCATGTACGTTTACAATTTTGTCGTTAACAATTTGTTTGAAATAATTGAATGTGGTGGAAAATAAAACAGTATACATTTTTTATGATTGTTGTAAACGTTCGCGAATTGACGACCGCCGGTGGATAAAGTAACAAATTGGTAGAGTGGAATTGCGTGCGGTAAAGTTTCGATGTTCGATGATGCGAATTGTTTTAACTATGTGGCTTTTGAGTGAGTTTTAAAAATAAAATAATTATTATAGTGAGCTACATTTATTACGATACATTACATAAATTATTTTTACGTTTCCTTCATCAAAATAACATCCTGTTTCGCTTGTAGCGCTCAATTTTTGTGCAAATTATTGTGTAATGAAATCTGCACTAGGTCATGATGGTAGACTATATGGCCTCTCAATCATACTTTCGATTGTAGAGAAGTTTCGTGCCCTGCCGTTGCACGTATATACAGTCGACTCTCGTTAATTCAAACCTGCGATAATTCAAACCTCTCTATAATTCAAAGTTATCACGAGTTCCCTACAAAATCTCATTATATTTCGAACTAAATCGATACATTTTTATGCACTTGGTAATTCGAACGAAAAGCCTTTGCTATAATAACAAAACGACGCGTTAATTCGAACTCAACGGCTTCCAACACTCGGCAATTCAAAGTTTCAGAGAGAAAGGGGAAAACCAGTATAACATAGTTCTTTAGAAATATTAATTAATTCAAATTATGAATACATGTATGTACACGAATGTACCTCTAAAGTTTTGTCATTGTTATTGAATAGCAGTTAATAAATAATAATTGATCAACACTTAATAATTCAGTTGTATTTACTTTCTCTCACAAATTTTGAACCTTTTGATATTTCGAACACTCGATAATTCGTAATATTTTAAAAGTCCCTCGAGTTTCGAATTAACGAGAGTTATTATGATAAAGGAACAGCAATATTTGCAGTTCGACAGCTAAAATGTTCCGTTTGTATATAACGGTATAACTATGAAATTACCTAGTGTGATAAGGCCGCCACTAGTACTATTATTATTATGATGTAATTTCTTTATTGTTTCTCTGTATGGTGCAAAAAGGGATTAAATTAATAAATATGTATAGATATTTTTGTAATTTTGTATAGATCTACCCGCGTATGATTTGAACATTTGAAATATTTCTTTTGTGTTCTTTCTTTACGTATTTTTTATTTATTTTAAATTTTAATAACTTTTGCCCAAGTCCACGAAATGTATTTATAAGTTGATTGTTTCTCATTTAAGTAAATCGATGTATTCTTTAGAGAAATAAATGAATCTCACGCCTCAAATTATGAGTAACTAGCGGCCCGGCCCAGCTTCGCCCGCGTGCATATAGATTTCTGTTCAATAATATGCACGTATTATACACATAAACCTTCCTCTTGAATCACTCTATCTATTAAAAGAAACCGCATCAAAATCCGTTGCGTAGTTTTAAAGATTTAAGCATACAAAGGGACATAGGGACAGAGAAAGCGACTTTGTTTTATACTATGTAGTGATGACGTGTGTGTTGTGTGGTGTGCAGCGCGCGGCACGTGGTCGTCAGGCGAGGCGTCGCCGGGTCTGTCGGACGAGGAGTGCGGCGGCGGCGGCGCGGGCGAGGCGCCGGCCGCGCTGCTGGCGCGCCTGCGCACCATCGGCCGCCGCGGACTCGTCGCCGAGTACGACGAGATACGCGCGCGACCGCCGCACGGCACCTTCCACAATGCCAAGTCAGTACACACTATTAACCCTGCCGCACATGCTCAAACTCGCATTGGCCGTCAGGAGCTGCGTGCGAGTGGCAGTATTTAAACCCTATGGTGCAGTACCAAACTCCGCATTTGCTCTCACGTGTCATATGTGGTGGTGGTGTCTCATATGTGGGCCCCCTAGGTTAGTACCATCGCAATGTCTATTTCTCTCGATAAACAGCAGTGTCTTGTATTTCGGTGTGAAGGACATTTTATCCAGAGTAACTACTGGACATATTGAGACTTAACATCTTATGTCTTAAGATGGCGAGCGCAGTGGAATGTTGCTACTGTTTCTGAGCGGTCGTATCGCTTACCATCAGGCGAATGGCAAGCTATTCATTGCAATTAAACAAAGACTAGAAAAATAGTATCATCACAATGCAGAGTACATGGCTGAGATGCGCAGTCGCTCATCGCTGAGGCAAGCCCCGCTAGTCGCGAGTGATGACGTATGACAGCGTGCTCACGTGCACGTGCGTCACGAGTGCGCGCACTATATACTCATTATATGTCACCAACATAAATCTGCGATTCAATGCATTTTAATATATCATAATAAATCGTGTCAATAATGATAATATACAGGGTATCTCAAAACTGCTACCGAAAACGAAGCCGGTAGTTTTTAACCGACTTCAAAAAAAGGAGGAGGTTCTCAATTCGACTGTATGTTGCTTTTTTTTTTTTTAGTGACTACAGACACATTGCAAAAGAAAATGTTGAAAAAAAAAGCGACGATTTTTTTTTGTTATTTTTTTTCCTATGGTCGTATTTGGATGGTATATTATTTTTTTTTCCTAAAATAATAGTGTATACCCTTTTATCTATAAGGAATCTAAGGTATAAAAGAGTTAAAATCATTATTTTAGCAAAACTATGGATTTACCA